>OX438912.1:4375121-5575121 GCA_949316265.1 Diarsia mendica | reverse complement strand
CCCACACAGCACCGGAACCCGAGATCTTATTAGAATCGGAGGAACCAGTATTCAACCGGTAGACGAAATTAAGTACCTAGGCACATATATAACATCGACACTTAATCGAAACAACACAGTAAACGCCAGATGTAAACAAGCGATGCGTAACTCCAAGACCCTAATACTTATCTAATAATCTAATAAATAAAGAGAGAAGTCCTGACTGACTGACTGACTGACGGACTGACTGACTCATCAACGCCCAGCCCAAACCCTTGGACCTAGAAAGCTGAAATTTTGCACAGAGGTTCCCTTTATAATGTAGACAAGGAATAAGGAAGGGTTTTTCGAAATTCAACCCCTAAGGTACTTAAATAGGGGATGAAAGTTTGTATAGAAAATCGACATTTTCACGCGGGCGAAGCCGCTGGCAAAAGCTAGTCCTTCATAAAAAACTCGAAAATGGAATGGAAAATCGCGCGCCTCATCTATAAAATGGTCATAGAGCCGGCAATGACTTACGGTCTTAAGGCAGCGGCACTCACAAAGACAAACCGATCGAAACTCAGAAGATACGAAAGACTCATTCTTAAAGATATGCTACAGAGTACGCGAAACCCCCCGAACAAGAAAACACGCGAAATTCTTACGGGAAAAACAATTACCAAAAAAATTAAATGCCTGCGGTTATGCTACTACGGCACATCCTCAGACGACCAGAGCCTCACTTACTACACGCAGCTATTAGATACAAGGCGAAACGGCTAAAAGTTGGAAGACCAATATATACATGGAACGAGTCACTCCAACAAGACATGGAATACTTCAATAAAAGCAAAGAAGAATGGACTCAGCTAGCAGCAGATAGAGCAAAATTCAAAGCAGCCACCCTGGAAATATATTATTATCACCTTAGCGAAACTGACAGTGAAACAAATACTACTGACGATATACACGAAAATAATACGTGTAATTAAGACGTGTCAAAACGACTGGAATCGCGACCACCAGAAACGAACGTGCCTCCCCAATACTAGAAGAGACCAATCTAACGAAGGTCAAAACACCAATGCTCATTCCTATGGATATACCTGTCTTTACCACTATTCCAATATTGGCTAGAGGCTGCATAGTCGGCTGATTGTGCCTGACTGGCTGCGGCTGGTCGGGCTTCCTCTCCCATCCCAGAGCATGTCTTTCCTTACAAAATCGTGCCCCCTGGTGTATCCGGACTTGTCCGGGTCAGGCTTGCTCCTGGCTGGGTGTGGTACTAAATCATCTAAGACATGCCGGTTTCCTCACGATGTTTTCCTTCACCGTTTTGAGAGCAGCGGTGATGAAATAAATTACACAAAGTAATGCGCCTGCCTGGATTCGAACCCACGACCTACTATTCGTAAGTCGGGGCCGACACCACTGGGCCACCGCTGCTCTTCTCACTTCACTCGTCTTCAACGAGGGTTAAACCCCAGGGTGGTATAATTCCGCAAATATTTAACCTACTGAATATCCCATAAATGACTGACTGTCTTAAATATATCTGGCGAAATGGGGTGTACCAATAGGGGCGCACCTCTGCCTAACCCATCGGGGATTATAGGCGTGTATCCCCTATCTACAAGATAATGTCCGAAGATTTTCTCAGAGCAATACGGTACATACCTATCTCTTAGGAAATTGGTGTTCCCCGCACTTATCGTGTGGCAGGGGTCAGAAGTGAACGTATGCGTATGCACACTGATAAGACAGAGGGGTCTAGGTCACTATAGTGGGTTAAATATCACGTTATGTTAATTTACTTGTATTAAACAAATTGATATATTACCTACTTTTCCATAAGGTAGGCAGAAGCTAAAGAATTTGACGACACGAATAGACTGCTGCGATGCGTGTCGCGGGTTCGATTTCCGCACGGAACCAATATTTGTGTGACCTGCATAATTATGTTGTTCTGGGTATGGGTGTGTGTGTGTAGGTACCTATGTGAGTTTAAATGTTTGTAATCCACGATACAGGAGAAATTCCTAGTGTGGGACAACGTTTTTTAAAAAGGAAAAGACCACCAGCTTCGATCTATACATAGACATACTTCTTTTGTCTCGTCCACGTTCACTTCATAAAAGCATGCCAGTAGTGAGAACTACGCGCCTGACCTCTCTGAAGAACCGCACCAAAAAGATATGTGTATGTCCTCCTCACGGTGCGTGAAGAGACAATCCTTTTATATAATCAAACATGGCAAATCATCAGACTGCTCCGCTCTGGGTGGAGCAAAAGGGAGTGTCAGACTCTTACTGACGAGAAACCGTAACCAATCAGTGTTCCTCCTAATGCCCTTGCGTGCCAGGGCCGCGGTGACTCTTTCGAATAAATATCGCAACCCTGGTGGCAATTAATTATGTAATAATAAAAATAATATAATTGTTGTTGTTTAATTGTTGTTGTTGTTGTTAATATAATTGTGTTGTGTGTTTGTGTAAAAGCATTTAAAAATAACAGACAGCAGATGTATTTACTTCCGCTTGAGGACTAATATTAAAACGAATTAATTGGGTTGGTTGTTTAGTAACGTACCAGTTAGGTACATCGCGTATTTGTATCAATAATACAACACATTTATAAATTAAAATAATCTTAACTAAAACAAACAAAAAATGGCGTAATTTGCATCCAACAATGTTATTCTGCAAACTTTTCTAAGCAGAAACGATCATTACCTGTTTTTATAAGCTTTTATTTAACTTGCCGTGTTAGTTTTTATTACATCACTTATTAACTCAGGGCCGCTACTACCACCTTTAACAAAACAATCCTATTGCAGGAACGTTTTGATTCAGGCTTAAAACAATAACACTTTGTTTGGTACCATGACCTCTACAAAACAATACTGTTTTACTCTTGCTTAGTGCGGGGAAAGAACGAACGATCTGTAAGATTTGTCTATTCCCTGCTTTAACATGAAAGAAGCAACTAGCAATACGTAAACTGTATAGCACTGTCTCTTTCTCAAAAATCTGGTCCGAATCGTATTCCGAAATGATAGTCACGAAACAAAATATGAGTTTAATGAAAATAGAAATATTATTTAACATACAATTTTTCATTTTTATAGGTAGTTTTAAGAAAATACATAATTAAAATCGTAACATTTATAAATTCTTTGAGGCTTTTCCTTGACAAAGTAAGAAAATGTTTCGAAGGAGGTTAACCCCTTCATTGTAACATAATAAGATTCGGACCAGAGTTTTTTATAACTGGCTGTTAACATTATCGTTTTATATTAAAGTGGCATCCATGGCAATGCATTAAGTCATTATACTTGTCAGTGAGTGGTTGTCAACAAAATTCATCCTAAGTTTATTTAATAATTCTAAAATTATGGTATTTACTTTTCTTGTGTGCTGTGATTGTGAATATGAACCGTTTTCGATATTCATATATTTATGATGGACTTATGAAATATGTACCAAAATGCTGGTTCTGCGATACGTACTCATCTTATCCTTATTTTGAAGCTGGCTTGAAATAAAAACCTTAACGTGAACGTGGACATGCCAATGTTTATTTTCCCTTGAGAGATGAAGAGCAACCAATGGAAAGAATATCATTAAAACTGCATCCATGCATCTTAAAAACCACTACCTATCACTATGGACCATGGAGCTGGTTAAAATAGTTCCAGGAAATTCGAATATGGACTGATCTACGAGTTGTTAATTGATATTTTAAACTGTATAATAAAGAATTCTGACTATAAACCATTATTAACTTTGATCGTTTTATTTAAGTATATAGGTACCCAAGTACTTTAGGTCTGCTAAACTGCGTGTAAGAAGTTGTGGATGATTTCAGGGTGACTATGTTCAAACGATGTATGTGATGTTAAAGCAATGTTTGGAAGGCACTCTATGCTTCGGAAGGCACGTATAAGGCTGCTTTTCATCAAGCACACATCCATAGTACGCATCCTTCCATATAGAAAACATCTTAGTTGAATCCGTTTCCACCAGTGCTAAGCTATGTGCACCGATGAATATGATTGGCAGATATATAACGCATCCATAGCAATGTAGCATAGCGCATCTCTGGTGGAAAAGCACCCTAAGCCGGTGGTCCCTGTCCGTGTGGCCAAATTGCTGTCGTCAAACCATGTTTAGAAACTCTGACACTAGGGTGTGTGGGGTCGTTAATTTTCAAGCATACAAACAATAACCAATAACACAGCTGTTATTATAATGGTAGTTTATTGATTCTCCAGCAATACAAGTTATAGGTAGGTAATCTATAGCAACAGTACATTTTACAAATCGATGTTTATGATGTAAATACAAACGACAACAACATCCACTTTTTCTCAGGCATCTTTGGCAGCCTTACATACCTTAGTATGATTGTCCATTGTATCCGTATAGTTCTACTGTTCAGTTCAACTAGTAGGACTAAACGGAGAAAAAAATCCATTTAGTTCTACTATCTGCTGTATGAATTTTAATTGAACTAAACGGACAAAAAAGTTCTTTTAGTACTTATACTAATTTCCGGAATTATGTCCAACTGGTTGGACCACGGGGATAGGATGATCGTGTAAAACAAACATACATGCAACGCATGTTGTACTCCATGACGCGCGCTCGCTTCGCTCGCATATTACATAACACTATTGTCTTCTGTCCCCGAAGTGCCGGGCCTCCGCCGGCCTCCTTCGTCGGCCTACGGCCCGGTGCCCATGCCGCCCATAAAGGATACTGTCGCGAGACGGTCGTATTATAATTTTGGCTAAAAGAGGAGGTAGTAATTGCATTGCACTTCAGCATTAATAGATAACCTTTTCCTGTTTATTACCAGTAGTTGTTCCATAGATCATACATTCAATTCCCAGAAGTACAACTAGTTGGACCAAGGAAAGAACAACTCACTGTAATTGAACCATTGGTAAAGATATTTCCCCATAGAACAACCAGTTGAACCATGGGTAAATTTACTTCTCCGTAGTACAACCCATTGTATCCGTATAGTTCTAATACAATGGAAATTAGTAGTACTAAAAGAACTTTTTTGTCCGTTTAGTTCAATTAAAATTCATACAGCAGATAGTAGAACTAAATGGATTTTTTTCTCCGTTTAGTCCTACTAGTTGAACTGAACAGTAGAACTATACGGATACAAGTTGATTGTCATGTAAAGCTGACTAACATAATTATATGACAAAATACAATTTGTATTAGTAAAGAGAGCCTTAAAACTATGTTTGTAACACTTCAGTTAAGCACTAAGTCTTTGTGCTGCACGTAGGTACATAATATGGCACTTGCCCATGAAAACGACGGAACACCACTCCCTGCGGCCTAATGTCCTCTTCCAACACGATTATGCTGATCCATAACATGTTGGTACTTACACCACGAACGCCCCAAAGTTGACGTAGCTGCGCGACTCCAGCAACTCCACAGTCTCGCCACGTACCTACTTGGTCTTCTGGCGCACGTACTCCACGATGTCCTCCGCCGTACTGGTGTAGTGTATGCGGGAAATGTACACCGGAGTGCTTAGGTTCGCGGCACGAATATGCACGTTGGGCTTCGATGGAGTCATGTCACAGTGGTTCTTGTTGGTACATTGACGGTGCTTCCTCCTAACACCGTCACTAAATCATCATCAGCCTAGTCATAGTCTCTCTAGCTCTTCCTCCTTTTCGGAATGCGAGAAATTCCATATCGGTCGATGTGGCGATGCTTGGAAGATGCCTACGTCCTGCAGCAGACAATTTCTTGTTGAAAATGATAAAGATGATGCACTGAAACCACTGAAAACATAGTCCAATCGAATACTTTACGACACCATAACATTTTGCCTGTAACATCCGAAAGATTGGGCAGAGGTGTATATTACATAACACTATTGTCTTCTGTCCCCGAAGTGCCGGGCCTCCGCCGGCCTCCTTCGTCGGCCTACGGCCCGGTGCCCATGCCGCCCATAAAGGATACTGTCGCGAGACGGTCGTATTATAATTTTGGCTAAAAGAGGAGGTAGTAATTGCATTGCACTTCAGCATTAATAGATAACCTTTTCCTGTTTATTACCAGTAGTTGTTCCATAGATCATACATTCAATTCCCAGAAGTACAACTAGTTGGACCAAGGAAAGAACAACTCACTGTAATTGAACCATTGGTAAAGATATTTCCCCATAGAACAACCAGTTGAACCATGGGTAAATTTACTTCTCCGTAGTACAACCCATTGTATCCGTATAGTTCTAATACAATGGAAATTAGTAGTACTAAAAGAACTTTTTTGTCCGTTTAGTTCAATTAAAATTCATACAGCAGATAGTAGAACTAAATGGATTTTTTTCTCCGTTTAGTCCTACTAGTTGAACTGAACAGTAGAACTATACGGATACAAGTTGATTGTCATGTAAAGCTGACTAACATAATTATATGACAAAATACAATTTGTATTAGTAAAGAGAGCCTTAAAACTATGTTTGTAACACTTCAGTTAAGCACTAAGTCTTTGTGCTGCACGTAGGTACATAATATGGCACTTGCCCATGAAAACGACGGAACACCACTCCCTGCGGCCTAATGTCCTCTTCCAACACGATTATGCTGATCCATAACATGTTGGTACTTACACCACGAACGCCCCAAAGTTGACGTAGCTGCGCGACTCCAGCAACTCCACAGTCTCGCCACGTACCTACTTGGTCTTCTGGCGCACGTACTCCACGATGTCCTCCGCCGTACTGGTGTAGTGTATGCGGGAAATGTACACCGGAGTGCTTAGGTTCGCGGCACGAATATGCACGTTGGGCTTCGATGGAGTCATGTCACAGTGGTTCTTGTTGGTACATTGACGGTGCTTCCTCCTAACACCGTCACTAAATCATCATCAGCCTAGTCATAGTCTCTCTAGCTCTTCCTCCTTTTCGGAATGCGAGAAATTCCATATCGGTCGATGTGGCGATGCTTGGAAGATGCCTACGTCCTGCAGCAGACAATTTCTTGTTGAAAATGATAAAGATGATGCACTGAAACCACTGAAAACATAGTCCAATCGAATACTTTACGACACCATAACATTTTGCCTGTAACATCCGAAAGATTGGGCAGAGGTGTTTAATACATTGCACGTATATAAATGTGTTTTTATTACCAAGTATATCACGGCAGTACATTTCTTTTGTATAATTTATAAAACATTAATATATTCGTCGCCCCAGATCAACTTATTTAGAATGTCAAACATTCCTGCTATTTGACATAAAAACAATCCTGCTCGCTGTCAAAAGGCACGTCGTGGTACCAATTGAATGAACTATTTGAGGTGACGTCATCAAAACGATATCAAAACTGATATTTTTGCAGTCCTGCATTAAGATTGTTTTAAGGACGTGATGGTACGAAAATGCAAAGTAAGACTTAAACAGGACTGTTTTAAGACGTTGTAGTAGCGCCCCAGGACTTGAGATAAAACTTCTTGAAAAAATCCCCCGCACCCAATAGATACCTAACCTGCATCACCATCCATAATAATCTGACACGATTCATTGAACTTGTAAACTTGTTATCGGTACAGTCAGCAAGCCAAATTTCTCGTGGTAAACGGTCATAGAGGGTCACTAAAAGGAATGTTGTTGATTCTCTTTCTCCAACCTGAATATACCTACTTACCTACTGTTTTTCTTGCAAAAAAAGTTGGCAACCCTAATTGTATCATACCTACAATACAATATATTATGGTGTTAGTAAATAGAACCTTAAAACTGTAAGTTACACCTTCACTTGTGCACTCAGCCATTGTGCGGCCATGTGGTAAGTCCAACCTGCAATATGATCTACTTTATGATAATATGGATTCCAAAATAATCGTTTCTTATAAGGTACCTACGTAACATGAAAATGAAATCGATACAGTAGATGGGTATTGCTTCTAAATGTTGCTTAGTGTGAGTATTCATATTGGTGCTGTTAACTGTACCTACATGCATAATAGGTACCAATAAGGAAAATTGAACGTAAGTAAATAACAACGGGTCGCTATAGTCTAATCTCGGGGGATGTACCTCAGTTTCCTCAAGAAGCTGTATAAATACAGGGTCTGAATTAACGTAAGCATCATTCGAAGACAAGCTTTCGTAAACGACTAATCAACATGAGCAAGTTAATCTTAGTACTGGCCGTTCTGGCGGTGTTCATGATCGCTGAGTCCACATGTGGCAATAAGGACCTCAATACACCAACATACCGACCACCTCCTACAAAAACGCCGACTTGGATCTTCAGATCTCGTCGAGGAGCTGACGTCGAACCTCCGTCGCTGTGGCAAGGAGACGACGTCATCCGCGCGCCATCGACCGCAGACCATCCCTCCCTGCCTTCAATCATCGATGACATTCACTTGGACCCGAACACAAGAACTGCCTGAGCACTCCCAGAGCGTCCTGCAGAGGTGGAAGCCGCTCGTCCTCGAGCCGGGACAACCAATATCTGGCCATTTTATTTTGACAGTGTGCGTTGTGCTATCATTCACAACAATAATTTTAATGTGACCAAATTACTTTCCATCTTGTAATGTATTATTTATTTTTGTGCCAAAATATCTGTAATTTAATATGTAAGTAGGTACTTAATTATTGCAATAAACGACTGACAAAAACAATCTCCTGTGTATGTTTTTCGGCATCGGATAACCCCTCAGGAACTCCACCTTTATAACCTCTTTACTAGAGAGAAAAAAAAATCTAGGGCATATTGCCACTGATAATCTGAAGTAATCTCACAGGTTTGTTCGTTGCTAAAGACATTCTGAAGACTATAACATAACATAACATCACGCCTGTAATCCCCGAAGGGTTAGGCAGAAGTGTACCCATTAGTCAACCGCGTAGTTCTGTAAGTCCTATGTTATAGGAAGCGCGCCTATTGCCATCAACCTATAAAGACATGAAGACCACCTGAGATATTACAGGGGGTCTAAAACGGCCACTTTGGCAGATCATAATATGAATTGCGTTAAAAAGCGTAAAATGGACCTTTCATTATAATAACTGCGTCTGTAACAATTTTGTAAAATACATCATAATAGGAAAATAATATGAATTGCGTTAACATTCGTAAAATAGTCACAGACGCAGTTTTTATTATGAAAGGTCCATTTTACGCTTTTAAACGCAATTCACATTATGATCTGCAAAAGTGGCCATTTTATACCCCCTGGTCTCACTCACGTGGTCACCTCGTAACACGTTGCACTCGGCAGATTTTTGGCGACCATTTTACTATAACATAACCTTTTTTTTCTCTCCGATAATATATATATTTTGTCAATTCATACTTCGTTTTATTTTCCAAAATGATTACGACGCATTACATTATATACCGAGCTTCGAGCCTCCGTGCCTCGGAAAGCACGTTAAGCCCGTTGATCCCAGCTGACATTTTTAGTTCTATGACAGTCGGTACAGGCAGAAAAGTCTGACAACCTGTCTTACCAAGGGGTATCATATTACCCAGTACTATTTCTGGGTTGTGGTCATGTGGAGGTTCGAAAAGCAGCTGTTCCAAGTAAAATAGTGGTTTAACATGGGTAGGTATAACTAAAGCTGCATCCGGTTAGACTGGAGGCCAACCCTAACATTGTTGGGAAAAGGCAAGGCACAATGCAGATGATGATGACTCATAATATGATAGTTTATTTATACGAACCTTTTTTTTTTGATGGGTGGAAAATAATGAAAAGACTCCTCGGAGCGGGAGTGTCAGACTTCTACTGACTAAAAACCACCCATGTTCCTTCTTAGCCCTTTGTTTTGGGGCCGCGGTATCTCTTTCGAACAACCCGCAGCCCCAGCACAAGCGTCGCGTCGCCTACTTCATTGGTGCTGTGCTGACATCTCTGAGCTTTGAGGCGCGCGTGGAAGAAGAACGTTCTTGTGTGACTGTGTTGTGTTGTTTTAGTACCTACCTATAATAATAATAATAATAATAGCATTTATTTCGGGCGGCGCCCATAGTGTTAGTAACAATGATCTTAAAAACTAGTGTTAGTAGACATAATACACAATACAAATTAACACTAAACAGTATGGAGTTTTATCCAATGACGCAGCATTGGAGACTCCCATCTATCTGTGAATAAACTCAAGATAGTGTTGGTGCTACCACGGAGACGAGCAAGTAGGGAAGCGCTTCTTTTACGTATGATGGCCGCAAAGCCATCAATATGCCTTTCCGCAAACATCCCTGACGCACTACATCGCCATGGCAGCCCCAACAATATCCTGAGCGCGTTATTATACTGGACACGTAGATCGCTGTATGTGCGCAAACTATAACTAGTCCACAGGCTGCACGTGTAAAAAGACGAACAAAATGACTTAAACAAAGTTACCCTGACCGCCTCCGTACATCGCGCAAACCTGCGGGCCAGCATGTTACAGCGCACCGACAGCGATCTACGTTCCCTGTCAATGTCCATATTGTCTCTCAAATTGTCGGTGACCCAATGACCCAAGTACTTAAAACTTGTCACCCTATTTAAGGGTGCTCCGCAAAGAGATATCTCCGGTATGGTTGGGTAACCTAGGGCACCCGCCTTAAAAACCATTATCTCACTTTTCTTAGTGTTGTACTTGAGTCCTTGTGCCACCGCGTACTCCTCACATATTGAGACCAGTCGCCTCAAAGCACCGATCGATGGATACCTAAGCAACTTAAAATAATTATCATCATCATTTTAGCCGAAAGACGTCCACTGCTGGACATAGGCCTCCCCTAAGTGTCGCCACATTGACCGGTCCCGTGCGTCTCGCATCCAGCGGATCCCCGCAACCTTCACCAGGTCATCGGTCCACCTAGTGGGAGGCCGCGCAACGCAACGTCTTCCGGTTTGCGGTCGCCACTCCAGAACTTTCCGGCCCCATCGGGCATCCGTTCTCGTTAAAATAATTATGCTAGTCTTCTTCTTATCAAGTGGGCAGTAAGGTCTAACGACCCCACACACCCTAGTGTCAGAGTTTCTTAACTGACTCAAGGATATCCCGTCTGGGCTGTGGGTTGTTCATAAGAGATACCGCGGCCTCGACCTAAAGGGTTAAGAACAAACATGGGTGGTTATTTGTCAGTAAAAGTCTGACACTCCCTTTCCCTTTGCTCGTGGCCCTTTTCTGACAGAATGGTGGAAGAGCAGGAGGGAGCCGCGAAAGAAGAGAGCGCGAAAGGAGATTGCCCAACTTCGGTCCAAATGCTGCCCAGGAATGGGAGTACCTGCGCTGGGTTCCTGGCACTACTCTATGTCATTATACTAAATATTTTGAAAATCCATCCTGGAGTTCCTATTTTTTTTACAGATTTATTTTGATGATAATTATTGTATAAACATGTTTATTTTTTGACGGTATTTTAAATTTTTTACGCTTTTTGGACCCCAACTAAAGACAATTTGTGTAAATGGACAGTTATAAATGTTCATTTCTTGACGTAATATGTCAAAAATGTCGGAATCGATGGTCTGTTAGCTTTTTTAAACAGAGTCCAGGCCGTTTGCAGTCTCGCTTGTAACAAATCGAGGCACTGGGCCTCAAGGTGACTCTCAAGAAGATGTAGGCTCTGGTATTTCTTGTGCCCCGACGCCAGCTTCCGGCTTGCGTACACCTCACCATCGTGTTGCAACGATACCGGTGTGGGCAAGCATTAAATATATGAGCCTGGTTACATATTTCGGCGAGCACTTTGCTCAGCTTGCACCGGACCGCAAACGTGGTCTGAGACGGCTGTAAACGGGGGTGATTCGCTTGACGGCGCTCTACAGAGCCCCAGTATGGGTACACCCTCGTGGGATTCGGAGGCGTAAGTGCTCACTGAAGTCTATGGGTGTGACGCAGACCTGCAGGTGGAGAGCGGCAGGCGTCCGATGCCTGAAGGTGGTCATGAAGTGGCGTAGGGAGGACCAAACCCATACCCTGGGAAAATGGCGGGTGAGGCAGGAGACGCCTAGTGCAGGTCACTGAAGGCTTTCCTGGAGGAGTGGGTACGGAAGTGACATGGGACGTTAACCTTCCGTCTAATGCAAGTGTTGTCAGGGCATGGCTGCTTTGGCAAATACCTGCACAAAATAGCCAGACGAGAGGCGATTCCCGTGTGTCACCAGTGCGACTGCAGCGAGGACATGGTGCTTCACACTCTTGAGCATTGCTCTGCATAGGTGGTGAAGCGCCGTGCTCTCGCGTGCGCTTTACCGGCCGTGGCCAAGGCCATGGTTGACAATAGCGAGGCATGGGAGGCATTGGCGTCCTTCTGCGAGGATGTCATCTCGCAGATGGAGGTGGCGGAGTGCATGCCATCCTGACGCGCTCCACCGCCTCCGTGATCAGTCGCAGGAGGACAGGTTGGTGGAGGAGCCGCCATGACGGCCTGATGCCGCCCTAGGTGGTGCCAGTGGGCGATAGATCGGGGAATCTGTCGTCGCCGCATTGTACGGCGCTCATGAATAGTGGCGGTTTTAGGTGAGCCCGGACATCGCCACAGGATTCTGGAGCCCGGAGGCAGGCTACGCTGGATGGGTCGCGAACGTCATGCGTAACAGTTCTCGGGGCTCATCCGCCAAGGCGACAGTAAGCTCACGGTGGTGTTTTAACAAGCCCCATATAACCAAACCGTCTCTCCGGACGCGGACGGTGCGGTATGCGTTAGGCAATTTTTACTACTTAATAAAAGCAAAAAATAGGCACCAAGTTGCTATCAGACCTCTGCCCTCTCTTTAGACAGTACATACAGAGACATTGATGAAAATGATGATGATTGAAATTGAAATAAATAATACAAGCCATTTCAGTTTTGTTTTTGTTCCTTTCTATCACTTCCAATACGGAATAAGTATTAAAACTGTCCATTTATACAAAATGTCTTTAGTTGTGGTCTTAAAGGGTGTAAAAATCTTTAAAAGGCGTCAAAAAACACCATGTGAAAAAAATAAATTCATCAGAGTAAATAGGTAAGTAAAAAAAAGTGGGAACCCCGGGATGGATTCTAAAAATATTTTGTCTAATGACATAGTTTAGTGCCAGGAACTCAGCGCAGGCACTCCCATTCCTGGGCAGCATTTGGACCAAACCTCATATAAACTTGAGCAATGTCCTTTTTTATATTATTTTTATAGATTTTGGGTTTAAGAGTATAAACTGTTTTACTTGGTTCGACAAGAGATCCGCTTACTCTTATCTTGGTAGACATCAATCCTCCACTTCCTGAACCAAGCGCCTAAGACAGAGGTTTGAAAGCTTCATCCAGTTAGACTGAAAGCCGACGACGACAAGTTAGGATAACGTACTATGGCGGTCTTATGCGCCTGATCACCACTAAGCTCATTTTTGCTTGCACTCAAGAAATAGAATCGCTCGCTAGCCCGTTGCAGCGCCTCGGCACGATTTAGGCGAATTTTTTTTTAAATGATCAGGCGTAACTGTCTTCGATCGTACGTGTATCTTTTAACGTGGATTTTTCACTAGCCTTTAACACTCGGGATAACGCAAACAATCTAGGGATAGTAATATGGGATAGGAATCATTTGCAATAATTTCAGTTTTGTTTGACATTGTTTAGTTTGCATTAGTATTTTTAACCTACTATGTATAATGTAATAATATGCACATTGTAATAACATCTTATACCTACCTGTACCTACACTCCTAGCAAATAAAGTTCTGATTCTGAATAATATATAACACAACATAATAACCTACTATCATACATAACCTACTACCTATCATACATAATTCATAATCATAAAGCAGACAAGTTTGTTTGAAAACAATAATAATAATTGTTGACTTGATGCCAATTGACGTATAACGTATATTTATTGTATTTTTCTATCAGGGAGGTCCCTACGATCTTTTCACCCTGTTTTACGAATGTGCAAATCTTATCGCATACGCGTCTCACCTCAGGTTAAGTACCGCAGTTTCCTCAAGACGCCGTATAAATACTCGACCTGAAAATACGGAGGCATCATTCGAAGACAAGCTATCGTAAGCGACTAATCAACATGAGCAAGTTAATCTTAGTACTAGCCGTTCTGGCGGTGTTCATGATCGCTGAGTCCACATGTGGCAATAAGGACCTCAATACGCCTACATACCGACCTCCTCCTACAAAAACACCGACTTGGATCTTCAGATCTCGTCGAGGAGCTGACGTCGAACCTCCGTCTCTGTGGCATGGAGACGATGTCATCCGCGCGCCGTCGACCGCAGACCATCCATTCCTGCCTTCATTCATCGATGACATCCACCTGGACCCGAACACAAGAACTGCCAGGAGTCTGAGCACTCCCAGCGTGTCCCGCGGAGGTGGAAGCCGCCCGTCCTCGAGCCGGGACACCGGGCCCACTCACCCGGGATACAACCGACGTAATGCGTAATCTCTCAGGCTCCAAGTTGCCGCTGCCAATGACGCCACCTTTCAACCCTCGTCCCAGTTACCCCATCTACGTTAGGCATTAACTAGCCAAGGTTATGTGATTTGTTGTGATACTTCAGTGTACTTAAATCGGTATAAAATTTAACATTCAATATCTGACTAGCAAAGTAAAAGAGCCATTTTATTTTTGCAGTGTGTTGTGCTTGTGCTATCAAACATTTTATGTGACTTACTTTACTATCCATCTTGTATCTTTTGTGCCAAAGTGTCTGTAAATTAATATATGTAAGTACTTAATTATAATGCGTCAAACCAATATCCTGTTTAATTAATTAATCCAGCCTCCCGTCAAAAAAGTTTCATACAAATTACCTTGTTAGTTAGGACTATATGATTCGGTCAAATCTTGCAATTGAAGTTCAAACTGGTTCTCTTCAACCGGTTGAGCTAGCGGTTTCTGTTATTATAAGCATTTATTTATTTAGTTAGATAGGCAGATCAGACAAGGCTTTGGTGTTATATACGAAGCACTGGTTAGTTGGTCTTCACTTGCAACTGATTTTCAAACCAAGTACCCGTGACCGTGGATATTACCACAGATTACTTAGATTAATCTGTGATATTACCCAGTACTAACTGGATTATAGAAGTCACATAGGCAGTTGCTCTATGGATAATACTGGTATACAGCTGCATCCAGTGGGTGGACCTGGGAGCCGACCACCTTCCCAAAAAGTTGGGAAATGCTAGGCCGTTGATGAAATAAACCCGCGACAACCGTAGGTTGTAAAAAATTTACTTGCCAACAAATAAGCATCCCGTAGGTACACTTCTACCTTGTGAATACACCAATATTCTTGGTAAAAGCTTCAAATTAGAACTACAAAGCCATTCAATCCGGTATTTTGAGATAAAGCGAAGACAAATAGGTAAACGCACCCACGATACGACTGGAGAAATTCCTAGGACGAGGCTACTGCCATCAATAGGGCATATTATGTATTGATATTGTTGCTATTTCGGAGACCAGAATATCTTCCCATATGCAATTACAAACTCCTTGACTTCACCTGTTATAGGCGCGATATAAAACCTAATGGAGTTGCTATCCTAGTTAAGACGCTGTCAATACCAAATGGCCTTGAGGATTTGTCACTGTCACACACACTGTCTATTTGTATCGGAGTAAACGAGAGCGCACTTTTACTGTTACTGGGCCGGCCAGATTTTAGAAGAAAATAATGAATAAATATTGATTTAAAAAAAATATATGGATTATTTGTGAAATATGACTCGTCAGCGGTTTAGGTATGAATATGTTGACTTCATGTTTTTAATTGCAAATTGCAGACCCATACGAAAAAAAAATAAAGACATAGAACCGCTTAACGATGATTTTAAGACCAATCTTTGCAATTATTTTCTATCGAACCGATTTCGTCCAATTAAGTATCGAGTCCATCCACGGTCTTTGAAATATGATGAATAATAACATATATTTTTTTTAATGTGCTAGAACAAACAGTTTTTCTTAAAAAACTGCTTAAATAACATCAGTTTCAGCAAAATAGGTGCTGTCAGCCCCTTAAATCGGACATAGCACATAATTATACCCCCCTGACCATACCTCCAACCCAAAGTCACTACCCTATCAAACAACAAAATCGCCTTTATCTCAGCCTACCAATCCCCTAATCTTTCATTATTAACTACAGACCTAGACGCAATCATAAATATTCATTAAAAACACTTGTCATGGGTGACCTTAATACCAAAAATCCCTACTGGTACTGCTCTCGCTCTAACATCCATGGCGAGGTGCTTTTCGACCACATGATGAGCAACGAATAAATGAAATCTATGCGCCATCTAGTCCCACCTTAGTCCACTACCAAAGCCCTCATGAGCCTTTTACTCCAGACATTATCCTGGCTAACTCGGTTTACCACCTTTCGGAGCCTCAGGTCATCACCAGCCTCTCCTCTAACCAGCTACCCGTTTTCTTTACCATAGATGGTAAAGTCAACAGGCACCCCCGTAGCTTCTTTAATTACAGGAAAGCGGACTGGAACGGCTATAGGCCATACTTAAATGCATCCATAACTTTGAGTCCAACTACACTCAACTCACCCGAGGCTATTGACCTTGCCGTGGAACACTTGACCCAGTCAATTATAAGTGCAAGAGATAAAGCCGTTCCTAAAATATCCAGTGGTGGTGGTCAACAACTCCCGCGACGAATCAGGTCACAGGTTAAAATCGCTTTCGCTTTAGAAGAATCTAAGCCATATTATAAACGCCGTGAATTATTCTCCAAGGTCAACAACATGCAAAAAGTATCAAGTTTAAGATCCAAACCCTCAACGACAATGTCTGGAACAAAAAACGGTCTAAAATTAAATTATATAAGTATAAACAGCCAAACCCAGAACTACTTCCTTTAGTAGGCCATACAAATATTTGTCCTTACCCCGGAATTGAACCCGCGACACGCAGTGCAGTAACCGATCGCTCAGCCTCTGCGTCATCGTGCCGTATTATAAAACTTAAACGTAACTGGCGAAAGGTGTTTCGTCGGGGAAAAACAGATGTAAAGTTATGTACTTTAAGCTGTAGACTTCTGCATAGCCTTATTAAGTCAAAGATTAGTAGTAAGGCAGGGTTTGTATTTGTTATACATAACCACCGACACTTGCGGATTGGTCATCCATCACACAATATTACGTAGATCTTTCTTTTATGGCCACAGCTGGGCAAAGACCTCCCCCAATTCCTTCCATACTCATGCCTCCTCGAGCCCACCCTCGAAGTTACGCGTAGATCGTCTCACCACTTTTCCGGGCCTCCGCCGTCCGTCTTCTAGCAACCATAGTGTACAGACTTTTTCCCAGATCTTTATTACTTACATATTTTTAACAAGCATTACTTATAGGTTTCTATGAGCACGGCTTTTTTATAATATCTAAGTACAAAAAATCTTTAACCATGACGTCATAGACCCCACAGATAAAATACATTTAGCTTCGGAACGGGACTCCGCTTAAATAGGTATCTGACTAGACTACCTCTCTCTATCTGATGAGTTTTTACATCACAGCAAAAACATTCCGGTTCTTGACCCAGGATTAATAAAAGAACAAAATGGTCTTAACAAAATATTTATTGAAACATTACCATGTTTACATAAGGTTTTAAATTTTTGGTTTTATTTACACAGCACTGTAAGATAACATGCATTTTTTTAGGTCCGATCTTTTATATCTTATCAATTATCACAGTATTCACAATGGACTAAACAAACTCTTAGCAAATTAGTTATTAGCGTAAACAGGCATGGGATAACGCCTTTCATCCCAAGGGTATTTGAGACGCGGGTTGAAGGGCGGCAGCGTTGGCAGGGGGAAGTCGTACCCTGGCAATCGGAGCTCCCTCGTGTTACGTCTGTTGTACCCCGGGTGAGTGGGCCCGGTGTCCCGGCTTGAGGACGGCCGGCTTCCACCTCCGCGGGACGCTCTGGGAGTGCTCAGGCTCCTGGCAGTTCTTCTGTTCGGGTCCAGGTGGATGTCATCGATGATTGATGGCAGGTAGGGATGGTCTGCGGTTGAAGGCGCGCGCTCGATGTTGTCTCCTTGCCACAGCCACAGAGGTTCGTCATCAGCTCCTCGACGGGCTCTGAGGATCACTGGCCGTCTGTGTGAGAGGGGAGGGCGGTACGTGGGTTTAATGAAGCGCTGACATGTCGACTCAGCGATCATGAACACCGCCAGAACTGACAGTACTAAGATTAACTTGCCCATGTTGATTAGTCGCTCACTGTAGCTTTTCTTCGAATGATGTCTGCGTTATTTCAGGACGAGTATTTATATGGCATCTTGAGGAAACTGCGGTACTTAACCTGAGGTGAAACGCTTTGTTTGTGAAAAAAGGAAAGAACCCGGTCAGTCACGTATGTATGCGATAACATTTGCACACTCGTACAAATACAGGGTGAAAAGATCGTAGGGGCCTCCCTGACAGGAAAATGCTCTATATATGAGTCTACGATCTCTCAATTTCAAATATACTACTTACTACGGTACTGTGTTTGTGGTTACTGTGTAGTGGTAGCAAGGTACGATTCCCAGCTCGGGCAGTGTTATTGAGTTACTGAACTGAATATATTTAGAATATAATTTTCAGCAGCAGCGGTCGCAACCTGCGGTATTATGGCGTGAATCGTGATGAATGATACACTCACAACCCCAACTCTACACATTTTGACGTTTTCAATCACACAGAAGAGATAAAAGAGGTTAGAAAGGCCATGTGGGCGGGGCACGCGCGCCGCTTATATGATCAGACGATCATATGTCGACAAAATTTGATTTACTGACCAACAATCGCGCTCATATTGTGACAGCGAACGGAGCTCCGCGAAAAAAAAAGAATTATGCCGTGTTGCCCGATTATTACGTGTCGGAAAAGAAGCCAGGTGTGCAGTGTGGCTCGAGAAGGGATTTCTCTTCATCGGTAAGTCTAAAAACCTTAAAATACAAGTGATATTTGTAATTATTACAATAGTATTATGTAGTTCGCAGCCAAAAATGATACAATCGCAAGCAGAAACGAAATTATGTACATTGCTTGCAATACGTGGGTACCATCTTGTACTACGTGGACGATTGCGCAAAACATTTCGTTCACTGCGAACGTCGCGTGCGACGAGCCACAGCTTAAATTCTGCCTACTCTTTGCGTTTCGATAGTGTTGTACCAAGTAGTCAATAATGTCGATATTTAGTATGTGTGAATGCATTCAAATGATTATTATGTTATGATTAAAATAACTTTTGTTTATCCCATACTATCAATACCTTATTATTGTTTATTGATTGTTTTCATCTAAAAGATCATTGGGCGTAATCCGACCCGGTCGCGGACATGAATGAAAATGATTTAAAATGAAAGAGTATTAATTCACTTAACATTACATAAGGTTATTTTTTATTTAATCCATGGGAGAACAAAGTTTGAACTAAAAATACATTTACTTAAAAAATCGAATACTACTACTAAATATTAGTTGTCGTTCTGTTAAATAGCTACTAAAAGGTTTTCGCGAGTGCATGTGCGTCCCGTCATCCCGTGTGATGAAAACGGCAGGTATACGTTACAAATAAAAAATAATAAAAAATAAATAAAAAATAATACAGAAATAGCCGGAGGGAAGGTATATAAATATGTAAAGCCTTTTCTGGTTGTTTGCACCGATGGTTATATAATAGACGTTGTGGGCACGTTATATAATAGAATATAATATATAAGAGACGTTATATAATAGATGTATTATATATAATTAATATATAATATATTTATATAAATATAAGGTGGGTGGCAAACCGGTCCTGAAGACCCTACAGAAGCTGTTTGATTCCGTCATACTCGAGGGGAAAACGCCACAGGCTTGGTGCAGGGGTGTGGTGGTGCTCTTCTTCAAAAAAGGTGACAATGCCCGGTTAAAGAACTATAGGCATCTCACTTCTAAGCCATGTCTACAAGTTGTTTTCAAGAGTCATCACGAATCGTCTCGCACGCAGGTTTGACGATTTCCAGCCTCCCGAACAAGCCGGATTCCGAAAAGGCTTCAGTACCGTAGACCACATACATACGCTGCGGCAGGTTATACAGAAGACCGAAGAGTATAACCTGCCTCTCTGTTTAGCGTTTGTGGACTACGAGAAAGCCTTCGATTCGATCGAGACTTGGGCTGTGCTGCAGTCTCTCCAACGGTGCCAAATCGACTACCGGTACATCGAGGTGTTGAAGTGTTGTACAAAAACGCCACCATGTCGGTCCGACTTCAGGACCAGACCTCGGAACCTATCATTCTGCAGCGCGGTGTGAGACAAGGAGACGTCATATCTCCGAAACTGTTTACCGCTGCATCGGAGGATATCTTCAAGGTTCTGGATTGGAGAGGACTTGGCATCAACGTCAACGGCGAGTACATCACTCACCTTCGGTTTGCCGACGATATAGTGGTCATGGCTGAGACCATGGAAGACCTCAGTACAATGCTCGATGACCTCAGTAGAGCTTCCGAAAGAGTGGGTCTTAAAATGAACATGGACAAAACCAAGGTTATGTTGAATGTTCATGTAACACCCACTCCTATCAAGATCGGAGACTCTACGCTCGAAGTTGTGGACGATTATGTCTACCTGGGACAAACGGTCCAGTTGGGTAGATCTAACCTCGAGAAAGAGGTCAATCGTCGAATCCGACTCGGCTGGGCAGCGTTCGGGAAGTTGCGCGGTATTATCTCGTCCAACTTACCCCAGTGTCTCAAGACGAAAGTCTATGACCAGTATGTGTTGCCAGTGATTACATACGGGACCGAAACGTGGTCGCTCACAATGGGCCTCATCAGAAAGCTCAAAGTCACCCAAAGGGCAATGGAGAGGGCTATGCTTGGAGTTTCCTTGCGTGATCGAATCAGAAATGAGGACATCCGCTTGAGAACTAAGGTTACCGACGTAGCCCGAAGAATCGCCACCACATAGCTCGCAGAACGGATGGCCGATGGGGCCGAAAAGTTCTGGAATGGCGACCGCGAACCGGAAGACGTTGCACTGGAAGGCCTCCCACTAGGTGGACCGATGACCTGGTCAAGGTTGCAGGAAACCGCTGGAATAGAGACGCATGGGACCGGTCAATGTGGCGACGCCTGGGGGAGGCCTATGTTCAGCAGTGGACGTCTTTTGGCTGAAATGATGATGATGATATAAATATATAATATAATTATATATATAATATTATATATAATATGCACCGACGGTTATATAATAGACGTTGTGGGCACGTTATATAATAGATGTATTATATAATAGACGTTGTATACACGGCCGCCGCACCGTTCGGGAGCTGCGCGCATATAGCCAGTATAGTTTATTTTTTATCCTGGGTTAGGCACCAACAACAAATTGAAGCCCCTGCGGTATTTTTAGATGATGTAACAGTAGATATTGATCACGCCGAATAAATAATTTGAAATATGTAAAAGTTTTTTTTTCTCTTTACTCCCACATCCCACAAGAAAGCGACCCTTACCATGATAACTAGATACATTTTATCTATTTAACTTCACAATTGCATTTCTGTCCGCTGTGGGTTTTTCTCCCATACTATTTGCCCATTGACCTTTGTTTTGAGGTTAGCCATTTATAAATCGAAACATACATTTTAAATTTTATTTTTAGGTTTCCAACAGATCCAGATATGTTACAGACCTGACTAAAGCTATTATAGAAAAATATTAGTGTGAGATTGCATTTTATTCTGAAAAATTCGACCTTGAAAGATAGCAAGCGCATGCTATTGCTACTTAATAAATACGTTTTATTTCAAGACAATAATAAAATCTGAATTGAAATTGAATTTCAAGTACATAACGATCAATATTTGAAAAAAATCTTTTCTGTTTACTTTTTATCTTTAATTTTTTATGTGTGAGAGACCAATAAATATTTTTGCTTTCTTATTTTCTTTCTTTCTGTCCCGTCCCGAAATTAAAGCAAAAACTGCAAAACTTAAAGTAACAAAACTCAAGTAATTTTATCGATATACATTATCGACCTTTTGGTCACCGTAACATGTATGAGAAATATACGCAATTGTGAGTGTACGTCAAACGTAATGTTTGCGCTAGTGTGACAACCAGTAGCAAGCTCGCGATCTAAGTGAGTGCGGTTTATTTGTGTGCATAATTCGCGTACTTATTAGCGTCTTGCATGTAGTGGATATAGAGAGTGGGAGACAAGCGGCGACACGCGTTCTAATACAAATCAGGAACTATTTCCTTTCTAACCTCTTTTATCTCTTCTGTGTTCAATCACGAAACATGAGACGCATTATGAATAATATAAAATGATCAATAATGTTGTTTATTATAAAAGTGAAGCGGGATGATAGTTTTAATATTAATCGTGCAAGTGAAACAGGAACTTTTCAGTAGGAATCTCGAGTTGTGGTTTTGTCATCCTATGTCTTGTTCTGTGGCCTAGCTATCTACTGCTCAGCTTCCAGTCTAACCGGATGCAGCTGAATACCAGTATTTTACATGAGGTTACTACTGACTACCTTAGCTTGTTTGCGAGGCTTTTGGGCCACTTCCAGCAACGACTGCCAAATCTATAAATGACGGCCGGGACCTACAGCTTAACGTGCTTTCCGAGGCAAGGAGAAAATTCAATATGTAATGGGTACATGGTGACTCATCCACAGACTAGACTAAGGAAACACCGCTTAACCTAAAGTTCGACCTAAGCGGCTGTTAACCACGAAATTTTGGTGTTTGTGGGCAGACGTGATAGACAGACACATCTGTTAAGTATTTAATCTCCACCCGGCAAAGAGGTGTGATGTTTTTTATGTTAATTAAATAATTATTTAAAAATATATGACTCACAATGTAGATAACAGACATGTAGGTAATGATGTAGGTACTGAACAGCATCTATAGGTATAGTGTACTGCATGGTACATCTCATATGTCATTTAATGATATTCTGATGCGGGATTCAAATGTTGGAACGCAACATAGCATGCCTGCCACCAATGAGTAACAGGGACTTTTCAGAACAGTATTATTGTACGTAGTATAATATATTATAATGTATTAGTGCGGTCTGTATTTGCATTTCCATTTCGTATAAATAAATTATCACATGAGTCATCATCATCATCTGCCTAGCCTTTTCTCAACTACTTATATTACGTTTGGCTACCAGTGTAACAGGATGCAGCTAAATACAATTTTACATGGAGAGACTGCCTACCTGACCTCCACAACGTAATGTTACAGGTAAGACTGGTTGTGAGACTTTCGGGCGTTATGTTGATGGTTCATGTGGTGCGTCACCCCAGAAGAGAAATCTCTCTTAGAATGAATTGAGTTCCACGGTCCACCAATAAATTAGAACGTAATCTGTGAGTGTTAGTAATTAGCCAATATTTTTTTTTTGCTTGCTGGTCGCTTTAGAAAAGAAGCGGAAAACGAATCCTGCTGAAGAGACGTTTTTCCCGCAGGATGATTCTAAACGAATGATCGAAGAGAGAGAGTCTGGTCTGGACTTGACACGCCTCTTTTTTTATTTTGAGTTTATGAAATCATCAAATGACTCCTCCCGGGAGTGTCAGACTTCTACTGACTAAAAACCACCCATGTTCCTTCCTAGCCCTTTGGGCTGAGGCCGCGGTATCTCTTTCAAACAACCCGCAGCCACGACAATCAGTTTCCGTCCCACTCGACATATTGACAGATACAGTTTGTTTGTAATTTGACATAAATAAACGCCCACTTTTCAATGACACTAACACATCTTGGACATGGATTAAAGCAGAATGCAACTATGGGTTTGACAAGGATAGCTGATACGGAGGCAATGTACAGGCGTACAAGCTATTTGGTATTCACGCAGAAATCTTTATAATTCTAGTACACTGACAATATTGATTGCAATAATGTTTCATTAAGCATTTGGCATAATCTCAAAAGTATATGTGTAATCTTAAAAATAAATGCAAGTTAGCTGGCTGTAGGTATACTTAATACCTTGTTTTGTTCGACCGTACATAATACAGAGGAAGTACCTTATTCCAAGTTCCACCCAATATTCTAGGATTGCTTTAGTTTTAGCTCCATGTATAGAGAGCTCTTTTATTTTTATTGCATAAAAACTAGCTTTTTCCCGCGGCTTCGCCCGCGTTGATGTCTTTTAAACTACAAAAATGATGATTTTCCATACAAACTTTCATCCCCTATTTAGTCCTTTTTGGGTTGAATTTCGAGAAATCCTTCCTTATTCCTAATCTACCTACATTATAAAGGGAACCTCTGTGAGTCAGTCCTCAGAATACAGAAAGAACCAGAAGCCGCGTTCAACTGTCATTGCAAGCCGCACGCTGAATCCAAATACAAAACAAGCGTCCCCCGCCCGCCTCACTTCCCACCCGCGTAATGTGGCCAGCTCAGACATTATTTGCCCGTTTTTGGGGTAACCGTTGAGTGTATTGGAGATATGATATTATTAAATCAAAATTGTAATTTTCTTAGTAATAATATGTACTTGAAAATCAAATTCTTTCTGTATTCTGAGAGTCAGTCAGTCAGGACCTTTCTTTTTCGTTTTTTTGCCATTCGGCTACGGAACCCTAAAAACCAATTTATTTTCCTTCAGTTCATCGGTGACAAGATTACCTAGATATGTCATTTTTTTCTCGCTAGTAAGAGGAGAACCTGATCACTTCTTAGTGGGGTTCTAACTAAGAAGTAGGTAATCAGGAGAAATGGAGCAAAAATTGACACAAATTGGTATCCCAGAGACGGCAAAAGGAGAAGAGGAAGACAACACAGAAGATGGAAAGATGAGTTAATGCTAACAGCAGGTCCCAATTGGAAAGAGTCGCTGAACACAGAAACCAATGGAAAATGTTAGAGGATCGAGGCATTTGCCAACAGGCACACTGAGCTCAGAGACATACTCTAGACCTCAAAAATAAATATCAATTGTTTGATAAGCTCAAGATAAAGAGGCTTAATGTTATGTAAAGAGGAGAACCATTCAGATAAATAGGTTCATGTAGGGGTTTTAAAAACATACACAAGAGATTATTTAGTCAGTCATTTATTGTAATAATATTAAGTACCTACTTACATATTAAATTACAGATATTTTGGCACAAAAGTAAAGATGTACACGACTACACGATAGTCACATAATAAAACTGATTAATAATGATAGCACAACACACTGCAAAAATAAAATGGCATTTTTACCAAAAGTAAAAGTGCCATTTTATTTTTCTACTGCATAGTTAGTAGAAATTGGATTTTAAGTATCGATTTAACCTCTTGCGTAAATGGGATATTTGGGGTTGAAAGGTGGCGTCGTTGGCAGCGGCAACTTGGAGCCTGGGAGGTGGAAAGACTTATGCAGACTCCTAGCAGTTCTCGTGTTCGTGTCCAGGTGGATGTCATCGAGGACTGAAGGCACGAAGGGATGGTCTGCGGTCGAAGGCGCTCGGGTGACGACGTCGTCGTCTCCTTGCCACAGCGACGAAGGAGGTTCGATGTCAGCTCCTCGACGAGATCTGAAGATCCAACTCGGTCTCTTTGTAGGAGGAGGGCGGTATGTCGGCAGAATGAAGTCCGAGCGTTTACATGTTGATTCAGTGATCATGAACACCGCGAGTACTGCTAGTACAAAGATTAACTTGCCCATGTTGATTAGTTGCTTACGATAGTTTGTCTTCGAATGATGCTTCCGTTAATTCAGACCCAGTATTTATACAGTTTATGGAGGAAACTGAGGTACATCCCCCGAGATTAGATGCAGTTTTGAACGAAAATGTAAAGAACCTAGCGACCCGCTGTTTCAACTTTCCTTATTGGTATCATGTACTGGCAGCAGCACCAATATGTAGTAGCAAACTAGCAACGTTTAGAATATTGTATTGATTTCATTTTCATGATAGTTTAACGAAACTAATATTTTGAAAACCATATCATAAAGTAGGTCATATCGCAAACTGTACCACATGACCACATGAACGTACAATGACTTAGTACACAAGTGAAGTGTAACTAACATACTTGTATTTTAGGGTTATTTACTAACACAAATTGTATTTTACCATATTATTTGTGTTGTAACTTCTATAAGGTATATTTATGAGAGATACCGCATATATACCACAAAGGTCTAATAATAAGGAACATGGTGGTTTTTAATCAGTAATAGAAGTCTGTCACTCCCATAAACTCCACCCAGAACGGGAGGTGTCATTTGATGATTACCAACTCTCCAAAAAAAGAATTTATGCGACTAACTGCCGCACTCAGAGAGTTTTAATGATTACTTAGGCCACCATTTAGTAAAGGTTTTGACAGTTTTGTCTTGTCATACAAAAATATGTCAAACCTTTACTAAGTGACGTCTCTGAGTACAGCAGTAAGTTGTCTGAACCATATTTAAAGGAGAAAAAAAAAAAGTTGTCTGAAAATAAATGAAAGCTGCAATGTTATTTTACGAAAGTTCGGTGCTTGAACTTTGGCAAGCGCTTATTATTGCTCGTGAGTCGTGACTGTAGTGCAAGTACGAACTTTGCATCGATAAGACATCGAGATCGTTATCGTTGTCAGTTTTATCGAGCTTGTTATCGAATTTGGAAGTACGTAACACGCGTCGACAAGATTTATCGTGGGCGGAATGTCAAACTGTCAAAATGTCGTTTCGTAAGTTTGCATTTTCGATAAAATCGTTTAAATTTTAGAGTTATCTACCGATCGTTAAA
Source organism: Diarsia mendica (assembly GCA_949316265.1). NCBI lineage: Eukaryota > Metazoa > Arthropoda > Insecta > Lepidoptera > Noctuidae > Diarsia > Diarsia mendica. The sequence goes on along the minus strand of OX438912.1, from coordinate 5,548,385 downwards.
ATATTATTTACGTACTTGCGACATCGATTCGATTCGATAAAAGCTCATTTTATCGAGAATAACTGTCAGATTTATCGAATCGAAGCGAATCGAGTGCTACGTACTTGCACTGCTGTACCGATAACAAGTTCAATGAATCGGTATAATACGAGTAATATGTATATTGGGTGCGTGCGGGGGATTTTCTCAAGGAATTTTATCTCAAGTCCTGAGTTAATAGTGATGTAATAAAAACAGGTAACAGTCGTTTTTGTTTACAAGCACAATAACATTGATGAATGCAAACGACGCCATTTTTAGGGTTCCGTAGTCAACTAGGAACCCTTATAGTTTCGCCATGTCTGTCTGTCCGTCCTCGCTTAATCTCTGTGACCGTTAGCACTAGAAAGCTGAAATTTGGTACCAATATGTGTATCAATCACGCCGACAAAGTGGTAAAATTGGAAAAAAATGTTTTATTACTTTTTTTTTTTAATTTCAACCCTAACGTGTGATATATATTGTTGGAAAGGTATTTAAAAATGAATATCAAAATCATTTTTTGATAATGTCAATAATTTCGGAAAGAATCGCTCCAAAAGTAAAAAACAATGTGACGTGAATGAACAAACTCTTACTTTTGAACCATAAGTTTAGAAAATATGAAAAAAATCTGAAAAGTAGAACTTTATAAAGACTTTCTAGGAAAATCATTTTGAACTTGGATGGAAACAACAGTTCACCAATATAATTTGGTCCCTGAATCGTATGAGCGCCTATACAATCCAGAGGTCAAGTTTCATTGGCCCGTAGAAGAAATTGTGTAAATTATAGAATACCGTTTTGGTACGGAACCCTTCATGTGCGAGTCCGACTCGCACTTGGCCAGTTTTTTTCAAACAAAAAAAGAATTATCACTACGGAACCCTACACTGAGCGTGGCCCGACACGCTCTTGGCCGGTTTTTTTTGTTCTACTTTTAAGTCAGCTAAGCTCTCCATAACATAGCGGTAAGAATCGAAAGAGCGTTAGAAAACAAAGAATTTGCATTGGGCTGCATTTTCGACGTGGAGGGAGCTTTTGACAAAGCCAACTCCACAGCGATCAAGGCCGCTTTACAAAGGGAAGGCATAGCAAGCTACATGTCAAGATGGATAGAAAACGTACTAAGACACAGAGCAATTCAGGCCGAATTAGGTAACAATACCATCACAGTGAGAGCGGTGAGGGGCTTTCCCCAGGGAGGCTGCATCTCGCCGCTCCTATGGTGTTTGCTACTTGACGATTTGCTTAAGAAGCTAAACAAGATGCACATATAATACAAGCATACTCGGACGATGGAGTGCTATTAATTACTGGAAAAGTAAGTACTTAGCACCATAAGTGACGTAATGAAGAAAGGAATTAGGGCTACCCTCGAATGGTGTAGGGAAAGGGGACTGAACCTCAACCCCACTAAAACGAAGCTATAGTCCTTTTTACAAAAAGAAAGAAATACGAGGAGTTATCACCAATATATATAGACGGTGAACGGATAGAAGTAACTAAGGAAATAAAATACCTAGGAGTGATCTTAGACAAAACCATGTCATACAAGACGCATATAAAAGAAACATGTGAGAAAGCAAAAATTGCATTACTACAATGCAGAAGAGCTATAGGTAGAACCTGGGGAATGAAACCGGCCATAGTAGCCTGGATATATAATGCCATCATCATACCCAGAGTTAAATACATGTCACACATCATGTGTGTGTGATGTGTGTCATGTGTGTTACATGTCATGTGATTTGCAATAAATAATTGAATTTGAATTTGAATTTGAAATACACGGAGCAATAGTATGGTGGCACAGAACACAAATCACGACTAACAGCACAGAGCTAGAAAAAGTTCAAAGAATGGCCGGGTTAATGATCTCAGGGGCAATGAGGACGACTCCCTCAGCGGCCCTGGATGTCATACTAGGAATGATACCGCTTAGTCTACAGGTCAAGAAAAGAGCCTTGGAGCAGTGGTTCAAACTGAAAAGCTTGAACCTCTGGAAAGGCAATTTTATGGACAAAGATCACTCGGAGATAGCAAATCTGTACGAAGACAATCTATCAATGATTATGGCCAACAATGATTTAATCAAAAAAGAGAAGATCTTCGACAAAAAGTATAGAATACATATAGGCACAAGAGAAGAATGGACAATCGAGAGTGATCCATCTATGGCGGTCTGCTATACAGATGATCAAGGAAAGAATCAACTAAGCTATCCGGCTCTGGGATACACATACCAAGACTGGAAATAAATAGATCATTCTCACTAGGAACAGGAGCTAGTGTGTTCCAGACAGAAATACATGCCACTATGGAATGTACCAGAATAATTGGAAACGCCCTTACAGGTGATCTTTCCAAAATAGTTATATAGGTACAGTGATAGTCAAGCAGCACTCAAAGCACTGAACAAATAGAACGCTTTTTTTTAAATGTGGATTTTTTTTCACTCTGAGGAGAACTGGAGAACCATTCCGACAAATAGGTGGGACTTGGAAGGTTCATCAGGGGCGAAAAACATACACAAAAGATTGTTTTATCAGTCTTTTATTGTACCTACCTAATAATTAAGTACTTACATATTAAATTACAGATATTTTGGCACAAAAGTGAATAGTACATATCAAGATGGAAAGTAATTAGGTGACATAATAATAAATGATATTAATGATGGATGACACAACACACTGCAAAAAAAATGGCACTTTTTTGCAGATCAGATTTGGGTGTTAAGTTCCGATTAAAGTACACTGAAGAATCACAGCAAATCACAAAACCTTGGCTAACTTAGTGCTTAGCGTAGATGGGGTAACTGGGACGAGGGTTGAAAGGTGGAGTCATTGGCACCGGCAACTTGGACCCTGGGAGGAGGAATGTCTTCCTCAAACTCCTGGCAGTTCTTCTGTTCTGGTCCAGGTGGATGTCATCGAGGACTGAAGGCACGAAGGGATGGTCTGCGGTCGACGGCGCTCGGGTGACGACGTCTTCGTCTCCTTGCCACAGCGACGAAGGAGGTTCAGCGTCAGCTCCTCGACGAGATCTGAAGATCCAACTCGGTCTCTTAGTAGGAGGAGGGCGGTATGTCGGCAGAATGAAGTCTGAACGTTTACATGTTGATTCAGTGAACATGAACACCGCGAGTACTGCTAGTACAAAGATTAACTTGCTCATGTTGATTAGTCGCTTACGATAGCTTCTCTTCGAATGATACCTCTGTTCATTCAGAACGAGTATTTATACAGCGCTTTGAGGAAACTGCGGTACTTAACCGGAGGCGCGACGCTCTCTGGGCAAATGGGAAGAACCTGACTAACGGTTGTTTACATTGAACTTTCCTCTGAACTCGGTCAACTATATGCGATAAGATAAAAAAGATTTGCGCGCTCGCTATACTGGGTTAAAAGATCATAGGGGCGGCCCTGGCAGGAAATATGTATAGTCTAAAATATTTCACCTGAGACACTAATGGAAAAATAAAAACCGGCCAAGAGCGTGTCGGGCCACGCTCAGTGTAGGGTTCCGTAGTGATAATTCTTTTTTTGTTTGAAAAAAGATACGTTCAGGATAATAAAATATGTAAACGAAGTTAAAAAAAATGCTTGCATATACGATTATACTACAAACTTAGTCCAGAAATAATTTTGTACAACTTTTTGTCTTTTTTGTACAAAAACTGTTTCCATCCAAGTTCAAAATGATTTTCCTAGAAAGTCCAAAGTTCTACTTTTCAGATTTTTTTCAAATTTTCTAAACCTATGGTTCAAAAGTTAGAGGGGGGGGACACATTGTTTTTTACTTTTGGAGCGATTATTTCCGAAATTATTGACATTATCAAAAAATAATTTTAGTAAACCCCTATTCATTTTTAAATACCTTTCCAACACACACATACATTATCACACTTTAGGGTTGAAATTAAAAAAAATGACTTCCCACTTTACATATAGGGGGGCTACCCTTACCTAATAAAACATTTTTTTCAAATTTTTATTTTACCACTTTGTCGGCGTGATTGATACACATAGGTATTGGTACCAAATTTCAGCTTTCTAGTGCTAACGGTCACAGAGATTAAGCGAGGACGGACAGACAGACATGGCGAAACTAATAAGGGTTCCTAGTTGACTACGGAACAAAAAGGAGAGATTTGGTAGGGAAACCCGCGCGCTGTAGTGTAGGCCTATATTTTTAAGTATCTTTGCATCGGCAGCTTTTCCTCTATGTTGATGATCTCATAATAACTTTTAGTTGCCATGTACCTACACATTATTAAAATCGGTTGAATATTTTTTTTGCCAAAAAAGAAGCAAACAAGCAAGTCACCGACCTTCGAAACTAATTCGCCTTCTGATAGCTCATAAACGGCACACATTGGACTGTACGGTATCTGTAACGATTCCCATTTTTTTTTGTTTTCGGACCACTTTGTTTTTCCTAAGAATAGTAGGTAGGTACCTACCTACTTAGATAAGAGCACTGAGGACAACATAATAAAATAAACATTTGTCATCATCATCTGCCTAGCCTTTTCCCAACTATATTGGGGTCGGCTTCCAGTCTAACCGGATGCAGCTGAATACCAGTATTTTACACGGAGCGACTGCCTATCTGACCCCCTATACCCAGTTCATACTAGGTAATACGATACCCTTTGGTAAGACTGGATATCAGAATTTCAGGTCACTGACTACCTGTAACGACTGCCAAAGATCTATATATATGGCAGCCGGGACCAACAGCTTAACGTGCTTTCCGAGGCTCGGAGGAAACTTGGTATGTCGGGCGGTCACCCATCCACAGACCGACCTAGGCAAGCACAGCTTTACCTAAAGATCGACCCGAGTGGCAGTTCTTATTAAGCCACGAACTCCTCAAAATAAACATTTGTAGTCCGGTCAATTTAAACATTCGAGGTTACATTAATTCCCACGCAGCTGAAAATTGGTAGGATTGTTCAATCCTTATCGATCCGACACCTGGGAAAAATTACTCGGGGTCCAAGTTCACAGATTTTTCGCGATTTTCTGCAAAACGGTAACAAAACTTTGACCGGACTATTTGTGCCTTATTTATGTTTAATTCACACGAAAGTAATAGCGAAGGGTACACCACCCACATTTCGCCAGTTATTTGTTCCCATGTAAGTGTGCGAGCCTATTGCCATCAAACGGGCGTAAATTCTGACTCCGTGGTTACTACTGAGAAATTCCTGCATGACCTGGGAATCAAACTCAGAATCACATGTATAGCAGTCGCACACTTGTGACCACTAGCGCAACAACGAGGCAGCCACTGAGAAAATACTGATAGGAAAATCCTATAAAACTTTGTCCGACCCGGGAATCGAACCCCCTAGGCCCCAGCAGGTTTAGTCTACTATAAGCGCACTAGGCCAACGAGGCAGTTTAATTTAGTCGTTTTATAATATTTTCTTACCTTTCTTAATAGATTGTTTAGGAATGTGTGAATATTGTAGGCCTTGTAGGTTCCTTGAAACTTTTCATCACGATTTACGCTTTTTACCCGACTACGGCAAAGCCAAAGGAGGGTTATGATTTTGACTGGCTAGTATGTATGTAGTATCTTCATCTGTTCCCTCATAGCTTCTAATCTACTTATCGGAACTCGACATAATATGAGAATCGTTAGAACCTTTTCGAATTTTCCGCTGAACATAGGCTACGTGACGTGTCACAAAAAGTGATTTGGCGCCCTCTAGCGGACAAAAAGTAAGGCTTAAAAAATTAAAATGGAGATAAATACGCCGTTTGGTATCATTTGAAAGGGCCTCACTTGCACATTTCCAAAATATTGCTCAAATTTAAAATCACGCCATCTATCGGACAAAAAGTCAAAATTGTTTAAATAAAAAAAAAGTAAACCCGACTACGACAAAAAACGACGCTGAAAAAGTATGAAACAAGATTTTCAGGATAGAACAAAAAGAAAAGCCGTAGTCACACGTTATAGGTACCAACCTAGACACTTTAATACCGTGTGACTACGGCTTTTCTTTTTGTTCTATCCTGAAAATCTTGTTTCATACTTTTTCAGCGTCGTTTTTTTTGAAGTTTATTATTTTAAAATTGGTCGTTTTTGACCCGGGTATCGAACCCAGGAACGCACAGCTGGCCACCGAGTTAGCAGCCACTGAACCATTGGTGAATCTGTTAGAACTTTTATTTTGTATGTATGGTTCCAATTATGCATTTGTCTAACATTTGTATTGTCTGTGTTTGCAGTTCCAATTTGTTTATTATTAAAACACAGTCACAAACGAGGAAAAGAAGTGCTGTTTTAGATTAGTCTTTTAGTAGTACAAATAATTGAGCTACGTAAATGTTTTTGATACTAAGTATAAACTGCTTTTGCTGTGTGCGTTACCCCAGCACGACAGTGGTTCGAGTGGTAGAGTGATATGAATACCTATGTCAGAAATATGGGAGGGCCCGCAAGGGCCGACGCCCGTCGTCGGGGCTACGGGTTGTTCGCAAGAGATACCGCAGCATCGACTTAAAGGGCTAAGAAGGAACATGGTGGTTTTTATTCAATATACTCCCTTTCGCCCTGCCCAAGAGCGGGAGGAGTTAGTTGATTTCACACCGCACAAAAAAAAAAAATTAAGTGGAACGTATATTTAGTGGAATGTGCACCACATAAAAAAATAGGTGCGCTTTGTAATAAGAACGGAAAAAACGATTCTTGCTGGAGTTACGTTGTTCCAGCAGGAAAATCTAAACAAATGATCGGATAGAGAAATATTATAGGTAGGTATATGAGCAGAGAGCTTATGTTTTTTGTGTATGACTATGAATGTGCACGGAATATAAAATTGGTGGTGCCGTCTTCAGGTTTTTGTGGCAGAAAGATTTAGGAAAATATTTATAGTTTTCAAGTAGGTAATCGGGCGTTTTGAAAACCATTAGCTATTTTAACTAAAAGCAAAAAGATGTCGCGTTAGTGGTGCATTTGGAATTTTGGACCAGTATAGGTCATTCTCCTTTAAATATGATGCATTGTTGAAATTTCAACTCTGTGTTGAGCCGAGTGTGGGAAATCAATCAGGTTACATTATTTACTTAGGCATTATTTCGGTGTTGCCTAGTTTTAGTGAAAATATAGGTACCTACCTATATATCGAAGAGCTTTTACTGGCTTTTATTTTTGTACAGCAGTTTTATAAGCTTTTAAAGGAGCAAGTAAAAATAAAACACACATATAAAAACAATAAAATAGATTTTCATTTATTGTGAGACGAAAAATACAACAATGGGACTTATCAGCTAGAATGGTTAGTGGCAGACTGTCGTGTCAAACAAATTGAATGTTAGGTAAGGATGGCGCCTGTAGCACGCATCTCTACGAACATGTACTCCTAATTATATTATTTATGTCTTTCATTGGGGAACTCGTGGTAACGAATATCAACGAAACAATATTATATAATACACAAAACGATACCATGACCTCTCTATTCATTGAAATCATAACTAATATTATTTTATTTAAACATTGTGAAGTTTCAATAGTTTCATTTTTTTAACTAATTTTTTTTAAAAAGGCTTTATTGATTCGAAGCTAATACTTAATTACTTACAAGATTGTTTAATAGTTTTAATAGTTGTCGCGCCACTCGTGCGTCATCCGTCGGTCGGTCGCGTGTCGCGGGTCGCGAGTCGCGTCGAGTCCGTATCGCAGCGAGTCCGAGACGAGAGCCAACGGACCCACAAATCAAACGTAACAACTCTCAAATACCGCTACTATGAAACGTTCTATACAAAATTGAACATTGCCGATTCGCTAGATCGTTTTGACTCTCATTATTATACCATATTATACTATAACAAGTGGCCGGCGAGCGATCGGTTCAACTCGTCACTAACTCGATTAAGTACATGTCTTACTTAGTTTATAAGTTGAAAATGCCACTGTTGCGAACCTACGTCGCCTAGGTGGAGCGCCTCGCTATTGCTCATAGACAAAAAATTCCGAAATCAATTCGTTACACCGTAGACTATATCTTTGTTTAATAAACTTGAAGTATTTATCAATAATCAATAAGTACATTATAATAATTGAATAATTAGTATTTTGTTTTCATAAGAGACTAGCATTACAAATAAATACCTTCAGCTATACAATTTTAATGTTTATTTCTATTTTAAACATTTTCAAGATGTTCAAAGTGGACTACGTCGGTTTTTACACAAGAATGCGGTGGCGTACGGCGTACGGTTCTTGTATAGAAACTTTACAGTTTATGCGTCTACGCTTCGAGATATGACTTAAATGTATACTTAGATTTAGGGGAAAAAGGTCGTAAAAACAAAAAAGTTATTGAAATTTATAACAAACACCTTAACTAATACTTCAATAATTTAGTTATGTATATATATTTAGTTCGGGCGGGCGGGGGCGTGCGCGGCCGATAATATCACTCGGCGTACGTACAAACGATGATCTGCGCTACAAATGAAATAACTTTATACAAAAGATGAGGCCCGGCCCGCGCTCCCCCGCCCGCTCACTCTCCCACAACATGTCTTTGACAAAAGCAATATAAAACATTTCATTCCGTGTAAGAGATGACACGATGGTATGCGAAAACTTTATTTTTTTTTTCAAAAAACACACGTCCATTCGCTCATCACTGCGCTTAAATCTAAAATTAATAATTAGACAATATTTTTTTTATTTGTTCAACAGACGCGCGCATCGCGACGCGCGCGTATAATAATAAAATATTTTCAAAACAATCGAATAATTAAACACACTAGTTAACAATATAACTTATGCTCAAGTACACTGGCTGCGAGACGAAGCGGGGACCGGTTATCCGGCTCCCTCAACCATACGTGTTCAAAATCAAATACCAAACTTGATCATCCTCGTTACCTTTCAAAATATGATTTTATACACAATCGTTTTAGCATTATTATTACATGTATGTATAATAATATAATTAGAGCGATGGCAGCGTAACGGTTCGTATCGTGCGCGGGCACGGTCGGTGTGGGGGCGGCGGCGTCCATAATACTGATATTAACGCTAAATTATTGCATCGATGAGCTGCGCTGGCGGCCTGGCGCACTATCCTACCGCTACGTGAGGCGCGACAGGCGCGGCTACACGGCCGTCTCGGTGTGCGAGTGCGACGACAGGCGCTCCACGTCGATGTCGTGCGGCGCCAGCGAGTCGCGCGCCGCGTCGGCGTAGTCGATGCTGGACGAGTGCGAGAACCGCTTGGATAGCGCCGTCTGCTTGCGCAGCGCCTCCGCCAGCGCCGCGTCCGCCAGCGAGCCGCGCGAGTCCAGCCCCTGCCGGAACGCGTTCACCACGCGGATCTGCGGCGCGAGCGGCGGTTAGTATACACCCTGCGAGCGCGCATACACGACGCCCTGCGCCCGCGCTTACCACTCGACTGTTCGTGTGACACAACGCTACACTTGCACACAATTTACAGTGATACCAATAAAAAGTCGAGTCGTAAACACCGGTGCGACGATTCCCACTGACAATATCCAATTTTGTAGACATTATTGATTTAGATTCATATGCCAATAAAATTGTCAGTGCTACAGAATCGTCGAGAGCGCCACGTATGCCGCGGAGACCGGTGCGAGTCCCTCGAGCTGGTCTGCACGTCACACTTGTATATGATATGGGAGACCAACGGGAGGGACGACCAGATCAATGTACAATTTCAACATTTAGAAGCACACCGAACCATAAAAAGAGGCAAGAAAGCGTTAGGTATCAAAATTCCAGTCACAGGATAGTTTTTGGTGGCGAGCCATGCCATGCAGTGAGTGGCCGGGGCTTCACCTCGCGCCTCTGAATACAGACACCCGTGGCCGAGAGGATGGGAGGTTCCTCCGTGTTCATGCACTCCGCACCTCTGTGACTGTATTTACTCTCCACTATGTGAGCTACGCGCGAAAGCTCTATGGTAATGCTCTTGTCCTACTTACACATTACATTGCACATGATACGAAGCAACATCGCTTTACCCAACAACGTCCTATATCCGAAATATTGTAAGCAAGCTGACAAATACCCTCAACGATCTTCGATTCCTTGTACATACATAAACGTAGACGTAAAGCGTTGTACTAGCCTATTACAGAGATAAGAGAAAAATGTTGTATTTCTAAAAGCTATTTAGTTAAAAAATTACCTTGGATGCGTCTAGTTTTTAATTAAAATGAATTAAAAGCTATTGACGAATCCCTGGCTTAACGGCACTACTGTTGTAGAACCCCACGAATTGACGAATTATTGCCGTGGTCACACATCGGAGAGCAATTCAGAAATTATTATGTTGTAAAGGACGGTAGTTCGAGATTTACGACAGATTAATGTTAACCGGATGTGTGGACCAGGCATTAGTGCATTATATGAGGCAAAAATAAAAACAAAACCACTACGCCATGATATATGGTTGCCAAAATAACATAAAAGCTCTTGATGCTACTTAGGGACTTCTAGTCGTACTTGTGTTCATAAATTGACTATTTACATTAATTCAAAATTTTGCCCAATCAGACCCTATCATAATCCTAAATATTATTTGTAATAATAATTTAATAATCCATTGTTCGAAATTTGTGTTATTATTATTAATTAAACTATGAACACATCAATCAAAACCAATGTTAACATCAATAGTTAAGAAAATACAATCATTCACTTATTTACATTGCATTCAACAATTAGGAAATCGACTTCAAGAAATATATTTTTTCAAAAAGAGAATTTAAATATTTAATTAAAAATTTAAAAATATCAAATATTTAATAATTGAAGTCGATTAATTTACAACACAGTTCCACATAGATCCGACCACAATTAGTGAGTAAAATGTTATTTTTCATCGACACCCACAATCAACCCAAGTGAGGATATATTATATATTAATAAATAAGTATAAATAAGTATATGATATTATACATAACACAGCACATGCGTCAGGATACATGCCAATGGTTGTGATACCCATGCAGATGACATTGACCGGAGCACTTCAACAACATCATATATTATTATACAGGGTGTTTTTTTTGTTGGGCTCGCTGTGGCAGCTGTTATAACCGTTAGAGATAGAAACATTTTGATTTTAGATAAACGTCTAGGTTTTCTAGTTTCAATTTGGTCCAGTGAAGCATTCGAGGTGTTTTAAAACAATACAACAAGTATTTTCAGACTAATAAAAAGAAAAAAATCTTTTCTGTCTCTAAGGTTTAGTTGCCATAGTGATACCTGGTCAAAAACCACCCTGACTCATTTAAGGCTAGTGTAGTGTAGGTACATTCTAGGATTTATAGAAAATAAGCGTCAGTGCAGGATTAAAGCAGACTTATAGGATTCTTAAACGCAGTGTTAAAGCGTATACAAGGAGTTTTAAAAGTGTAATATATAAGTGTGGAAGTGCACAGTCTCTACAACACACAAGCGAGTGGGATAAGATAGAATAAGTTGTAGGTATAGGTAATAGACAGAGTACAGTATTAAAACATTGTCGAACATATAAAAAACGAAAAAATGTTAACAAAAAAAAAACAGAAATGTGAGTGAAACAGGGTGTCCTCTCAAAATATGAATCTTACAGCTTGATCGGTTGATGTCTTGCTGTAGGGGACGGGTATCAATCGTTCTTGTAACTCTCCACCTATCACCTTCCGTGTGCAATTGGGTATTCATGGAAAAGAAAATAAAAACGAGAACATGAAGTAAAAGGTACGACACAGAGAGAAGCGCCGCCGTTTAGCGGCTGCGTTGAAGGTACATAGATAGATAGCTATATATACTGCGTGCTGGGGGTCCGACGGGATTCTACTCATATATACATAGTGAAATATGCAAGATGACATATAACAAACTCACGACCTCTCATAAGGTGCCTCGGAATATGAAATTGAACAACATTTTTATCTACAAGTTCTAGAAATTAGCAAAAATGAAAAAGTACTTTAGAAATTAAAAAAAATGAGTTTCCAAAAGTCATAGAACAAAAGTTGTCCAGTATCATGGTCAAAATTACCACACAAATAGCAGTGTTTTTATTATATTACACCTTGTATATTATACATGATAAAATATATACTTAGTTAAAAAAAATAAGGTTCAGGTTTAAAAAATAATGATGGGTTTTGGGTAGAATCGCGTCCGACGCTTTAGCAGTGATAGATCTTTTTAACAGAGTGTAATATCAGAAAGTATAGAAAGTATCTGAGGGGGACTAGACGAAGCAGGGTGCCTCGCGAAGCGATCAGCAGTAGTAGAAGAAGTATATATATAGATACACAGTAAACAGAACTAAAAGTATATAAGACGCGGGGTACATCCTATTAGGTACCTTAAAAAGCACATTCATGGGGTGTGCACTTAAAAACTAGAATTTTTATGTCTTTTTCCATCCAGGGCTCCGTTACATCCATCTTAATAAAAACGCAATTAACAAAAAAATAAAATAACTAATTAAAAGAAATGAAAAATACAATATAACATTTAACATTGAACACTTATACTAAGGGTTCTTTGATCGGGTCACGTGGTTTGTTTAAAATAAATCATGTTTTGTGTCTCTGTGTGTTTGTGTGTGTTCTTGGTTACAATCGGCACTTGTGTGTGTATTTTCTTTGTCATCATGCGATCTATTCTAGTGAAGCACACACATATATATCGTTGGATCGACGTAGTCGCTCACATACCGGATCAAACTACCTATATACCGGTATAGGACAATCTAATAAAGCTATATACATCTATATACAGAAGCATACATATAATATACAAAGTGAAACTAACAACAATGATGCCTATAGACATTTTTTGCTTTCTGTGTTTTTTTTGGGTTGTCGATTTTTTATGTGTTACTATTTACATATATTTGTTTATAGCGTGGCGATTATATTTCAAGCTGAGCACGATCTATTCTAGTTAGTAGTTTACTGTCAATGCATATATGTTACATACAAAGTGAATACAATACATAGATAATAGAGACTGCAAGCCTTACAGTATGTGCGAATAAAAAAATATATTTTACCTTGGTGTTTAAACTTGCAGTTGTTCTCAGTTTGTTGTATGTGCATCATATACGCAAAGACTTACTAAGTCCATGCCATAGCCAGTCGAAGTGTGTTCTAGGCTAGTTTACAACGCCGCGTGAAAGCGCCAAGCGATCTAACATCGACTAGACCGTACGACATACACGTTGGCCCATGTCGGCCACGGACAGCCAACAACAAACATTGGAGCAACATCGACACATCAACATGTTCCCAATACTGCAAGTTTACCTTATTTTTGCAGCTCTCCACAATGTGGCAGGTGAAATGAAAGGTACTTTGGAGTATAGATACTTTATTACTAAAGTTTAAGAGACAAGAAGCGTTAGAAATAACGAATTAACAACAGTACCAGTTTATTATACCGAGTTATAGGTATGTATAGCGAAAAATCATGCTTTGCTATGGTTTCGTTTATTATATTTTACGTGATTTACCACTATCGGCGTGTTCGCACCTACTACAAGCGAAAATTTATTAAATTTTTGAAAAAACGTACTTAATATTTTTTACATCTAACTTTGGTGTACACCAAGACACGATTAATCATCCATAATTTAAGTATAATAGTTATTTTCGTAAACTATACTCTTCTAAGTCTTAACATTGATGTAGCAGGCAATGATTTAGTCTCTACTTGTGGTGCATTAAACTTTAAAGACTCAATACACAAAGTTTTTTTATTAAATATTTAGTATATACTTAACATATAAACATATTAAACTTTACCACAAAACATTGGAATGATAATTAAATTTGCTTGAGATACCTTGGTGAAGAGGAAACAAACAAAAAAGTATGAGATGGAAGACGAAAGATTAGTGGACAGTAGTGTAGTGTAGAGATAGACAGGTAGGGTACTTTGGTAACGACAATGCAGAACAAAAACATTATCGTGCAGATCATTACCAAAATACACATAAATAGAAAAGAAAAGACAGATTTTATAATAAAGTAGTAACTCTCCGATTCATGCAAAATGTATAAAACTATATTATTGTGCCATATAACAAATATGCATACAGTTCTACTGTCTTGCTAAATCGATGTATAGTCTATAAAAATATGAGCATAGCGTTTGTGTTTTGTAGTTGTGGCCGACACATACAGAACCATCAAATCCGCCAACTACTTAAAGACAAAACACAACGAGCTTCTATGAAAAAAGACACATCATCTAACACTAAATATTTCACATCTAGATCGCATTCTTCCAATAAAATAAACAAACAAAAATAACAAGCAAATTTAAATATCATCTTATTATTAAAAACGTTTATAAAAGCACTTGAGTAGCACAAATTGTGCATTTTCGTTATTTTTTTAAATATATTATAAAAATGGCACATGACTTTATCCGTATTATATACTTTTATTTTTAACACACAACAGTTATTTTAAACATATTAATTACAAGAAAAGATGAGTTTAAAGATTTATATATTTACAGAAAAATGAACACGATATCAATTTAAAATATATTTTCAGAAACTTTTAATATTTCGACATAATATATACCGGTCATAAAATAATTTGCTCAAAATCTAATATACTCCATCTAAATAGTGGTGCACCATAGTTATCATATAAATCTAATCAATATATTTTTGCGAATCGTCTAATATTTTACTTATATTTTAATAAACAATTCTTAACTATCTACTGCATTTACATTTTTAAGAGATTCCAAAAAAGGTATTTTACTTTTAGAAATTTTAGCGAAAAACTGTAATTATCTTAATTTTAGAATATTCTTTTTGGAATATTTTGTTTTAGTTTTTAAATGGCAGTAGTTTGAGTCCGTGTTTCTTTATTTACTTGTTACTTTCACTTTAGTGTCGTTTTTATAAATATTTTGGGGGTTATTTTAATCATCGCTCTGATGCGATACTGGGCTGAGAGCGGGCAGGGAGCTCCCGCCAGATTGCACGCTGATCCTTCGGTGCTCCGCCAAATAATTATTGACAAATATCCTGCGACCGGCCAATATGTCCGCCTTTTGCTGCAAAACAACATGACGGACGTGTCAGTACGCGTCCGACAGGCGCATGTGCGCAGTGTCCTATCTACCACAGCCACTGAGCCGTAACCAAACTGCTTTGTGGCATACACTAGACATACGTGGAAACGAGCCGATGGCATTCCAAAATCAAACGGCTTTTTTTTTCTTTTTTTTATATAAAATATATATAATTATGTTTTATAATGACTACAAACGTCATTTGTCTTTAGAACACCACAACTACTGATAGTGAAGAGTTGTAGCTATAGAAAACTATGGAAATATTTTTAGAAAGCAGTTTCGTTAGTAAAGTGCCTAACTGTAACTAGGAAAGGGGCATTCACTAGCTGGGTCGGGGTCGAGGGCATCCAGTAGCAAAATACTAAATATATAAACAAAATAATAATATAAAAATATAGTTTAAATACCGTGTGGGAACTACTGCTACTCAGATAAATGAAAAAAGTCCGGTATGTGAGCTACTTCGCGAATCATTTGCTTCGGTTTTCTATCAACGTGTTTGAGGTAACAAAAAATAAAATATCAACATTTTGTCAAATAAATACTTTTATTGTAATGAGTTTTTATTTACTATAGTGGTTTATAGTGCCGGTTAAGTATGTATTATTTAACAATTAAACGTATCATTACAGTAAAACTCAAAAATAAATAAAAGATTACGAAAATCAACTTATTACATAAGTACATACACAACCGAGTTAATGAAAAATAAAAAATAAAATTAAGTGGATAATGTAAGAGCCGTTTTGTATTATTTACTTTTAAAATAACACTTAGTTTACTAATTTGGTGTAATAGTGGAGATAATATTAATTTATGCGTTCATTTTATTTTTCATGTAAATAGGTATATTTTATCAGCGTAGCGACTACAGCCTTAGAAGTTTTGTAAGTAAGTTATCGTGGTTGTATATAAAAACCATTTTTATTAAATGCTGAACTATTACAGTAATAAAAAATTAAAAATTCGGATATAAAACCTTTCTCGAGAGTCTGATAATATGAAAAGGTTATTCAGATAAAATGTATATTATCAGAGACTGTACAAACATCTACTATCAATAATAATAATTAAAGAAAAAAATACAAATTGTGCAATACTCACAGACATCAGTATACATGCAAAACACTGTAATAAGCATGATCACACTGTAAATGCGAAGCAAAAATAATTAAAAATAACAAAACAACATTTTGTACCAAAAAAATATACATTTGCTCCTTTATAATGCTCAGTACTTACAATCTAAACGCAGCGGCCATTTTGTAGACGTGACGTCACAAGATGGCCGCTAGCGGTCTCACCTTTATGGTGTACGTAAAAAGGCTTATTGAATGATATGCAATTGTCATTAAAACTGGGATAAAAAAACATTATAAAACTGTTGGTCTTGCATTAATGATTTAAAAATCGTAACAACAAATACAACATTTACTGTATTTAAAATAGAGAAATACTCGCTACTACAAGTTATTAAAAAATATGATTATGGTTAAAAGTCCTCGTATATGTTATATTATGAAGTTGCCAACAGTGGATGAACAATTGCTATGATTCAAGAGGCCAGGAGACCGAAGACGCTGGGCAGCCAAAGTGCAGACACCACCGATCCATGCTCTAATCAACTTATTGGTTCAATCAACGAGTACCTACATGGTCCGTTGAGATACTTACTACGGTACGCTCCCTATGCGTCAGACCTAAACTTACCGTCAACATCTGAAATAGAGCGTATGGGCTAAATGGCCACCCCCACCAGAACAAGACAGGCGAAAAAAAATGCTATGGAATTTGCTTACAGTTTTATTTTTTTCAATGTAAATATTCTCGTAACATTTCGCAAAAACCAAGAAGTTTTTTAAAGATACACTTTATTTTAGAGCTCTTTCGGTTCTCTTAAGTAAGCGTGAAGTGTCTCATTCATACTAAACTTTAGGCGAATACGTAAGAATCTATATAAGATTTTTAATTATTAATAATGTTTTTTTTATAGACAAGTTACTGTCTCATAACCGATATAATGAAGATATAGATCTCAAAGTTAGAAAGGGGTTAAAAGTGGTCCCAAAATTTACTATGAAACAAAACACACAAGCTGCCAAGTACCCTCAATATCTCATAATAATAATAATATTTTCTCGTAACAAACTACTTACACAAAAAGCTAAGTGACGAAGTTGAAAACTTTAAAAAGTTTTTTTTTATTCATTTATATTTTTCGTAAAATTTCGAAGTTCTAGGATTATTAAAAAGTTTACAATTTAAATTGGAGTTTCTTCATTTAGTTTCATATAGCTACCTATACAAAATATCACTGCTCCGATATTCATAAAAAGACGTTTGAAGATCACTAACTTATGTACAAATATTATGTTCATCTCTAAAATAGCAGTGTTCATTTATAATGACCGGTAGAAAGAGTCGTATAACCTACGTATTAGAAATATAGGGGTCCCGACACTACCGTATGCTCACTCGTCAACTATTAAAATATGCAAACACTTCTCTATTGAAACGTTAACATCATTATGAAAACATCAACAGGTTACAAATATGATTTGAAAATGTACAGTATGCGCGCGCGCTCGTTATGCGCGCGGCGCGGTAACAGGCACAATTCGGTCTAGGAGCCTACATCGGGCCGCTAACATCGTCTAGTAGTTTATTGCTCTATCAACTACCTAGCACTAAAAAATTTCAACACTTAATAAAAATTCTTAACGTACTAAAAATTAAGAGTCGATTAATCGTTTAAAATCGTAAACGCGATCGAGACAGAACGAGATAGGGGCGCGGCGATGGCGATGAGATTACGCGGGAGATTGCGGCGTTAAGTACGATCGACGGCCGAGCCGCCGGGGACAAACGAAAAACTTGCATATAAGAAAAAGAAAACGTCGTCAGTGCGTCTCGTGGTCGGTCGGTTGGGGTCGGGAGCGATCAGAATATGGTGGTCTCGGTGCGGGCGGCGGCCGGGACGTCCTCGGCGTCGATGTAGGCGATGTCGGGTGGCGCCGCGCGCAGACGCGAGCGCAGCCCGGCCGCCGAGTGCGCCGACAGACGCTCATCCATGTCCTCCAGCGTGGACTTGAACGCGCGCACCACGCGCAGCTGCAACAAGCCAGCGCTCACCGCGTGCGTGCGCCCGAGCCGTCCTCGCTGCTGACCTACGCTGCCGAGCCGCCGCGATACCGACCACCGCTACCTTTATCTTAGAGTGTGGTGTGGATGTTCTTTGTTACGACCTAGTTGTCTGTATTCAGAGTTCGGGGACGTCTGTGGAGGGAACGATGCGCGATGGCACGTCTACTACATGCAACTAGTCGAACCTCGTCGCTAACTATGACTACCGAACGTGACGATGACCGATGAGAGGAACCGGTGCTGGGGAGAACGGTGGCGCCATGCTCACAGCTAACTAACTAATAACAAACAAAAGAGCTAAAGGTGCTGCGATAACTGCTAAAACAAACACTGTAATAGATGACTGGCTGACTGGAGACAGAGAGTGAGATACAAAGCGGGACGAGAGGGACGCGTCGGGGCGACATGGCGACATGGTTGTCACATATGGTGGAGGCGTCGATGTCACAGGGTGCTGATTCAGGGTCGGGCGAACGAGACGGTGCCAGTACAGGAGCGAGCACTCAAGCGCACAAACGACCCGTTTGTGTGCCTCAGTGGGAACAGGGCGAGATCTACAGCCAGAATAGTCGTGGATATGCAAACAGTCGAGGAAACAGAGCTATAGATTGCTAACGGTTACTCGACGACACTCTACTCGGTTTAAATCTACATATTAATTCAACACACATCTATGTTTTTCGCACATTCTAACTAGAAATATTTTTACTCAACCTTTGATCCACATTTAATTTAGAATCTGCAACATATCCAATTAAATTTTGATATAAAGTTTCAACAAGCTTTATTTCAGTATTGAGCTGGTATTATTTAGTTACGCTAATCATAAAAAAAACGTGCCAAAATGCAACGAACTTGTTGCATCACAAATGTGCCTATCACCAACTTCAGTGCCTAAATTCTGGCACAACAGTGTGAAATTCGACTGTGCAGGTTTGTCAAAGTGCCGAATTCAGCATAATTTCAGCGACAAGTGCACTTTAGCTACAAGTGCTCAAACGTGCCAGATCTGTCACAAATGTGCTAATGCGAAGTCATTGAGCGGAGTGTCGCCGCAACCTTTGCAAGGGAAGTTTTGGAGGTGTAAAGGCACCGGGATGCTACGCGCTAGGGGCTAGGGCACGAAACAGATAGGTATGGAAGACCCGCTCTATACTGCGAGGCGAAAACGTACGCATGCTTAGACATGCGTTCACATACAGCGAGTGAAAGGCATTTGCCATAATATCTGGTGGTTTGTGTGCGTCTATGTGTGCGTGCGTACTTCTCTCTTTTTGTATGGGGTTGGTCTTCTGCAGTCATGAGCATCAATTTGTATACTACTTAATAAAAAAATTCAGAACTTTATTTTTGTCAATTTCAGTCATTGCAATTGTCATATTGCAAGATGACTTGAGAATACTGTTTGAAACAACATAACTTTAGGAGGAAGTCGCTCATGAAGTTTACCAAGAGTACACTTCAATGGTCATGTCTATATCTATCTGTTTCGTGTGTTCGGGCTAAGGACGGCTAGGGACGGCTAGGGGGCGGGTGCGGTACCGTCAGCGTCCTGTGCACGCAGCGCGTCGGTAGCCGCCGCGGCCGCCACTAGACCTCCGTCTCCAGCACCGGCCGGGGCTGCCAACAACATCTCTCTACGACGCGCGGCTCCACGCCCCATTCGACACCGTCCTACGTGCGCAGCCCTAGCTTTACAACTGCCGCCGGACAGATATGGCACGGGGTTTTGTGTTCGTTTTTTAAATTAGTAATGTCATACAAGGAGGTTGTAGTTTTTAATCAGCCTTCTTTTTTCAGGACGTCAGAATTATGTGCAGTTATTGACAAGGGGTAGTGACGTCATTTGCCGTTTTGTTTTTGTTTTAGTGACGTCATCATCTCATGGTAGGTGTAGTTTACATCAGTGGGTTGGTTTGGTCATGTATCATAGGCAGTGCATTCTGTATTGGTGAGATTGGTTGGTTTTAGTTAAGATATCTGACCAATGTGTTTTATCTTAATTTTTTTTTAGGTTTTTTTTTACTTTGTTTATTCCACCGTATATAACACATTTCTAAATAAGCTGATGTGTTTATTTAACAAATAAAATGTTTTCTTATTTATGAATTTTTTTGAGCACTGTATTTAAAAAAAACTTTTTTTTAAATATTTTTCATTTATTTATTAAAAAGTACAGCAATTCAACAACACTTAAATTGCAAGAAACGAAAAAAAGTGATCAATGAGATGATGAGGTCAAACAAAAAACAATTTATCAACAACATTAAACATCTGTTCCATATCTGTCCAAGCCGCAAGCAGGCCAACACGGAAAAACAGACCCTTTATTAAAACAAAACAAAAATCAGGAAATAAAAACGAAATGGAATAATGTGTTTCGTGTAAACTGGATGCGTGTATGGGCCAGAACTGACCAGTGTCGCGTGACGAATATGACCCGAAGAAGAGTGCCAACGGAGGAGAAAAAAAAAAACAGAAAAAAAAATAAAAAATAAACGTGAGAAAAATAATTGGGGGTACGAATCGAGGCCTTAGCTACCCTGAAGATCGACAGCCTTCTAAACTAGACCTACACAACGCAGGGAACGCCTATGATGCTTGGATGGGAACGAAGGGTGATCTAAACCTAAACTTGGGTTACACCTAGTTTTAAACTGCCGTCAAGGCTTTATTTATTTAAAATAAATATACAGTAACGTTTATACTGATTTCTATTTATGTTTCATATCAAATTCCATATGCGTTCTATGGTGGTGGCTCGCTAGTCCGCATATACTTGTGACAACAGGTACATAAACTATAACATCTAACATGCTACTTTGTTTATCGTCAAGTTTTTGTTAAACCTCTATTTAGGAGCCAAGGAGGAACATATTACGTGTTTTTTAGTATTTTGACGGCTTTCCATTGTGAAAATATCTATTTATTTAATAGAAAAATACAAAAAAGTTTTGTTTTGAAAGAAACCAAAAAATAATTCGATATTTGCACAATCTGAGAACGTCGAAAAAAGTTAGAAAGCTACACAAAATCACTTTTTTTGGGTTATCGTTTTTTTTAATAAATTTAATTACTGGTTATTTGTCTCTACATACATACTATACTTACCTGTAACGCTGAATAAGAGCACCGCTATATACATTCACAATAATGGACACTACATCAAGCCTAACAAGACTTACGCAAAATAACACAAAGAAGGCAACTTTCCAACGGCAAGGCAATGCAAAACTACGGATGAAGGCCCTCGCCGCTCAGTTTGACGCTGTACCCACCTGACCGAACACACCCCGACATAACACGCCACTACAGGGACAACATTCACAACAAAAAACAAAACAAAAACACAAAAAAAAACAAAGAAAAAAAACATAACAACATAAAACACTGACATCAACACAACGGCAAAGGAAAGAGAGGTTCCACCGAAAACGGTTAGACTTGGTGTTAGTTCCGAGCACAATCGGCATGCTCTCGCTACGTGTGTATGTTACTAGTTTTTTTCTCAAGAAAAATCCACTCCACACTCAAAAATTTAACGTTCATTTTAACAGCAGTAACTGAACACAACTTGGTACAAAAATAATATTAAAAATAATAATGTAAGTGGATAAATTATTATGAATGTGAACAAGTCATGTTACTGCTAAAATTACTCTGATAACGGTAACGGGTGTTAGTCGGTACGCCGTGCGGTCCTGTCTCTATCAGGTTCTTTGAAACGGCGTATTTTACAGAGCTGGGTATCTTTGGATCAGTAGCGAGGATGTTTCGGGTTGGCGTATCACAAGCAAAAAATACTATTCGTAAAAATAAAAACAAAATAAAAAACAGACAAAAATAAAACAAAAATAGTAAAAACAAAATCAAACAGTCAGTATGACTAGAGTTAAATAAAAGATAGAGTAAGACAGAGATAGTCATATTCATACCGCGTTGTGGTTTATGTTGAGTATATATTATATTTATATATCTATTGGGGTAGTCATAGTAACTGTTTGAAGGTAAATACGAGGGATAAGTAACATTGTAACAGCCTAAAAGAGCATGCCAATGGGTAGTGGGGAGGGCGGTAGTCAACTCAGGTATTAAATATAGTAAAAATAAAATAAAAACGGGAAGCGTCAGACTGTTTATTTTTTTACTGCGGTTCATGCATGGCGGTTACTTTCGAGTCTATCTAATGACACTAAGGGGGAGTCCCAGTTTCATGACAAATAAGGATTTAGAGCAGGAGACAGCAGGATGTGAATCTGAAGACTGAAATACAGATAATAAATAAAAATCAAGTTCAATAAACAAATACATACATGTCATGAAACCAGGTACTGAAGAAGTAAATGAAAAATAGTTTGTTGGATAAATAAAAGTTCTAAGTTCAGGATTGCTCGGTTGCCAATTTTTAGGGCATTTTATATGAGAAGATCGATAAGTTTTTGAAATAAAATTAGTTACCGAACAATTAGTTAATTTCTACGTTAATCATGGGCCAAAAATAATAATAGCGTATACTACTATTTTATTACTTTGTAAAGTGTTTCTCTGTGTAGGTATAAAAATAAATGTCTCGAAAATAACAGAAGTATAGGAGAATGAAACGAAACATACGAGACGTAAAATAATAAGAAAATAAAAATAGGAAAAAAAAACCAAGAAAGAAATAATAAAAACGAAAAAAATAACGTACAGTTATTTTTGAAATCGGTTTTTTATACGGATTAAATTATTTGTGTATTATTATTATTTTTTATATGAAAAATATATATTTATTATTTGTTTCGACTCGTACTGTGAGAGTTCCCGCTTACTGTACGAAAACCAAAGGATGTGTAATATAAGATGATTCAGCGTAATCTCTATAGATTCTATGACGGTAAAGTCTATATGGATGCATAAAAATGGTGGTTATATTCGTTTGTATGCAATAATAGTAAAAGTATATATAATAAGGACAATAATATCGTTGACTTAGCGTTAGGATGCCCAAGGTATCCGCAGTGTTCACCTCTTGACTTTGCTGTATATATATTTGTATGTATTAAAGCTGTAAAACTGAAAACTTATCCCTCTTTCGGAAGCTCGAACATTTAATCTGTGAGTCCTAATACTTTTGAATTATTTCCTGTTTATTATTATTTAGAATTTATTATTTTTATTATCACTGTGGCATGTTTACTCATGTTCATACTTATTCGTATTTTGGTAAAAATGCACAGTAATTATTATTTTTATAAAATAGCATGGACTATCATCATGTTTTTTTTTTTAAATTTATCAGTATTTTATTCACAGCCAATATTTCATGATGTAACCCATGAGGATTTACTGACAGCTTCTTCAAATGTATACGACTCTGTTCTATTGAATTTAATAAAACTGTATAATTCCAAATAATAATTATCTTTTATCAAGAATGCCGCCAGTAAAAATAATAACTGTAAAAAATAGTCGAGGCACTTTACACAAAACTATATTTGAAAAATGGTGACTACTATTAATTTATTTTAAAAGTTTTCAGACTATTGTTTGCAGTTCCAAAATTTATTCAAGCCCGAAAAATTTATTCAGGCATGAATAAACCTTATTCAACCATAGAATTCCCCCATACTGATGATGTACACATACATCAAAAAACCCCCAACATTGATCCCATTTTGTGTAGTGTACCTAATATCCCAATAATTTCATAGAAAAACTGTGATTAGTTTAAATATGAAATTATTAAAGCCCCGACAAAATTCAGCGACCTTCTTAGCTGCTGAATTAAGCCACATAGCAATGTTTGGCGGATGACATATACTTTTGTTTGAGATTCAAGTTCATGGCAAAATAAAATCTTTTCGATAGGTATTAGAGTTGTTTTTATATAAATTGGTAACTCTTTTGTATTGCCATCGAAAACATAACAATTATTATTGTTGTTATTGCGTCATTTTTTTGACGCTGAACACAATATCGTACAATGGTTATGACAAAATCCGAAGCGCGAATTATTGTGTCCAAAATATCTTCCAATAAAGAATACACCATGATTTTAAAACTAGATAGTTTATTTTTTTACTGACCAGCTTGTCTTTATTAAATAATAATTTACTTCTGACCATATTACTTCAAAACCGTTTTTGATATTTAGGAAACGTTTTGGGCATGTATTTCGTATCCCACTTTATTTGTTTTTTTGGGATGTTTAAGACATGTCAGTCCCGTAATATCCAAATTTCAGTTCTAACCAAAAAATTCCGATATTATTGACTATATTTTCTATTAGTATGTAAGCACATGTCATCCGTCGGCTGATGTGTATATGTGTGGTGTGGGTGTGACCTGGTGCGTGCGTACCTGCGTCTGGAGGCGCGTGAGGCCTCGGATCCAGAGGATCTGGCCGGCACGCGGCTTCTTATCCAGGTCCGCGTCGTAGTCGGGGCCCGGCTGGATTGACTCGGGGTCGGGCTGGCCTCGGCCCCATCTGGGTTTGGCAGGGTTTTGGTTTAGGTATCCATATATGAAGGAGAGAAGATGCTGCCATCGAACTCAAATCGATTGAGGAAATGGGAAGAGTATGGTATGAAAAGTACTTGCTAAATACCAGGACTAACTGGATTGTGGATGGCAGATAGGCAGTCGCTCCATGTAAAATACTGTTATTCAGTTGATGCCGATTCCAATATAGTTAAGAACAGGCTAGGTAGATTGATGATGGTAAGTTTGCACGTTAACCGTGGTGCATGGGCCAGTGGTTCGAACACAGATAGGCACTATCATTATCATTTGCAGCCATGATTCATCCATTGCTGAAAATAGACTTCCTCCCTTTTGTGTCACACTTTCCTAGTCGTATGCGCACTATACTTTATGTCTCTAATATCATTTACACTGTTCTCAAAACGGGGAAAGAAAACATCATAAGGAAACCAGGATAATATTGAATATTAAATTCTGACAGAGTCTTCAAAGTTAATTTATTTTTATTTATATCGGACTGTATGGTAAACTAAAATAAATGAATGTAAGTATTTTTTTAAAATCCCGGAACTAAAATTTTGAAGACATCCACCGACCCGCACTTGGCTCACGTGGTGGATTACGACTCACTCTTCTCACAGGGCTCTCACTCCCTCTTCCCAGCAGTGGGAGCTCTGTGGCTGTGTTATGGAACATGGTACTCACGACAATCTCTTGGGTATCTTCCTAGTGGGCACGGTGGTGACGAGCTGGCCCCACACGAGGGTGCCGGCGCCGAGGAACAGGCACCACAGCCACTGGTCTATCGATAGACCTTTCGTACTGAAAGCCATGCCGCCGAACTGGATGATTACCACCTGGAATGAGAGATAAAGTGTGTGTAGTGAAGTGAAATAAAAATAACTGGGTTGATGCGTTTTATTGGCAAAGAATCATCACGTAACATCACGCATGTAATCCTTGAAGGGTTAGAAGAGGTTCCATGTTTCGCCAGTTTTATTTAAATAATAAATTTATAATAAATTTAATAATAAATTTATTATAAATTTATTTATTTTCTCCCACAAATAATAATATGTACAGGAACAGACGCACAAAATGGGTATTTTTTTTAAATAAGGAAAATAGAGAAAACGATATTTTTCAGATATAGGCAATAGCGGTTTTCCCAGAGGCGTTTGCACAGCGGTGGGACAAAACAGGTTAAGCAAAAAAATAATAAAGAGAACTTCAGCTCCATCGATTTTCGTATAAATTACAACTTTCAGCGAAATCATTAAAGCCATTTCCGGGAACGCAATTACATACATAATATATTGCTCATTTAAAAGTTTAGGAAAAGCTTTTTTGTTTGTCATTTGCTCTTAAAACGGTGAAGAACAACATCGCGAGAAAACATGTTCTAGAACTATGAAAATACCATAGAGAGGAGGCCTGGAGTCCAATAGTGCGCGCGGAACTAGTTGGCCGCGCCTTAGGCATGTTTTTGTTTTTTATTTGTATTCTTTTCAATAAATTGAACAATTATTATTGTTCACGATATCTCGGGATTGGTCATCACTGTCTAATTATAGTCTCCTGTGCATTGCGAGCTGTAGGCAACCCGCCCCCTCACCCCTGTCGCCACCTAAGGCGCGGCCAACTAGTTCCGCAAGCACTATAGCTGTGGGAACATCATTATTTTGTTGATTATACTTATGTTATGCTATGTTTGTCCTGTACGAGTCCAATAATTTCTCATCTTTCCATTCAAACCCTCAATCCATCAGCATACCTGCGAAGCCGCCGTTCCGATCCATATAGAGTAGAAGATAGGATTGGTGAAGAGTCCCTGGAACACGTTCCTCTGGCCGTGGATCTTACGCGCGTTGATTTCATTGAACAGAGTCATCATCACGAAGGTGTTGAAGATGATTGTGAAGTGCTGAGTCGGTTCTTGTCCGAGAGCATTGTATCGGCCGGATGGGATGTTCAAGAGTCGGTCGCCTAAAGAGAAGAAATAGAGTTATTTAATTACTAGCTTTTGCCAGCGGCTTCAGCCGCGTGAAAATGACGATTTTCCATACAAACTTTCATCCCCTATTTAAATCCCTTACGGCCTTATTAATAAAAAAAAGTTAAGCCTGCTTAAACTTACGCTTGGTTTATCTCGCATGCCGTCTCACTTCAAAAATATTCAAATGAAAGGGACGGCATGCGAGATAAACCAAGCGTAAGTTTAAGCAGGCTTAACTTTTTTTTATTAATAAGGGGGTTAGGGGTTGAATTTCGAAAAATCCTTCCTTATTCCTTGTATACATTATAAAGGGAACCTCTGTGCTAAATTTCAGCTTTCGAGGTCCAAGGGTTTGGGCTGAGCGTTGATGAGTCAGTCAGGACTTCTCTTTAAAATTCAACCCCTAAGGGAGTTAAATAGGGGATGAAAGTTTGTATGGAAAATCGACATTTTTGTAGTTAAACCGACATCCACGCGGGCGAAGCCGTGGGCAAAAGCTAGTTTTAAAATATTTATAACACTTTGACCTAGAAATCAAACCGAAGGCTCAGCAAAGCCCGAAGCCATCAGTTCCAAACTTACCAACAAAGAGCAGCGAGAATATAACAAAGAGCTGATAGATGGCCTGTCCCAGGATGTTCTTCATCATGGTGCGGCTGATGAGCGGCTTGGTGCGTCCGTACGGCTTGCGCTGCAGCAGGTCTGGTGTGGGCATCTCTGTGGCCAGGGCTAGGGACGCTAGCGTGTCCATGATCAGGTTCACCCATAACATTTGTACTGCCTGTGGGGGAGGGAGGGTTTACTTTTGGCATTATTGACAAAAATCATTCAAAATGTGTATGAGGAGATTCTTCCCTGATTCTCTCTGACAGTAAGAGGAAGCTTGTGTTGTAAGTTGTAGCAGAGGGAGCATTATAATATGCTGATTAAAGTGATGAGCAGGTTGAATTGAATCTTCTTTATAATTCAGTGAAACTTGGTTAACTGGGACCTGGATAAGTGTGAAACCTCTATAACTGGAACTCATGCTGAGGTCCCATGAGACAGATTTGGATATCTGAGACACTGGGTAAGTGGAATACCTCTATAAGTGTGACAAATATTCAGGTCCCTTGAGGTCTCACTTAACCAGGTTTCACTGTAATAATCTTACATAGTTCACAATCCAATCCAATCCACAGCATTTCTCAATGTAATAATGTAATTACCGTATAGAAATCGAACTACATACTATTCATTGCATTCAGAAAGGACACACATAACTATGCCACAGTACAAAATGCAACTAAAAATTAATAAATAGATTTAAACATGATATGCCATGTTCTTATTGTATTGTATCATCATATCAGGTATAACATATATATTTATATGTGTACATATTTGTATGTTTGTTTATTGTATATACATATATTTTTGTTTTTAATTCTCCTGTTTGTTTTTCTACACACTGTGTCTGTGTCTACATTTCTACTCCAACTTTTCTCTTGCAGGTCTGCTG
This sequence comes from Diarsia mendica, assembly GCA_949316265.1. NCBI lineage: Eukaryota > Metazoa > Arthropoda > Insecta > Lepidoptera > Noctuidae > Diarsia > Diarsia mendica. The sequence continues at coordinate 5,520,159 of OX438912.1, read as the reverse complement.
GTAGAAATTTCTTAAGAAATAAGATTACCGTTGTGCTCTTCAATTGTAATATTATGTCCTATAAGTACATAAATAAATAACTAAACATACAAAAATCAAAGCATTTATTTCAAGGAGGCCAATTACAGGCACTTTTGAATAGTCGAATTAAACTAACTGCGGCACTCAGAGTGTGATGTAGTAGTTGTAAGGTATATAATAAGGTATCTTTATCCCATTATAGTCAGTGTATTCTCGAACCTCATTCGTTTCATTTGTCTCCTAAACACCCGACCTTACAAGAGATATCCAACGATTACTCAAGCCGCCACCCAGCAAAGGCCTGACATACTTTTGAATGACAAAACTGCCAAAAACCTTTAACGAAGCGACGGCCCAAGCAACCACTGAAGCTCTCCGAGTGCGGCAGTAAACTACTAAACTAATGAAGCTAAATAAACTAAGCTACAGTCCCAGTCACAAGGCATAATAACTCGTGAGTGTACTGTAGTTACCCATTCCAAAGCGTTGGTCTCATGAGAAGAATGGCAAGAAACTTCATGGACACTCTTTTAAAATCGTTTGGGTTTACAATATGTTCAAGGTACAGACATAATCTTGGTATAATACACACATGAAGACTATGCAGATTAGTGTCTGAGATGGTCTTTTGAAGAAAGCACCACACAGATTTGAGTGGACCCGTCCAGTCAGTGCAAGCATATACCTTAAGAGGACTGTCCTGTATCGCACAAGCGCCGATAAAGGCCACGATAACAGCCACAATGTTGACAGTCAGCTGGAACTGCAAGAACTTCGCGATGGAGTCGTACACGTTCCGGCCCCACATCACGGCCTTCACTATCGACGAGAAGTTGTCGTCCGTTAGGATGATGTCTGACGCTTCCTTTGCTACGTCTGTACCGGCGATACCCTGGGGAAGAAATGGAGGTTACTTATTGATATAGTTAGGGTAGGGAGAGGAGCGGTGGCCCAGTGGTATCGGCCCCGATTTACAAACAGTAGGTCGTGGGTTCGAACCCAGGTAGGCGCAATACTTTGTGTAATTTATTTCATCACCGCTGCTCTCAAAACGATGAAGGAACGGAACGGTGAATTTAAATGGAGCGACTACCTATCTGACCTCCACAAGTCAGTACTGGATAATACGATAGCCCTTGGTAAGACTGCGTTCTTTGTAAGGCTCAACACAATGTTCGAGTCGTCCTGATACAGCGTAGATTGTCGTCTTTACACTGGAATTATGCTGATCCGATCAGACCATGCATGCATTTAGCAATTGTAAATGCCGAACGGAGTTTACCGATCAGCAAAAGCCACATGACGCCCGCAAGCAATTGAAATACAATTTTTAATTTCAGACAAAGTCCATACATCACACACACAGTCCGTACAAATAGGGGATCGGACTGACTCAAAAAAATATGATTCTGTTTAGTTCGTCAGTTAGATTATCGAAAAATATTGGATACGTGTTTTTTGTTTTATCAAAACAACAAAAATTGACGAAGATAAAGCGCGTCAAAGATCATGGAGTGGGGCTTAAAACGTCACTTGAAGGTACAAAATGTACTATCATATGACGTCACACGAGTTTTCGAAGTACTGTATCGTCTTCATTTTTTGTTTACGTGAAAAAAGAAAAATACGTGGTTGATATTTTTGGAAATCTATCTGACGGACTAATTAGTTTTTTTTTGTCCGATCCCCTATTGTTACTGACCACTTTACATTCTGACATTTTAGGCTATCTAAGTATATTTTATAAAACTTCTAGGACTCTCAGAGTATTCAATATTAATTTTACGAGAAATAGGTACATATTTCCTCTGATAAGATGACTTACCATAGCAAATCCAACATCAGCTTTCTTCAAGGCAGGTCCATCATTGGTTCCGTCTCCCGTCACAGCGACCACCTCGCGGGTATCGAACGCTTTGGACTCGATCATTCCTTTGACGAGCGTGTACTTGTCTGTGGGTGATGAACGGGCTAACACGCGGAGCTTCGGCCATACTTTGTCTAGCAGGTGTTGTTGGACCTGTAAGGGTAAGGAGATTAGTAATTATTTTTTATTAATAATAATATTCCACAACTATCACACAACGCCATCTAGTCCCAAGCTAAGCAGAGCTTGTGTTATGGGTACTAGACAACTGATAAACATACTTATATATTTCTAAATACATACATATTATAGATAAATTACACCCAGACACAGAACAAATGATCGTGCTCATCACACAAACATTTGTCCTGGGTGGGAATCGAACCCATGACCTCCGGCATAGCAGGAATAGCAAACAATGGTAATAATGGTGTGTAATGGTATATTGGTTGAATAGTATAAGAAACATATAACATATATTTTGTACCCTACCACAAAGTTGTCTTATTTAACCCTAAGGTTGACTGGTAGAGAATGCCTTGTGGCATTAAGTCAGCCTATGTATCACTATTGTGCATGAAGTTTAAATAAATAATAATCATGTTTGCAATTCCCGAAAGCAGAGGTATACTTAATCCTAGAGCTGCGGAACTGTTCGAAAGAGATACCGCGGCCCCGGCAAACAGAGGGCTAAGAAGGAACATGGGTGGGTTTTAGTCAGTACAAGTCTGACACTTCCTTCTGTTCCGCCCAGAGCGAGAGGGGTAATTTCATGATAACCCACTCACCCACAATAATACTTTGCGAGACTTAATAACTCATGCAGGCAGTCTAGGAATATCGCTGATTAGTAGTAGCCATGTATGGGCACTTGAAATTACAGAAAAATAAGGTCCCATGTGACCTTTAATTAAACCTTTCGCTACTGAGTTATTACTTTTATCGATGCATTGTTCATGTGTAGACTTAATATTTACGTACAAATAATAATTGGCATCGGAATTCCATACCAGTCGACGTTGAGTAGTCAAAAATTAGCAATTTATTTGTAACTAGCTTTTGCCAGCGGCTTCGCCCGCGTGAAAATGACGATTTTTCATACAAACTTTCATCCCCTATTTAAATCCCTTAGGGGTTGAATTTCGAAAAATCCTTCCTTATTCCATGTCTACATTATAAAAGGAACCTCTGTGCAAAATTTCAGCTTTCTAGGTCCAAGGGTTTGGGCTGGGCGTTGATGAGTCAGTCAGTCAGTCAGTCAGGACTTCTCTTTTTATTTATATAGATACATATTTTAATTTTAATAGATTTTTAACTTTATCACTAAAGTATTAAGGTTCAAGGTGGCATAATTGGACAGTTTCGGGTAACTTGATGTGCTGTCTGTATCACCTTTCGGCCATTTTCTGATGCTACCAACAAAACTCACATCTCCATTAGCATCCCGGATCCTCTTATTGAACTCCTTGCCCTCCAGGATGATGAAGTCATCGGTAGGTTTAAGGATGCCACACTTGACGGCTATGGAGCGCGCCGTGTTCACGTTGTCACCTGTCACCATGCGGACTGTGATGCCTGCCTTCTGGCATTTCCTGATGGCTTCGGGTACCTGTGGGCAGATGTATTTATTAGTAGAGGAAACGATCATACCTAGATAAAAGTATAAAAATGCAAGATGGAAGGATGGATGCCAGTATGGCAGAAAAAATACGTGTTGCGCCGACCCCAATAAGAAGGGCAGGATGATGATGATGATCATGGCTAGATGGACTAATGACCTAACCTTTTGAGCGCCACAGTCACGTATAGACGACAAGCCGAACAAGTAAAAAAGTACCTTAAGAATGTAGACTTAAGGTACTTTTTGGCTTGTCGCTATACTTGACTGTGGCGGTCAAAAGGTGGGTGGGTGCGAAAGGCGTAAAACTAGGAGTGGTGTGCAACTTGCGCTTGACTTTATGTGTAGCAGTTGACTGAGTTGGGTTAAGTAATTGAATAAAATTTAAATATTTACGATCGCCAAATTAATTGAAAAGCTTGTTTGTTTTGAGAAAGATCGTTTATGGCTAAAACAAAAATAAGCTAATTGCAGAATTCATATCTAGTGTAAGCACTAATATCTAGTGTAAGAGATCAGCCATTAGCTTTATCTTTATCTAACCATCAGGATAAATTAAAATGTTCTTTTATATTCAAAGAAATATTATGCTATAGGTTCAGAGTAAATTCTGTCTCTCATGAAAACCCTCAAGAAACCTAACATAAATATAAAGCTATGTATACGTACTTCTGGTCGCACAGGATCCTCAATGCCGACAACGCAGAGGCAAGTCAGGTTGTTCACAATGTTGTCTTCGTCGTCCCAATTGGGTTCTTGGTCTATATGCACCTGAAAATTAATACAACATTAGTATGGAAGAACTAGATACCAAGAGATCATTAAGAACAGGTGGGGAACACTCTCGCGGTGATTTTCCATTTTGACGGGACTTTAGCTGGAATATAGAATGTGCTATATGGAGTAACATAGCTACTTTTATTTAGAAAAAAGTTTAAGGTTTCATGCAAAAAAAATGAAATCCTTGAAATCACATCAAAATCCGACTCAAATAGGGAAGTAAAGTTTTTATAATAATTTCACGGAAACGAAAGTCGCGTGGCACAGCTAGTTGTTCAATAAATATTGCCGAATCCAGTGTGCCAACCTAAAACAAGGTGCACTCCTAAAGTCTCACTTCTACCAATAATTAACATGCAATATAAATACTTTACCTGATTTATCTCAGCCTTGCCGGGCACAAAGTCCCTGTAGGCGACGGAGATGGTCCTGAGCCCATCGCAAGCCATAGGCTCGATGACCTGTCGCACTAGCCGCTCCTGCATGTCGCGAGTGAACTTCTCCAAGCGTCCCTCGTGACCGTAGATGAATGCACATCTGACAACAATGGGGAACAATTTGTAAACACTGCATTTGATTGATTACTAGGAAATATATTTCAGTAATATTAAGCTGCTGTAAAATATCATTTTAGCCGAAATAATTTTGATTTTTTGATAGAAACATGAGTGTATAAAATACGCTCGTACACACGGCTACACATCAAGCTATACAAAACCAGTATAATCTGATCGTTCATTGTGCGAAAAGATCTAGTAAAGTGAGGCCAAGATTAACTGGTTTTGTATAGCTTGATGTGTAGCCGTGTGTACGTTTTGACATGTAATTTGATAAATAATTAAATTGGAAACAGATGGTTGTTTTATGCTAAATTAAAATAAGCAGGTTTAGTTTGCAGAAACATAATAGGGGATCGGACTGACTCGAAAAAATATGATTCTGTATAGTCCGTCAGTTAGATTATCGAAAAATATTAGATACGTGTTTTTTGTTTCATCAAATCAATAAAAAATGACGAAGCTATAGCGCGTCAAAAATCATGGAGTGGGGCTTGAAACGTCACTTGAACGTACAAAATGTACTATCATATGACGTCACACGAGTTTTCGAAGCGCTGTATCGTCTTCATTTTTAGTTAACGTAAAAAAAGAAAAAATAAGTATGTGGTCAATATTTTTTGGAAATATTTTTAATGGACTAATTAGTTTTTTTTTGTCCGATCCCCTATTATAGTTTCTTTTTTAAGTTCCGTTTCGTTCCCAAGCATTTTAAAGGTCCAATCCTACAACCTTGTTATTTCCTTTATCAATTCTGTCATTTTTACAGAAACTACATCAGAAAACTTATGTAAATCAAAATAATAACTGAATCAAGAACAAAACCATTACTCACTTCTTCAAAACAATCTCAGAAGCTCCCTTAGTATACAGCCTATACCCTCCCTTGTACGGGATGACGGTAGACATGCTCTTGCGCACCGAGTTGAAGGTGTAGACACGAGTGAAGGACTCCTCAGGATGCCTCTCCCGCACTGCCTCGTAGCTCTGCCCGAGGTTCACCACGAACCCTAGCAACGCACACTCTGTCTTGTTGCCTACTTGCATCGGGGGACCTGTTGGGTCGAGGTTTGGCTGCGGAACAAATATTACATGTTGTAGTGTCGGTAAATTAAAAGTGAGACAGTGTACATGATCGCACAGTGACGTAGTGCAAGTGTAGTGATACTAATATAGTTTTAAGGTTTTATTTACTAACACGAGCTGTATAATTATATCGTATGTATGTTAGTCTGTAAGGTATTTATCTATGGGCCAAAGTAGCCTGAAAATAAATAAATATTATTATAAAGTGTGTCCTGTCCTGTCTGTCCTGTTATTTGCACATCACAGGAGCTACTGAAAGTGCTAAACTTGTCGCCATTGTCAACTTGAATTGTCATTGACACACTAAGAAGAATACAGTATAATGTGCTCTGTTTGTTCATTTTCAATATTATGTTTCATGTTGTCATTTGAATGCAAGAGATCACAATGTCAATGTTAATTACATTAAAATATAAATGCTATGACATAAGGGTTAACTAAATCTGGTGAAATTCCTGATTTCTCGTTTGTCTTTTCGCCAGCCCAGTAAAAGGAATTTAGACTTTCTTTAGGCAGTAGTGATGCAATTTGGCTTCTAGAGAATTGTTTTTATTCAAGGACACACACACTTTTAAACTGAGAAAAGCTTATATTATTCAGTACGCGTAGTATGACTACCATTCAAATACAAATATTTTTTATTTGGTAAATAATAGTACAGATGTAAAAAAAAAAATTGAAATGAAAAACCCATAGAAATGGGTTTTGTCGTCAGAAGAATCGATAAAATGACAGATTCTAGAAAGATTTTATGTGGGTTTGTTTTGAATGAGTGTCTATTCTTGGTAGAATAGAGACATAATCGCCATGGTATATATGAAAATAAGAAAAAGTAAATAAAAAAAAGTAAACTCACCATAATCCTAGACGTAAAAGCAGCATTAACCGACACCGCCTCAATGAGCGCTTCGCCCACATCCGACGGTATATCCCTGAAGTTGGGCGTCACCTTGCAGAGCTTCTCACAGATGTAGGACTGCACGACCGTCATGCGGTTGGTGGTGAGGGTGCCGGTCTTGTCCGAGCAGATGGCTGTGGCGTTGCCCATGGTCTCGCACGCGTCCAAGTGACGGACTAAGTTGTTGTCTTTCATCATTTTCTGGAGAGGGAAAGTGTTGTTTAAGTATGTAGGTATAACTTGGCTTTGTATGTGGAAATGTGTAGCAAGACAATAAAGTTTGTTATAAAACGATTTTTGATCTACGACCACTAAAAAGCGCCTAGACAATAAAAGTTCCCAGAGAAACAAATTAACTGTCTCGGGGGCCGTCTCCACGAACGAGAGAATCGAAGCGATATTATTGCTCTCACTCTCGGTTGCCACAATTCTGTAGCTCGTGGAGTCTACCCCTGGAATCCCGCAAAGAAATTAATTAATCAGAAAAGAAGAGTGGAACAGTAGAACAAAACAAGCCCAATGGGCACAAAGGAACGAATACAACTGGGATAAGCCCGGTTGCCTAATACCACGGATAAATATTATCATTCGTAACTAATCGTAACCAAATAAGTAAACAACGGTTTTTTTTATGGTACAAGCCCGCCACACTATTCCAAAACCACTGTAATTCCTCAGCCAGAATCAACAGTGGCGACCACAAGAAAAGCACCAAGACAATGAAGCCCGACGAAGTCAAAGAGAAACCATTTTAACTATCTTGGATCCTGCAAATAGCGGTTACCGTCTCTAGAGTCAGACGGCAATATCTCTCTTCTTTTTTTTAAATATTCTCACAACTAAAACTTATGTAAAATATTCAAAAAAACACAAATAGTTCCTCACCTTGACAGAATAAGCAAGTGACAGCGTAACAGCGAGCGGCAACCCTTCAGGCACGGCAACCACCAGCACAGTGACACCGATGATGAGATGCTTCACCAGGTTGTTGATGTAGGTCGCCTTCCACGGCTTCTGCTCGATCACGAACGTGTGCACGCAGAAGTTTATCACTAAGATGATGACGGTGAGGACTGCGATTGTGGAGCCGGCGTAACCGATCTGTTGGAGGCGGAGGTAGTTAGAAAAGAAAATTGATGAATTCCTTCTTTTGGAAGTTGGTTAAAAAAAAGACTGTTGGGTCAATAGCGTTGTGTGCTGGATTCTTTAATTTTACAGAGATGGAGATTTTATATCTTTGATAACGAAGCATGCTAAGGTGGATTAACGATTTAAGGCTCAAAATCCAGTCATTTGTTCAAATAAGGCTGATATATAATCAGCGTTTTTTGAACATCAAACTGACTGATTTTGTACAGGCACAAACATTTATTTATTTATAACATGTCGGAATACCTAGGACTCTGTTGATTATGGGTCTATGTATTCTGAAGTGACTAGTGGCAAAATAACGTCACATAACATCACACCTGTAATAAGAGTTAGTCAGAGTTGTACCTAATAGTACCGGATTCTCAGCAGTTTGTGGTAAAATCAAGGTTTATAATAGGGATGTTAACAAAAAAAAAATCTCATTAGTCCGTCAGATAGATTTCCAAAAAATATTTTACACATATTTTTTCTTTTTTCACGTAAACAAACAATGAAGACGATACAGTGCTTTGAAAACTCGTGTGACGTTATATTCTAAGACATTAGTATGACATTTCTTAGCGAGCAGTGACGTCACAACCTTCCACTCAAATCTTTGACGCATCTTATCTTCGACAATTTTTATTGATTTGATAAAACAAAAAATACGTATCCAATATTTTTCCATAATCTAACAGACGGACTAATTAGAATCATATTTTTTTTTTGTCAGTAAACATCCCTATTGGACTAGTTGCAAATCATGTACTTAATATTTTCGGGACAGTTGTTAGATTAACAGAGTCCTTTATTATTTTCTCCCCACATTGAAACAATTGTTATATTTGTCAGTGTAGAAGTCGACAGGCCAGGTAGACCCATTCACAGCCTAGCTAAAGTAACTTCAATGATACAATAAGTATACTACTCTAATAATCCACTAATATAAAGAGAAATAACTTACTTGTATAGCCAACTTGGTAAGCTTAGCCTGAAGAACCGACTTTTCCTTCTTATGCGAGGTCTCCGCGGGAGGCTTGTCGATGGGAGGCTCGGAGGCCGCCACATGGTTGTCGTCCGGCCGCGCGTGGTTGGCGCCGTGACTGTTGCCCGACGCTGGGAGGGTTACCTCCTCATCACCTGCTTTATGGGGGACGGTTACATGGCGGAAAGGGGGGTATTGAAGCGGCAATAGCTCAAAGATAAAAGTTATGGGGCTACACAGATATTTAAGGCTAATTTCTTGAGTGAAACTGAAGTGATCAGCGTGTGTAAACTGAGTTTAGATCTGTCACTGGCATTGATGATAATGACAGGTCTTGAACGCGGTTTACTGCTTGAACGAGTTCAGTTCTATTCGTGAAATTAGACTTCAGCTTATTATATAATTTGTCGTAAATGCACACGTAGGTATTCTTATGCACGATTGTGGGCATCGAGACTTTAGTAGTCAGTTTTTTTTGCACTTGTGCATAAAACGACGAATTTAATGAGTTAAATATCTGTATAGTATCATAATCGTTTTATTTGTATACGAGACTGACGACCAAGAAGTTATGTTATTATAATGAACGAATTTTACATCACAGAACATGTTGAAATGAGTTCATAATAATACAATAATTGTTTAGAAAATTTACCGTACGCATGAACACAAATCGATCTATGCAAAACCAAATGAAGCTGATCTCTCATCGTACGGGAAGCTCATACAAAGCCAGGTCAGGTTATACTGGTCTGTATAGATCGATATGTTGCCGTTTGTATGTCAATTTAATAAACAATTAATTTCGCTTGAGTGTAGAATCAATTTCTCGATTGCCAGTCCACGCCTCAGTAATTGGGCTATTGTCGCTTTAGTGCTTTTGTTTTTCAAAATTTAAATATTTCAATAAGCTCAGAATTTAATAGAATCTTACTAAGTTACTCAATGCCAATAGATTTTACTGTAACGCAGCCTGAAATTAAACGAAAAAAATGTTAACCAAGAAATATTAAAAGTTATTGTTTAAAAAGATACGTTTGATCACAGGCTGTCAAAATTGAAAACAAATAATTTAGAAAATTACAACTATTCAGTGTCAATACGAAAAGTACTTGAAAATAAAAATAATATATCACTTGAATTTTGGACTTTCACAGAAGGTGCAAACAGGGTGTTCTCTTTTGCATTTATAATTCTATCTATCTACATTAGCTTCAGTTAATATTAGGAGAAAATCAAGATGCTTAAATATACACTATTACAGGTTAAAGAGGAACACTACAATTAGTGTTACTACAGAAGAATGCACTAGGATGCTGTTACGTGAAAATGAAATATGGTATTTATATTATTTTATAATAATTTATTTAGTATTATTTAAGAACCTACTTTTAACCGCCGAGAAAATTAGTAAAATTACTTTGTTTAACTACAGTTCTATTACTGAATTAACTAGGAGCATACTACTGTAAATATTAACTATTAAGATTGTGCCTTATAAGTAGTATGTCATTTAGAGTACACTTAAGGACAGATTCATCTACCCAGTCCCACAGGTAAGCCGAAGCCACAAAACTAAGCACCACCACCCTGTATATACGTAAAAATAGAACATAAAGGCGTATATTTTCTGGCCCTGAGTGTACGGAGGGTAGTTCGTAAAGCGGGGCATAGCAAAGGAGGTTACTTACCAGTCAGACTCTTGCGCTGCGTAGACTTTCTCTGCTTTTTAGCTTCTACTCGCGTCAATTTTTTCCAATATCCATTCGATATATTTTATCCAATATAAATCAGACAAGCATACACATTTATGACAAGGAAATATATTTCGAGTAAACATCATGCAGTCCACAAGACACGATGCATTTCGATGTGTATGTTTTTTTTTATTTAGTTTTTAATTTTTTAATTTATGTTTTTTTTTTGTTGATTCGGCGACATGGAGGTGCGTGCGGCAGGCCGGGGTTCGGGGGTGGAGAAAAAAAAGTCGGATGTCATTGTACGGATTACACTATGTTTGGTTGTGGCACTAAATCTAAAGGGTTTCATGTCATTGTTTGTTTAAGCATTTGAGAAACCAATATACACAAGAAATAGTTTTTTTTTAATCTGTCTCTTGAATTGAATAAATTAAAATTGAGTATATTTTCACTGCCTCAACTGCTCAAACATAGCGACTAAAATTGCATTTACAAATGTATGCTTTTAGGATCATTTTTAATTATAATTTTATGATTCTTGAAAAGAGATTATTTCTTTTATTGAGACAGAATAATTTATGTATTTAACAACATCGAACGTACACAGAATATATGGAAAAATATTCACTTGAAAATATGTCATGCTCTCACAAAACATTTCAGGCTATTAGTTAAAACATATAACATAGACAGACAACGTTCAACAAGACTTTGAATAAAGACAATAAACTCAAGACAAAAAAAAAACGTAATGACATTCGTATCATTCAGTCATCAATAAATAAAATAATCTCACTTTAGGGAACGAAATTGGTAAAAACAAAATGCAAAATTCTTTAATATTTTTTTTAACGTACAATTTTCGTGGCCAGAAGTGTAAATTCAACTTTTTACCAATTTCGTTATGATTTTCCCCCTCTCAACAGGAGAGGGGAGTGCGGGGTGACAAGGGGTAAGGGGGGGGGTCATACGTCACTGGTTACACTAATGTATGCACCAAGCATCGGGGCGTACTATGCTCATTTAGGCAAACTAGATTATACTTTATCGCTTTGATTTAAGGTATGTTTAAGCTTGTTTGGTTTAAGCTTTATGGAATATTTTAAGCATTTAGGCAAGCGTCGTCTAAATGAGCAAAGTAACAGCTAAACTATCTTGCGGGGTTCTTGCTATAGGACAACCTTTCTGATGACGATCTTCACTACGTTTCACTACAAAAAAACTCCCCATTTTTTAGACAATCACAGACAAAATCACAATCACAAGAACAGACATGGCCATCACCTGGTCATCAGAAAGGCGGTACATGTCTAGGGACGGTTTACTAGGCTACTTTAGCGGGCAAACACGGGGGCACTGACCTTTCTTCATCTGTTTGATCTCCTTGACTTCTTTTTCTACGGCTGCACCTAGTAGAGTGAAGATGATACCGGCTTGGGAGTTCACGCCGACCGCTGTTACCAGCATTTTGCCGGAGCCTGGAATTTTTTGATGGTGATGTGAATACCTGAGATAAAGCTCCAGATTCCAAACTTCGTAAAAGTTATACAGTTTTGTTTATTATTTAAACATTACATGGTAGCTTACGTAATTAAATCTGGTCTAAATCTTGATAAAATACGAAATACTACGCTGAGCTCAAAAACGGGATTTATGGACGTGGGCATAAAGGCTCCCAGGCCCAAAAGGGATTGGGTGGGTCACGTGAGCTGCATGTATAATGACCACCGGGCAAGGGGTCTCGGTGGGTGCCTGAAAATGAATGGCCGGCCTAGAAAGAGGTGGTGGGGTGATCAAGACGGGCATCGCAAGGGCACTGCAGAGCAAGGACCTCCAATCTCTCTTTCCTCTTTTCGCGATTGTAGGTCATTCTTTGAAAAATTAGTCCAGTTCACTCCGCCATCTTTTTTTGAACCTGCCGCGTTATTGTTTCCTGCTATTTGGTATCCACTGAGTGTCTGTTGTCAAGTCCATAGGAGGGGTTTATTCCTTACAATGGGGACCAACATACCTTCCATTACGTGTGTACCGGATAGCACCATGGGATCAAATGCTTCACCCTTTTTGACATGGTCCGATTCGCCTGTCAGCGAAGATTCATCAACCTGAAACATTCAATGGACTTCTATAGATTTCTGCTGATAGTTTTACATTTATTTTTACTTAAAACTAGCTGTTGCCCGATTTGAAACATATTTTGTTAACAATTTAAAGGATTTTCATTTTTCCCACGGAACCCTAATCGTTTTTGGAAAATATTGTAATAAGTAGACCAAGCCTTATTATAACATCAGCTATCTGCCTTTGAAATTCGTCAAAATCGGTTCAGCCGTTTCGGAGATTAGCCAGAATAAACAGACGGACATAATTACAAGAAAAGCTAAAGCCTAAAAGGTTCATCTGAAATTGTGTGTTGCTTTTCTGTTCTACATTGTCATAGTGTTAAATGTGTCATTTATCATTAGTGTAAACTTTATGTAATAGCATAAAAAAATACGAAGGATCATGTTGACTTTTACATAACATTTTCCGCAAATAAGACCAACATAGCCTAAGACAATAATTACAAAAGAATGTGGTAATCAAACAATCGTGTGATTACATAATTCTCGTTAAATCAGCACTCGACAAATATACACTTATAATAATAAAAAATAAATGATAAAAAATATGTGCTATCTAAAACTTCAGTGGTATCTTGAAAAGAGGGCTTATCGGATCAATCTAGGATAGCTAATGACTCGTAGTGACGCAAATCGTACAATTATGTGTATCTTGGTATGCAGGCAGTGGTTTCGACAGTAATTTTGAATACTGGTGTTTTTAATGTGTTTGGATAATCATCATCATCATCAGCCTATAATGCTCCCACTGCAGGGACTCGGTCTCATTTCTAGGAGAGGGATGGGCTATATCCACCACGCGGGCCCAGTGCGCGTTGGTAGATCATGTCATATGTCTTCGATTTTTTTTGGTTCTAAGACATGTCGGTTTCTTCACGATGTTTTCCTTCACCGTTTGGATAAGTTTAGCAATTAATATTTCAACTTTTCCTTACTAACAAATATGCTACTTAAGAAGAGGGGTATATTGAACTTAATAAAAGTCATGTCTACGTGGTTCAGGGTTCTTTCATAAGTGTACAGCCACACCCCTTTTATCTAGCACTTGAGTAGGAATCGACCTGTATTCAGGCTTTTACGTCAAACTGTGATAATATGACTAAATTAAGTATGAACTGGTAGTACATTCTATGCATGTAGAATTTTCATACATATAATCATGCCTTCTTCCCATGAGGATAGGCAGAAACCACAGAACGCCATCTGCTACGATCCTTACATAAGTACTCCTTTTGTTTTCTTCACGTTCATACATCTGGTCATGAATACACGCACCCCGGTTGTGGTATTTCCAAGTGTGCCCATTTCATTGCGATTTAGAGATAAAATAGATCTAGAATCAAATTATAGCAGTTGTCTTTTTTGCTTCGCCCGAATTTGGGGTCGTGTGGTGTAGGTACAACTTCAACTTGGAGAGAGTTACAGGCTGATGTCAAGTTACAATTTCCCTCATTATTTTAACCTGGGTGACAACCCAGACAGATTCCATTAGTCTAGAGTCCCAGACTCAATAACAAATATTTCCACATTTTCATAAAGGCACCATAGTTACAGCCGATAACCCAATAACGTTGTTATCAAGGGAAAGGCATTCGGTTATCAATTGACGCACGCGTTATCAATACCCTTACAAATCAGATAGGATACACAACTACCTGAATATTAGTGTTAGCACAGATATATATTGATATTTGTAGTATTTGCGGCTGTTTGAAGAAGCTTATGTGTTATTTGTCAATGAATAGTATAGTGATTCATCTTTCTTTAGGTATTTGTAAGGTGCAATGATCGGCCTATATATTTGTTTAATGTTCTTGGATTTATAGATACGTTTGTAGCTATGATTGAGATTATGTTTTGTACTGGTTTTTTTTTTTTTTGAGCCTGCTCTTAACCTCGATCACACCTGATGGAAAGCGATGGATGAGGTCTATGGTGGAACGAGCGTGCTCCAAATATGCCTGTTCACTCTCACATCAAACTGGCAAAAAGCTTGCAAAGCTAGAAACATATAAATCATTTTCAGGGTTCCTCAGCAAAATGGGAAAAAAATTGATCCCATATAGATTTGTCTTGTCGTCTGTCAGTATGCCAAAGTCATTTTACTCCGAGACTGTTGGTTCTACACATTTGTTTTACATCTATCTTCTATATAAATAAAAAGAGAAGTCCTGACTGACTGACTGATTGACTGACTGACTCATCAACGCCCAGCCCAAACCCTTGGACCTAGAAAGCTGAAATTTTGCACAGAGGTTCCCTTTATAATGTAGACAAGGAATATGAAAGGATTTTTCGAAATTCAACCCCTAAGGGATTTAAATAGGGGTTGAAAGTTTGTATGGAAATCGTCATTTTCACGCGGGCGAAGCCGCTGGCAAAAGCTAGTTACTCAAAAAAATCCGAAGACTTGCAATGCATGCGAAGTAGAGCAATAGAATATATGGAAGAAGACCTCAAATAATTTAAGATATAAGGGCAGGAGCGCGGAGACACCGCGGCCAGGGACACAAAGGGCTAAGAAGTAGAAATCTTACACTCCCTTCCACTCCGCCCAGGGCGGGGAGGAGTCATTCGATGATTTCCCACCCTCAAAAAAAAAACAGGGTTAGGAGAATGATGATGTGAGTCCATACCTTCAAGTCATTGCTCTGTATCAGGATACCGTCAGCAGGTAGCAGATCACCATACTTGATCTGACATATGTCCCCGCAGACTATCTCGCTGATCGGAACCTGTTTCACTTCGTTAGCCCGGATCACGGAGAACTTGTGCTCGCCTTCTATCCGGGATTGCAGCCCTCTGAAAAATATGACATATAACTAATTAGTAAATGTTGAAAACCTTGTATAATCAGTTTGTAAGCGACTTCAAAAAGGGAGGAGGTTCTATGCTCAGTAAAAAAGGATAAAAAGAAAACTTGATTGCAAAAAAAGAAACAATTAACTTAAAAACAAAAATAAAAGCAATGAAACAAACTCCGAGTTCGGAAAGTAAAGTTTTCTGCTTTTTAGTGTATTTTTGGATGACGGTTGTTTTTGAAACTGGTTTTGTATGGCTTGATTGGTCGTTGTGCGTGAACTTTGACTGATGTGAAAAATGGGTTTTGATAAAAAACATTGAATATTATAGAAGTGATACAGAATAATAATAATGCATGGGGTATAACATTTAAATGAAAGGTGACTGTACTGACAATATCATGTTGGGAAATATAGTCAGTCTTGCAAAATGAAACAGATTCAGATGGGATATATTATATCGCGTGGGATGCCTTTAATCAAGCCTTAGCTTATCTGGGCATTCCCTATATTTATTAATTACTAGTTGTTGCTCTCGACCTTCGTCCGAGTGAAATTATTTATTACTAAGAAAAAAAAAACAAAAAAAAAACTTTCCTATTTGAAGTAGATTTTGATACGCCTATTTCCACCTGAAGACTGCGACAGACCGTCTTGATTGTTTCTTTGTGCAAAAAAATAAATAAAAATATTTCCCACATACCTGAATTGCCGTTCTTTCGTATAATCGTTGAACGCAGTAACTATAACGACGACTATGACTGATATTAAGATCGCCAGACCTTCGATCCATTGATAGTGACCTTCCTCCTCGTCTAGATGAGCTGAAAAACGTATTAAATAACTGTTAAATATATGCATAAAACCATTACCCTCCTGAGCTTCGGCGCGGTCGGGTAAAAATATATATTTACGAAATATACAGAACAAACACTAAGTGTTCTATTCTAAAACGAAGGGTTTAGGGGTACAAATACAGATGCATGGTAGGATTGGTAGAGGTAGATACATACAAATATATGCTTTTAAATACGGTACATTTAAGTCTGTTTTTAACATTACAACACCAATTTAGGTTCTACTAATTTAGATGTCTATTAAAAGTACAGTATGCCAGCACATCAAGCTACTAAAATCTGTCAAATTTCTTTAATAAATTTTCGTACCTATTTATCGCTAAAGCATTTTACCTCAATCTTGCCCTAAGGGCAGAGATGAGGTCAACGATGGAACGAGCTTACCCAGAAGAAGAATATTTACTCGCGACTTGAATAGATTGGGGTTATATGAACTCGGGAAAACCGACGCAGGCAGGGTGTTCCACTCCTTGGCTGTACGAATAATGAAAGATTGGCATTGGACTGGCATGTGGTTCAAGGTTGATTGGGAAAACTGGACAGTATCGGGTAGGTTGATGTGCTAGCTTCTGTACAAATGATTTAATTTGAGTTTTATAATTTAAAAATCAATTTTAAATAACTTCTCTAAAGTTTTCTTACAGTCATCTTTCCCTAGTAACAATTATGGCCAATACACTGAATAAGCAAGTTTCCAATATACTATTCCAAAATTATATTACCAAATTCACATCTGTTTAACCTATCATCCAGGCAGGAAGCGCCAAGGTCTCGATAAGGAGTGCTAAATTCATTAACGGTTTGAGCACTCAATGAATATCAAATGAACGGGCCCCGATAGCCAGTATCCGGCTGACTATCGACTAATTTGAACTTGCTACGGGTTTATTTAGTTAAATACTCTTTCGTTATTTGGATAAACTTGTTTTTGTTGGTCTTTTTGGTTTTGTGGTGTATTGGGCACCGAAGACCTGGGGGCCTAAAATAGCTCCTTTAGAAGAACGATACTAGGATAATATGTAATATGAATTAAGTGACGATAAATAATATTAACTGCGCCTATGCATTTTTTATTAGGTGTTCAATATGCAAAAGCTGAAGGGATAATAGATATAGATACATATAATATTTATATATTCAGTCAGTGGTTGCTTAGCAATACTAAAAGCAGGTTATCTTGAATACAATAATACAGGTGCTTATTTGCTAGTCAGCTTTGAAGTATTAGGCACAGTGTAGTCTTTGATTGGTGTTTATTATAAGTAAGGCTTAGCAGGACATTTAGCGAAGCAGTACAATTCAGACTAAACTTTTATTTCCGTACATAATTTCACTAACAAGATTCTAAATTAGTACCATTTATTTGAACAGAAGAGTTGAAGATATAACATCAATAATAACAACACCTATACATTAATTACCATTCACAAAACATAAAACAAGATACCCTTAAGTACGCCATTTAAACATACATCATTGACGAACATCACTACAACGGGAATCCAATCACACTACTAGAAAGAGATAGATATAGAGAGGAGGTATAGTGGGAAAGAGAAGGAAGATATAATAAACCGTATCAGGTGTAACACAGATTCAATAACGGTGTGGCATTCAAATTAATAGTAGCTCTAATTTTCATTGGCCTAATTGATGGGATGGTAATACTGTGGCCTGAAACCGCTTTTGGTTGTGGCTGTATCAATTTCTAGTAAGGTGAGAATCTTGTGAAAGCTACGAATTATAGAGAATGTGAAGACCTAGGATTAACTAGTTATACTATTGATATGAGACTTAATAATTTACAAACTGATGATACTAATACAACAGATTAGAATATAGAGATAATATGGAGATTATTGAATTTAAAATGTTCTAATTTGTACTCGTGTATAAAGCTTAAAGCAAATATAACCTTCACGAATACATTTAAATGTGAGGCAGACACATAATAAAATCCTTTATATCAGAGGATTAAGGTGTCATGATTATAACAGGTGACATTAAAAACCTCAGCAAACAGATGGGACATTAAAAGGAAATAAAAGATAAAACAGACGTTACATTTGATGCTAATGATTTTAATATCATTAACGAAATACTCATCATCGAAATCGATGTCAGTACATCTGAATTTTGGCAATTTCACACGTATTTTGTTGAAATATGAGCGTGATCGTATTGCAATTGGTTGGCAGCCATGCCTCGCGGTGTGATTATGTAGATTCATTCCAGTTCATTGAATTCAGGTAAGCCTTCACAATATCGAGCGATGATTGTCGCTGTAACGTTGTTAGTATCATTTGATTTGCTATCATTAAGAACGAATGTAGAATATTTGTGGTTGAAAATGTCTAGTCAGACTGTCAGATGAAGTAAAAATTATATTTGACAAAATATTTCTTTTTAAAGATGTTTCTATATGTTCAAATGCTACAGTTCAGGAAATTGTAGACAATATAGAGTGGCTACAAGTAATAGCAAGCAGACAGAAAAACCTACAGGGTCGGACAGGGTTACAGGGTGCATTCTACAATGTGGTACTCAAGATATGTGCGCAACTAAATCAATATAACATGCCCCATTACCATGGTCTCTATTCAGGACCACATACGGTCGTAAGTCGTAACTTTGGAATAAAAACTGCATTTCTTTGTCGAATCTAGCGGAAAGCTGTATTTCATTTACCGCTTTCAATTTAGTGTTGTTGAACAGTTCGCTTTATTCACTAGTGTTGTTTCCGTGGCGAATTTCGACTTGTAAATGCAGCATTTTAATTTTAAATACGGTTCTATTGATTGAGATGCAAAATTCGTGGTGTTTTGTGCCAATTCACGGTGTAATGCTGATATTAAGTCATCTGCGATACGATCTTGATTCAGCATTTCTTATTTAGAATTCCAATGGACATTATCAAGTTCATATCGTTATCAGCACTACATTTCACTCAGGTGACAGAAAACCATGGTAGAGAAACAGACATAAAATATCCCGAACACAGGCATTTAGTACAACAATATAGTATCGATTTAGTTGCAAGTAGTGTAGTATATAGAAATTTTGTTGTAAATCTGGGTACAGATAAACCAGAAAAAGCCTAGAAAGTACTTTCACCGGCCTTCCTTGAATCCGTAGAAATACTTTCGGCGGAGACTTAGTAGGACAGCTTTGCGGCTTTCGTTGGTCCATCGTGTACCCAGTGTGATCTATTCTATTCGCCAATTGTACTCGAGTACCTACATAGCTCTAACAACGAACAACCGTGTTACTTTCTAATCACATTTTCTTACCAGGATCGTCTAATGTTTCCATATTGTTATTGAAAAGAAAAAATACATTAATTAATAAACATTACCTTAGCCTAAGGGTCTCATAAAATACTTATATGTACGAAATACTCTAAGTATGTAGTGAATACTTTATAAAATATCGGAATTCTTACAGCAGCGTCCAGTTATTTTTCCGATTACAGTCGAACAAAAACATGGTAGAAGAAAACAAAAACACAAGTGAATTTACAAATCCAACTCTTTGCTCGACTATTTCTTTTCTAGGCAGTTTTCTTCGATTGTGCTCCTACAAAGCTTATATTCAGAATTTGGAGAACATTGCCAATTACAGTAAGCATTTTCCTAAACCAGGGGACCTCAATGACCTCAATGCTAACTGAAGCTTTGCAAGGCTATTTACACACATCGATAACATCAAACGTCTAGAACATTTATTTTGTGTTCAACTAAGGGCCAATTTTACCGATGATATTGACTGGGATCATTACATCTAAACCGAGTTTAGGAGCCGTTACATAGTCAATGATGACACTAACTCAAACAACCCTTGAACGTAGTTTACATGACCTGATTACGAACACTTACATCGGTAAAATTGGCCCTAAAGGGTTTGCATGTGACCCATGCATTAGAACGAGAAAAAAACTCGGCTCTGAATTATTCACATTGAGCACATGGTTTTGCGATCGATCGTAACCTTTGCACGGTATCTTATGGTGACAGTTACGGGAATGAGTTTGTGGGACAATGAGAATCGTGGATATGTTACAGAATTGGACATGATGAATTCAAATGGAAATGGCCTTTCACTGCAAATGGTTTAAAAGCTCAGTTGGTTCGCTGAATTTGGGGATTAAGAACATGATTTCACGCCTTTTTACTATGAAGGTAAAGTAGAAACTATTGAACGCTTTTGTTTCTTGCATACGTTCATCAAATTCTGGAACTTTTCAAAGAGAATTGAATCTATCAAATCTCCTACTTCATAATCTGGTTACTTAGTTACTAAAAGGCGCATAAAACTTACCAACATCAGCAGGGTCATCTGCCGGTTTGTAGAAACTCAACCCTAAGGAGACCACAGCTGCCACCTCCAGGATAATGAGGGTCACGTCTTGCAGGGCCTCCCAGACTAACGTAAGGAACGTTTTGGGGGGCTTTGGTGGGATTAAGTTCGAGCCGAACACTTCGCGCCTGTGCTGCAGGTCGGCTTTCGAACCGCTAAGACCTGGGGACAAAAGAAAATGGAAGGTTAGAAAAGGATAAATAATACTTTAAAGTATACAAATTGGTAGTCTTGTCAAGTTGTCTCGTGCTACCCTGACGGTTAGGCCACGGTAACAGTCGCTTCATGTGAAATACAGGTATCAGCTGCAAATCCGGCTAGACTAAATGTTGACCCCGACATAGTTGGGACAAGGCCAGGAAAAAGAGAATAAGGTAAAAACAAAAAAAAAATAGTTTTCAAGCTTACAAGAGATTAATTTTAGGGGCAATCGTTGACTACAAGATAACCTTTGCATGTTTTACCATGTTTATGGTATTTTGCTGATTCACATAGCAATTTACAATAACTTTGAAACACCCAGGTCATAGAGTTTATTCTATTCATAAACCAACTTGAAAATTCTACAAAGGTTAATTTCAATTTCATTCATCTTCAAGAACGTCTCTAGTTTTTATTACAAGCTGAATGACTAGGTTAGAAATCCGTAAAAAACTACGACAAAACATGGCCGAACCTTAACAAAACATGCCGAACAAAAACGTCTGTTTCTTTAATTAGATAAACAAACACTTAAAAGATCTTCAAATACGTTTGAAGTTTCTCCGCTACTACACTCTTTGAACATTTCGTTTCGAGTCATGTATCGATTATTAGAGCTTACTCGATTGGTTGAAAATCGATACTATCAAGATTGATGCCTTAATTGATAAGTTAAATAAATTCATATTTTGCGAGAGTCCTAATATTTTCGAATAAATAATAAAGCTTAAACTTTTTTATTTGCCGGCTATTCCTTCAAATACGCAATCATAATAAAACAAGATTTAAGCCCTAAACTGTTTACGTAAGATCTATTTTTGTACAAAAAATATAATCGTAAAGTTGATGCGAAAAGTTCGGGATGGCGTTATAAAAGCGACGGTTCCTTGTCATTCATATTGAATGAGCATGAACGAGCATGCGATAACGCAAGAACTACCCACACTACGCTCATAATAAAATTTATACTGTACAATGAAACTGTTGATTGGGAAAACGAGATTCTGTATTATCTTTGGCCGGTTACAGTTTCAGCAACGGAAGTTTTACAAGGAACGCTTGTACAAAGTCACTGCCTGCGTCTGTGCGACGAACATCCAATAAAATGTTAGGCAATTCAATTTTGGAGTAACGTGTGCGGGTTTTCATTCGCTTGTGTCAGATAAATTGACGAGTGAAGTAGCCTTGACTTAAAAAAAAATAGGATAAGGTTTTTGCTAGTTTTAATTAGTTTTTCATGATATGAAAATTTGCATACCTACCTACGACAAACCTAATTTACATTGAAATACCCTTTATCGAAGTGACTCATTTGAACCATTAACACTCAATAAACAACATCAACAAAATTCCGTTGTACCTAATAAAAATAAATAGTAGATAAATTCTAGTTAGAATGTAACAAAATAAATAAACAAACGGAAGCTCCAAGTCGGCTGAAAGGAAGCTAGCCATCATTACGTAGCCTCGCGAAGAAACAAAAAAGCAATAGAGTTAGCATTCATTAAAAAAAAGAAAACGAAACAATCCGGTAGGATTACATGTTAATGAAGCAAATACGTTCCCGTTTCTTGAAAAAAAGCTGAAAATAATATGATAGCTTCATCGCGAAACTTCCCCGAAGATTGCATAGTTGCTAAATATTCATGTAGCCGGATAGAAATGTAGTCTTAAGCTAAAATATGAGAGCTCTCAAAGCTTTCTTCATTTTTGTTAAGTCAACAAGCCTTTGCGAAGTCAGTGGCTCCATTCATTTAGTTCACTTCGTCTTGTTTCAAGTTAATAAACTAGAGTTTCAAAACTTGCTTTTAATATTTCGAGAGGGTTTTTAAGTAGCATCTATACAAATAAATATAATTGAAGGGTTGTTGTTATTTCAAAATACCATCTTTTTACTGGATGCATATTGAAAGTAAACACGGTAAGTTCGACAAAGAAATATTTTTTTTAGTTTTCTGTCTCTGTGTGTTTCGGCTTATCTCCGAAACGGCTGGAGCGATTTCGACTGACTTTTACTGGCAGATAACTGATGGGGATCCGTGTATAAAAACCCTAGAAATTATTTACAAAATTCGATTCAAATAGAGAAGTGATACCTATTTTTTTTTATGATAATTTCACGCGGGCGAACGTTGAGGGCAACAGTTACTCCTAAATAAATTCTTGCTTGTGCTGCTGTCTGTCAATCAGATCAATCATATGCGTGTGCGCATCAATATGATTGATTGATTGTGTATTAGTTTCGGGTGGAGTATCGACCTCAGTTACATTGGCGTACTACATAAATACATTATAGAACTGTGCTACTACGACTGAACTACTTATAACTTTTTACGATGAACTCTGAGGGCTCGTTTACGGAGACGCGGGGCGTTGCGCGGCGCGTGCAGAATGCTCTTTTCGTGTTTTTTTATTAATTTACTGAGAGACGAGTCCACCGCAACAAACGCTGCATTTTAAACAATCGAGCGAAAAATCGGTTCTCGTAAAATCAAGTTTTGAAATCGTTAACTTTTTCATACATTGCCATGTGTTTGAAATAAAAACGTTGCACGCGCCGCGCGACGCCCCGCCTTTACGTAAACATGCACTGAGATGTGTTGCTTAAATCCATACTAATATTATAAATGCGAAAGTAACTCTGTCTGTCTGTCTGTCTGTCTGTCTGTCTGTCTGTCTGTCTGTCTGTCTGTCTGTTACTCTTTCACGCCTAAACGGCTGAACGGATTTTGATGAAATTTGGTATGGTGATAGATGATAACCTAGAAATGGACATAGGCTATAAATAATCACGCCATCGTTCTTAGGGGGTAGGCAGTAGGCAGTTAACTAAATTGAGTTAGTGATTTTTAGTCGTTTTTGTTGGGACTTTTGCTCTTTCACGTCTAAACGGCTGAACGGATTTTGATGAAATTTGGTATGGTGATAGATGATAACCTAGAAATGGTCATAGACTATAAATAATCACGCCATCGTTCTTAGGGGGTAGGCAGTTAACTAAATTGAGTTAGTGATTTTTTGTCGTTTTTGTTGGGACTTTTGCTCTTTCACGTCTAAACGGCTGAACGGATTTTGATGAAATTTGGTATGGTGATAGATGATAACCTAGAAATGGTCATAGACTATAAATAATCACGCCATCGTTCTTAGGGGGTAGGCAGTTAACTAAATTGAGTTAGTGATTTTTTGTCGTTTTTGTTGGGACTTTGCTCTTTCACGTCTAAACGGCTGAACGGATTTTGATGAAATTTGGTATGGTGATAGATGATAACCTAGAAATGGTCATAGGCTATAAATAATCACGCCATCGTTCTTAGGGGGTAGGCAGTAGGCAGATAACTAAATTGAGTTAGTGATTTTTTGTCGTTTTTGTTGGGACTTTTGCTCTTTAACGTCTAAACGGCTGAACAGATTTTGATG
This sequence comes from Diarsia mendica, assembly GCA_949316265.1. NCBI lineage: Eukaryota > Metazoa > Arthropoda > Insecta > Lepidoptera > Noctuidae > Diarsia > Diarsia mendica. Next base: position 5,495,758 of record OX438912.1, on the reverse strand, counting down.
AAATTTAGTAAGGTAATAGATGGTTACCTAAAAACGGATATAAGATCAAAATGATCACGTCATCGTACTTAGGGGGTAGGAAGTAGGCAGAAAACTGAATTGAGTTAGTGATTTTTTTATGGTTTTTGCTGGGAGTTTTGCTCTATCATGCCTAAACGGCTAAACGGATTTTGATGAAATTTAGTTAAGTGATAGATAGTGGTGGGTAGTGGTTTCTACCTAGAAAAGGATATGGGCTATTAATATTCATGCTATCTTACTTAAGGCGTAGGCAGTAGGCAGAAAACTAATTAAGTTAGTTATTTTTAATCGTTTGTTTTAAAAGTTTACCTCATTCACGCCTTAACGTCTGAACGGATTTTTATAAGACTTGGTTAATATAAAGATAGGATCCTAGGCACGGACACAGGCTACTTTTTACGGCGGGAAAATACCTCATTCCCGCGGAAATCTAGCGTGATCGTGTCAAGAAGCGCATGACGCCATAGCTACTGAAATGATTTTGATGTTTTTTTTTTAACTGAGTGATCAAATACTAACTTGAAGTCTTAGTAGACTTCAAGTTAGTATTTGATCACTTTTCTAACTTAGAGGGTCGGTAGGCGCCATAATTTAGGGAATTTATGATAAGATTTTGATGCAACTGTCTTTATTTAACAGTTTTACTTGGATCGAAACTTAGCGACATTCCATCACACTACTTAACTTATAGGGTAGGAAGGTACCAAAATTCAGACTACTTTTTACTTCGGGAAAATATCTCATTCCCACAGGAACCTATACACAGCTTCCTATCTATAACATTAAAATTCTGTCTAGAATCACATTACGCCAAAACTATTGATCTGATTTGTATACGATTTTTTATTCAACTGACTGTTACATTACATACAGATAAAATCTATATACCTACACCACAGAATTAATATAGTACTACATAACTAGCTACGCTTTAAACTTGAGGAGGTAATTAGATAGACATTTATACCTACGAACTTTAAGCTCAATAGTCAATCATAGTGATAAGTTAATACTCATTTTAGACAAAGAAACGGATAGGTAATCAGTTCATCACCGAAATTATAACACCTACACTTAGTTTACTATTCAACGAGGGAAAATCCTGGATTATAAATGCGAAAGTAACTCTGTCTGTCTGTCTGTCTGTCTTTGCTTCACGCCTAAACTACTGAACCGATTTGTGTGAAATTTGGTACAGACATAGTTTGGAACTTGAGAAAGGACATAGGATAGTTTTTTTTTTTTTTTTCGCGAGATAAACCAAAAATCTGCCGGAAGTCACTATTCCACGCGAACGAAGTCGCGGGCAAAAGCTAGTAAAAAATAAGAGGTTTTCAGTGGCATATGCAGCGGAGAGAATCTGCCCACCAATCGTGCGGAATTTTTGAAATATATTTTAAAATGCTTAATCTGTAACAACCAGCCATAACATTGCTATCAAATATCCTCCCAGTCCCAGTCCATGATAAGGCTCGCAATCCGCGTGTTTTACGAGAACATTTTTCAATCCAGTACACCTACTTCCTTATCTCCTAAAACTTGTGAATTTATTAGGTCGGGTTCCTTACGAAATACCCGCTGACAGCGTGGGTTCCGCCGTTCCATGAATATTTATCATTCAGTCCTTAGGGACCGCCTCAGCGGATTGAGAGAAATTTTAATTCTACTAAAGCTCAAGTATGGGTTTTTGAAGACTTTTTCTTATTACTTATTAAGCAATTTGGAATGGGATGGGATTACAGCTATTGTAAAGGGATTCGGCTGAATTATTGATTCCCTTTTATGATATCAAGTGTAGGACAATTCATGAATTATTTACAAGTTGATTGATATAGGCAAAGGTCATGTTTGAATCACAGTAATAGAGTTAGGTTGATACGCAATAAAAACGTCAATGTTCCTTAGTACTTGCGTAGAACAAAACCAAACTATGGTGAAAGGTTTTACCCTGATTTTATCCGTCAATGACTAACTTCACCAAAAACAGAGTAACCAGCAATTTCTCATCAAACTTTTTAATTAACGAAACACTAATTAGCCAGTTAGCAACTGTCGAAAGTGTGTTCACTGTTCTGAATTTCTGATAAGCAAACATATTATTATGGCAGCGAAACAATTGTTATTACATTCAGAAGATAAACGCGAGCCTCCCCTTTTGAAATTGTTCAGTGAATTGTTTCTCGTAATTTGCCAAATAAAAACGTTATGCTCCGAGCGATGGCAAAAAAAAGAAATTTGTTTGTTTTTTCGGGACATTACTTAGAAAAGTTAGGGAAAGCGGAGCCTGCGACCGTTCTGGTAGGGACGTTCGTTTTTAAGCTGTTTTTTCCACAATTGATGTGACGTTTTTTGGTACTTTGTGTTTAGAAATTAAATGGTAAGTTTATGATTTATTTGTTACGTAATAGCATTTCTTGTTTGGACGATAACGAGGATGTACCTAACATCCTAATTAATTTAATTTTTCTCCGTCGCCGATCTACGTTTCCTTTAGAACAATGATGGTATCTCAAATATCTATGACTTTCAAAATCGCGCAAAGTTGTTTATTAAATATAGTCCTCGTGCTCCTACTGTTCAGTTTGAAACCATTTATATATTTTACTAGTGGCTTTAGTTTTACTTGCTACTTATCAATGGAAATTCTTTAAAACTGTAATATGACCAAGTTATTTTAAGAATAACGTTAGTATAACTAATGAAGGTATTGCATTTCACGTGCATGTTGGTTTTAAACGTTTCGCAGACACGCCACGTGAGTGAAATGTCTAAGCCATTTTTGCAAAATAGTTTAAGCAATGGTATTCCATTTCACAATGTCTCAAGGAACAATCATGAGAAATATAATATCAAGTTTATCAATACAGAGTTCACGTCAATTAATATATTTTTATCAGAATTTAACCGCATAGAGTCAGACAATAAGTACACGTATTCAATTTAGAAAGTCGCACACAAATTAAAATTCATGATGATATTGTGTTAAATGAAACAGCAAAAGAATGATATGAGGCTCATTCAAATAATGTCTTTAAAATTCATTCAGAATATGCAGTAGGTACAATGAATGAAATAAACGTACGAGTAATTAAATATCGACTAGCAACAGTCTGTAGTGAAGCTATTAGAAACCCTCATGTGTGGTATAAATGGTATATTGAGGTCGGCGTAGTATGTTTTCTTCTTCCCTATTTCTCTGTTACACGTCATCTCAGAAGACACTTCCTTTCTTGCCATATCATCATTAACACAGTCCAGCCACTGTAGGGTTTCAAAAGCCTAAAAATATTCATTTTCAGTTTTCTTGAAATGTTTCGTCTAGACCAGATACTAACCTATGCAAAAGAAGAAAAGGAAGATTTGAGTTCCCTTGACTACGCCCATATTTTGTACATTATTCAAGCCTTACTCAATGTTCTCAACAAACACCATAATACAGTGATGATGTAATATTTGTGCATGTGTGATGAATATTAATTCTTTAGGCGAATTGTTTGCAATGGCTCGTTTGTCTTGTGAAAAGCCTGTCAAGTGAGTGATATATCTTTACTATGGCTCTTTGAGGCATCTTCGTGAGTCACTAGTGAAATTACTGGTGACATAATTAATGAGAGTGTTTTATCTTTTGTTTTTGTTGTCTTTATTAGATTCTCTCTTAGCATTAAGCCGTTTTTCGTCTCGTTGATGTCACTTTACATGGCCAAAGGCGTCTAAGTGCGTCTGCAGCGTCTTTCTTAAGAGTATTGCTCCTTCTCATATAATAGAGAGAAGGACTTTGTTCCAGCAGTGGGAATATTATAGGCTTATTATGCTTATTGCCTAATTTAAATTTTGGGCTTCATGAATTATTGACCTTATTTATGACTGCGACAGCAAGAGGACTTTGTGTTGCTGTATCATCCAAACACATTTTATCATCAATATACGAAGAAGAACGCTTTTGTTTATTTATTATATTCCTGTTTATATCATCATTAGATTTAACAACAAGCTCCATAAAACACTGGAACACAAGCACCAGCTTCTGTTTTCCTTTTATCCCATAAAGTGTCATGACCTGCATCAGATTGTTTGGACATACCGTTTAATCACGTCGTTACTCTTATTTTAGAGGTTCTTATGTAAACTGTCCCAGAAACAGTGTACGAATAATGAACACAGGTACTTTATAACAGGTTAATCTTGGAAGAGGAAAACCGGGAGGGCTTGTATCAGTGGACATCTGATCTTTTGCAAAAACATGTCCTCCGTTTCTTGATGAAATAAGACTTGTCTGAGATTAATGTCATCATCAAAATCATCTTCTTGCTGTTTTTCCAGTGTCCCAGAGCGTGAAATTATTCTAATACGGAAAATAAATACTACGAATCACGCCGAGCTACATAGCCTTAATCATCAGGTAGATCGTTCTATGCGAAATGAAACTCTCATACATAAAGTACTAAAGGGGACGCGTCGTGGTCAAAATGTTTGTGAATGTCAATCTCGTCACTGACATTTGGAAGCAAATTCGTAATAGCTCTATAGTGTAAACAATTATTGAACATACTGAAGTTAGCTTAACCGATAATGGTACGCATAATTATTATTGGCATCATGTAGCAGCTATTCCGTTCGATCTGCATTTCAAAGTCAAGTTTGACAGGAAGATGGGCGGCATCCTTGCCTGAGCTGAAAACAATTCAGCTATAACTGAACTGTTTGATAGACGAAGATATGTCAGTATTCCCTCAGCAATGTTCACTGTTGATGACTATAACGATGTCAGTTCAGCTGGTTTCAAAGATCAACTGTTAAAAGCTTCTTTGGCTGATATTGAAAATCAGCAAGCAAAAAATACTTTAGTCGATATCGAGTCAGGCTCAGGCTTCGCAATTCCCAGGTTCGTCGACAAAAATCCATGAAATATATGTAGGTATATTCATAAATGAACAGCTGCATACTGAGGCGGAAAGCCGGAACGGCTGTCGATAATCGTAAAATATTGAAGTGGAGTCAATGTACCGAGTTACTGAGCTGATGTTAATGTTACGTATGCTCGCAATGTTCAAATGCTGTCCCTATTGATTTTGGATGTTTGCTTTTCTTTAGGTGAAGCATATTTGAGCGTAATGATGGTTAAATGCGGAGTTTGAGTAATGGTAAAGGCGAGATATGCTTGAATTAGCTCAATACATTCTTTTGAATTATGTCTGCAAGCTTTATAATTTCTTCTTCGTCATCATTAGCTGTCTTTTCATCAAAACGTCTCTAACGGTCTTAATTTAGGCCCTTACTTTTTTCCTTGCCATATCATCTTTTATACTATCCATCAATCTTTTCTTTGGCCATCCAATTTATTACCCGTCAAGTTATAGATAGAGTCTCTGGATGCAGATCTGTGTCCGTCCTATTATATCAGCAGTATTTCATTCCTATAAGACTATAATAATGCTATAACATCAGCACATATCCCTAATTCACACACAGGATACATAGACCCCCAAACATTAACAAGGGGGCTTTACTACAACTGTTACGAGGTAATAGTAGATTAACATCTCGATAATGAGCTCTGCTTCCCCTCTGTTTTATTATACGTGGTTTGTTGATTATTATGGTAATTTCCGTGTTAACCGATCAACGTATAGGAAGTGGAATTAACTTAGTTTTAGGGTCATTTTTGTTTCATATCTCTGTCTAGCTATCAATCTTTATTGTTGGTATTCAAAGGAATATTTGTAAATACTTTGGCTTTAAGTATTTTGGCGTCGATGTCGACTTTGACATCAAATTCTGCTGACAGATCATTAATATCATCTAATTTCATATTTTCCTTAATACAACGGATACCGTTGTCTAGTTGGTCTAAAAATAAATCATGATCTACGGCTAGTAACAGTTCTGAATCTTGTTTTTGGTAATTGATATCATCCATCATAGTTTCAAGCTTGTAATTATCTTTAGATCCAATTTGATAGTCTTTCAATAGTATAAATATATTTAAGTAGGTCGATTACTGATAAAGATATAAAGGCGCCAATCTTTTCTAATTATAGATAAAACATATTGGAAGCTCTCGATAATTTTAATTATGATAAAAACGATACTATCTGTACAAATAATGTGGAGTAGTACGATAAAATAAATTTTCCACATAAAACTGCCAATTCAGCGTAACCTAGTTCTGATATTGCATAATTTATTTTCTTATACGGTTTGGGACCGAACTATCGTATCGATTTCCACGAAAAATACCCAACGGACCGCTAGATAAAGCATTGTTACTACAAACGCCTACATCCCACAAAATAAACAATTCAGATCTGTTCTTTACTTCTTGTCAGTTTAATAGTCGTTTACTTCGTTTTACACCTACACACGCTTATAATGAAACGTTATTTTGATAATCGATTAAAAATCGTAAGCGAATTTTATATTTGCGTACACTCCATCGCATGAAACGAGTACGAAAAACGGTTTATTGGCGATAAATCGAGTGAACGACTGTAGTCACGGATAAATGAGGCCTCTCGCGACGGTACAAACATCTACACATACACACATACCTGTGATAAAATGACTCGTGTAATAAAATCAAAATACACGGAGCATGCGCCGCCGTGCGAAAGACGAGCCAGAGTTGGCGCCAACGCAGCGGTGGTTGGCGCCAATGTGTGACGAATAAATAATTAATCAACAGCTGTACCTCTGGATGTACATCACTTGATTCGAGAGCCCTAGACTCGATGTTTGTTCGCGCACGTCCCTCATTTGTGATGAGAATTTTATTGAGAGGCAGTAGCGGAAGAGACGCTTGGACTGACAAGTCAAATACAACTGAAATTGTGGAACTGAATCACAAATCATATCATCGTGCGAGTAAGCTACTTTTAGATTAAGATCTAGCTCTAAAACTATGGTATGGCTTTAGGTTTGCATCTTCAACAAAAATAATATTTTGATGAAAGTTGGAAGTTATTTATATTCTTCTATGTACTGCGGGCTTTTAACGTTCCCAAAGCTCGTAAAATATTGACCAATAGGAAATGTCCTTGAACCAAACGTATCGACCTTCGTGTAACCAAACAGGAGGTCGAAACAGTAAACGCTATCGAACGAATTATTAAAATTACATGAACTTTCATTCGTGGACTCATATTATTTGTACACGATTAGTCGTTTATAATAAAGTTTCGTAATTATTGTTTAATTGCTTAAGAGTTTAAACGGATTGTGTATACATTTTTGTATTGTTTTAGGTAAGTAATTGAACTCGAAGATATTAAAATAAATCGGCCTTGCGATACATCGAAAGAAATATGTGGAGCAGGAGGAGCAACAATCAGTGATTGATTGATAAAAGTAGCAAATTCAGATGACGATATTCTTCTTGTCAAAAATGACAAGCCAAGTTTTGTTGCAGTCGGCTCAGTAGGCGACTCGGCCGCTGTAACTCGCCCGATCCGGTCGAGACAGGAATTTCACTGTTTTTAATATTTTCGAGTGGCGTTTCGGACGAATCCTTTTTTAGAGTCAAAGTACCGTCAGACACATAATATATAGATAAGGTTTAGTGTCCTGTGTTCGTCCCACATGTTCGTCCCACAAACTACCAGGGGAACAGAAGTAGGAAGGAGGTATTGTATTATAAAAGAGATACCGCGGTATCTCTAGCAACAGGGGTAGATTTAGTAAGTATAAGTCTGACACTCCCTACCGCTTTGCCCAGAGCGGGAGGAATCATTTGATGATTTCCCCACTATATAATTTACCATTCTGGCCTCCTGCTAGTTTGTAGGACTTTACTATCCTGGTTTCTTATCTCCAACAAAAAAAAGTAAACTGTATTAGAAAGGCATACTACAGATTTGATTTAAAGATTCCAATTTCCAATACCTCCTGCCTACTTCTGTTCTCCTAGTAGTTTATAGGACTTTACTATCCTTTTATCTCATCTCTCATTAATCTCCTACTAACTTATGATACCCTAGTACTACATAACACATTTCATTACTTCTGTTAACTCCTATATTTGGTGACAGCCCTAAAGAAATGATTAATCTCCTACTAACTTATGATACCCTAGTACTTCATAACACATTACATTGACCGCGGTCCCGGCTGTGGTCCCGGTCCCGAAAGCCCCACGACCCCAACCTAATATTTTTCATTCTGACTGTACAAAATTTGCTTAAAAAAAAGTATAGTCCGAAACACCACTCAAAAATATGAATAAAAATTAAATTCCTGTCTCGACCGGACCGGGCGAGTTCCAGCGGCCGAGTCGCCTACTAAGCCTTGCAGTCATTAAACGTAGCGCTGGTTTAAAATAAATTGACATCGTTCAGTTACAAATCAACACTACATCACAGGAAGCACAGGTTAAACTTACATTTGAAGTAGCTGCCAAAACTTTTGCACCTCAAACGAATTAAACAGAGAACAATGTAACGCTTATAGAAGACGCTGTCAGCAAGAATGTGAGTGTGTTTCAGAATATCAACAACGATTTCGAGCAAGGAAAAGTTTGTAATCTTATTTCAAGAAGTCTACTTCAGTTTATACCTGAGAAATTTAAAGTCAAATAGAATCCTAAGAGAGCACTGAGTGTGATTGCTCAAGAGAGCAGTATCGAAGTCAAGATGATGATCAGATGTTATAAAGAGTCCTCTAGCGTCTGGTAAGTCCAGATAATAATATGTTGCAGGAATTTTTGTTGAAACATCCAGTTTATTTCATCGAAGACCTATTAAGACTGATGACATTTGAGTACATTGCCTTTTTCATTAATGTTTCCAGTCTTATAACGTAGTGTCATCATGACTAGTCTTTGTCTGTAACGATTTTGCTTCTAATAAGAAAATTAGAAATTATTGTAAGAAGACTTGCAGAACCAAGGCGGCAAAGAGGCTCAAATATAGACTCTTCGTAAGTAAAGTAATCAATTTGGAATTCCCATTCAGAGGTCTTGTGTCGTCCATGGCGGTATCCAAGGTCTTTATGTCACGAGGAGTACAATAGGCGATATCTGAATAACTGATGGACCGTCACATCGGCACAGCTGTCTGACCATGTATCGACGGAAATAGAATGTCGATACCGGCCGACCTGAGCGCCACTGCCCAAGGAGAGGACTTACTCCAATTTCCAACAGTTTATCTAACAAAATTTCAAATTTAATAGAAGCTTAAGGTAAAATATACATGAAGATAATAGTATTCATGATTGGAAAATGTATGAGTGGCAGTGAACTGAAAGGAATCGATTCTGTGAAGGTCGCTGTAGTGATAACATAAAAATTTAAATTCAATCTCATCCCATTTGGAATACTAAACAAATTGCTGTGTATGATATTCAATCGTAATAAAGTAAAAGCAAATTACCCAGCATTGAATTTACTACAAATAAATGTAAAAGTAATATCAGAGCAAAACATCAAAGTACATACAATGGGAGTACACAACATTACATAAATACATGTTTACGTTTTATCTGAAATATCCTCGACACAAAATGTATGGTGGGATGCCCCACTTCACAGGCGCCATCCCATAGGGAGAAGTTACCGACCGGAATGATAAATTGTAAAAATAAAATACCAATCCCGGTATAAATTTTCCCTGTGTAAAATAAATATGAGAATCTGACATTTTGTCTATGAATCCGAACCATATAAATAGAGTTTTAGACATTGAAGAGGTATCGGTTTAACAGAATGCGTGTGAACATATTTTTTGCTGTCCATTTTTTATGCGGGATTTTTTATAGTACTTGAAAATAGTTTTTATTTATTTATTTAAACTTCATGCACAATAGTGATACATAGGCGGACTTAATGCCACAAGACATTCTCTACCAGTCAACCTTAGGGTTAAATAAGACAACATTGTGGTAGGGTACAAAATATCTAAAAAACAACATCAACTTTAAAAAAAATATAAGGTCCCATTAAAATAGGTGGGACAAATTCTAAACAAAAAAAAACATTAAATAAAGTGTTTTTTTTTTACTTATTTAAAATAATAAATTGCCGGCTCTCTAGAACAAACGCATCCTTTATGAGTAGGTACTTAAATGCGTTTTTCTTATTTTTTTTTACCATCGTCCTTATTTTGGTGGTCTGAATGATTCCTGAAATTTTGTCCACCTATTTTAATGGGACCTTATATAATGATACTACTACATAAATATAAAAATAGAATAAACTAATAAATATTTTACAAATACCAAAATGGAAAACGAAAAACTTAACAATAGGCAAATAGGCAATACGACTCGATTTATAATAATTGAGAGCTATTTGGTCTGACTTAAATAGTGGCTACGTACTTTTACGTAGCCACTACGAACTACATTTTTTCTACGTAGTTTTTGTGTGTAAATTAATAGTACATATTTGGTGAATACGCTCAACAATTAGACAACAGGATACCAACAATTACAAACACAGACGTCAACGGAAGGTGGTCTTCATTAAAACAAATGAGTATCTAACGCTCCTAAAATTGCTGTATTCTATTTCGGCGAAAAACGTGTGCATGAATGTCAGAAACAATTTAATCGTCAGATATGCAATAAATTAGGTATAATCGAAACCAATGGAGATCATTTATATTGATAAGTCCGACAGCCATCAATAAAGTGCCACACCTCAAATCGTTTAAATATATTTATGGCTGTTGCTAGACTTGGATATAGCTGGTCTAGTTTTAAGCACGCTTCATTTAGGTGCCAGAAAGCCTTAGATGGCACACCTACCAGTCGCTATAACACGGTTCGAGCTTAATTATTTTCTACTAGCTTTTGCCCGCGACTTCGTTCGCGTGGAATAGTGACTTCCGGAAGATTTTTGATTTATCTCGCGAAAAAAAAAAAAAAAAAAACTATCCTATGTCCCTTCTCAAGTTCCAAACTATGTCTGTACCAAATTTCATCAAAATCCGTTCAGCCGTTTAGGCGTGAAAGAGTAACAGACAGACAGACAGAGTTACTTTCGCATTTATAATATTATATAGTATGGATAGTATGGAAGTATGGATAACGTCACTAGTAAATGCTTGGTTTTGATCAGTGGGCTCATCACCACTATTTAATTTATCATATATTCCACTTGAAGTATTAGAAAACACAATAGACTTTTATACACGGAACCATTCCGTCCAGAATAATAAAACTGCTAGTTTTTTCCAATCTTCAGCAGTAACATTCACAAAGTAATAAATAAAGGTATAACGCATTAGGCTATCTTGGAGAGAATCTCGCAAAAGGGTCCCAACGTCCGGACCCCAGGCGTCCTTACAATTGCTGTGAAAAACGATTCAGCTTCGCTCAACATGCGAAATAATGGTCAGCGAGAACCTCTGGACATAAAGATTACTTTATACAGGGTGCAATTGAAGTCATGGGCAATATTCAAAACTAAGACACTACTCACGATACTAATTGCATTAGGGCTACTATTACGCAAATCAAAAATATTATTAATGCAATTATGAAAAACCTTCAAAATGTAGTAAGTCATACAAAGTATCAAATAGTTGCGCATCGCGCTAGCGAATGCTGCTGTAGGTACAGTACGTCGTACGCGTTATTGTGCGTGAACTCTTTGAACCCGCCCGACTCACGTAAAATAGGCAAGTTGCTAACGATTTCATTCATAATACATTCCAACTTTTCCTTCATACTTTGCCATAAGACGGTCAAAACTACGTCAACTTACAACATTAAAAAAACATTTTTACGTAGGTAAAATTCCTGTAGGTAGTTTTGGCGTATTTACAAAGTTGGAATCACATTATTTACAATAATTGTTGGTCAGTGGGTCGTCTTAGGGGCGGTTGTTCAGGAATCACAATAATTTACAATAATTTTACTACTACTTTAGCTAACTAGCACTTACACGTATTTTAAAAGATGCTCAAAGTGTCCGCCGCCTTTTTCAATACACAACAGCGCTACACAACAATACACAACACTGAGCCCTACGTCTGTGATTGTTTTTCACCCTGTTCAACACAAATTCCTGTGATTTCACGAGTTCGTAGGTACTAAATTTCTTGTGCGATCGTAAATCAAAACCATTTGTAGGTATTGTTGGTTTGTGAACCTAGCCTGCATATTACGCGGTCGAGGCATCGTCTTTACAAAGTCTCTGACAATTAAATTAGTCCACAACGTCCACAATAACACTGCACTGCAATCCAAGGACGAGAGGCGCGTGCGGCGATTACGTCACGGGATTAATATCTTAAATAAACATGCGTCAACGCACCTGCGCAATTGTTATGACACTGGTTCGGGTGACCGTCCCCGCGCGGGGGTGATATTCGCATTTTTGCGAGTGAGGAAGCGAGACGGAGAGAGTTCGGGAAGGGCGGCGGCCATACATCAATGGCGGCGGCATGCCTTTTAGCCTATTGTTAATGCTACTTAAAGGAAATGCCGCGCGCGTGCCGGTCGGCCGCAATGACTAGTTATTAGTATTATTTGATGTTTGTTTACTTTTTTTTCGTTCCGCGTTGTACTGTGCGTTATGATTTTGATACTTCAAGACTTATTGGCGTTTTTTGTAAGGAGTAAATATTTTTTTTTACTACTTTTAGTGTTTATTTACAATAATAATAAGCCTTTTGCAGTATGACTTACTACAATTTTATTTAAGGTTTTCCATACTAACATTAATAATATTTTTGATTTACGAAATAGTAGCCCTAATGCAATTAGTATCGTGAGTAGTGTCTTAGTTTTGAATATTGCCCATGACTTCAATTGCACCCTGTAGATAGGGGCTTACAATATACTTGATTACAATGACAGCGTTGGGCAGAAGAAATGTGGGACGCGGAATGATAGTAGTTAGTGAGTATAAGTTAAGGCGCAGTCAAAGGGGCACCGTAAAAACGACCTGTTTTTCGTCGCAGAGTTAGCCGTATTGCTACTTATTACAATTCCAAAAAAAATACAGTGTATAGTCAAATGTATAGGTAAAAGACTTATGCAAAAATATTTTCTAAAAGTAATCAAGAACCTCGAAAAAAAAAAACACAAAATCACAAAAAAATCACACGAAAAAACTTTTTCGTCTCGAAATGCTCAATATTTTGAGTGACAACTGTTATATTTTTTTTTACTATCAGAAAGGAAATTTAACCAACTAAAGACATATGTAAAAATATTTTAACATTACAGCGTATTTTTTTTTTAATAAATTAAATCTGCGAACTATCGTTCATTTTGGCAGTCACGAGAATCAAACGCATCGCCATTTTCAACCTTATTTGTTTAGGCGATGAGTTAAGCGCGCGCTCAAGGTCGCGGGCAGGTAATGTCGCCTTAAGGATTTTAGTGACAGGAAAGGTATTGACATAATACCCAGTACTAACTGGGTTGTGGTGGTCAGATAGGCAGTCATGTAAAATACTGGCATACAGCTGCATCCTGAAAGACTGTAAGCCGACCCCCATAAATTTGGAGAAGGCTAGGCAGAAGGTTTAGTTTAACGGGGCTTTTATCCGCACTTAGCCTCTTGATTGGGCCATTGTATCATTGTATGGAAATAATATCAGATAGAAATATTTGTGGATAAAACGTAGCCATTTGGGTAACCCGCTATCGGAAGTCATTTCATACAGATAATATTTGATCAGTGTCCCGAGGGTCATGTTTTAGTCCATGCATGTCGCTCGTATTATCCGATGGTAAAGTTTTCATATACACCGGATATGCCTTTTACGAGAATCCTAAACAAACAACTTTCCTCCTTTCTCTGCAATGTCAATAATTTTGAACACAAAACGTTTTCTTTGTTGTCGAGTTTAGGAAAATAGTCAAACTTGTCTTTCACCGCAATGAAAATCATTGCGACGTTTCTGATAGACAGACAGTTCGATTCCGGCGAGTTTCCGCCGTGGTCAGTTTTATTAACAGTGAAAATCAGCGATTCGTATCGAATTAAGATTGAGATATTCTAACGTCGAAACGTCCGGTTTTATTGGCCTCATAAAAATTGTCTGGGAAATGATCTCACAAGTTTGAAGTGTGCATTGAAGAGGTCCATCTGGGTGGGATTTTTTTGTGTAGCAATATTGTAAATTGCAATTCCAGTTTGTTTCTAATGAAAGTTGTGGGTAATATTTTCAGGAGAAAGTCATAAAACAAGACATTGAATGTAGCTGAACAACTCATTAGCGAAAAGAAACTATTTTTAGACGGCTACAGTAACGTGGGTGTTAAAAATGCCCCAGAAAACAAAATACATTCTGAGACTAGTCGAAATGCCCCGACAGTTTCCACGACCAATTTGCAAAGGCAGTAAAATAGGTAAGTGTTGGGGTAAATGGGATTAGCCGAGCGTCGAACCCGGGAGCGGTGCGTAACCAATAACCATATGTTTGGAGTTACAACGGCAGCTAAATGCAGCGATAGGGCTCCGTGTGGTCAGGAAGTTGCCCGAATATAAAACCGCCGCATTTATTGGTGATCAAAATCTCGTTTGCATAACGTCTGTCGTCCTTTTGTATGGCTCTTTGTTTAGTAGAATGGTGTTCTATATTACTTTGTTTTTATTCTTTTTCAGCTGCACTCACTTTGTACTCGTACTCGCAACCTTTGTGCCTTTTATCAAAGACTGAAAAATACTCCAGAAATCTCAAAAGAGTATTTATTTACATAATATCTCGGTGCTCTTAACAAAGACAAGTAATTTTCTGAAAGTGTCCTTTGTCGTAAAAACATAGTGTCAGCTGCTTTATGCCTACCTTCTGTCTGTATCTTGTATAGAAAAAGCGATAAATATAGTCTCAAACACACAATATAGTCTCAGTCACAAAATATTTGTGACAAACAACTTAGCGAAATCACTGTAGATAGACGCTAATCCAACTAATAGTAAAAAAAGTAAGGACGAGGTCGGATACGACATAAATGACGTACATAATACAAACAGAACTTACATACTACCATTACACGAGATGTAAGTCCGAAAATATACTTATTATATTTAGACGACGGCTTAGCTTCCGCGATCCTTTCACAACCGACAATCGAATTGGAACATAGACACAAGAAAGTAGAGTCGATTTTTCTTTAGCTGGTTTAGAAGAAACTAGGGGATTATTCAGAACAATTTACAGTGGCACAAATAAAACACATGTGAGTTCTTAATTAGCTGTCACTTACTGGCTGCGAATATTGAGTATATTTTTGTATTTCAATCAATCATTGTGACGTGCAGTAGATAATGTAACGTTAGCAAAAAGTGTAATTTGCTGTAATCAAAGCTAACTACATAGAAAGGGCTTGTGAAAGTACAGATGTTGGAAACTATGACGTCTTTCAATGACGCGATACAAGTTTCATAATTTAATTCCTTTATTGGAAATCGGATTCTGTGAAAGGTTATCGTTGTTGGCCTTATATAAATCCTGTTACGTCTTTGGGAATTCAAATTTAAGGTACAGCAAAAAGTTACCTTGAACCGAATCAAGATTTTCTCTAAATAACCAACGAAAGCTCACGAAAACGTTTGCAAACTGCCTGAATGAATATCGTATCGCAACGTTGCCTAAGCGAAAACGGAACAGTGACGTCATTGGGCGCGTCCCAACACGTTACTAAATCTGAAAGGTACACCGGAGGATACACGTATAAGTACAATATCATGCAAAGGGTTACGAAACGAAATTGCTTCCGCGGCGTTAGCTTTGATGAAAGATCCTATTCGCACATGTTCAGTTAATAAAATCTCTCAGACTCAGTACATTTGACGCAATGATAGCACGAACGTCTTCAGGACTCATTTCAGCTGTAATGGCTGCGAATAAAGGTAGCGATATAAACACACGTAAATATTTACAGGGCGATATTAATAACGAAACGATTTCTGATGTATATTACTTGAAAATGTTGGAAATATAATTTCACTTAGCTGTTTCTAAAATACATGCTCATGATCTCCAACAGAACATTACTTGTCTAATCTTTGGAGGTGAAATGGTAGTGCTTGATCAAACGCAAGCCGGCTGACCGCAAGATAAGCTCCGTCTTAAACTGAACATTGAAGGAGCTAAACTTGCTTACAGATAAGAAGTTGTCCCATTGATGATTATAAAGGATCTTGACCGCTCCTCGCTTATATCGTAATGAGGACAAATATTACAAACCATATGTGCCATAAAGATGAAACGAGATTAATCTAATCAAAATTCAAACAGACATTACAAGCACAATAGGGAATATTCATGTTTTTCTTTGTTGTCTTAAATTAATAGTTTACTATTTTATAACGTAGAAAAAAATATTATTGGGCTTCAAAATACTCTAGATATTTTTAAAAATGAAATTGAAAACTTTAAAAAAAATTAAGCAGTTCAAACGCCGCCATTTTGCGCGCGCTTTGCGTGACGTCACATGACACGTCCAGTGGGTGTTTCACAGAACATTTAAATACCCAACGGGATACAATGTAGTGTCAGATGACGTCACATTTCGTTCGACCGCTGGTGGCGCGTTTTGGAAGTTTGAATTTCGCTCCCTTATTTTGCACTTTTTGAATATTATTTTAGGGGTTTAAATAATAAGTAAATAAAAAAAAATCCTTTTCATTATAATATTACGATAATAAGTATTCGAGAAAAAAATATTTTAGGCCATTTCAAATTTTATGCATATTCCCTATTGTGTATTGCAATTCACATTTGAATTATCCGAGGCAAGCCCCGCCCACGCGATTGCCTAGAGATTAGACTAGTAATGAAGTATCAGAACACAGATATTAGGACGTCGATGACGTACATCAGTTACCTAACATGACCCGCGCGGGCGAACGTCCAAATGCTAACAATTCATATGGAGATTTTACCTATTCTCGTCTGTTAATAACGGCAGATCTTCAAGTGAACGCATCTGCTGATACGAGTTAAAATGTTTTAGCTTTTACTTGTATGATGAAGTGAGGGATTTCGAGCGTTAACGATTTATTTGTTGGCACGGTGACTAATGTCTGTAATAAAAGGGAATGTGAGCTTGTTCAAGGTAATCTCTTCACAAGTGTGTAAGGTAAATTCTTTCGCTTCAGTATTCATTTCAGTATGGCTGACGTTCTATTCTGTAACTAGACTGTATACTACTATATTGTTAGAAGGAGTCTTACGTTCAATGGTGCGTAAGTAATCCATTGTGTTTTTTCCTTCAGTGAGCAACTTGTACGGTGTCATAAGCTGCATTCTTTCATCTTGAAATAAATCATCATGATACCAGCGAACATCTCTACTTATTCTTTCGATAAAACTTTGTTACGATTGGCTGTATTATTTTCGTTTATAAATAATACTGATGCCGCTACTTCAAGAAATTTAGTTTCATTTTCATGTGTTTCAAGTTTCACTTTTCTTTTGACATACAGATTCAGTTCATTCACAGTTTCTATTAATTCATCAAAAATGATTGAAAAACTTTTTACAGCATAGCCAGACTACATTAAAGTTTCAACAGTGTCCAACTTTCCAGTAATATCAGGAATGTGAGCGTTCTTTATTTAGCTGTCTGGCTTGCACGTCATAGTGATGACACGTGAATATCAATAGTTATTGCTTGAATAAACATGAAGCTGGTCTCCAACGTCATCAACCGCATTGACGTCCGCGAAACGTCGTTTGACGTCGCGTCATCAGACATGGGAGTGGCTGATGCTATGTCAATCGTCACTAGATTTACAGTTCTGGCACCAAAAATGTACTTTCTAACAAGGTAAAGCCAAATATCGAAAAATACAAATCTTCTATCTGCTGAGAAGCATATACGCGTACGTAGTATCTATGTGAGACGATGTCGGTATTAGCCGATAGGCTCTAGTGAGATAGGACCAATTTTGGGCAAAGTTCCAATTCTGCACTGAGAATTTATGTAACAGCCAAGACCTATATTTTTTTCCTTAGAAATTCTCGTTACTAGGGGCTGTCTAGAAAAATATTTCTGAAGGAAACAGTAATAATTATGTATCGAAATACTGTTATTCCATTGGTAACGATCCTAATAATGCCACATTTCCGTCAGCTGACTCACGATTCCAGAAAACAAACAGATGATTTTATGTTACCTCCGCTCCTAGAATAAATAATCATGGAATTTTCTATTGCTCAATAACTCAAAAGGGTGATGCGATGGCGAAATTTAATATTTTTAAATTCCACGTAGGGGGTGATTACTGTTGTTTACGAGTGTTCGCGTACACTGTTAATATTTGATGGGCGCCATCATTTTTGATGTTGTGATAAATTGGCCGGTTATCTCTACGTGTTCTTGTTGGGGTTAGATTAAGTGGCACACATGTTCCTTGATGATTACGTTGTTGGAATTTCATTGATATTAAGTGATTAGTTTTTATCTGATTGCATTTATCGATGAATTAGCAAGGACGAGGAAAATATGTTAAAGCTTTTGACTTGCTTAAAGCATTCGGCCTTGCATCTGCTACCGTTCTTATCAAAACAGCGAGCAAATTCAAAAAAATGTATTTTAAAATGTTTGTACCGCAGGACCACTTCCGCAAAGGAGGAAACTACACTCGCTAACGAATTACCAATTGTTCCGTCGTTAACGTCACCAGCACGCGAGCGTCGCGTTCACGTGGTGTAGGCTGTACTTGGTGTACTCGACCTGATTAACGTCACCGTAACTGTAATCGGCAGCGTGGTGACTCCGGTCGCTGTTGCCCGTTTAGCTTTACTAATAGCTCTCTGTGTTTTATTAATGGTATTATTTCTACTTCTAGTATTGATGGTCTCTGGGAAATATATATTTCAAGTTTTGTAATAGCTTCTTATGTTTTAATCTATTTTCGTTTCAAGTTGTCCAATGATTTCTTGTATTATTTTTCGGCTGCAACTCACCTGATACCAAGCGATTTTTATGCTCCCGTTTAAACTGTTTCTCTTTTCCGTTTTGGAAATGTTTTGTAATCGATGATAAGTCGGCTATAAATCTTAAATCGAGTTCAAAGACTGTCGTGGCGTAATTTTTACTATCCTTTTTGGGCTGTCATGAAGAACCAGTTTTCTTAATACGGTGAAGCAGGTTTCCTTAAACGTCTTCAAGGAAACAATGGGTTGCCATGTCAGTTATTTCGGATTAACTTTTTCGCTAATTGGCTTAAGAATAACCGTGGCTCGTGTGGTCTCGATAGCAGACTTGTAACGGTCGAGTAGAGGATTAAATCAAGCATATCGTGCCTATTAGAAGCTATTTGTGCACATACTACACAGTATTTGCCATATGAGATCATGACTGCCTAGATTACTACGGTTTACGCTAACGCGTACGTTACCGTTAACTCAATCAAGAGATTATAGTAGGGGTGTGTCGAACATTATAGGTAGTTTAGTTGTTGGATTATCGTAAAGTGTATGGCCTTTAGAGGTATTCGGTAAGGTAATTTACAATTTTCTTGAACACACAAATATAAAAGTAATACGAAGGTCTTTGCCAAAATTTACACAGTCAATTCTTACGATATATTACATGAAAAGCTTGATTTATTTTTAGCTCAGCACGAGTATAAAGAGAAATGTTTTCTAGTAAAAATAAAGAACTGAAATGGAAACATAAATTGGAATACATATGAAAATAACCGTGTGTTATTACAATTACATCCTCTGTCAAAATCGAAGAAGTGTAATTAGGCAAGCAACTGCGAATCTGGCACTCAATGTACTGAAAATATTTCCTTTTGATACTCCAAACCAATTTCTTCCTTCTTGCCTAAACGTTAAGATTGAAATAGACCTAGCTACGGTAATTCAGTACAATAATTCCCTCGTATACATCATGTACGGTTGGAAACAGAAGCTCGGAGTAACAAACAGTAATTGAAACTGGCAGAGGTTGTAGGGTAGCTAAGTAAATTATTTAATAGTAGTTCAAATAATGTAGGCTATGATCGTAAGTGAATTATGTAGTGTATGAGAATACGAAGTTTCTGTACACCTGTAAGTTGCTATCAGACGAAAATTCAGAGATATAGGAAAACCAGATGATAAGAATAGAAAACTCGTTAGACAAAAAGGCAAATTAATAACCTTCAATGCCATTAATCTCTCAAGCAACCTGGTTCCCCTTGAACCTGAGGTTAAAGACCCTATTAGCAAATGTAGATTTATTGTCTTGAACTTGAAAAATGTCGATGGCTCCTAATTTTCTGTTGCTGAATAAACAAGCATCGCTGTGACGATCGATCCGACCAAACTGGCTGTTGTCTCGAAATAGACTGATGTCGGCAGGGAGATCCACAGAATTTGCACTTTGAATATGTAGGTAGTTTCGCGACCCTACACGGTTAATTCTATTCCAGGATTTAGTCATATTTTATTCAGAGCTGTCATAACAATTCCGATGTAAAAATGTCTGCTATCCCAAACTGGAACTCAGTCCCAGAAGTTATAGTTGTTGACTTTAACATATTCAAACATATAATTCTCTGTTCTCATTTCCCTCCCAAAGCGTAAACTAATTAATTTCCGTAGTAATCTCGCGTGATATGCAAGTCACATTGACCCAGAAATTGTCATAAAATCCATCATGTTACAACGAAACTGGACGAAAAAATTCTCATTACATTTTTATGGAAGCCGATAGAAGGGAACCGCCAATGACAAATTGTCGGCGAACCCCATCAAAGGGCTTGTGGCGTTGGTGAGTGACTGCTAGTCAACGCTCATCAAAATTCATGGAGTCACCAGTGGATATGCGTCATGTTTTTTTATGAACGGCTACTGGATGTCAAATGCGGTGGTTTAAATTTTTGGTTAGCTGGGATTTTTCGTTTTGGCAATCCGACACTAGATTTAAGTCTCTCACTGATTGTTTTCGAGTTTTATTTGAACACAATCAACTACATAAACACGTAATAGAGGCTTAAAATATCTCAACAACGAGTAAGAAAAGTACAAAACTCATAAGTCATGAATGTAAACAAAAACATGGAATAATATTAAACACATCTGGTTAACATGAATATATAAATGCAAGAATATAAGAAACCGTGTATAATGTTCTAACACGACCTTTACAGGTCACAGACCACAAGAACTTTGTGTCATTGGTAAAGCAAAAAATATTATATTATAGCGTTTATGAGAAAGATGGCAAGATATGTTAATGGACTATAAGGAATGCTAATGCGTCTGTTAAGGATCTTGATATGTATATAGAGAACATTTTGCATGTTAAGAAAATCGAAGAGAATTCTGTTGAGACCCTTAACCTTGAACTAAAGACAGACATGCAAAAATGTTCATAGCGCACGTTTACAACATTGATTGTCATGTAGAACTTTCTGTTCTTATCGAAGC
The DNA here is from genome assembly GCA_949316265.1 of Diarsia mendica. NCBI lineage: Eukaryota > Metazoa > Arthropoda > Insecta > Lepidoptera > Noctuidae > Diarsia > Diarsia mendica. The sequence goes on along the minus strand of OX438912.1, from coordinate 5,474,411 downwards.
AGATATAAGAGAAAGACGAAGAGGTTGGAAATACGTAGTAGGATGGCAAGACGATAATGAACATAATATACTCTGTGAATAACCCTTTCCTTGCAGTCGGATAAAAAAAATCTGCGGTACGTAAGTATAAAACTAAAGTGCCGAAAGAATTGTCAAATATGAAAGAATAAACATATACGAAGTACGGACGCAACATTTACAGAAGTATTTCAAGCATAAATCTTTGGCCTATACAACTTTCCTTACATGCATGTGGCAATCCTACTTTCTTAAACCGGAATTTAGGGAAGATAAATAAGGCACCTGATACACGCAAAGGTTGTTAAGAATAATGTTCTCCGTTTAGCTGGTATTCATCCTTCTCTCCGGAGACGGCAGAAAAATTACGTGGGGAAACAAAACAACGCTATCTAACATCCAGCGAAATACCGATGTTTTTTTATTTGAGAATGTGTAAACTACTCGTTCCTTTTTATAGAGGAATCTTATCTGGAGTTTAAAGAGAATATCAAGGATTTTGAAGAATATGATGTGACCGTGGAAATCCTGTTTTGTTATGTAGAGGATGATTTGGAAACAAATGTTAACAATGGGGACATTAGTAACGTAAATGAAGTTATAGAAATGGATAAGTAACAATAATGTAACATAGCAGGTCTATAAATATTCACCCATTCCAACAAACTATTGTTGGAGGAAATCGATCACGACCCTGAACAAAAAGGGATCGAAGATTAGAAAACATTAGACACAACCATTTGTCTGCCTCAATGAGATTACCCGGAGGATTACAAAAGGAATAGCGATCGCTGAACAAGTAGAGGTCAGAACTAAATCGCGATTACTACGCCGTGTTCCGCATAGTACGCCGGTAATGTTCGCGAGTAATACAATTTGTTACGTAATGCCCGTAACAGTTATGGAAACAATCCGCTGATTGCTTACTGCAGTACATACGTAACGTTGTGAGAGTGTTATTGCTCTATTTTCGGTATGTAATACCGTACTATAATTAGTTGCGAGGCAACGTCGATGTTACGCTTTATAAATACAAACGATTGTGCAATTAACGATGAGTAACTGTCCATTGTGATGAAGAAAAATGACAGTTTCAGGAATTGAACGTGGTCGTGTCGTGATTCTCCGGCAGTGACCTCGCGATAGCTTTCGATAGCATGAACCGTCTGTTTCGGACGCTCCCGACCTATTTCAGTCCGCCGGCCAACGGAGCTACACGCTGAAACAATGAAGTGAATGCGCACGAAAGGGACGCGCTTACGTGCTGGGTGCGAGGCGGAGCGGGACGCGAACACCGTCCGTCGTCACAGCGCGAACACGCTTAGTACCCGCTGCGTTCTATTTCTGATCGTCGCAAAACATGTCTCGGAATTCGTTTCTATGTGTCTGGGAACATCAGAAATCATGTGACTAATGATCCACGAGCTAAAAACGTGAGGATTAAGGTGGGATGTGGAGCAGTTCAGTGTTAATTGCAACGTAGGGTCGCATCCGCTAATTGTCCTACAACCGCTTTTACAATTACAGCTTCATTTCAGCTATGACGTGTTCGCACACTATAAAAGCATTCAGCTGGTTTGGTATTTGCTATTAAGCGACATGGAATGACACAAGATAATGAATTCAGGGCTATTACCTTGGTGACAACAGGTCGTTATGCAACTGTAGTTAAAATTATTGCCGTTTGCCAAATTGGATGTAAACATATCGATCGTTCACTCATAGTGGAAAGTTTTCACAATGGAAATAAGAACGTGGATAGCAATAGTATTGATTTTGCTTCCGTGCTGATAGAATGCGAACTTCAAAGGATTCGATGCAATAATGCAACGTTGTAACGTGGCCGGTAAAGTCGATATTGATACGACAGCATTTCTATCTAGCGCGGGTTATGACGTCGAAAATATCTCGATTGTTTCATGTTGCTGTACCACATTAACCTGCAACAGCTGTAAATAAAATGATGTAGCACCTCAATAACGGGCTTGTGTAACGTGTGTTGAGGAACATTCTGCTTATTTGTTTTAGGAGGTAAGCCGGTCGTCCGTCTTTCGTTAATCTAAGGTTTATTTTAATCTCAGCATTAATATTATGTACGAAAATACCTGCTAGCGTTCAATCATAAACCGTTTGTACCTGGTTTGTTTCTGTTGCGCACGAATTTAGAGTTTCGTTTTAGGTATACAGTTTACGGTTTATGTTTCCGTTAGTTCAGTTGTTGCCTAATGTATGTGTGCGTGTTTCATCGCGAGTACTTCATCATCATGTGTGCAGAATTCCAGAGTTAACACAAGAATTCATAATTAAAACTGAGCAGCGGCGAGCGCGCCACAGCGTTGCCTTGTGGTACACCAAAAAATAATAATGTGATATCATAATGGAATTATCCACTGAAAGCTACCACCAACCGTAAATCATCAGCTCGTAAAACAATAAGTTCTGATAAGATATCGCTGGAAAAGTCCGAAAGTGTCGCTAACATATTCAGGGAGGGAAAAGATCACCATTTATGTGTATGTAAGTCGACGGAAAATGGAAAGACATTGCTACATAAGGAGCGGAAGTAGTCGACTCGTATTCCTGTTCCTAGTGGCGGGCGCGGTCCGGGGGGTGAAGAGGGATTCGGGATCGAGGGGAGGTGCGGGTGACGTCATCATGGAAATTGATTCGGAGGCGAAAAACGGGGCCGCAACAAAGGCGCCGCGGCCGTCGACTAGACGTAAATTAGTGGTTTATTTGTTAAGTCGGACGGGACCGTCTTTTATTCTACGTAATGGATGTGGATGTACACAAGCATCGCTTATCATGTTACTATTTAGGCTAATGCCTTCGAGGAGATCAATACCGGTGACCTTGATACCGAGACGAGGACGAAAACTGCGGATCGAGTTACTGAAAATTGTGTTACTTAATAAACATTAGGGCGAATTAAGTAATTCTAGTTTTCGTGACGAATACAAAATGTAGATTGTGGACCTAGTTTAACATAGCGGACGTGGTGATAAAGCCAATTAGCCTTCGTTGTGTAAAATAATGCAAAGGGAGGTCAACAACGCACAGTGTACAGTACACGCGAAAATTACAGATACTAAAATATCCCGTGAAGTGAAACGTACTATAAATAGAGCTCGAAATGTTATTGGAAATATAAAAATACTGTTCTTCTATTTCTTTAAAGTTTACAAGAATGAATCGCACTGTTTGTAGAGAAAACAAATGGTGTTCTTGCACTTCTGAAAGCTTTGATTTACAGATTTTGAACAGTGTAATGGTAGTAACAATGCTTGCTTATTTCTCATGTATGATTTAGTTAACATAAACCATTTTCCGTGTTCATTTCTTTGAACGTAGCCTTGGTATTCATGATAAGGTTCGGACTTAATACTTCATGCATGAAGTACCTATGACTGTTACTAAAATGATGTACCTTTACTTACAGGAAAGCATAATTAAAAAATAATTAATCTAGTTACAATAGGTACTGATCAATTACTTTCCTTGTTCAAAGTTATTGCTGGCAACAATAAAAACTGGAAAATCCATAACTGATTAATAAGACTTTAAAAATAAATCAGCAGCTGTTCCAATAAACCGTGAAACGACGGCAATAATGTTGTATATTGACACGGCATCACCCATCAAAAATGCAACGGCAATTTCCGATATTCCATACAAAATGCTGCACGACATAATTGAACATCAACAGTCCACACACATTATTGCTGTAATTACTGTTGTCACCACAACTGTGTTCCTCGAAATTAATACACATAATAATATAAAGGTGTTGTCTTTCTACGAACAATCTGAGAATGAGTTACATTAGCATATAATAGTGTCCATTGCACACATGGTTGAACACAATATGTCGTGTATTCTAATGTGAATTATCAGACCGATTGCAACTTGAACATGCAAAGCGTCTACATTTACAATTTTATTAGCCGAATATGTAATATCATCAATTCAGACTGTTTGAACGTGGACTTCCTTATAGACAGTATAAAAGGCAGACATTCAAGAATTTAAAATGTTGCCGACGAAGAAGATACCGTCTCGGCACTGGCATTTAACGATGCGCAAGGGAACACAAAGGGTGGATTATACTTATCTGAAAACGACATTGAGGTCGTTAAAGCAAAAGCAAACACATTTGAGAACGTTGACCAGAAAGTCTGAATAGACTAGAATACTGCACAACAAATAGAAGAGCTTGAACGTGACCGTGTAATAATAATAAATACTACTAGAACTGGTTATAATCTGAATGATCTTAGAACTGGTTAGTCACAAGATCCAGATGACCCATATTATTAGTTCTCGGTACAACTACAAGATTTCTTGTGAGGTAATCAGTTTTACTACTAATGTATTAGTCATAGTATTACAAACACTGCATATTGAACTTATAGATATCGATATGGTATGTATTAATACTGAATGATTTATCAGCCAGTTCTTGGTTTTCATGTTTTTCAATTTATTCTAAAGAAAGAGTTCAAGCACCTTCGTTGTTTCAAACGATTATGACTGCTTTCTCTCTTATCTTTAGTATAAACTCATCTTTCATTAAATCTGTTTTCGTTTTATCACAACATATTTTTAAAAGCTGTTGCTATCCGAATTTAATTCTTATTTTGATCCAAACGGACATGCTAAATTCTTTAGTGAGTATTACCTTGTGGCTCGTATTTGATGTCATAGATATTTTTATATTCTATAAAGACAATGGCGCCAATTTGATCAGCGGTCTTATTCGATGACATCACACATACGTCATTATTATATTCTGATCAGGTAACTTGTTTTGTGAGACTATTTGTTTCGCCAAGATAAGCAGGATTGGACTTTAGCTCGGTTGTATTAGTTCTTATTTCCAGTTTCACAGTATTTTATGTTTTCTATCATTGCTAGTGAATTATTTCTGAAAATGCGTCACTGTCATGGTTAGGTTGAATATCATACCTACCTTCATTACAATAAACGTTTAAACAATATTCATGAATTTATCACAGCGGTTATAATGTATGTTTATGGAAGTGTAGTTATACTTGCTTTGTCTAAACAACTCCGTGTCCGTTAATTAGTCATTTTATAATGGCTAACCTACCGAGTTTACATAGTGCCTATTTAAATTGAGCCACACTGGCTTAATAACCCTACTCTAACTTGCGTTTAATTTTAAGCCTTTTGCTCAAAGTGCTGTTATAAGCTTCTGCAAACTTACGTTTAAGCTTTGATCAAGAACTTTTAAGCTTGTTAAGGTTATTACGTCTATTAGATCGAAACCAGGTTTACTTAATCATCAAGTCTACTTAACTTTTTTTTGTTAGGTTGAATATCATCAACAATAGCAAGCTTTTTTAACTGTGTCATTAGCTCCTAACCACGTTTGCGTCACCATACTTGGTTGACTAAGTTAACCTACTTGGCTTGACTAATGGGTGGATCGCAATAAAACAATGGGACAGTGTTAATCACTTCTCGTCTTATGACATCAGCACACGTCATTAAAGTATTCTGGTCACAGCGGTGACTACGGTCTGAAGTAATGACGGCATAGCTAGGAATGTAAGTTATAAAGACGTAGTCTAAGAACATGATATTATAATGCCTATTCTTTTTTGTTAAAAGCATAAAATTGATTGACTGGCAAGGAAAATATTAGTTAAATAAAACAACAAGTTGATGCAACGGTGGCTACCAGAGAACAGAACTATATTTAGGGGTTTTCATTCGTTCGTTACATACGGAAAACAGATAATTAAGAATGAGTGAACACAATATAATAAGTACACATTAGTATCTATAGGTGGCGTTACTGGTTTCATTTGATGTATTAATCTACTAATTTCAACACCCCCACTACATCACATGAAGCCCTGAAACAATATTTTTATGAAATAACAATTCCCAAGGCTTCTATACATTGGTAATGTTTTGTTGCACCAAGTGCCTTCGTGAGAACATCAGCTGGCATGTCGTTAGTACACATATATTTAATATTAATAACATTATTACTTACAGCATCTCTTAGAAAATGATAACGGATGTCTATGTGTTTACTTTTTCTATGTAAAGCATTATTAACAATAAATTTTTGAGCACTCTGGCTATCATTGTATAAAGTAATAGGACATACATCTTGATTAGTAACTTCAGACAACAGTACTCTTAAATACATGGACTCTTTACATGCCTCTGCCATTGACATGTATTCGGCTTCCATACTGGAAAGGGCCACAGTCCTTTGTTTTCTGCTTTCCCATGATATGACACCCTCTGACATCATAAAGCAATACCCTGTGTATGATTTCCTGTCAATATCATTATTAGCCCAGTCAGCATCAGCAAATCCCAACAATTCCGAGTTTCCCTTTACATACTTTATACAATAATGTTTAGTCTTCTTTAAATATCTAAGAATGCGTTTAGCATAATTCCAATGAGTGCTAGTGTGACAAGAATTAAACTGACTTAAAAAACTAACACTAAAAGCTATGTCAGGTCTTGTTAGCACAGACAAATACATGAGACTTCCTATTAACTGTTGATAAGGAATATTAGTATCATTAACATTATTATTTTTATCCATATTTAGTTTTGACTCCATAGGTGTATTAGCCTCTTTACAATTTAACATGTTAAATTTAATTAACAATTGATCAATGTATTGTTCTTGATCTAACATACAAACATTATTCTCACTATCAATATTGACTCTCATTCCCAAGCATTGCTTTACCTGTCCAAGATCTTTAATTTGAAATTTAGAACTCAATATTGAAATTAAATTATCTGTCTCTACTTTACAATTTGAATACACAAAAAAATCGTCCACATACAAGGCAATAATAACTTTAACATTATCATTAAATTTTGTGAATACACATGGTTCTATATCACTTCTTTTAAAGCCTAATTCTGTCAAACACTGATCAACTTTTTCATACCACGATCTTGACGACTGTTTCAGCCCATAAATAGCTTTATTTAATTTAACAATTTTCCTGTTACTATTAATATCTAAATTTACTTGTGGATAAGCCATATAAATATCTTCTTTCAAAGTGCCATTCAAAAAAGCGGTTTTAACATCTAAGTGAGTTACATTTAAATCTAATTGTACAGAAAGTGCAAACAACAATCTTAAGGTAGAGTGACGCACTACAGGTGAGAATGTCTCTTCAAAGTCTATACCTGGTTTCTGGGTGAAGCCCTTTGCCACTAGACGAGCACGATATCGCACACTGTTATCACTACCTACTTTTCTTTTATAAACCCATTTACATTGCACTATGGTTTTGTTCTGAGGCACTTCACTCACCACTACCCAGGCATCATTGTCTTCAAATGCCTGAAGTTCCTCATTCATCGCAGCAATCCAATTGTCTTTGTCGGACCCTTGTAGAGCTTGTTGGACACTAACTGGATCACTTTGATTCTCAGCATTAGACTGCATGCACAAGTCTGAGTATCCATAACGCTGTGGTGGTCTCCTGATCCTCTTTGGTTCTTGTGGGGGTGGAATCTCATCTACATTCTGCAATATAGAGTTATTAGCCTGGTCAGTATTATCCGTCTGATTAGTAACATGTTCAGGTTCTATACTAGTGACTATATCCACAGGCTCATCTATTTCACTCTTAACTTGTTGCGTTTCTGAGATTTCCCCCACTGAAACTGATATCTTATCATCTATGTTACTCTTCAAATTTTCTTGGATTATGACATCCCTGCTCACAGACACACACCTCTTATTTGGGTCGTAAATCCTATACCCTTTGACATTTTCAGCATAACCAACCAGAATATGTGGTTTCGACTTAGTATCCCACTTGAGTCTCTTTTCCTTAGGGACATGCACCATGACCTGACTCCCAAAAATCCGGATATGACTAAGATCTGGTTTACTATTGGTCCAAAGCTCAAACGGTGTCATGTTCTGTAATCCCGATGCTGGTGACCTATTCCTTAAATAAACAGCTGTATTTACAGCCTCAGCCCAAAAGCTTTTCTCAAGTCCAGCATCAAACAACATGCAACGAGCTCTTTCAACCAAGGTTCTGTTCATGCGTTCACTAATTGCATTTTGTTCTGGGGTGTATGTGTTAGTCTTTTGATGTACTATACCAGCTTCAGCCAAGCAACTATCAAACAAAGCATTGCAAAATTCCAGACCATTATCAGATCGAAATATTTTAATTTTCTTATTCTGTTGATTCTCAACTAAAGCTTTGAATTCCTTAAAATATTTAAACACTTGGTTCTTGGCCTTCAAAAAATAAACAAAAGTCATACGTGTGTGATCATCTACAAAAATTAGAAAATACCTGCAGCCACCAATTGAAGTCACCTCCATGGGTCCACATACATCTGCATGAATGATATTGAGTACTTCACTGCTCCTCGTGCTCACATGGTTGAAGGGTAATCGTGACTGCTTCCCTTGACAGCACACAACACATGTACTTTTATCAATAACTGCTTTATCCTTGAAGTCTATGCCCACAACTGCACCTTCTTTCATTTTATTAAGGTCATTGCTATTCAAATGGCCCATTCTGCGATGCCATAACTCGCTCATCACACTGTCAGAAATCGTAAACAAACAGTCGTGTCTCTCTTCCACATTAAGTTTGTAGACACCATCAACTAATCTGGCCTCTCCAACCAGTTGTTTTCTACTGTTATAGATCTTGCAACAATTTTTCTGAAAGTCAACTCTGTTTCCATTTTCTATCAATTTACTCACTGAAATTAGGTTAGTCGCAACACTAGGCACACATAACACGTCCTTTACAGTTACTGTATTTTTGCTCTGCGACGTGATTGTAACAATATCAACATCACCCGAGCATAACACAGGCATCACTCCTCTATTAGCCGCTGTGATCTCCTTTATACTCGTGTTTTCTGATGTGTTCCGAATATTGTTTACATCTGACGTGATATGCACACTCGCACCGGAATCCAAATACCAATCATTCTTTCTGAAGTTTCCGCTTAAAAACACGGCAGAAAACGCATTCGAATTGTTTGTTTTTGTATCTTGAACTTGTGTACACTTATTTTTGTAGTGCCCGACCTGTTTGCAACGATAACACTTGATGACTTTATTTTTGTTGTTATTGTTGACATTTGACGTTTCGCCGCCATCTTTGGATGAGTTTACTGATCTATTGAACGACTTCGATTTTTGATTGACATGCTGGCGCCCTCTAGTGTACAATGCAGTTTCCTTCGAATCTTCACTTCCGGACATGTCTAATAATTTTGATTTTACGACATCCGCCGTAATGGCGATCCCCGAATGTTCGATGGCCATCAGCATTGGAAAATACTTTTCAGGCAATCCCGCGAGCATTAGACAGCCAATCCACTCATCATTCACCAAAAATCCTGTTCTTGATAATTTCTGCCCCGTCTCAATAATTTGAGTAATGTAACTTGTCATAGATTCGGAAGTTTCGAGACGTATTGATATTAAAGTCCTCAATAACATAATTCTTCTCGAAAAACCGGAGTCGTCGAACATCTGTTGTAATTTCTGCCATAGTTCCTTAGTAGTGTTAGCGCTCTTGATATGTACGTATAACGACGGATCTATAGTTAAGATCAACTTGGCTTTCGTCATTGCGTCCTCCGCCATGTTAGCGGCAGCTCCTTCAGTCTTGAGAAAATTTAGCTTTCCTTCGAGCACTAACAGATTTTCTGCGGCAAACGCCCACTCACTATAATTTTCCCGACCTTTTAGTTTCGGCACATTTGCTATAAACGAGTTCGTAGCCATGTCTGTTGACCACACCAACAACCACGTGCAACACAAAGTCAAAGTTCACTGCAGTGATTTGAACGCACGCAATCGTCCACTGTGCACTTATTATTCCTACGTTGACTAATAATTGAAACTATAACTTTACAACTTCTAACTGACTTTAAACAAATGGGTCTGGGCCCATAACCTATTAGTTAAATAAAACAACAAGTTGATGCAACGGTGGCTACCAGAGAACAGAACTATATTTAGGGGTTTTCATTCGTTCGTTACATACGGAAAACAGATAATTAAGAATGAGTGAACACAATATAATAAGTACACATTAGTATCTATAGGTGGCGTTACTGGTTTCATTTGATGTATTAATCTACTAATTTCAACAGAAAATCTTTTGCTTTATAAATATATCGTCTAAATAAGCAAAATAAAATGAGGATACTGTCAGAATCACAAGAAAATTTTAGCCTGCCATTTTCGATTCGATTATAAGAGACTACCTTACAATCACGAAGAGCAGATCTTTTTTTAACACAAGCCATGTTAGTCAAAACCGGATCAAAGCCTTTAAAGGGAATTGGTATCAACATGTTAATAAAATGTCCACAAGAACACGCTAGTTATAATATTATCTAGCTGACGATTACTCATTGATGACGTGACACCTATTTGTGACATGGCGTTAAACATTTCCGTCAGCTGATGCCATATAATTATTATAATACGACTATTGTTAACACGGTATTTTACTTCACATCATTTTTGTGTTTGACAGAAATAATTTGAGGTTGAATTGTGCTTGTTCATTGAGAAAAGATTTGAATGAATGCTAGTTCAAGACAGTATAGCAGGAAGCATGAGTAATCTATATAAATAAAAAGAGAAGTCCTGACTGACTGACTGACTGACTCATCAACGCCCAGCCCAAACCCTTAGACCTAGAAAGCTGAAATTTTGCACAGAGGTTCCCTTTATAATGTAGACAAGGAATAAGGAAGGATTTTCGAAATTCAACCCCTAAGGGAGTTAAATAGGGGATGAAAATTTGTATGGAAAATCGTCATTTTTCGCGGGCGAAGCTGCTGGCAAAAGCTAGTTCTTAAATATATGCAACAGGAAATAAACATAACTGAAATGTAACAGTCCCATTTAAAAATAACGTAATCGGTTTACTGAATAATTCAAAAAGAACAGTTGTTACATCACAAGTGGTGTTAACCGCAGTTGGCCTTTACAGCGCAGAGGGCGCGCTAAGAGCGTTCAGCCGAGCAAAAGGGTGCAACTGGCTCATGGACACCTCAAGGTATGAACCTCGATGAGAGTGGCAGAGGGAAGGTTGGGCACTATTGACGTCATACAGTTTAAGATAATTGCTGTTTTAGATGACATTGACGAAATAAAGAAGACTGGAGATCTGTGTAAGAGCAGAATTTGAAAAACTAAAGATTTTTGGCAGTGAAACTAAAGGATACAGCTAGTGGATACAGCTCTTAATGAGACGTGCCGGATTATTAGTGGTTGCCTGAAACCGACCCCGCTACGAATGCTGCTAACTGGGATTGCGCCCCCAAAGGTTCGGAGGACCATAGCCAGCTGCACTGAGAGGTCCAAGCTACACGCTGACTCACGCCACCCAATGCACTATCACGTCTTAGTGCCTCAGAGGCTGAAAAGCCGTATACGTTTTTTTGGATGCGTTGAAAAAACTAGTCCAGCTATCAGCAATGCCTCCACAGCAAGACGTGAGCTCTGGCAAGACCGGCTTAAGCCCCCTGACGGTTTTATCGAGCCGTCTGAAACCCTACCACCTGGACATGCATTGCCGTGGCCGACTTGGAAATCTCTAAATAGACTCTGAACCCAGGTCGGCCGTAGCAAAGACAATCTCTTCAGATGGGGTTCACGGACGGTTCAGATCTCAAGTGCGTATGCGGCATATCTCCACAGACAATGGCCCACCTTCCATCTTGCGCTGCATGCCCTGACACCTGCACACTTGACGATCTAATAACTGCATCAGCGAGTGGAGTTCGCGTAGCTGAATATTGGGCCTTTATTTAATGTATTTTGTGAAGATTTGCCATCGACACGTTAAGAAGAAGTGAAACTAAAACTGTTAAAATAGTAAAAGTAAGAAAAGAAACACTAAAACAACTGGTTGCAACACTTAGCAAAGAGTAAATAGAAGAAAAATGAAACAATTTACACAAAACCACAAATGAAGGTGTGAAATTATTCAAGTTAAGTAGTGCATTAGCAAACTTTTTGTAAAAGATCCTTTGCACCTAACAAGTCTATTATCGTTTCAACACAGTGTTACTTTCAAGAACACAAATTAGTTTAGTCGGCTTTCGGTCCGAATAGCGTAAACATTTCGTGTGCACGCGATCCAGGGTGCAATAACCACTACCTTGCATTACTAATACTATTTACTGAATACAATACTGTATTAGTCAATAACATTGACGGAAAAAAATCGATTTGGTATACAACTGCTAGTTTTTAAAAAGCAAATGTCTGGCGACTTATCAATCAACGATGACAAACATTTAGTTCCTTCCAAACAGTATGCATTTGACTTTGAGCGACGATTATTTGAGCTCCGTTTTGAATACACGCGAACGAAATTACGACCGGTAGAAAGTCGAACTGTAGGTTCAATTACGAAAAGAAATGGGGGAAAAATTCACATTTTTGTATTTAATAAATTCACCATTTTATTTGCAACCCTATGTCATTAAAAATACGAGCCTAATCTTGATATGACTCAGTCTGAAATGTTCACTTAGCATTGCAAAGTGAGGTATCAAGTCACAGCAGGTCTTAAGAGGAAATGCGAGTGCTGTCTCTTTCTACTATCGCTGTCTCTCTCCGTCCTCCTGCCCTCAAATTCGTGCGATAAGGACAACGATAGAAAAAAGTTAGAATTCGAGGTTTGGCTCTCGCCTATTTCCTCCTCCAATATTGAACCAATTTAAAAGATATTTTAGACAATGAATAAGGAGGTTATATACTACGCCGCTATGTTTTTCTTATTTCGTTAATAGTTGTCAAATTTGTACACTAGGACTCTGTTAACAGCGATCTAAACAAGCAATTTTGAGCATTTTTTGAGGGTTCTAGTGCTTATAAAAATAATTTATCACCAAAAAGGAAAACATAGGGGCATAGAAATAGTTAATATTTATTATTCTGTAAAAAACCATTGCTCTAGGGTCATTAACCAAAAAGAAAACAGGCGAGAGCGTTTGTATGGAGAAAAGACCACTCGCGTTTCCTCTTAAACAATAATATGAATGATATCATTTCTAATTTTATAGCTGTTCTCTATGCATTACACTCGAGCCGTTTCGTACAAATCATTTTAATAGACCTTGGCTGGCTTTATCGATGTTGCTTTATGGACTAAAACACTTTTCATAATTTGTTACTATTACTACAAAGCTATTCTTTTGTACTTCTTTTATTCTGACTTCTTAAATATTTCCACTTGTCCGATCTACACGACCAAATGATTGACTTCGCCGGATCTCAAAGTCTAAATATTAGTACATTCTTCCTCTAAACAAAGTGTTGTTGCAAGGTTAAGCTGAATTATTAAACCTTTAACACGGCACCTAAAGAAAAGCACATGTATACGTTCAACCCTGAAGCAAATTAATGCCCATAATTAATGGTGTAGCCGCGACCTTGACTACGATTACGGATTTTTCTATGCGTACCAATATTCTCATGGTACTTGCCAAGTTCAATATGAAAATCGATTTGGTAGGCAATATGTGTTGAAAGCTGTAAAACAAAAGGGGGATAGGTTCATGAGATCGACGTGACTGAGCATCATTTGTTCGAGCTGTCAAACGCAGACATATGAGGGTAGGCTCGAGAGCATCGGTATGACGTCATATGATCGCGGCTCCCTCATCCCAATCCTCTCGGCCGGCCTCCGATCGAGATGCACGTTTGATGAGTGAATTGTTTGTTACAATCAGAATATTAATCTGAACGTTATGTATGAAGTCGAGATGTTAGGTCGTTACGATAAACCGATTTGACCTGAGTATAATTGAAATGTGCCTGTTATATTTTACATTAAAATTTGTAGGTGTTTGAATTAACATTCTGGTCATTTTCCTTTATAGGTAGGGCGTGATCAGAATGTTACCTAAGTGCTAAAATTACCATTATTGTTTTGAATACAGTCTTCCTTATTCCTGGTCAATCGATTTGAAATATTCATCACAGATATTAGTAACAGAATAATCTAGATCCGGTGTTAGATGTCCTTCTACTCCTATAACCCTTGCTTATCGACGTCAGCCAGCCGCGAATAGCCGCACTGCATCGACCCTCGATTACATCTAATGCGATTTGTGTGTGTTACCTTGCTACCTGATCAGAACTAGTTTAGACAAGTTCTTATTCACGGAAATGGGGCTAAACTGAATAAAACACTCACTTTGCGGTTACTTTGTAGACCGTTTCGAAACTTAGTAACAAAAATCTAGGAAAGAATCGAAGTTCGGGCTAGTTTACAGTTTGTTGAGAGAAAATGGTGTTCGTTAGTTTCAGAAGTTATAAAACTCTGTAGATTAATTACGAGGGAGTTGCTTGAAAAAATATTTAGTTCAGGAATTTTAAAGTTTTCCATGAAAGTGGCCGTTGCAACAATCTTAATTAAGGTTCTCGGAAAGATCCCATTGTAATGGAATTTTTAGTGGTGGACGAAAATAAAGGTAATAATGAAGCTAGAGACGTTATTATTGTGGGGGACGCGGAAAAAGCAGCAGATTTTTATTTAGCTATTTGCCAAAAAAAAACTGCTTGCATTTCATGCAAATGCTTTTAGATTTTGTTTATAGAGCATCAACATCACTAATAACAAAAACATTCGATTCACACGAAGGCCTCGAAAATGCAATAAATCTCTATTGACCGCACTACCTAGGTGTACTAAGATTAAATTTCATTCATCCGTACTGATGCTTATTTCAATTGTAGTACAAGGTTCGCATAATTCAAGCCGTGACGGCATGCAAGAGAATTTATTAATGCAAAAGATACGCGTGTTGGTTGCCAATGTTTGACGGTGTATGGACAAACGTTTGGAACTTTGGATAGACATTTGGACTCATCGAAGCTTGAATCCTTAAAGCCCGCACAGAGCGGTCAAGCGTTGCTTCGTAAATTTTTGCGTTAGCTTTCTGTCCTGTGACTATAGCAGTGTTTTCTTTTACTGTTCCGCAAATGTCAACTTTAAGCAAGTCTTTTTTCTGTCCAACCGCTGCACTGGCATTAAGTGTACCACCAATGTTTGCCGGTATTTGTCTCATTAAAGCTTGTCGATGTTGGCATATGGGCATTGCAGTTAATTTGCACATTCCGGCAGCCTTTCGCATTTCTGAGAACTGCCGGCATTCAAGCTTCGTTACTCGAATAAATATTGGTTCGGTGAATTGCATTAGAGCTTAATACCGATCAGAATAGCGGCTACATTCTTGTTGATGGGCAGTGTTCAAAGCATTTTGAGTATTATCGAAGACCGAGGTGGAAGGTAACCTCATCATAACTTGGAAAAGGTTAGGCAGATATATAATGATTATTCTTTACAGGTAAACTGAAATAGGTAAGATGACACGCCTGAACTCTTTATTTCCTTGAATTATTAATAGTAAAATGAAGAACATTTATTTAGAAATTTCATAAATGAATATAGAACAAGAAGGTATTGTGATTGGATGGTCCGTACATGGTCCGTACCATCCAATCACAGTACAAACTTATTACATACGAAGAGGTCGCGCCAGGATAATGGGTTCCGTACCGTTTCTACCTAATTTATTCGCTCGGGACGATTTGTGGATCCCTAAATTGGTAGCTTAGGGTGTGCCATGAATTATTTAAGTATTTACACGTATCGCCTGGCCGATACTTGGGAAATATATTTGAGTTTACGACGTTGTAAACTTAAAGAGGTTCCGTTGAAAGAAAGTTGGGATAAGTGATGCCTTTGTTTTATTCAGGAAGTGGTTTTGAATCAGATGTGACGTCAGTATATACTGGTGTTGTGTTGGATTGCGATTTTATACAATATACTGTAGATTGACGTTTTAAATTTACTGTAAATGCGGGTGCAAAAACTGGTTGTAACCACAAATGGAAAACTCGTACAAAGATCGTGTTAATGGAATTTCATTAATGAAAACGACTAACGAGTAATTGACAGCCGAACTCATTCAATCAATTAATTAGCAGCCAATGCCACGAATTTATACTCCTGTAATTCCAGTGAATTCCTCTTTTCCACCTGTACGTTCAATCCGGTACGGTTTTAAACAAACATAACAATGTTATCTCAACTTTGGCATTGATCCACGCGATAATACATACATTTGAACTCGAGTTCAATATAGTTTTCAACTTAAAACCTTATAATCTGGCGTATATGATGAATAATAACCCGTTTTAGTCTGGATAAAGATGTTATTCCGCCAGAAGCAAAGAGGATCATTTTTCGCTAGCATTTGTTGGCTGAACAGTTGACAGGGTCGATCCATCAGAGGCGAAGAATTACGCTCCAAATGGCGAGTGAAAAACAACTTTATATTTAAAGCAGTAAGAAGCAAAATTGCACGAAGTTAACGATCCCCGAATATCTTGGAATATCACGGTCGAAAGAGGTTGCGGGTTTCCGTAGCCTCGGCCTGTTTGATATTATAATAAAACCTTAGGAACAAAGGTGAATTCATACGTTGGAATCGGCGGGAATGTAAATTTTTATATTATCATGTTTTTGCGGACGGATACTGTTGCTTTTGGGGCGGATAGCCCCTTTATTTAAAAAAGTTCATTCGAAATATTCGACTATAAACATGTGAGGATTCCTGAAATCTACGTGTAGCGCTTTTTGCAGTTGATGATTTGTTTTCAATGCCGCAATTCGCCGGTTTAATCGCATATATTCACTCAGCAGATAATATATGTTTACAAATAAAGAATCTACGTTCACGGTAACCAGAAAAGTAGAACTTGCATTCATTACTGTTGTTTTCGTGCAGTCGACTACACAATTATTTTGGAAAGGAAATTCATACCGATAGCAAAGTTCGACGATAAACCCGCCATTTTTATCGACAACAGCACAACGATAACCAAATTACCATTCTATTAATAAACAACAATGGTGCCTATATCGGAGGAACAGCTTAATATTTATCGTAGTAATAAACCTTTACGAAATTGTGATTAACTAATTGTATGCCAAAATGTATCGGACATGTCGATAAAGTGTATAAATTATGTTTTGCATTAAGGTCTATAATCGCATGACTGGTCCGAGGGAATTTCGGCGGTCGCATATATCATAATGAAATATGACCGTTGCTATCAGCCGTAGCGACAGTTGCTATTTACACAAGTAATTTGTGCAGTTTAAACTGTCCGATGTATGGGGAAGGTGTCCGCAGACATTGTAATTTAGTGTTTATTACAGGATACGGGTTTCATTAAAACAAACATTTCTTTTTCTTTGTGGATTTTTTGTGGTATTGTTGTAGCATTCAGACATAAAGGAAGTCTGTAAAAATGCCACGGTCCGTTTTATAATCCAAAATGCGACAAAACTGTCTATCAAGACAGAATACGGCGGTTGGATTTCGATTTTCATATTCACATTCAAGGAAAAGATTCAAATAATTCAGGAGACGTTGTCGTGGCACAGATTAACTGACAGTCATTTGAGGAATATCTGCATTCAATTTTCATACGATACTTATTGCAGTAACAAGTTTCAATAGGAGCCTTCTTTGAATCGAATTGGAGTCAACGAACTGGGTTCCGATTGGTTCGTTACCGGTGGCGGTGTTGCCTGATAGAATTTCAACTGAGAAGGAGGACGTTTGAAAGCTCTTAGTAAGACTATGATTTTATCAGTGTCCGGATGTTTCTAAGTACCTAAAGTACCGTTAAAGGCATCTGGTATCGTTTGAATTAATTATACTTGTAAGAGATACTAATATTTGGATTTCCAACCGCAATCCGGCCACTCGAATCTACAACAAAACATAGATGTTTTGTTGTAGATTCGAGTGGCCGGATTGCGGGCGCTCGATAAAAAGACTTGACTAGAGTTAAAGTCTTTTTATCGAGCGCCCATCTTTGCTTGTTACGTCAGCGCAGCGGTACGTCTTCAAATCGTACTAAGTATAAAGGCTTCGAATCCAAGATTCTAGCACAAATTCTTCTGCTCGAACAATATCAATAGCTATTCTATGTATTCTTAGACTCTCGAGGCCTATCGAACTCTAAATAAAGGTCAAGTCGATATAGCGTCTTTCAAGTAACATCGGCGATTCCAGTTTCCTTTCCGAAGAACGTTGGAAGATATAAAATAGTTTCTCAGACTCATCAAGGCGGGATCCTAACTTGGGAACATAAAATTGGGGCCGTTCATGATGAAGGTAGTAAATGCTTTTTTTTGGGATTGACGTGGGCCATGACATGGATAGATGGCATCCAAAATTAAATGGAAACCTGATTTAAAGCGAAAAAAAATTGTTGTCTGAGTTAATTCTTAATTTGGGAACAAACATTTTGATGTTAAAGAATTCTCAAGCCATACAATTAAGGTAGAAAATGGTGCTTAATTTAGTAACAAAAATGTTGGTATGGAAGATAACAGAAGCGAAACAGTAAAGATAGAAAACGTTGAAGGTAATAACAAAACTGGTACGGTTGATATTTCGCACCGAGGTATAGGTCGAACAGTGCTGAGTAACACGTGAGTACGTGACCTCATTAGCGAGAACGGCATGGGACCATAAAGTCCTACTAAATTCCCGTATTAGGCCTCCATCGAGTGGGTGCAGACATTTATTAATTAGGACTCCATGACACCATCCGAGAGGATTGCCGGCTCAGTCGTGACCTTTTATAATGTAATTAAGCAAATATTGATGTGTGTCTTGAGACTATTTTATGCGTTTGTCTATGTCGATTTTTAGAATCATTGCTATTAAGCTGTTCTTTTAAACAGGATATAACCGAATGAGAACAACACCTACCTCTAAGGAGGTGACAGTAGTCGAAAAAAAGAAGGACTCTTTATTTATACTGATAGAGATATTATTTTGTATAAAAAGTCCAAAATCAATATTTTTCAACCCATGTTCTTGAGAAAGAGAAAATTGTCAAGTTTGATGGTCTGAATACACCAACAATGTAAGACACCTTCGATTATATTTTAACATCTTGAATATATTTTCATGATATATATAAAAACTCCGCAATGTTATTAACCTCTAGACGTTTTCTGTCGCGCCACGTCGACGAGGCGGTGTGCAGCGCTAACAGGCAGCGCCACACTTTAGTCATAGCATATTTTTGTTAGCGCTAATTACTTTTTGATGAGCAAAGTGTGAGTAACAAGATTACGAGATGCATTAAAAGGACATGACACATTCCTTTTCCATAAAACGTTCTATTTTTACCTAACGTTCGTTAGCATAATGTGCACAGTGTTGGAAGTACTGCTTTAAACAAAGGAGACATTACTGCTACCATTTTCTGAAAGTACTCTACCCTATTAAGGCTGTTCGCAAGCGATATATAATCTTGAAGAATTGCTTTGCTCATTACCATTAATTTCCTAGTGAAATAAATTTGAAATTCCAAGCGTACTAATTAATGATTGGACAATGAGTGAGATTTTGTCTAGTGCATCTTCGTTGAAGGTTAAATCAAAACTATCTTTCGCAGGTAGTTCATAAACTTAGTTTAAAGCGGCGACTGCTAACCTAGCGTTAAATCTACTAAGTTAAAGATGGAGCCGGACGTTTGAAACCGGTTTACAGAATGCTTATCTTACTCATGCCGTAGGATATTGCGGAATTGTCTCCAACCGTTCACTGGAGGAAAACTTTAATTTCGACTGTTTACTTTGGCAGCTTTTTGGTAGCGCGGTCGGTTTTAACATCACTTTCAAACGCTAATTCAACATCAGCGCCCATTGTTACGAACGTCTCAATTAAGACTATTTGTATTTCGAGTTACAACACTTTTGATGGCTCCGTAGATTTTTCGCTAAACGAGATTCTGTTCGAAAGACTAATCACTTAAAAAAACAGAAGGCAGAATTCTGCCATAAATATTTCAGGCCTCGCAATTGACCTTAAACACGACCGAATTAACGATCCCCTTCATTGTGGCTGTTTCGAAAATCAAAGATTTTCTGCAAACGTCCTCTTTGGGGTCAAATAAGCCATTTGTCGACATTTAACGTGTACTCAGTCTGACCTTTCCCACTCCAAGGGACGCTTCAGCCTGGCGCCTCGCTACCGTTGGCCCAACAAAGGTTTTGTCAACATCAACTTTAGGTCTTTCAACTTTGGCATTGCGATCGTGTCAGTTCATATTTTTTTCTACAATATTCCTTTGGCAGTGAATCAAACTATTCGATCTGCTGAAGGCAAGTTGGGTCGGAATAAATGGGCGCTGTCTGTTAGTTGATACGTATCGCGACATTTTCCGAACAATATCGATAAGTCGACTCCGATAGTGTCGCTATGATGGGAGCCGATGCCAAATACCGGACACTTTGTTATAGATACGAGGTTTTGTATTTATGAAATAGCCTATTTCGAGTTACTTTGTAACGGGATACAGTAAAACAGTCGCCAGTAAAAACAGAAATTACGAATAACATAAAAGAGCGAGATTAAAGGCGAGGTATTCCAAATGTTTTACAATGATGTCAAATAAGAAATGTTTCAAGAGGTGGGTAATAAAATTGCAGGAGGCAAGGACGAAATGCGAAAAGAAAATAGACTTCGTATTCTTTCTTACATTAAAAGAAAAGGACCGAGCAAGTAAATTTAGGGTGTAGATCTTAGTAGAGATGGAGTCACGCAGATAAAGAGAGCACGTTCACAGTCCAAGCCTAGGTTATGAAGCACGTAGAAGCAGCATCCCCGGGAGATTTACCTCCGTCGCCGAACCGATTGTGGTTAACTTAACTGCGAGTGTTACTCAACCTGAGATTGTGGGTAAACTTGTATATTGTTACGGCGAGATTTACGGCATCTGCTCCCTTTTGAATTTAACTTCGTTAAGTACGGTGTTGACAAACTTTCAAACTGGATAATGTAAATTTCAAAACTGACAAAATCCCTTGCCGGAATTGAATCACATTTTCAGGTCTGTTTTTGTCACTTTTCTCTTAATCAATCAATCAATCAATCAATATTCTTTATTTGTAAACATAGGTATACAGCAATGTGCAGGATGTTACAATATTTATAAATAGTTTCTCAATGTTTTACCATTTGGCGTACAAATATACATTTATAGGAGGCATTTGCCGATTAAGTGAATTTATGTTAGGGTTATTACACAAAGAGATAAGAATTTAATTATTAATTAGTGTACAATATCAATAATGTCAAAAACATAATAATAACAATATCAACTTTAATAAACTGGATTAGGTAATGTCAAGTAATGTCAGTATTTAATGAAATTTTATAGATAATGTCAATAATAAATAGTTATAATGTCAAAAAGTTACTTACTGCTAAGAGTTTTTTTTTATTTATTAAAATTGATATTTGTACAGAACTGTGCTGCGGCCTGCGAGTCAACGTTTGAGAGTCTAGTCACGTCAAGAGTGAACAAATATTACCATGTCAAAGTGTTGTCATCAAAGTAGTCGTTGAGAGAATAGTAACATTTCTGTATTAATAAAGTACATAATTTGCGCTTGAAATTTACTAAATTTAGATTTTTTATTGAACAAGGTAACTTATTATATATTCTTTGGGCCATACAAAAAAAACTTTTCCTCATTAAAGCCGTACCTGCGTACGGAACTTTAAGCTCTAACTTATTTTTATCACGTAGCTTCCTATACTGACTTTTGAAAGCTATTTCATATAGGTTCATGTTTGTTTTAACAAAAATATTTACCTCGTATATATACAGAGAAGGCAAGGTTAGAATGTTGAGGTTTTTAAACAGAGGTTGACAGCTGTCGGTACTTTGCAAACCACACATCGCTCTGATGCATCTTTTCTGGGCTCTGAAAACATATTCCTTATCCACTGAATTTCCCCAATATATTAGGCCAAATCTCAGTGTGGAAGCAACATAGCCATGGTAAGCCATTAGAAGAGCCTCTAGGTTAACAATTTTAGCCAGTTTATACAAGGCATATGCAAATCTATTGACTTTCATACAAATATCCTCCGTTTGAGGTTTCCATGACAAGTTATTATCTATAACAACACCAAGGAATTTAGTCATAGTTGCCGAATCTATTTTAGTACCCAAGTAGTTAATGTCAAGGTTTATATTAGGAATCTTTTGGTAAAAATGCATTATTTTAGTCTTTTCTAGATTAATGACTAGATTATTATTATTCAACCAAGTAATTATTTTATTAAGTGTCATGTTTATCTCTGCTTCGTAAGTATTAGGATCGTCACATTTTACTACTACCGTACTGTCGTCAGCAAATAATACCATCGGATACTTTATTTCTCTAGGCAGATCATTTATATAAGTCAAGAATAATGGAGGTCCTAACACACTGCCTTGTGGGACTCCGTATTTAATAATTCTGCTACTAGATCTGTATCTTCTTTCGTAACCAGTGCGTGGGCATATTCTTGTTATTTCTAAAATCTGTTTTCTTTTATGTAAGTAAGATTCAATAAGTTTCAAAATGTTGCCCCTTATACCATACTTCTCTAATTTATTTAATAGTATTTTATAATCTACATAGTCAAAAGCTTTTGTAAGGTCCATATAAATAGCACATACAGCATTTCTTTTATCCATATTCAATAAGATAGGGCGTATCAGATCATGGATAGCCATGTTAATTGTCCGGTTCTTGCGAAATCCCTTCTGTTCATCACGTAAAATGTTAGTTTTCTCTAGGTAGTTATAAAGTGCTTTATATATGACCCTCTCAAATACCTTTGCAAATATAGGTATCAAAGCAATAGGCCTATAATTTTTCATTAGACATTTGTCTTTCTTTTTATATAGTGGGGTAACTATGGAGGTTTTGAGATTCTCTGGGAAAATACCATTCTCAATGCTTAAATTTATTATGTAACTAAGATGTGGGGCTATGTATTGCGAGACTGTTTTTATTACTTTAGTGCATATTCCATCACTACCTACACTGTTTGTATCTCTAAGAGACCTAATATGATTAATGATGTCATGCGGCAGAGTTGGCTCCATAAATAAAGAGTTCAAAGTGTTGGTATGAATGGGAATTTCTTGTGTCATGCTACGATTTGAATTTGATACTTGATTTATGAAGTAGTCGTTGAAAGAGTTTGCTATGTCAGTAGGATTCGTAACGATTTTTGTGTCAGTTTTTATTTCTGATATAGGTTCTTTTGGGAAGTAGGCTTTATTTTTGTTAATTACGGTCCATGTCGCTTTTGATTTGTTTTGTGATGTTTTGATAAAATAATTATTTTGGGATTTTTGGGTCAAGGATATAATTTTTTTGAGTCTACGTGAATATGTTTTAAAAGCATTTTTATTTTTTAGAGTGGGCATGGTTCTATATTGCCACAAAAGGACGCGTTTCCTTTTGCTGCATTTTTTTATTCCCTTTGAAATCCACTTAGTTTTTTTAATTAAAGACTTAGTAATAGTTTCGTAAGGAAAACAAAGTTCGTAGAAGCACTGAAATAGATCCAAAAAAGAAGCATATGCCTCATTAGGGTCTGAAGTCTCGTAAATGTCTGAGAATGAGAGATTTTTTACACAATTTTTAAATTTATCCAGGTTCTCTTGGCAATAGTTCCTTCGTCTAATACGCCATGACTTAATAGCACATGTTTTTTTAACTGGGCATCTTAGAACCTGTGTGGTGTGGTCCGACAGTCCAAATTCAATAATTTCCCCCTTGCAGCCTCTGACATTGTGCGCGAAATTATCCAAACATGTCCCACTACTTAATCTAGTGGGTTGAGAGAATTGCAATTGTAAATTATAGTTTAAAAGAGTATATTCAAAATCTAACGTCTGTTTATTTCTCTTTAACGTGTTTATGTTAAAGTCTCCACAAACGATAATCTTTTTATTACGTTGAATGCATACTAGATGGAGAATATTTTCCAATTTGTCATAAAAAGTATTTAAGTCGGAATTTGGGACCCTATATATACACACAATAATAATACCATGTTCAGTCAATTCAATTGCGCAACATTCAATTAAATTCTTTATACAGTAATTGTTTAGATTTACCACTTTATAGGGATGTCCAATTTTTGTTAACACGCATGCACCACCTCTTTTACATTCTCTTGAGAAACTTATAGCTATGTTATAGTTAGGTATATTTAATAATTCTTCTTGCTCAGGCGTCATAAAATGTTCAGTAATACATACAACATCGATAGATTTTTTCTTATTTTGGAGCTCCTCCAAACAGACACTGAGCATGTCACTTTTATTTAAGAGTCCGGCGATATTTTGGTGTAGGATATAGATGTTGTTATAGACGAAAAAAGTTTGAATTTTCCTTGAGTCTTGCGTTTTCCTCGTAACTGTTGGAGGAATTGTCTTGGATTTTGCTATTATTATGTACGTTGTTCTGGCCAAATAGATGTAAGTCGACTAGTATGTTACTCATAATATTGTCACATATATTTCTCATTCCGTATTTATTAATTTCTCCTGTTGAGTAGGAGAACATCTCATGTGATAAGTTAAGATTGCTGTCGAATATGTATGCGTACTCATGATGCTGTACGTCTAGGTAAAGTAGGTTATTAAACATGTCAACTTTGAAGTTGTATATCGGTGCTCCTGTTATGTATGTAGGGAGACAGATGACTATGTTGGTGTGGGAGAGTTTACGGAGAGATTCGTTTATTATCATTATTAGATTTATATAGTTGCTCTCCTCTTTTATATCATTTCGTCCAATGAGGAGCAGGCAATAGTCATTTAAGGTGAAGTGTTTTATTTTTTGTTCGATACTACTTACGAGCCGCTTTGTGGTGCTGTTGGGCATTATGTAGTGACAGTAGTCGAAATAATCGGAAAACACTTCATCAATTATTGTCGAGGATCCCTTTATTGTGTTACAACTCAGAATACACATTTTATTCTTTGGTTTTGGCTTCGGTACTTTTATTGAAATCTGCTCCTTACTAGAAGATACTTCTATAACTTTATTTGGCGTCTGGGTAGGGCTCTCAGTGGTTTGTGTCTCTTTATGTTTGTTGAGCTGCGTAGATACCTCTTTTTTATTTGGCGTCTGGATGCTAACAGTTTGAGTCTCCTTATTATGTTTCTTGCGTTGTGATTCGCTGTCCTGATTTTGGGAACTTGGTGAGTTTACTTGGTGCAGTGTTTTATTATTATATTTGCGTGTCGGTGCCATACCTTTTTTCTCAGGCGTCGAGCATATTTTCTTGTATGTGTTAATAGTTTTTAACATATTTTGTAGATCGGATTTAAGTCGAAAGTTTTCACTATTCAAATTTTCTATTTCTTGTTGTGCGCTCAGTAATTGATTCTTTAGTGTTTTATTTTCTTCAGTAAGTTCACATACAAGTCCACTATTGTCGTTAAAGCTATCTGGTAAGCTCATCATTGTTGTGTCGAATAGAATCTTGTCATTATTGTCTGATATGTTAGCTATGTCGGTTAGTGAGCTTGTTCTATAGGGTTTACGATATGTTACGTTATTGCTGTCGGTGTCCATTTTAGAAGCTATTGTGGCGCCCTCTCTGTTTATAATAGTGGGCCTCTAAGTACGTCGATCAAGTCGTCAAGTCGATCTACTTTGGTAATTTTGCTTGTTTCGTTCTTGAGTTGTTGTTGTATTTGTGGGTAAGAAATAATTATAAATCAACTCAACATTCACAAAAAGAATCGCTAACTGTGGGGTTCGAACTCGCGAACCAACAGGTTAGTGACGGTGTGCAGTCGCCTGTTGTACCAACGAGTCATATGAACATAGTAAATGAGTGCGAATTAGGTGTTCGGATACCTCTTGATCTGATAAAGTAGGTCAGGTGTCGGGCAGGTCCAAAGTCCACTTCTTTGTTTGCGGAACGTACGTTTCGAACGGTTAAGTTTTAAATGGTTCCCTTACTTTTGTGTTTCATAACACTGTTTTTTGCTGAAAGTGATGTCAATTACTATGCAGTTTAAAACAAGTAATGTTTATTTTTACACAGATGCACTGTTATTGTCACTAAAAGTTCGCTGGGCTTTGAAAATGTTCACAGTTTCTTATATTCGTTATAACTTCACTTGTGGCAGTTCGTTTTGTTTAATAACATTGTCACTTATGTATTTGAGTGTCTTTTCACTAATTCACTTTGTTTTATCACTTAAATATTGGATATTGATTTAAGAAAGATTTTAATAACAGAACTGATGTTAGTGCACGGTGACGTTCCGTTCCACTCGTTCCGTTCCTTATAAATGTAAATTGTTATGAACACACAATCTCTGATATAACAGAGTGTATTTTTACGCAGAGATGCTTGTGACAAAAATAAACTCTCAGATAGTATGTGTAGCTTACGGAGCGAAAGATCGATCGATAGAAGCGTGAAAACCCTTTTTAGATTTAAAAGCCACTATAAATATCTCGCAAGATACCGATACTCGTAAACTTCTATCCATAAAGGTTGATGCACTATCAAAAATCGCTTTACGTACATTTTTCTAAACAACTTCAAACAGAGATAGTATTTATGTTGTTGTTATCAATCAACTTGTTTATTAAAATCTTCTTAATTACACTTTAAACAGAATAAACGACGATAAAATGCGAACAAAGCTTTCATCTAACATTAAAATCCAAGTTCGCTGAACCAAGATTACATTTTGCTAGTCAGAAAAATATTAGCCAGGAGATTAATTTTAGCTAGTCATCATAAAAGGACATTCAACGGTCATTGTTGCCGCATTGTCTCCTTTAAGGACAACGACATCAAATGAATGGTTAATGAAATAACGGTAGCACAAGGAAGTGAAGCTAACGATATAATATCTAGAGACCTACTTATACAAGTTATTATCAGCGGTTCAGGTATAAGCGACGAAGCTATTAAGGAAACTGTTATCGCGGACATTATCGAGGGTGCAAAGGATAAGGAGCCACTAGCACCCCACCTGTTCGGGAAGTTCGGATGGCTATCGATCTGATAGCGGTTTTGACAACAGTTCAACAAGATTAAACTTGATGTTCAGGAAAAATTGGACATTTATTCGAGCAAGTTAAGCTCCAATTTCCTAAAAGTTTGTTTAGATTAGATTGATGAATGGGGCATTACGGACGCTGTTGTCGTGTTTAAACGGTAGTCCAAATATGACAGAGAACAAAGTTGACATGATTGACGTTATGACAAAAGTGTCGTATTTTTGGGACGTAAAAGAAACTAGGTCGTCACGCTGAGGAAGCGGGAGAATAAATATGTCAAAAATTAATGCAAGACTTTCAAGGGCTATCAGTAGTTTGAATGAACAATCATCAGTTTACGAAGAAATTGACTAAATAATGCACACTGTAAACATTAAACTACTGATTGACAAACCCTTTGTGTGTTCATGTAAATATTTGACTTCAAGAATAGTTCTAACATATTATGCATGTCGCATCCAGGTACATAGGACGCTAGTTAGGAAGTACTCAATGACATAGATAGTGTCAAACAGTTGTGGGCACAGAAAGGGATACGGGTAAATGAGAGAAATAGCTCCCTTAACTTGTACACAGCTAGTGTACAGTCAATTACTAACACTACTGTACTTAAAAGGAAACACAGAGCAGTTCCTAGATAGTATGTGTCGCGACCATGCCCGAACGATCACTGGCGATCCATGGGACTGAGGTCCGTATCCGACACCTACATCCAGACTCCGCACAACGCCAAACAAAGGCGCTTGTGTTTAAATTTAAGTGCATACTCATCAAAGATCCGACACGGCCATCCTGCATGACACACGTCCTCGTGTGTAAACCTGCAATACCAGAGATTCCCATCGCAGGACACCGTTCGGTCATTCTGACTTAACCAAGTTGAACTCTTAAACTTCTCTTGTAACATAATTATCAGTCTTGCTAGATTATCTCATTGTTATGAGACGTCAACCTCAAAATCACATCATTTGTTTACATAGTCTTTTTCGTTACAAACATTACGACTTAGAACAGTCAGCCCAACAAAGTGCAAGTACTCTTTAACTACAACCAATAAATCTCAAAATCTCTCAATTTCTCAAAAATCAGTCTCTAAAATCGAATTCAAGGAATGGTGGTTGCTCTTACAGCCATCTTTGTGGCTTCCGATAGTTATCCCCGTAACCATCACGACCATTGTCATTCGAGTGACCAGGTCCCGTAACCATCCCTGTGGCTACCTCAGTAGTTATCCCCGTGATCTCTACCAACCATAGTCATTATAGTGACCAGGCTACGTAACCATCCTTGCGGGGGCTACGCGGTAAACCTCACAGTGACCACTACCGACCATAGTCATCCCAGTGACCAGGTGCCTTAGCCATCCTTTTTGTGGCTACATCAGTAGTCATCTCAGTGACCACTACCGCCCAAATTCATCTTTGTGACTGGGCCCCGTAATCATCCCAGTGATTACAATCGTATAGTCATCCTTATGACCATACACACTCAGCGACCACACCATTACTAGATTTAATTGAAACATCAACACATTTGACTCAGTTTTACGTTAAAGGTACTTGACTTTCCAGCGTTCTCTTAACTCTATTCTGAACGCACCAATAAGACGTTTTTCACCGTAGACATTTTAGCTCATAGCTTCACCATTAAATTATTACTCGCTAACATAAAAAGTAGCCTTACTTCGGTTTTATTTTCGTACACGTCCCGGTTCTTCTATGCAATCGACCTTGTCCTCACCTCCCAAGCTACAGCTTTAGGTTGAGGAGATTGAGGTCCGCTTTGTTAATAATGTTCTTAGTGAATATGAATAAGCCACATATTTCATTGCTAATTCACTCTAACCCAGCCATAGCAAACACAATCTTGCATTATTCCCCTTCGAAACAAGAGGCTGGACCCAGACTTAACATTGTCTGGGGTGGAATGTCTATCCCGCACAGTTACTCTCAAAGTATCTTTAAGTTTCTCTGAACAGATCATTGACTGTCAGTAACTGTAATAGTAAAATAGTAAAAACAGTACTGCATTAACATCAAGCAGAAGTTGCGAACTTGCTTGTCTCTTATGGCGACTATTATAGTATCTTTCGGCGACTAGTCTCTTACGGCGACTAATCTCTTCAAAGTTGTGTGCTTCGCCGCATGTCTTGCAGACTACTGGTTGCTCTAAACCGGCCTCGGTACAGATGATGTACCCACTGGCAGGAATAGCGCTGCCAGAAGCTCACAGTACAGTGGCAAGCTCTCGCGAAAGAGCCGAAATGGCTTCAGTCATACGACACCCTTTACACTTAAACACCCTTATATCGCAAAGGCACAAAACCGTTTTCTGAGGATTGTCATTCACCCCACTCACTGGTGAATAGTCTAAAGATTAAAGTTGCGGAAAGGTAGCTTACTAGCTCCTTGCCTAACCCATTCGTTTCATCGTCTGCTACTCTCCCACCTGGAAGCCTTTAAATAGACTCCGGCCCCAGGCTGGTCGCAGCAAGGAAAACCTGAATATCCACCTGCCCTAGAGTTTAATTAAGTTGCTGTTCCACAAATGTGGAACTTAATATTGTATCCTGCATGTCCTATTGTTTGTTCACAACAGGGACCGATGCACACTACCAAAAGCGCCAAATTAGTAGCTCAGTTCCAGGCCAACATAATTCAGACCGCCATCGACACGCTAAGAAGAAGATTTAATTTGATTATTGCCTTTCATTATTTATCAAAACAAAATCACCAATTGAAAACCAACTAAGCCATCTTAGCTGGTAACTTTTAACAATCCTGTTGTTATCATACAGAGCTTATTTTGTGCGCTATGTTTTCTATAGTGACTTACAGTTTCTACTTTAGTGTCTACCACACTAATGTCAACAACACAGCCTTGCATTGATGTCACTTGAGTATCATCACTCCATCAATCAAGACATTGTTAGTTCGTTACCGATTCACTAGTGTGAACTAATCCAGGATTATTTTATTTGGTAAACCGAATACATTTCTTTTCGTTTCTTTTTAAGCGTTGCCCCACACTAGGAGTTTATCCTGTATCGTGGGTACGTCCACAAATATTCAAACTCAGACACTCAAACACCCAGTTCTAGAACAACTATCTGCAGGCCATACAAATATTGTGGGGATCGAACCCACGACACGCAGCACAGCAGTCAATCGCTCAACCACTGCGCCAACCATGCTATCAGAAATGGATGACTAGTGAGTTTGTCGAGACCAATGTTTAGGTTTCAACTTTGCTCTATCGATGCCGACAGCAACGCGGCGTCTTCGACGTAAACATTGACGAAGTCAAGTGCGATTCAGCATAAAGCACTAACAATGGCTCTCTTACATTCGGTGATCGCGTTACACACACAGTCCCGATTGTTATAATTAAGCACTCGTGTTGCTTATCCTGTGTTATGAAAGCTAAGAGTAATCGTCTCTACATTACAGATTTTAATGAAACCGCTTCAACAATCAAGCTTTGTAAAGCTTTGTTAAAATTGAGCTTCGAGTTCTGAATGGTTCAGCTATTCAGTCTTAATAAACAATAAACATTGGTTATTTTCATGACCAATCAAAATATTGTATCACACTATGACATTAATGACTTTACATTAGTGATATTATGCTCACAATTAAATCTGTTCTGTGAATTTTTACAAGTCACAATAAGGCTTTCTGCCCAAAGCACTAAACTAAACTATGTTTCATCAGTCAACACTTCACATCTGAGTAGTCTTTTAGTTGGATGGATGGATAGGATTTGCTGTGATATAGTATGAAGACTAAATCACGATCTTATGAGAGCGATACACGTGTTGCTCTTCGGAGCTCAACTCGTTACATCCATCCTGTAGGTACACCAGTAGTTACGCCATAATTATTATGCTACTGCTAGTTTTCAAGCTCCAAACAGTTGGATACTCGTTGCTCTACTGTAACGGACTGTAACCGTTGTTAACCTTATCTCATGTTTAGCTAGCATTACGTTTGAATTCATTGAATTTAACCGAGGAGGAGTACATGGCCAAACAATCACAGCCACACGGGTGGAACCTCAAGGTTATGTTATCCGCCTAGATCGGTCCATAGATGTGCGACCATCCATCACCAGCAATCCTTCTCCGCGCTAAGAAAAACACGCCAAGCCGCCAGTCCCGACTGGCTCGAGCAGATCCCCGACAGCCGTCACTGGCAGTCAGTGGCTCGACAGTCTGACAACCCATTCCCCCAAGGGGTACCACATCACCCAGCACCAAGAGGGCTACAGTGGCCAGACAAGCTGCCGCCACATGCACAACACCGGCTCTCAGCCGCACCGGCCGCACCGACCGGATATCAACCCCACACAGTTGGGAACAGGCTACGCAAATGACGACTTTTAAGTTTATTTGTGTCCTCTGATTTTTTCATATCCGAAACACTTTAATTTCAATCATACGGAAAACATCGACACCTGCTCTCTACGTCTCGCACTGACGTCGTATCTCCATTGGTATGTTTTTCGCTTTTATCGGAAAAGCACGTAAAACTAAACTTAACGGTCACAATGCCCAAAGGGGCACACAGAGGTGCTTAGCACACCCATCTTTTACTAAAACCATCAATACAGCGTTCCGCTACCTTAAGAACCTTCGAGATTCTCAATTTCAGTTCAAGTATGTTTCTGTTTACATTTACAACTCGGTAGTCGTGGTTAAAATATCTTTCAGTTGGGATACATGAACCAAACATAAACCGTGTAAGCACAAATTAATCATTCTATCACGTCAATCACAAATTCGAATTCACATTTCGACTCGGAAATCGATTCCAGAGCCCCACACTCCGCAGCCGCCCTTGCGACCACGAGCTCAACTGGTAGATCGCAGTTGCACATTGGTTTCAACATTCGTTGCAGTAAGTTGCATTATCACATCACGCCTGCAACAGCAATGGTCAGGCAAAGATGCACCCAACAGTACACAATCCAACCTGGGAATCGATCCCAGGATCGTCAAACAGTCGCGCTCGCGACCGCGATAACCCAACGGGCTAATAAGATCACAATAAAACATGATCACAACAACCAAGTGAAGTAGCAAGAGGTCTTTTCAAAACAACTCTCTTCACTCGCTTACAAAATGGTAATGACTCACCGGATATAACACCTTTACTCGTTCTCACTCAAACACTCTGTTTCACGCCTCTGACAGACAGGTATCATGACGGTGGATAGTCACCTCGTGCTATCAAGACCATCATCATCACAGAACTGTGCATCGTGCACATCTGTCTAAAGGAATCGAACCCAACGAATCAAAACAACAGTTCGGCCAGTTGTTTCGTGCGCGAATAGCTATCAAAGCAACTATGTTGCAGCTCTGTTTATCGAACAGTTCATGCAATTGTCTATACACACAGTTTTCACTTTCAGGAGATTTCTCAACCCGCTCGTATCCCACTTCTGATGTCGCATCCAGGTACATAGGACGCTAGTTAGGAAGTACTCAATGACATAGATAGTGTCAAACAGTTGTGGGCACAGAAAGGGATACGGGTAAATGAGAGAAATAGCTCCCTTAACTTGTACACAGCTAGTGTACAGTCAATTACTAACACTACTGTACTTAAAAGGAAACACAGAGCAGTTCCTAGATAGTATGTGTCGCGACCATGCCCGAACGATCACTGGCGATCCATGGGACTGAGGTCCGTATCCGACACCTACATCCAGACTCCGCACAACGCCAAACAAAGGCGCTTGTGTTTAAATTTAAGTGCATACTCATCAAAGATCCGACATGCATATTACCAACATCACCGACTACAGCACTTGAAATACAGCGTTATATTTTTGAAGAATTTCCATTTATTTTACAGCCATGAATCAACTAGTCAAATCATCAAAGGGCGAACAATTTCTCTTGTGAGCTTATGAAATTCTGCGGTCTACGTGGAATTTACTAATGAAAGCTACGAAAGTGTTTGGTCGTACATATAGGAGTTTAGCTCTCACTTCTCGGGTTTAGGTAGTTCTCTGTATTTGTGTTCTGGAGTTAAAATATCAGCAGTACCTAGTAGTAACAACCTCAATCATTTTATCGAATGAACAGGTAAAGAGAATTCAGAGAATTGCTTTAAATTTTGTTGATGCAGAATTAAGCCAGATAAGTAAGACGTCAATGCAGTAGTTGATACTAGTGCTGCTGATCCAAAAAGTGATGCTATAAAAGATCAAAATAAAGAATAGGTACGGACCATCTACGGGCGATGTGTAGAGTTTCTTGCATATATCTTGCGGACCACCGAGCGCGTTGATCTTGGCCATACCCTCGGCGCCGCGAGACTCCATCAGCTCGCGCAGCTGCCGTAGGGTGACGCCATATTGCGCCGGCCGCCCCTCCACCGTAGCCATGGTGCCGGGCTCGCGGCCGCCGCCCGCACCACGCCCGACAACCCTCTAGCTCTGCAACAAGAAAAACTACTATTAATAAATCATACAATATTCTTTAAGTACACAGTCAATATTCGAATTCGAATAGGGACTCCCCAGCTGAACGGCCTCTTAAAGTCACGTGTATCGTCACAAAATCTGCATAGATAGCCTAATGTAATGTAGTTGCCACAGCCGGGAGCAAAGGCTTTACGTGTTTTCCCAGGCACGGCAGGCATGTAATGGGTGGACACTCAGATGAGTGGTTTAACACAGCTTAAGCCACGAGCTCTTTCGCTCCTAACAAAATTCAACTGAATACCACTATTTGACCTACAGCGACTGCCTATGAATTCCGTCTTACTTATGGATAATTTTAGATTTTTCTTCAATCACAAAGTTGATTTCCAATCTTTCTAGATCCGACTGGATAACAACAATTTTCTAGAGCAGAAATAAAATCTGCAATCCCCTACAGGTGTGGGTAGAGGATTCAAAGACTCGCACCCACGTGGTGTTCCGCCTACGTTGTCATCGTGGGCGGATGCATACAGTTCAACAGATTCTGAAGTAGCAGTCGAGAGCATATTCGAATAAATAATAATTTTATCAACACAAATTGATTTACCCAATATTATGAGTGATTTTGTTATTGCAAAACGAGTGTTATTTGAAGTGACGAAAATTGTACGCTAGCTTTCAATGACCTTCAACAGTAGGTACTCATGCATAACTATCGACTGAAATGTTTGATCAGCTGAATTGTTAGTATATAACATAACATCCCGCGTATTATCGCCGAAGGGTTAGGCAGAGGTGTACCGGGCAGTACACCCATTTCGCCAGTAATATTTAAGTCGTAATAGAGGGAGAGCTTATTGCCAAATGCAGACTACGGAGTCTGCATTTGGCAATAAGCTCTCCCTCTATTACGACTTAAATATTACTTGAATTTTTCAACTGCAGCTACGGAGCTGCAGTTGAAAAATTCAAGTAGACCCTCAAACACTTTTGCTTGGAAACCGATGCCAGGACCTGCTCTGCAGTCGCGCTTGTGACAACTAGACCAATGAAGTAGTTTTAATCGAGGAATTGTTAGAAACCTTTAATAAACATGGTAATCAAGTTAACGACAGAAGTCAGTTACATAGCAAAAGATAGATTTGAACCGCTTTTACAAAAAGATGGTTAAATTCAGAATTCCGAAGAACGCACCTGCGTCAAAAGGAACGCGTGACGTTCACGAAATATCCGCGAATTGACAATGCGAATGTGTTTGTAAATAAAATTACACTTTCCGAGAATTTCTGACGTCCGTTGCCTTACATTAATGCCGTAGTATTTTAGTGGGAGAAGTTTACGATATAAGTGTAACGAGTTCCGGAAGACGCTGACGAATCAGCTCTGTAGCACATTTAGCTAACCGAAACTGTCAAATTTTCCCAATCAACCTTGCACCTTAGAGATAAAGTTGAAAATCTATTAAAGTTGCAGAAGCTTGATGTGTAAACGTCGTTTGATAGAAAATCAGAATCAGAACAGCAAAGGGATTTATTGAAGTAATATTTCTGTGTTGTTCTCATTGTATAAGTAGAAACCTGGGCGCTATTTACGGCACTATAAAACTTCCCGTCGGGTGCACTTTAGCGCTGAACGGTGCATAATTAAACAAGGGTGGGGGATCTTCGCACCTACTCTGTTGGGGCGTGAGCTCGTCCCACATAATTACTGGTAAAGGTAAGGATATTGAATATCATTACTTTTGTGCGGGTTTTAAGGATTAATAGAACTTAAAGGGAGCTTATTAAAGTTTGAGAGTACTAAATTGAATATAGTAAGATTAGTGAAAGACCGGACAGAAGGTAGGATTATAAAATAATGAAAGCGTAGCGTAGGAGTCTGGATTTGTGCCCGGTTCATAGCCTTGCCCTTTATTACGCCTCCGTCCTAGGACTAAAACATAACTGGCCAAATGTGGGTGTAGGTACTATTTGATGCACCTCTTCCTAACCCTTTGGGAATTACAGGCGTGATTTTAACTTATAACGTAGCTTAGAATTGTACGATACTAAAATTAACCAACCAAAGAAATAAAAGCAGAAATTACGAAAGCACCAACATCAATTCCAACACAAACACTAATTATATCGCAAGATCCCTATCTATTCCAGCCCCTTACTAACAAATCCTCCTAATTCATCACCAAGAGCCTTAATCGATCATTCCAGAATGGGTCAGCTGCATTACACACCTGCAAAGCTATTACATTCCTTTTACAGCGCTATAAAGACATCAGATGGTTTATTACACTGTCGTACATAATTTAGAAGTATCATGAAGATACTTCGTGGATGTTATAAAAATACATGTCATGAATGTTCTTGTTTTCAGAATTTGTGATACAAAGTAAACAGTTAATTTTGCAGTTTATGAAGACGACTTAAAGAATATTAACAATGTTATGAGTAATTTCTGAAATTGAAGTTAGGTGCAGCTGAATAAAGATCTCGTGAAATCATTATTGAATTCAGGAAGCATATTAAACATCTACACGATAGAATTGCAAAAGAGGGGTTGAGTAAGCTAAATAGAAAAATGATGAAGGCTCTCAAAGATAATGATGAATTGGATGATGACGGAATGCTTCACACACATAAACCAAAAAGTGATTCAGAAACACCAGGAAACGGAAATGATTCAGAAGAACTAAATCCCTCATCTGCCTAATTAAACAATAAAACAGTTGTAAACCTGACAGCTGAGCCTACAAAGTAAAACTCAAACAGGAGGTTCTGCTTTAACGAAGGAGAATTAAGCATACGTTTGATATTTTACGACAGGTTCAACCCAAGTGAGGCTAAGCTTTTAAAATACACGTGATCACTACAATTGCCGCTTAGAAACTTGGTTGCCGGGCGGGGCTTGCCAAAAAGAGAGGGTTAAGTACTCCATAAACCGTACTGAATACACAATAGAGGGTGTGTCAGGAGTTGGGGGTGCGTACTGCGTATCCTCATGTTTTATATACGCAAAACCAACTCGAGCGGAAGTTATGGGAGACGTGTTAAGTTAAGATGATTGCAAATTGTGTGTCGTTATTTTTGAGCTCCTTGTAGTTAGGCAAAACGTAAGGGGCTGAAGATTTAAACGATCGTTTTGTCTCTTTTTCTTCAAAATTAAAGAACACTGTTGTCGATAATGACGATATGTCAGAATCTGAACAGTTTTCTACTCGGTTACTAATAGATTAACACAAGAATCCAATCAAAAACTGTAACGAAAGTATATGAAATATCATTGCTATGATAAACAAATTTTAGGGAATTGTTTGACTTAAACAGGCTTTAAAACATAATAATAATTATGTTTAGGACTTTCACGGTTTATTACCAAAAATGCTTGCTATCTAATCTAGACAAAATGAAAACAGGAAATCGGGAAATATCAAAATGAAGACAGAAAATATTCCGTAAGTAAGAGTATTAGATAAGTGTGATTGGGATTATTCATAAACGCCAATACAAGTTATGAGACGACTTTAAGCATCAAAAATATGGTTAAACAGTCATTCATCATGAATTAACTTTAAGTTAAGCACTCTTTATGACTAACCTCAAACATGTTTCTATTACTAAAGTGGCTAGGTTAGTTACAGACACAAAGTTCACATGTGACCTTGTTGATTACACGCCTACTTTTACTTGATAATAACCCACTGATTAACCACCAAGCCTATAGGGCAATAAACAAAAACAAGGCCGAAATACTCTCACAGGGGTAAACAATATGACTCATCTAATACACTTACTAATTAAACATGTTTTACTAATCTATTATTCCAAGTATTACTTGGATAGGGGTGGATAACATTTTAATTTCCCCTAGTTTCATTTAAACAATTGAAATAATTTTAAAGCAATTGCCAAACTTGGTCAAGCGGAAACAGATTCTCGTAAATCAATTCAAATTGAAAATAATGTGGAAATATCAAGAGATCGCAAAAGCATTTGCAGTTGTATAATGGTCAAGGTCATAATTACCAAATACTCTGAAGAACTAAGTTCAGGTTCAAGTGAGTCCAAAGCTTGCATTCAGATCCGTATTTGTGAATACTTATGAACAGGTGGTAAAGCTATCTATGAAGAATAGTATCACTGAAACTAACGAATAGTAAACTGAAACTATAAAAATACCAACGATACACCAATAAACTATTAAAACACAATGCACTATAACACTACCCAGGGTATGATCACAGTCAGAAGCACCATTTACACAGTCACAGACGAAGCAAGAATCTTCAGTCACAACCCAAAAACGGATTCATAAAAAATTCAATTGTTAGTTCGCGTCACTAGCCTCACTATATTTCGAGAACATACTATTATCCCTCGGAAAAGAAGGCTGGTGAAGAGGGGTGGAGAAGGGGGGGTCGAGGAAGAGCCTGAGAGCCACCCTGCGAATGCTGCCAACAGCATCCGGGTTGAGTGTCGTTGAACGGCCAACAATTAGGTCGACATCGCAGTCTCAGACGCGCCTCCAAGACGCCCCGAGAATCTTTGAATCTTTGGCTTGTTCAACATGTTTATTGGCTTTTTATTGGTCTATAAATAACTTGTTGGCTTAGCTCTGTGTTGCTTGGTTATGATTTGTGCTGAGTCTATGCCGGCTGTCATGTCTGCACTTAATGGTGGTGAATTTTCTTTGGGAATGGTCTCGCTATTTTATTTGATTAAATTATCAGACTGCTTGCTTATTCCCAACATTAAAGTATGCATTTCTGCGTCCAATTTCTATTCAAATCACCCAGCTTGCAATATTTGCCTCATCTGGTAAAACACCACCAATTTAAATTTCTTTCGACTTGATTCAAGCAAATATTGGGTATTTCATTCGGCCCGACATATGGATAAAATGATTGAAAAAGAACGATGAGAGCTATTTATTACTAATTTTAAGTAGGGCAGCCTACTTAAAATTAGTAATAAATAGCTTGAAACAGAATTTGATGGCACAACCGAACACAACTGTTGTTACATAAAATATTAACAACCGGGTATTCCGGTCAATTCATCCGGTATCATTTATTGATTGCGAGTACACAACCGAGTACAAACAGCAATAGTTTTATTTGTTAGTAGTAAACAGCCAACACGGATATAAAATCATTTGATTACTATTTTACTACGCTAAATAACTGGTTTGATGGTGAAAATACTACAGTCGATTTGACCTTAGCTTCTATTTCAGTTTTTGCATTGCCAGAATGTTATACATTGGACAATGAAAAGACAGCGTATCCGGAAACAAAAATAGGTTTTTGATATTTTGTAGCTACTGGCAATAAATATTGGAAATAACCCAAGGACAAGGGGCTCTAACTATACAACATAAAAATTTGAAGACAAAGGGTTCGGTACGGTTCTGCCCTAACGAACTGCTACTGACTAAGATAAATAAATTCATCTATGGGCGATTACACTAGACAGCTCTATCATATCACTTTATGACGCATTCGAGGTATCCAGAATCGCTAAGAGTTCTAAATATAAAAATACAACATAGGGGCGAGGATCTTTAAGTCCACTTTCGCACACACGCTCTAACCCCCAAGAAGTACGTACACAGCGATGTTTAGAAAGCAATTAAAAGGACCCGACGGACGAGGTTGCCGACGACAATATACCCAGTACCATTAAGTGGGTCAATCATCGCGTTTCTCAGCAAACTTGGCACAACCAGGCAAACAATCTTGATTGAAAGTGCCCCTAATCGGTTACACTGAACGGGATAAATCGAACGAGCCTAACCGTAGCCTGCTTCGGTTCATGATTAATGACTGAAATGATGTGATATATTAGGTGGCGTTGGATTTTGTAATTATTCGTCAGCGTTAGACAGTTATTGGAGGTTTACGTTTGTTGTTAATCTTGGTTTAGCTCGGTTTTATGTGTGTATTGAGCCTACCGAACACATATTCAATCACTCTTTGGCTGTTTCAGATGGCATTTGAATTCTGTCGAATTTAGGGTCACGTCTTCACATAACATAAATCATAATAAACACAAAGTACCCTCTCAAGAAAATCTTCCACAGGTTCTACCCTAGTAACAGGGTATAATGGAGGACTTACCTCATCAAACCTATGGATGTGTAAATTCGGTTTAACCACGACTGCTAACCTCTCGACATCAAAGCGACACATCGTGACGCGACTCAAATATTTCCCCGACTATAAATAACAAGGATGAAGCTGGCATATAAAATGTGGGAAGTCTGTGAAATTGTCTTGGAAATTGGAACGTGCACATTGTAAATGCTACACATGAAAAATCCTGAAACTATGTTTTGGACAGTCCTGTACAAGAATTAATGTGTTTTGTTGTCAAGATTGTGAAGAGAACCATGCAAAAAAAATTGATATTGACTCTAGCCACAATGCATGAAATCAAAATTAAATAATCTTACTTATAAAAGAAGCAACGGTTTCATCATAAAATACCTTGTAACTGTCAGTCATCACTTACAAGCGATGTTCCACCATAAAGATCACGAAGCCATTGACAAGAAACACTGGTTCAGCATCAAAAGAACGCTGGTTCTATTAAAACCCGTAACAATTCCAACGTTAACTGTAAACCAATAAATCGAGCACATCGATAAATTCGAAAACTACAAATCACTCGATGCGCAAATGGTTTTCGTAAAGAAAAAGAAACACCGGAGCTTTTACTAAGCTAAGGTTAACTGACACCTCTATATAATTTATACCAGAATTCAATAGTTCTGATGTACGGTCGCATCGCGTGTTTCGTTGGGTTTTATCAGGGCCACACCTAGAATTTGGCAAGTTAGTTATTAAATGTGGGCTCGTCGATTTGCCGAGCGATTTTAGCAATTACAGGTCCAATAAAGTAGTTAAGTAGACATTAGTTGGGCTATCTTATTAGAATCCAGTAGAACTCCTAAGTTACGAGCTTTGAATGCAAATCGAGCTGAGAAATACTGATTGCTTTGATAACATCAAATATGAACCTGCTCCAGAGTACAAAATCCACTTTTACTTGAAAAGGTTTCACAGCAAATTTTCTCTTGCCACAGCTTTTTTCACCTCGCTTGTTTAATATTTAAAGTCTAAGTAAAGATCCAAAGCGCACGCTCGACAAGACTCGATGCCGCTGTTAAAAGGTTACTTCTTTTCCACAGTTTACTCCACTTTTTTCAATCCAATCTTCATTCGCTAGAGTGTAAGCACTTGGGTGCATTTAATTTTTTTCCTTGTGTACGCCGAGTTGCGGGAAGATCGTTTAAATGTATGTTATTTCTTGCTTCTTCCAGTTTCGTTATGAATGCCGTAAGTATCATGACAAGCATTGGTTTTGAGTTCTGCTTTAACATTTTCATGTTCCTGCTCTATGACCCTATATATTTCATTATCTTTTTCTGGTGTATAACCAGTTTTTATTTCCCTATCTCATGAATCTACTCAGTGCATCTAAGTAATAATAATAATATAATAATATTCCACAACTATCACACAACGCCATCTAGTCCCAAGCTAAGCAGAGCTTGTGTTATGGTTATGGGTACTAGACAACTGATAAACATACTTATATATTTCTAAATACATGCATATTATAGATAAATTACACCCAGACACAGAACAAATGATCGTGCTCATCACACAAACATTTGTCCTGGGTGGGAATCGAACCCACGACCTCCGGCATAGTATTGTTGTTATCGCTAAAACTCCAATTACGATTACTAACTGCTGTTTCGTGTTGTTTCCATGCAAGAACAATCGCGTGTTCATAAGCCTTAAAAGGCTTACGGCCAATATCGACACGGAACGATGACGTCACGTCCGGGAAGCGGTCGGCCCTGAATAGGAAACAGGGGAACGAAGTTTAAAGTGAAGTTCGA
This sequence comes from Diarsia mendica, assembly GCA_949316265.1. Classification (NCBI taxonomy): domain Eukaryota; kingdom Metazoa; phylum Arthropoda; class Insecta; order Lepidoptera; family Noctuidae; genus Diarsia; species Diarsia mendica. The sequence goes on along the minus strand of OX438912.1, from coordinate 5,433,087 downwards.
AAGAAGTGTCAAAGTTTCTGATAGTGACAACGAGGAAACTCGTGTTCAAGCATCTTTTAAAGAACTTAAGTTTGTTGTAATTAATGGGAGAATATACTTCGCCGACCAGTTATCGTTAGTTCAATGAATATATCAAGATGACACCATAAATGGAACAATTTCAAGGACAATTACCAAAATGCACTCAAAGAAATTACACAATCACATTTCGCAACTTGCAAATGTAGCTAATGTAATGTGTACATCAAAAATAATGCAACTACAGAACCGAAATCCAATTTTCTAAGCTATGATTTATCTTTATTCATGGTGCCATGTCCGATTCATACGGTACCCTGGAGAACGTGAGAGGAAACCCACAATATACTTATTATGTACACCACGTACACCGTGCGACACCTTTATCTGGGAATATGGATGTGTAAAACGATATATATAGCAGTTTATATCCCTCAGATATTCGGCAGGATTAAAAATGGAAGAGTGTGTTTCAATTTATTTGCTGAAATCTTTATTGACTGTCTCAATTTGCTTTCGTCTGACATGTTTTATTTATGAGAGCAATTCCATAAGTTATCTTTCTCTTTTATGTCAATGTCGGTTAACTATTTATCCAGTTGAAGTATTAGGGCAAATACCGATGCAGATTCCAACTCTTGGCATCTGCATCTATACAAGCAAATCATGTTCAAAATGACAGCTGATTGCATCTATCCTTGCCTTGTCTTCAACAATCAAAGTCAGGAGAAACCGGATGAATCCGTAAACTATTACAAACAATTCAGAAGTCGATGCATGTCCGAAGTATAAAGAAAATGCAGTTGCAGAATTGGCTTCTCTCACGTTAAAATTCAACACAATGCCAGAACGCAATCACCTATCGACTTTAAAATTCCAACTGTGAATTTACGAGAACAACAAAAGCAGAAATGCACTGTCGAAATACTACATTGACACAGATATTTAAATGGCAATTCTGTTTGCTGACAGACGAGGCGTGTAACAGCAGAATCGCATTTTGAACTAATGAATCGGGTGTTTCTCGAAAAGGTTATCGGGAATTTTAATTGGAGTTGGAAGCTATAGATGAAAATCATTTATTTACAAAAAATTGAATAATGAACGACATTTTCCAAAAAAAAATATGTAGCGAATTAAATAAGAATGATTTACAGGCGTCTGATACAGCGAATTTGAGTGAACCGTTATATACTGGACAGCAAAAATCCAACCCTAAATCCTAATTATATAAATACAAACAAAAAACTAGAATTCCTAAATTCAGCAGCAATCGAATATCACATTGATGTACCAGGAGAATAGAACTAAAAGGAGATCACTAGTGTATTCAACGCACGCCTGCCGCAGCCAGACCGTGTCACCGCTAATCAGTATATCTTTTGACTGCCAGTTCCACAGCCCTGCGGCATACCGGCCTCAATGTGTACGACAACCGTAATGGGAAAATCGGGGATGAAAAATGATAGCCAGGAAACACGATAAAAGACACACAAAAGGTTTTGATGTAATTCGGAAAGGTTTAACGTAGACCTGATAAATAAATTAGGGAATAGTTTGGGATTCTATTTGGCTTTGAGACTATTAAAATGGTTTGAAATTTTGTTGTATTTACAACAGCAGCAGACCAAAAGAGAAAAATTAGCTGCATTTTGATTTGATAATACCCACGATCTGTATCTTTCAAAGTAAAACAATGCTCGAACTCTCCCACATTTTTCTCCAGGCTTATATCAAATTACTTGTTCATAGACACGGGGATCAATATGGGCTAACGGCCAGCACGTGTGGGGTATATTCGGAGCACGTTCCGGTTCAGTTAAACCGAGTCGAACTAATCAGGACTCACACCACGAGGCCACGCTTGACCAGAACCAAGTTTTTGATTACATTACTTTGTCAGCGTTGGAAACTTAATATAAATGCAAACTGGAGTACCCCTATTTGTTTGTGGGTCTATTTGATAGGTGTCATCAATGTTGGGTGTAGCGATTAGGCGGAGAATGGGTATTGGGTTAGGATTTTATGTTTGTGCTGATAAACTGTATCGAATGTTTACTGATTGCGAAAACACTCTTGGAGTTGTGGGTATTGCAAACTAGATGTCAATCATATGAAACAGGAATACTAACGAATGTTCAGTTAAAGACAAATATTAAAAGGAATTTCAAAACATTAAAAGAGAAGAACGTCGCCATTATGCACTTCGGACTGAAACGTAAGACGCGCAGAAAGTCGTTTAGTAAAGACCCTTTTCTGTCAGCTTGCTCTTAAAAACGTGTCCCTCACGTTGACTCTCCGGCTCGGAATCTCTTCATTTTATGGAACAATTTTCTTAATCTATTATCCCAAAAATAAACGGAGATAACGTTCCCCTTTAAAGCTACTTCTGGCTGTTATAAGACGGCAAGCTTCATTAAAAGTTGAACGATCGACATTTTGTTTTTAGTCGAGCTGAACAATATGAAAAAGTTTAATCCGTTAAGGGCAGACTGGCCGGTTAATTAACCTAGGTTCGACACAAAAACGGGTGCGTTTTAATTATATTAAAGTCCCATATAAATTGCGATACGTGGGTTACGTGGGGTCGGTTCGTTGGCGTTAACTGCTCAGAAATCGGTAATTTTATACTAAATCACCACAAAAGGTTTTTAATGGAGGAAATGAAGCCGCTGGAATATTGAGGAAAGAAAACGGTTGAAAAACATTTCGCCAGTTATGTTTAAGTCCCATGTAATAATGGGCGAGCCTATTGCTATCAACCATGCTCAAATACAGCAAGTAGAGAAGGTCATAAACGATGACCATACTAAAAATCTACACCATTCAAAATATATTTTAGGCAATTCGTCATGTCAATGGCGAAACTGTCATTTGTAGGCAAAAAGTTGAAATCTGTGTCTATCATGTTTACTAAGTACCCATTAAGTAATCTACGCCCGTGAAGTTCATATTAAACACTTTAGTACTCGAACTACCGAAGTTTAATAGATAAAGCAACGAACAAAAACATTTGAAAAATGTCTAGAACAGCCAATATAGAATTTTACTATAAAGGTAATTTTCACCTCGAAGTTGAATAGGGTTAAGTGAGTAATAATAGGATAGAATATCGATCGAGAATAGATAATTGTTAGTGTGTCTAAGTAAATTATGCATAGCAGCCCTGTCGCACGGCGGCGGTGCCAGACATTGGATAACATAATGGTTCTAAAGTGTGGGGTATTTTATTCAAAGCATTTATTGAATGTATGGTTAAGAAGTAAGATTTATCTTATGGAAGTAGTAATTCACAGGAAGGTTAAAAGTCATGAACTATGGAAATATGATTGGAGGATCATTACTGACAAGACATTATCAGCAGAAAACTTAGACAAGCACATCTACAATGATCAATAACCATTAACCAAGTCGGAAAGCTACAATTAGAATCTATAACTAACCAAAACAACTAGCTCATTAAGAATACAAACAAGGTATTGGAAAAGACGCCACAAAAGAACACGACGAATCGAATACAATGAATCTCCCTACCAAACCAAAAAACATGGGTTCATAGAACTTTCTCAAGACCTACTAGACCGTGACGCATATACAGTTAAAAATATAAATTGTAGGGTTTTTACTGAAGATATTTCCCAAGAAAGCTCGTTTCAACACTTTGGAGTTCGTCGACATTATTTATAATCCCCATGGTGACAGTACAAAAATAATATTGGTTGGAAACAACAATGTTAAAGGAAGTTTTGAAGTAAAACTTATTTGATGTTGTTTTTTGGAGAATAATTGATTTATTGGCTGAAATATTAGAGCGATAAAAGAGACTGTTTTTTGTAAAGAATCGGTTAAAGCAAAACCTAATAGTAAAAAGATCAATTAAGATAAAGTAGATACTTTCGAAAACAACAAACATTTAAAGCAAGAAGCTCTTATGGAAGGCTATAAAACTACTGTAACTCTACAACTCGATCATCAAAAGATGCAGCTCGTTTGATAAAACTATCGCCGTCAAAGCGAGAGAACTCGAGTTCTCTATATCGTCACTATTCAGTCAGCCAACATTAATAGTGTCAGCCATTGTCTTACTCACAGAGTCGGAACTAAGCCAAACTAACCCGTAGTGGCGTAGTCACGTAGGGTGGCTACACACGAGGCCTCCCTATATACACCACACAGTAGCACCATTCCAATAACTAGTTTCTAGTGTACAGTACACCCTGAATTGATTGCTGTCCCGTTACCGGGACGGGGAACCGCTTACGTATGTTACTTTAAACAATTACTTACAGTAGTTGAATAGGACTGTCTTTTTGAATTAATTAGGCTAATCCATTCAGACGAAGCTCTCTGGGATTGTCTAGGATTCAGTTTGATAACAATGGACGGGTAGAAGTCTTTTAAAAAGCCTTATTGTTTTAAATCATACTGCTTTTTATAGCAATGAGAACACTGTGGTACTGAAACATCTAATTCAAAGACAGTTTCTTTCCATTTAATCTTCAAAAGCCTTTACATATTCACTGCAATATATTAATTGCTATCCGAAAAGCTTCCTCCACTGCATCCGAATTCCGAACATAAATTCTGCATTTCAAGGCATTCCCAAGCACGAGTGACATATCACTGCGAGCCTTTTAAAGATATCGATTCCATTTCCGAGTCTTAAAAGACCAGTCTTTGGTAGAAAGAAGTCCATTTAATACCGTAATAGAAATCATATTTGGGAAACTTCATGGAGATTGTGATAAAATTGGACATGTTTTGAGTTGAACGGATCGTTCTTGTAATTGGATTTGGTTTTCGGCTTTATGTTGTGAAGTGCAGTCAACTCCACTAGATTGATGATGATGGAATTTAATTGGATGGTGTGGTTAGGAACAAATTCTACGATCTCTAGATTCTGAGCAAATCTAAATTGCTTTGTGACCGACGCGCGACGCTGCGACGCCAGTCCAAGTCAGTTAAGTAGAAAAACTTGGAATTTCTTTGCATAGAATTTAAAGGTTTTACTAAAGTACTTAGCTTTAAATAAATGCCATTCAGCTTGAATTTTTTTTTTATTGTGTAGGATTCCATACAATACGTAGGTTCTTCAAAGCAATTAATCATGGTGCCTTATTGTAAAGCCGCTGCTACAGAAACACAGCTCTGTTTTATAAAGTCATTATCGTATTCTTCTCATACAATAAAACCACAGAATGGTGATCTTACGCAATTTCCGCAATTTAAATCTTTATTACTGCCAAACAAATCTTCATCCGAATCCTATCTAGAATAATGGCCGGCGAGATGCCCAAGTTACTGTAGATGGGTTCAATTTATCTTATATTTTAACCCAGCCCACTCCAGTGTCTGCAAACGAGATAGGAGCGGCGGATTACGACGTGCAGTCGACATATTGTAATCGATATTCGTCTAATCGAACCAAATCGAACATACCCTCCCTGCATTGTTAGTGCAATCTAAATGGAAGCTCCTCTATACCTTCACTGAGTACAGACGTGGCTTAATTCGATTTGCGGGAACCTCGGCACAGTTCTGACCGTGGACGTGATATGCATGAACAAAGGTCTCACTTTATACTTGAATCTATTACAGAGGGATCGCTGTAATGCTACAATTAATTTACATTTCAGAGATCTCAAGTTCTGTATAGTTGAGGTACTACCGACGCTTCATAAAGTAGCCAAAGACAAACAACTGCGAGCGCAAATTGATTAAAACAATTAAGTTTATGCAATACCTGATAAATTAAGCGAGTTTAAATCTCAAGAAAATGAATTGCAAAAGGAAATATCAAAACCGGGAACCAAAAAGGAAGACTTATTCTAATTAAAAGTTAATTTGTGGAAATCAGACGGTTTGTAGCGAAATGGAGTGACCTCGAATGTATAAATCGATGCGGAAGAGAAATTGAATTTGGATTGGAAATGTGTCGTTAAGTCTGATGATAGGCACAAAAAGAATTGACGTACCGACAGGCGACAGTTGAAATAAGAATGGTGAACGTATCAACGTTAAGTGAGTATCTGTAACAGAGTGGGACAGAGGGGAGGCGAGCATAACGGACAGGGTAGACTAGATAGTGTATTGCAGTTGAAGAGGAGACATCGCTTATTGTAAACATTGGACACAAATCGGAACTGCTCGCAGATACTGCTGTTGAAGTGTTCCAACAAAATGGGAACAGAGAAGTCCTAGTAGAAGTGTGAGAGAATAAATAAGGTGGGCTAAGTAAATGATGTGCTGTGATGGTTGGGAGCAATAAAAATGAATAACGGAATGAACTGCTAGTAAATATTATGTCAGCGTAATAGAAAGAAAATTCTTGTTCGACTTAAAATGAAATTTTATACCACAGTGGAACTCGGAAAATTATGTGGTTAATTTATATTCCAAAAGTGACTTCATAATTTGGAAAAATTATCATATTTCAGCATACCTGTTTTGTGAGATGAATTAAATTTTTCGTAGAATATATTTGAAATGTTTTTGAAGTGTTTTTCCAACGAGAACTTAATTCAGACGAAATAAACTTTACTATGCTTGATTTCTTGGTTAGTTAATTTCAGGACAACACTGAAACCCCGTCCAGACTTATACAGGAAGTTTTTTTCATGTTTTTACCTTCTGAAGATTGTTTGGAAATATCTGCAGAATTTCGACACGATTGATAGGGTTCTGGGTTCTGTCATTAAAATTAATAAAGATAATACGTACCACGAGTGCGTGTCGCACCCGTCTTTCCGCCGCGGCGTATGGCTCCCTATTATGCTGCAGGGTGCGAACTGAAACAAGGAAACAACAGATTTATTGAAACGAACAGGAAAAACATTCGTCACTACGCTCTTCTAAAACTGGAGCAAACAAACAGAAGTGAAGTGATCGAACACGTTGGCTAAGGATTCAGAAATATATCACATGTTTCTTCAAGGTACTGCTGACATTTTTTGCTAAGTTTTTCTTGGTATTACTAACATCATTGTGTTCTGTGCGAAAAATCTCAGAAAAACTGAAGATGTCTGTGGTTAATTGGCAATTAGGCACTTGTATACAGAGGTGAAGGTTACTTAGTTGTCATTAGAAATCCAATACTATGTTAATGTTATACCTTTTTTTCTTCAACCTCTACACTTATATTTGCATCCTCGCTTATGCTAGTGGTACTTAAAACTTCTAAACCTCTTCTTCATTAGAATTAGTGGGTGAACTATGTAAGGTTAACCTTCATATTATGCGCATTAATTAGCATAGTCTAGCAGTTCTGGTCTGATTTGAGCTCAAACGTTCAAAAAGTCGTACTTAGCATCAATTAGTCACGAAAGACTTTGAAGTTAGGCTTAATTCTACGTGTTCCATGGAAATGACTTTGCCACAAACCAAAGTATTACAGTCGTCTAGTTTGATTGAAATGAAACTAAGAAGTCTCTTAGGTTTTTAGTAATAAGGGTAAGTCTGATTCATAGAAAAGGAGCATGGAAAATTGCGATTCCGTGCTGCTAGATGTGCCGCAATCCTAATCGAGCCACATCTCAAGATCCGATCTATTTTCGCCACGACTCCCGAACAAGACAAGCCCATTTACCGTCAAACCATTACCGCATGCAACCAGGCCGTTTTATATTTAGAGAGTGGATTCCAGCTGCGTTTCCGTGTTCAGACGCAAGCATTAGTGGACCGAGTGACTAATTGCAAAGCTGTAGCTCAGAATTGTGCCGGATACTGTTCGTGGTACCGCGATATGCTCAGTTAGAGATGGCCGTAATACGTTCCTGCGATTTTGTTCAATGGAAGCTGTGCATAGTACGCGTTGGGTGGTTTACTGTAACTGATACGACGGATCGATATCGGGTTTTCGGAAAAGCGTTTAATTGACTACTGGTACAGTGAGCATCAGTTTGGAACTTTGGATACCAATTAATGTTTCCAACAGTCATTGCTTCAATTTATTATAGTTGGTTAACACCGTACTCAAACTGAAAAATGTTTAACGAAACAGGATTAAAATAAAGCCAAACGTGGTACAAAAATCCCAAGCGAGAAACTCAAACTTTTAAAACTTCGCTGAACATATTTTTTGCCAATTAACGATGCAAAAACAGCATTCAAAAGAGGGAATCACTCCTCTATTTTCATTTGTGACCGAAAAGCTTTTAAAAGACCAACAAACATTCTGCATTCATGTTTCATGTTTGTGTGAACAAAATGTTGGTCACGACCTTAATATTTATGCACATAAAGATATTAATGTTGGAGATACGATCTTTTATTTCATTGTTCTACAATGTAGGAACAGTAAGAACTATTAAATCGTTTGTTCTTGAAGTTACTGAGGTAAATGTGAAACCATGACATCAGAGAGATATTGGTTTAGAAACAAATAAATTCAAAGGAGCATAAAACTGTAAAATACTTTGAAGTAGCATGCTCGTCTTGCGTCTGCAGTAAAAAAGTTCTGTATGCCCGAAAGGATCTCGACTGCAATTTCAAAATTGAAGGTAAAGAAGAAAAGACTTGTTTTCAACTGCCAAGTTCCAATTACCGCTGAGCTTTTCCCCAACGAAGCAGCCTCATAGAAAAACAGCATGATATTGTTCACTACACAAGAGAATAACGCAACGACCTGAACATACATCACAATAGATTTGCTTGTAAATCCAGCTAGCACACTGGGCAATGTGGAATTGTGGAGCGTGCCTTTGTCTAGGCCAGAATCTCAGTGCATGTGTTTAAAGTCGAGTCCTATTGGCTTCAGTGGAGAATTAATTATATCGTAGAGCTTGAATACCTTCAGGGTATTAGAGTTTACACTAAACTTGGTGTTGCGAGTTCAGATTAGGGGTTTACGGGATAACATTGAGCAAATAACTTCGTGCAAGTTATGGAGTGTGATTCGGAACACAATTGGCCTGAAACGTTTGCGTTGCTTCAAAGTTTTGCTAGTTTGAATATTATAATTTCTGTTGACAGAAGTGCTTATTTGCGGGATTAATCCTTGAAACCGTTTTTGTTTTCTTCGAGTTCGGTGGCTTTATTTCATGTTTTCCATTTAAATACGGACTCGAGCAAATTAATTACTGTAATTGCCTGCTTTTTTTTTACACTGATTTATTGCGAAGTAGCCCCCGAGCCTTGGACGAGACCAACTTTGCACAGAGGGAGCTTACAGTCCCATTTATTTCATTCCAACTAGACAGTTTCCCTCGGGAGTGAAACAAATCGAACTCACGTGGATTTCTAGTTAGTTAATCGAAACTTGAGATTTACGCTGGAGACATTCTTTGGTTTTATTGGAAATTGATGTTTTTGTTTTCTCAGAAGTATTGATTGACGTGTTAGTCTGTGCTAAAAATAGTCTGACAATGTGTCATAATCAAAACAGACGACACAATATCGTCACAAGTGTAATCATAAACCTATAGTTAGTTTGTTTAAAGACTTCATTCTATGTACCTTTCTGTGAGTAAGTAAGTAGTTAAGTACCGTAGTAGACGTCTAACTATTATAAATATGTATAACCTGCCGATCGATGTAAGATTACTGAAATACCTTCACGCAAGTCCTTTTCTATAGAGAATTGATTTTCGATACCACAGCCGATTGGAATAATTACGCCTTGATGGCTGAATGCCTCTGTTAATTTATAACCTGTTCGTTATTGCTTTACCAATATATTTTATTAAAGGTTTGGAATAGTTATGTGTCTGCTTTTGATAGTTTAAATGGATGGTGATATAGGGCTTTAAAGTTAAAGCCCTATATCACCATCCATTTAAACTAAACACGGTAAAAACGATGGAAAACAGGATGGGCTAACTCGACACAAGCAAAGAGAGGCCTATAGCCAGCACTGGTTGATTTTAGGCTATGGATAATGATATTAAATAGTGTAGTAAAATCACCGAAGTGAGTGAACATTTCAGAAAACATCAACCAAAATTATTAAAGTCGCGATAGAAATTTTATCTCCGCAACGGCACAGTCGACCGTCAAACATCCGACCTCGAAAAAATTAAGACAAAATGCTTAAGAAGATTTTATCTTAACATCCCTAAGAGCTCAATATCGGGGGTGGGTAGCTGGGTACAAGAGGGGCCGCGTGTAAGAGCTAGTTCAAACAGCGATAAGGTCGCAAGGCGGGGCCGGGGGGTAAGCAAATGTGCTAATATTTGTCAAGTGTCGTACGCTGACGCATTACGTCTGGCAAAACAAAACTTATTTGTTTTCGGACGGCATTTTATTGGATAATTGGAATTATGCTGCGTTTGAGATAATTTATATGTGGTAGATTAATTATTTGATTAGAGGACTGGACTGTGGTGAGGTTTAGATGTCTAGTTATCTAGAGCTTGATGACCGCTCATATTCAAAATCAAATCAAAATTATTATTTGCAAGAAAATACATAAAAATAACAAGGAAAGATCTTATGTTTAAAATTATTTATTAATATAATCTCGTACAAAACACAGCAATTTGAACGGTGATCCCCAAACTAGACTTGAATTAGACAAATAAGAGGAAGGCTGTATAATATGTACATTAGGTACTTACATGCACTTACGAAGTGGCTCTAGAGCTAGACGCTTCAAAAACAGTTGCTAGAAGCCGGAATGAAACTACACAAATACTTTAATTAAGATTTTATCGTTCTATAGCCTAGCTTTCCGTCTTCATTAATGTGTATGAAATAAAATAATTAAAAGAGATTGGCGCTAATTCTCTCAGTATATAACACTTAAGGTTCCTTATCTTTTAAAGTAAATAATTGTAACACATCTAATCGCACGTAACATCTCAATGACACACGTTTAATATTCTATTTACTTTTGTATATTATTTTTTAGGTTACTATCACACTGTAAGAATTACTTAAGTACATGAGAATTTAAATCATTGCAAACATACACGTACAATTATTATAAAAAATATGTTACTAATGTAATTTACAGTATATTTGGATCAAGGAGAGTTTGCTTATTATTTAAAGTCTAGATAAAAATATATTAATTATGATAAGGGTGTACCGGTGATTTCATTTGGTCTTGGTTTTTGTTACTATGCGACACAGAAAACATTGTTTAACACTAAATTAAGACACGGCAGGCCCAGAAGGAGATGGTAGAATGAGCTGGACTCTTTCTCAAAGGATTGGCCTACAATCGCGAAAAGTGGAGGGAGGGAACTGCAGTAGGACAATGTAGGCTTATTAACACTAAAGTTCAAACAGCTACCTCAGCTAAAATACCTCATTCACATAGTCCGAAACCCACGCTAAGAATGGGTGCTCTGCTCTATCCAACAGACTCACGTGAAAATCATTTCTCACGTCCTATATAAAAACTAAAAACACACAGACAGACATTTACACCATTATTTGTTCAGCATTTTGTGCAGATGTGACATCAAACACGTCTGTTGCTCTTGACGTTAGATAAAGCTGTTGATTGTACAAACATTGCGGTACTTTATGTTTGCGTTTACCGTACATGGTTAAATTAAAGTAATTACAGTCTTCCTGGTAGCTATCAGAAGAACGGGTGACAAATACGTGTGTTTTAATTAGGGATTAGTGTATTTCCTTGTAATATTTTCTTGAGTGTCTTGTTTTTGCTTGGAAGCCCTTTTATTTGTACACTTGTATGCTTAAACATTTAAAAAACATATTTAGTCAGAAATGTATCACGCCTGTAATAAACGAAGGGTTAGGCAGAGGTATCAAATATTACGCTCACATTTCGCCAGTAATATCTGATCTAAGTCCCATGACATAGGGGCGTGCCTATTGCCATCGAACGGGCGCAAATCCAAACTCCATGGCTGCTACTGATAATTTCCTGATGGAAAAATCCAATAACACTTTTCCCGACCCGGGAATCGGACCCAAGACCAGCAGTTGTGCTTGCGATCACTAGGACAAAGCGGCAATCAATATTGAGAATCCAGAATATTACAAAAATCATTACAATACTTCTGGAAAACTTAGGAAAAACCAGTAAAATCGTTTTGTTCAAGTTAATCCTTACATAGTATAAAACAAAGTCGCGTCTGTTTGTTTGTTTGTTTATTTGTTTGTTTGTCTGTATGCTTAAATCTTTAAAACTACGCAACGGATTTTGATGCGGTTTTTTTTTAATAGATAGAGTGATTCAAGAGGAAGGTTTTAATACCTTTTTTGTACCCGTGCGAAGCCGGGGCGGGTCACTAGTGTACAATATAGTAAAAAAAAATACCCAAGTGCATAGTATAATCATCACGATATAACTCCAACCAGTTTAGTTTCTGATTCAGTTGATAATAAAAAATATTACAGTATCGGTTTCTTTTGATGTCGGGAACAGTTGGTAACCAATGTTTTACATTTGACATTTATAACTCGCGTAGGAGGAAGATTTTAATTTAATGTTTATCGTATAAACATTCATTTTTAAATTAGAAGTCAGTCCACATGGATTAGGAATCGATATACATAAGTCTGACATGTTTGATCTTCCATCCATCTATACTAATATTATAAAGTAATTCTGTCTGTCTATCTGTCACATTTTCACGTTCACTTTAACATCAGAATGGATTTCGTATGAGGTAAACCTAGGTCATGAACTGTTGAAAAGTTTCCTATAGTACCTAACTACCTACCTACCAAAATAACAAACTTTTTATGCCCATGTAGCTACCCGAAACAGCCCAAGGTCCCTGATGGACATTTTTGACCTCCATGTAGACGAAGACGCGGTCAAAAGCTAGAGCTAGAGTGATGTCAGTTTATGAGTAACAAAACAGAGGTGTTTTAGTTGCTAATTTTTAGTCTTACTAACCACGCTCATTAAGTCGGTTCTTAGTTGGTGTTAAGTCAAGTGTTAATCAATTTTATCTCAGCGTTTTTTTTTCTATCATTTTAAACCCATTTCGTTACACTCAATTTAATTGGAATCCATACTTCCATACTAATATTATAAATGCGAAAGTAACTCTGTCTGTCTGTCTGTTACTCTTTCACGCCTAAACGGCTGAACGGATTTTGATGAAATTTGGTACAGAAATAGTTTGGAACTTGAGAAAGGACATAGGATAGTTTTTTTTTTTCGCGAGATAAACCAAAAATCTGCCGGAAGTCACTATTCCACGCGAACGAAGTCGCGGGCAAAAGCTAGTATTCCAATAAATATCAAAACTGTAGAAGAAAATTTTAAAAAGTATCCATGGAGTTTCTTGCCTATTCTATTCCTTAGTAAAGGCAATACAGTACTTGCACAAGTTATTATGCCTTGTGACTGTAGCTTCGATTTCTTTGTCTTTCTGTCATTCAAAAGTGCCTGCAATGGTCTAATTGAAATAAATGCTTTGATTTTGGAAATATCGCGACGAAATCGAATCCTGTGACATTTAGACTGGGCGACATGGTTTAAATCTTTTCTCACATGGTCTGTGACATACTGACATAGCAGTGGGAACATTAAAGGCTTAATAAACCACTATATTATGGATGAATAATAACGAAAACTTGATACAGCTGACTATAAATAGTAGCTTAGTAATACTAACCGAAGGTTTAACGCACAGTTGACGCCACAAACCACAAAGCTATGTATATGACTATTTCCTTTGCAAGTGATTCATAACATACCTATTTAAATGATTTTATTATCTTGAATAAATGAGTAGGTATGCGAGGACCGAGGACATTATTTTTTTTAGATTTTCAGAACGTGGCTGCACCATTAATCTCTACTTTAAATCATAAAAAAAAAACTGGCCAAGTGCAAGTTGGACTCGCACATGAAGGGTTCCGTACCAAAACGGTATGCTATAATTTATACATTTTCTTCTACGGCCAATGAAACTTGACCTCTGGATTGTATAGGCGCTCATACGATTCAGGGACCAAATTATATTGGTTATCTGCTGTTTTCATCTGTTGTTTCCATTCAAGTTCAAAATGATTTTCCTAGAAAGTCCTTATAAAGTTCTACTTTTCAGATTTTTTTCATATTTTCTAAACTTATGGTTCAAAAGTTAGAGGGGGGGACACACATTGTTTTTTACTTTTGGAGCGATTATTTCCGAAATTATTGACATTATCAAAAAATGATTTTAGTAAACCCCTATTCATTTTTCAATACCTTTCCAACAATATATCACACGTTAGGGTTGAAATTAAAAAAAAAATCACTTCCCACTTTACATAAAGGGGGGCTACCCTAATAAAACATTTTTTTCAAATTTTAATTTTACCACTTTGTCGGCGTGATTTATACACATATTGGTACCAAATTTCAGCTTTCTAGTGCTAACGGTCACAGAGATTAACCGCTCAGGCCCGACTGGAACGATATCGTTCCAGTAAGAAAATTCCGTTGAGACCCGCTGGAACGATATCGTTCCAGTCGGGCGCAGCAAATTCAAACCTTATTTTTACGTAAAATAAGGCTCTAAATCGTTTGACAAAATTTGTGCCAAAGGGAAACTAGCTAGAGCTGTGTATGGCAGCAAGAAATTACTAAACATAAACCCGGAACACTTTTAAAAAAATATTGAGAGGCGCCATAGTGACGTTTGACAGTTGATGCAAAAAACGGTGTGGTAAAGTGTGGGTGTCGTAGTCTTTTTGTGTTTTGTGTTGAGTTTGTTTGTGAAACGTTGGTAAGTAAATGTTTATTAGGTTAGAAGTCCCTATTGCAACTTTGTAGATAATAATTTGCTTGACAATTCATATCCAAAATTATGTTTCGAGCCAACAAAATATCATAACAAAGATTCATTGAATGACCGAATTGAAAATATGAATTTGACTCCTTTTCATTGAAATAATGGTCTTGGAAACATTATTATCAACGTAAAATATAGTGATAAATCATTATATCGTGTATTCGAAGCAAATAATTTCGTATTTATTTATATTTCAAGGTTATTTCGCAATTCTAAAATGACAGTTCGCTAATAAGAATCTTATAAGAATTTTGAGTTGGAATCTTATTAGTATAATGTATGTAGGTCTCCTAAAAAAACACTGTCATTAGATTACTTGTACATTTGTTATATTAGTTCTAAAGTTTCGTGTAAATTGATTCAGTAGTTTTACCAAAACAAAATAAGATACGCAACAAGTCGAGTCAGAGTCGAGGTCGGCGACCTCTGTCCTAACTATACGATATTTATAATTCTAAATAAGCTATAAGAGTTGTTTATATAATAATACATCGTCTAGCTCTTCAGAAACACGAAACTGTTTACCGTTTGAGATAAGAGATAATAGAACTCGAGCAATAAGCGTTTTAGTGAACACGGTCAGATGACGCATGCGATGACGTAATCACGTAACTAGGCGGTTCGTGAGGGAGTTGAGTTGGGATCTTATTAGAATAATGTATGTAGGTCTCCTAAAAAAACACTGTCACTATATTACTTGTACATTTGTTATATCAGTTCTAAAGTTTCGTGTAAATTGATTCAGTAGTTTTACCAAAACAAAATAAAATACGCAACAGGTCGAGTGGCGGCGAGATCTGTCCTAACTATACGATATTTTTAATTCTAAATAAGCTTTATAAGAGTTGTTTATATAATAATACATCGTCTAGCTCTTCAGAAACACGAAACTGTTTACGGTTTGAGATAAGAGATAACAGAACTCGAGCAATAAGCGTTTTAGTGAACAAGGTCAGATGACGCATGCGATGACGTAACCAGGCGGTGCGGGAGGGGCAGGGGTCAATTATTTCGCGCGGCCACAGAGAGGTTAAGCTAGGACGGACAGACGGACAGACAGACATGGCGAAACTATAAGGGTTCCTAGTTGACTACGGAACCCTAAAAATGGAGCTGCAAATGAAATCACTAGCACAATCACATATTAATTTAATTTAAAGATATTCTTGAATTAGTCTTTGATGATCTTTGTTCTTCTAAAGAAAAAAGTATCTAATAATAAGCTTTGTATGGTACAGCACACTATAATGAAAAAAAAAAACATGCTGAAAAGGAGACTTAGGGCTTAGGAGAACTTAGGTACTTTTTACAGGACATTAGCACATCGACCTACCTGATTTGTCAAATTTTACCAATCAACCTATGTCTAACCAAATATGCTTTGCCGATAAACTTGAAATCTATTACAGGAAGGATATTGCCCAAGAACAGTACTCTTCATAAATGACTTGTTTCTCAAAACCTTGAACGGCATGAAATATAAAAAAGCTGAAAGCAAATTTACTTTTAAGAAGAAAGTACGTAGCCACTATTTAAGTCAGACCAAATAGCTCTCAATATATGTCGAGTCATGTTATTGCCTATTGTTAAGATTTTCGTTTTTTATTTATGTATTTGTAAAATATTTATTTCTATATTTATCTACCCAAATATCATAAACCCTCTATAATGCGTTCAAAAACCATAGGCAATGACCAGCATTACCAACCAGCAGAAATTAACAGAACTGTAATGAGCTCATAACCTACTGAAAACAGTAGGTTATGAGTTTAAATTTGGAACAGGTGTCAAATTCAAGTGAGTGTGCTATTCTAGTATCTACATTAAAACAGATACCTATCGATACGAAACCCCAATTCAGTATGATTTTAATTATAAATCGCACGACATTTTGATCTCGAGTGACACAAGAATAGTGACTTTGTTCGTTTGCCTATGATTTAAAAAAAATGACAGATATCCGAAACGCCGCCATTTCGAGCTGTCATTTGTTCGTTAGCTTTTTAATCCCTTTCATTGAGTAGACAAATTTTCTGATAAGTTCTTTATTTCTGTCAATAATGAGTGATAGTGACTCAGAAATTAACATGAACACTCCGCCAGATATCGTAAATGCAGCGACGAATGCAACTAATAACCTGTTTATTTTTTATTGCATTACACTGGTAACAATGCTGGTCATTTCCCTATGGTTCCTGAGCCCATCATAGAGCCCTTATGATATTCGGGTAGATAAATTAGTGTATGCAACTATACATAATTAGGCATTACAACACTCGTGTGATGCTATTAAGAAACTCGCCTTCGGCTCGTTTCTTAAACCCACACTTGTGTTGTAATGCCCTTCATTATGCACAGTCGCATAAACTACTATTATGTATTAGTATAATTATATAGTTTAGTTTTTAGAGTTGATGTTGTTTTTTAGATATTTTGTACCCTACCACAATGTTGTCTTATTTAACCCTTAGGTTGACTGGTAAGTGGTAGAGAATGCCTTGTGGCATTAAGTCCGCCTATGTACCACTATTGTGCATGAAGTTTAAATAAATAAATATGTAAAATAAAAATATATATGTTTCTTAAACATGACATAATGATTATTAAGATTGTAGTAAATTGATGTGCTGGCGTCTATATATAAATCCACCTTCTTACAGGAAAAAACTCTCAAAACGCTAATTACTATTGACGTAGTAGTTCTACTGAATTTATTATTTCCATATGTATGACGCTCACTTGACATATTTGCGTAAAATAATATCGTCATTTTCCTCTAACGTGGGCTAGCGAAACATACTTAATTATGCTATAGCATCATGTTCATATGCTAAATATATCATTAACTATACCTACGAAGAATTGATGGATATTATTGAGGCTTAAATACGTAACAGAATACCAAATCATCATCATCAACAGTCTATTAATGTTCCCACTGCTGGGACACAGCCCACAGGCCTCCTCTCTTTGAGAGGGAATGGGCTATAATCTACCACGCGGGCCCAGTGCGGATTGGTAAATGTCACATGTCTTTGAATTTTTGGTTCTAAGACCAAATACAGTGACATAATTATTGTTTAAATAAATTTAGAATGACTGCCTCTTGGACTGCTGAGTATGAGGTCCTGGCTTCGATTTCCTGGTCGGAACAGAACAGTTCCATCAGGAATTACTCAGTAGCAGTCACGGTGCCTGGATTTGTACCCGTTTGATGGCAATAGGTTCGCCCCCTATTATATGGGATTTAAACGAGCATTAATTTTATGATGTTTTCAGAATTAAGTGGGCCTTAACATGTCGTCAACGAAAAATAGCAATAAAAGAAAGTCGTATGTAGGTGTTAAACTTAATAGCCCACCTACTTAGCACTCTAAGTACCCCAGTTATAGGTTAAGAAATCTAAGCGGAATGTAGATAAAATCTTGAAGCAAATACTGGCAAAGAGCGTTCACCCACATAAATACTTTAACAGCCACACATTGAATGGAAAACTTGTAACTGCAAAAAGGTTTTTAGTAAAAGAGTATTTTTGGAATAGAATGCTACACTCGCTGTCCTGAATTTTTTGAGCCGAAAACTGATGATTTTTTTTTGTGCCCGGTTGATGGCAATAGGCTTCCCCCACCCCATGGGACTTCAAACATAACTGGCGAAAAGTGAGTGTACTAATGGGTAGTCTTTTTGCCTAACCCTTCAAGGGTTACAGGCGTGATGTTATGATAAATTAAAACTGATGAATTTACCCAGACACATGAAAAATATTTAAATTTGTGGTCTAAAATGATAAGATAATCCGTATCATTGTAAACCACAAATGCTATTCGAAATGAATAAAAAGCGGATATCCCCAAAAACGTATCTGTTTTAAACAGTGGGCGTTTTTATCTCCATTAAAACCTCCATAGTAACAGTATAACTTTGACAGCGCCTGTATTCCCACGCACCAAGGTTCATTTTTGCAGTTCAAGTACCGGTTCTCGGTACTCACTTGCGGTTGACCGTATGACGGTTGCGTAAACCGGTCGTGTAGTGAACCGATGATCACATCGCATCAATGCTAACCGGTGTCGGAGTACGGCAGCAACCTCGCGTGCAACCAGCCGGTGATGTCATACTCATGACGTCACTGGATGGGACAGCTCGATACCGCCGTCATCGCTATTACATTTACAACAATTTCATTAAGATTCCATGAATTCTATTGCTCACATCTAGGTTAGGTATAACTGAGGAGATTAAAACGTGCTAAATGGAGTTTGAACTATGATATCTTCAACAATAGGTCCCTTTTCGTTGAATACAGGACTTCCTCAGCAAATACGTGAGATACGATCAGGGTTGGCATGTTTAAAACAAGTTGTTTAAAACATGTGTTTTAAACAGTGTTTAAAACAGTTTCAAATAAAACATTGTTTTTTATTATGTGTCAAACACCTAAGGTATTTAAAAACTGTGACAAGTTTTGCAGCTTTCTCGTTACCAAGTTTGTTTCGTACATCGGAATGAATAAATCCAAATGTTTTTGTGTTATTGTGAATGAAAAATCAGAAAGAAAGTCCGCTCTATTTATACACTCCATCGGTAAAGTCCCCCGGGGAATTCCCAGAACTTCCGTAATTCGTGAATGTGATTATATTTAATATATGATTTGGGTATTCCCCTTATTTTAAGAGAAGTTTAGGTGATTTCCCTACTAAAAATGAACGTCGAAACATACCGCATGTATTGAATTAAGATCAATTTTGGTCATGCAGTTTTTAAAACAGTTTAAAAGTGAATTATCGGCTTAATCAATTAAAAATGGATGATAACTAACTTAGGAAAAAAAAACAAAAAAAACAACTGTTTAAAACATTTTCAACTGTTTGTTTTATAAAATGTAAAAAAAACTGTTTTTTTTCCAACCCTGGATACGATCGATGCCGGAGACGAATTCGGGTGAGTCACATCTCCAGAACCGCCCTTGTTGGCTCGTTGTATAATTATTATGTGTCTAGACTCCCGGCGACGGCTAGGCGACTATGGAAATATTACGACGCCAGTATATTTTATTAGAACACATCCAAGATTTCAACGAAATGAGGTTAACCGAGCTACGCCGCCGATTCGCCGCATCGATATGGTAATCGGGAACAATCGAATATCGGAGTTTGTAAAACATACCTGAAAATATCACGAGTGCAGTATCAAGGCAAGAGAGTGCACAGGACGGAAAACACGAAGAGGTGGCGTTCCCAGAACAACTTCTTATCTCCATATCACTTCACAGGGGCACCTCATAGTCCTCGATTGCTGAGTTCCTCGCACATCGCTAAAAGCGACTCCGGAATTCCTTTCAGGCATCAAATTTGTCACCTAATTTATCAGGCACTTGACTCATAATTGGTTGTGAATTTTCGCGCGGTACCAAGGGGGCACACATTATATTATGAAATAGTAACGGGGACACGTGCTCTCGCGGCAGAGAGGGACGGATTCACTGAACGTCCTTGGCGAGGGGGCGCGCGGGGCGCCTGCGGCATCAGACGTTTCAATCATCCCCGGGGGGACAGGGACGGGGCTAGAGGCGCGCGGCGCGAGCGAGCGAGAGGGAGGAGACCGTGCTATTGACCGGCCCGCAGACCACGCCCACCCGGGCGAGACACGGGCGCGCTGATGCTCCAAGTGAAAATCGAACGTCGGCCCGGGCAGACGCGGCGGGAGGCGGCTCAGCTGCAGCACCAAGGTTACCCCCACGTCCGTACTACTCGTGCACTTCCTGTGCCACTTAAAGTCGCCACCACTCGCCAACCACACTTCTATAGCATTTTTGACACTGTACTACAAGAATCTCATGTAAAATCTATAAAGCTGGCTAGGTTGTACGGTTCGATATACAGACTTGGCACGGAAACAATATAGGTTGCCAGAAAAGGACGTAACCGTTCGCGAGAGAGAGGAGCTGAAAGAATAATCGACATGAAGTTACGACACCCGACATAGGACCTTTCATATTTAATTAAATCCCTACGGAAAGGGTTTGTGATGATTGGATGAAAAAATAACGGTCAAGTGCGAGCCGAGTGTTGCCAGCACAATATCGCCGCACGAATTTAGGAGCCACGCGGTGTTACGTAACCAGCGGTTTAAGGATAATTAGTAACATAGTTTTTAAGTCGTTTTCCATAAGCGTGCTGGTTGATAAACCACGAGGTATATAAAGCAAGTTGTACAAGACGGTAAACGTTATGTAATACGAGTCTTCTTTACGACTTTATCGTGTACGTGAGGTTTTAGGTGTAGAGTCTAGCTAGAGCATTTAGTCATAAAGGTAGGCGGTATGAGAGTTTGTGGGAAACGGGTACTCTTAATAGACTGAACTTGCTATCTTAGGGCTAAGATTTTAAAGCCTGTTCTTGAGGTAAGACTTGGTTGATTTACGACCTTTTCAGTGCAGCCTTATGAAAATAAAGGCTTGCGTAACACTCAATGCCTTTAATTTTTGAAAATTATTTAATTAACAACATTCATTGCGTTTTCCACTTTCGCGCAAACGAATTTTTCCAACAATATGAAGCAAGGGGTTTCTTTTAAAATACTACGGATAGTCTGTACAAAGTATATTACGCAAGTGGGGGGCTAAAAGCATTGTCAAAATATAACATTTGTAACACCTGCTTCTGACCCAATTTACCTAATTTTAACTTGAACTACTCGCGTGTACGTACCTTGTTAAATAAACATAAGTAATGTGGAGACTCTATAATATTTTTGTACATCACATTGAAATCCTATACAAATACAAGAAATCAACTCATCATCAGCAGTCACCTCCTTTCTAGCCATATCATTCTTCACAGTCCATCCATCTTCCTCTATCATCTACAATCCATACACAACATTTTCCTCATTCCTTCGCACCACATGTCCATACCACGGTCCACGACAAAGTCAACTATTCACGTTATTTTTATATTCACAAGTTCGGTTCGGCACAACCAGTCGGCAAAATCAATAGCCTTGAAAAGCTGTTCGGCTTCGCTCAAACTGTCGATCCGGCTGTGTTTTACTTTTGATAGATGGTATGGTAGAGGTGTATGCCGATCGGCACAGTGGAATGAAAGGCGAAGATGACTGGTGAAAGTTTCGCATCGGCTGTGTTGTACAGCGAAAACTACCGGGTCGAATGCCGACCCGATTGGTGTGTAACCTCTTATAATAATAATACGCCACGTCAAACACTAGCGGACATTACGCTAATGGTATAAAAATAAATTATGGGATCACGTGCTTCACATAAAAGGTGTTTCCTTTCCTATAACAATATTATGTGGCGTTGGGAATTGCTATTTGTTGCTAACGTCATGTTTTTATAAATAGGATGTTGTTATCAATGCGTTTGTACGTGTGTGTCTGTGTGTGTGTGTGTGGTGGTGTCAGAAAACGAGATTATGGCTTGGGATGGATTAACAATCAAACTCAATTAATATTTAGAATTTTTTATAGAGATTGAATTAAAAATGTCAGAACTGTACATATAGTAATTGTGGCTAATTTTGCAGTACACCTGCCTTTTTACGAAATTATTGAAAGTAGTCATCTTCTCAAAAGATCCGGCATGAATTCCACGGTGACGTTATATTTACAAAAACTTTATACGTCATCAGATGCTTAGTTAGTAACAATACAATGGTACCTATTTAGGATACAAGACAGATTTTCCTTATTAACATCACCAAGGCACATACGCACAGACTAAAAATAAACATAATACAATATTTCATACACAAAACAAAGCATTTACTGTAAGAAAAGTAAAATCATAATTAAATTACCTGCAGGCAAGCGTTATTCTTTTAAGATTAAATTACTTTTATCTACATGAAAAGAATCAAAGAATTTCGCGAGTTTTTTGACTTGCGTGGTCATTCCCAAAAACAATTTGGAAAAATTGGAGCCAACCTACTTTCCTATCTTCATAACAATAATACTGTCGAACTGCTGGTGCTGGGCAAAGGCCTCTTCATACAGAGAAGGCACGAGCATAGATCACCACACTTGATCAAGACGGGTTGGCCATTTCAGACTTATATTATTACTAGCGGACGTCCCGCAGTTTCACCCGCGTAGATCCCGTTCCCGTGGGAATACAGGGATAAATAGCCTATGACACTCAGCAATAATGTGGCTTTCTATTGGTGAAAGAATTTTTAAAATCGGTTCAGTAGATCTTGAGATTACCCCTTACAATTTAACAAATACACAAACTTTACCTCTTTATAATATTAGTATAGAAGTATGGATAAGTTCTATTTTCCTCAGGATGTTTTTCTTCATCGATGTTCATGATGTGAAAGATAAACTTAGAAAGAAGAACAGAGAAAAAATAATTACTTTTAGGCTTTGCAAAAATACTGTTTGAATTCACCAAGGCATTAATAAACGCTACTGGGTACTACGCGACGAGGAAGGAAGACAGACGAGAAATAGGTGCTAGAAAGCAAGTATAGGAGGATTTAGAAGAGGTCTATGTCCAAATACTCAGCAGTATGATTAGCCAATCATCGTCCACTGCTGTTGAACTCAGACGGTATAAAGCATGTACAAGAATGGTGTGGTCATATTTCAGGATATGATTCAGAGCATCAAACTAACCAACTTTCCACATGCATCCTCCAAAAAAATAGCGTAAGTAATCAGTCACAATTATTGTTCTAGCACTTACCCACCAATAATTCTAGCACATAGGTACTATAGCCACGCTGAATCACTCGAAGACCTTGGCATATGATTTTGTATTCGACAGGTAGGTATTTCAATTCAGTCGATAAAATTGATATGCAGGTGTTTCTTTTCCCTTTCAAACCGAAGCTAGAATTGCTAGAAAATGCGTTTAATAACAGACTGAAGTCTCCACGTGTATTGAACGGATTTTATATTTAGTATAAAAGCTTTGAGGGAAATGCTAATTCTTCATTATGGAAAGTTTCCATGGTTGTTTTACGAGCTCTTGGATAATGTCGAGGAATCGTAGCTTTTACATTACTAACCTACCTCTCAGGAAGAGGATACCTGGGAGAATTCATGAAGACATTAGATCAGAAGTGGGATAACGTAAAAAAAAAATACCTGTTCTTGAAAGCACACTGTGGTTAATAAAACTAGACAACTAGAGTGAAGTCTTGGACTTGGTGAAGTTTTTGAACGATAATTTGGAGATAATAAAAAGGAAACAGAAAACTTTGGGGAGCTTCTTTGCCCAGTACAGCCTATTACAATCGTAACTTCAGAAAAAGCTCTTCGTTCACTTTATCACAACAAAGCCACTCAGAACTCACATAGGTACCCACTACTATTATAAACGTTGATTAAATGTATTGTAAACCACATCGAAAATTCTCCATAAATCACCACTTAGCAGGCCCAACCCAACACCTTAGCCTCAAGTTGAATGACTGACACCAACAATATGCACATCGACCCATATTCAGCCCCACGGATTTCGGAACCGGTCCTAAAGCTTGCAATTAAGGGTGGGGCACTCGGTGGGCCACAATCGCACACCTTGACCCACCTGGCGTGTTTGCTCGTTTGGCGTGCACACCATCGTAAACATTTTACGGTATTGCATTTAATTTTAGTGTTACAATGATATGCTTGGTGCATGCTATGTTAGATTTAGAGGAGATAATAGAATTCTTTGATGTTATGTCTTAAATTGAAAGAATCGTAAACGCTGAGATCAAGAAAAAGCGGTTCAAATTGCAGGAGTTCTATAATCAGCAATGATGTCGATAAAAACCACGGTATCAATTACCATAGACCTCATAGCAATCAATCAACCATTATTGGTAATAAAGAAACTGTATAAAAAAAAACTAATTCGTTCAGTAAAAGTCGACTTCTGGAAGCTTCCTTCGCTTAAACAAGTATTTACTTAACTTTGTTTAGCCGGCGTGAAGTTAGCGTGTCAAACTGTAAAAGTTCAAGATTTTATCAAACTGAACTGTAGACGCGTACTAGTTTACACTTCAACTGACTTCAAACTCGTGCTTCGAAATCAGGTCTTCACTCTTTCAGAAAAGGTTTACTTTTAAATAAGTCAAAGACTTAAAGTTCAAAGGCTTGATTTGAAAGACTTCGATTTTCTTAAACTATTTACACTAGCGAAATCCGATTTACTTCATCGTAGTTCCACATTCGTCTTCGAATCTCATGATATGCCAAAGCGCACTTAATTCTTGAATGATACCCAACTGTCACCGTATGTTACCGCAGTATCAACAAGCCAGTCACTCATACTACACGAATACTATTCTATTACTAAACCATTTACGATTTCAGTATCGTAAACAAATAGTAGGACATAGGCCATGGTTATGCAACAAAGCACCAACACATTTTCACAAAGTTTAATGCCCGAAGAGTTGGCAGCATGGTTCATCTGATTGTTTTACTGGTACTATTATATTCTTTATTAGCAATATACTCAGCCCTTTTGTGTTTCGTTTTATGTGAGTCGTTTATTCGGTAATGGATGTATAGCTTGACATATTATAGCAATTCATTTTAAATGTGCAGTCTTAAATGTCATGTGTGCTCGTAAGTCATAGTTGGAATGTGTAACGGCGTACATAATAATGGTCTGTGTTGGCCTGTCTTCAATTCCCATTTGTGAGCGATGAACCCACATATTTTGTTCTCCAGTAAAATATTCTCATAATCGGCCTAGCATTTTCTCGACTATGTTGGGTCGGCTTCCAGTCTAACCGGATGCAGCTGAATACCAGTATTTTACATGGAGCAACTGCATATCTAACCTCCAGTTAGTACTGGGTAATTAATCCAGACAAACAGACTTTCAAGCTACTGACTACCTGTTACGACTTTGTCAGGACTAGTTAGGACAATGTCCGGACAGTTATAAATACTAGGTTACCTGGTTGCTATTCCTGATAACGCTATCTGACACTATGTTGTAATTATTTAGAATACACACTTGCCACAATCACCTTGACGATGATATTTCCTACTAAACTACGAGTTTATCACTTGTTTTAAATCAGATTAAAAACAATCACGCCATTGTAAGCCTACACAATGTAGATAAACCAGTAGATATTGTAATATCTAACTAGGTAAGTAAGATATTCATGAGGATAATTGTCATGACTGCCTTGAAAGATAAAACTATAAATAATAATTAATTGATTAATAAAATTACTGGCACTGTTTTGATGAACACCGATCTCCGAAAATGAGTTTAATATTGGTTATTCTTCAATAGGGTCTTAAATTAATTTTCCTTTTTTGTGATAAGGGTAGGGGGTAAAAATCAACAACTTTTCTCCCCATATTTTTAAGTTATGAATATCTTTTCAGAACTTTTCATGGAACATTGGCTTTTGGTCGAAAAAGGCAGTTAATATCCGTAAAAAGGTATAATGAGGTCTTCAAAAGCCTTTGAAATATTTACACGAATAGATATCGACAAAAATTTCGAATCACTGTAAGAATCACACATTAATTAGTATACGAATCAGGGAATTATCCGATCTGCAAGAGATCTAGATATAAAACGTATTCCTTTACAAGAAATCCTTAATATCTCCCGAAAAACCCATCAGGAATGAGCAAATTACGTCAATTACCAGCACATTATCTATAGAGACCTCGCAAAAATATGATTAACGAGACGAAAATCACGTCAAAACTTCGAGTACGAGAGCAACGGACAGACAACCTTCTTTACTTAATTACAACAGAATAATCTTCGAGTTTGGATCAAGGAATTATAGTCGAGAGCACTCGTGAGATGAATCTTCGTAGGAAGCTGTGGTCGGCTTTTGAATGTACTTTCAAGTTTGTCATTGCGAGAGCTACAATTGAATTTCTGTTTAATTTTTTGTTTGTCTCAGTTTCGGAGTCCAAAACCTTATTTCTGGAGGGTATTGTTGAAGCTGCCTAAAGCATAACCTAACTAGTTTTATGCAGGAATTCATACGCAATATTGTTACATAATTCAGGAAATATCTTGTCTAATACACACTGACACATGACTGCCTCTATCATGTCTAATATAGTTAGGATATTCAAACTCAAAAGCAAGTGTGCGGAAGATCATGGTAATATGAGTTGAAATGCACCGCTCTAATTTGTTGATAATAGCAGTTTAACCAGAAGATTCGATTTCAAAGGCAAGCTAGTTAAGATAGGTATCACAGAATTGGTCTTGGGAAGTGGAAACGAAGGAAGTGAAAGCTCTAATTTGTGGTACAGGTAGTTACACCGAGATGAATGATGATATGGCTAGAAAGGAGGTGACTGCTGAGATGACGAGTATTAGAGAAGTATGGAAGAAAAAGACATGCTGCGCCGACCACAAATAAATTGGCAGGCGAATGATGACGATGATTTAAACCTAGAGGACTAATAGAAAATTCGGAGGGGAGAAGAATCGAGGTTAGAAGAGTTGTTTTTGTAAGAAAGAGGGTGTAGCGTCAGTGGAACATTACGCACTGACAGAAATGGGACAAGAATTATTGTTATTATTTAAGTAGCAGATAGGGGTTACTGAACGTGCCACATCGCCATATTTTGGGCTGACTCAATTTGTGTAGTCATCGATACGCTAAGAAGAAGTAGCAGATAGTAGGACACATAGAAAACAAAAACGATATTAAGAACTTAGCATAGCAAACCTAAATACACTCCCTGTTTTAGCACCAAACTTGTACCTACAATGTTAATTAAAAATACATCAAACATAGAAGCAACAAAATAAAACAAATCGTTTGTCCAGCAGACGAGTGTAAGTGTGTTGCGAGGTACCATATTACCCTAGCTAGGTTTGCGTGTCAAACAATTCAATGAACGTGAACACTTCATTCAGTGCGCTGGGGAGAGCACAATGGACTCGCAATAGGAAGATTGATCTGGATTGGATAAATATCAATGTTGAGATCTGGTACGGGATCCGGAAATGCTGTATGACTCAGAAATATTACAATTCATTTGAAGACACTTTGAAGGATGTGGCTACCCAAAAATGAGCGTTTTGAAATGGGTAGTAACTTTTTTAAGAGCATTTATATTTATGGTCTACTTATTTTTCTTTCGCTTCTACTACATTTTTCGTCCTTACTCTTGTCTGTACTAGACAAAATGTTTCCCTTATAATATCACTTTTCTGGAATTTCAAAATTTTTCACTTCCACAGATTTCAATGGTCTATTCATTTTTTTTTGCGTCTGACCTTTTATTTTAACTCTTCCAAAGTTCGAACCAAACCATAATTGGCAATAATGGAGCATTCCTTCTTAATCCATTTGAGATCGAGGCTAATCGAATCTTCAAGTGTCTTTAACTGTCAGTCTTCATTAACTTATCATTACTCCCTTTGGATCAAACCATTCACTTTTCCAATTAGTTAGAGGTTAATGTAGCAATTTTCTTCCAGGAATGATTAGGAAAAGCTCTTAGTTTTCTAAAGAAACTAGATTGATTTTGTGGTGTACTGGAATTACTGTAATATTATCGTTTTCTTACGTTATCGCTTCGGTTGTGGTGGCAAACCGCAAATTCTACTCAAGAACAATAGCCTACTGATTTTCAATGATGAGTACAAAAAAACAGCGTACACGAATTTACCGAATATGAATAAAATTTTGAGAGAATTCTTTTCACAGGTAAAAGGTTTCGCACCCCGTATCCCAAACCTTGCAATTTTCCGACGGGATGGTCAACATTTTGAGATCAACGTCGGCTCAGTCAGACGTTTTTCCGAATATCTCTTGATTACCGGAACGAGTGTCAAAACAATTGAATGGACTAAACAGTTTCTATACTAACAAGTGTTGCCAATCGTAATATTACATGGCATGACGTAATTGTATGTAGTATTGTGACCTTCTAGCCGCATAAATTATCATCATCCTTCATAAAATGCTACCGATTATAGCTGAGACGTGTTTACGGAATAATATGAGGTCCTCCATTTTGTTTTACGATAACATTGTTAGCGTAATTATGCAATTTTTGTTATAGTTCTGCTGATAGTTTCGCCTTTTAAAACTTTTTGAAAGAAAATGTTCGACAAGGTGACAATAGATTTTTGTCGTTGAGAGACATTTAAAGCAGTATTGGGGTACTGATGACGTTTTTACAGAAGAGGAAACGGCTTTATTATGTCAAGCGATGCGTATTATTGCCGATATAGTAAGAAACGACATGGTTCACATAGCAGCCGCATCGTTATTATGTGTTGAATAATATAAAGAGTTCGTTGACCAGTATGATGATATAACAACATGTTTAGTATGTAGATAGATCAGATACGTTTTTTTTACAATAAAGCAGTTTTTCTAGATGACTAGTCACATACAGAGTGTATAATACTACCACTATAGAAAAAGGCAACATGCTGTTTCGACTGCAAATAGCTTTCCCAATCTCAGCTCCTGATAATTAGTTTATCCATTAAACAGCGAAGGAAACTAAGAACATCTGTATGTATAAAAATGTTATGTTGGTTTGTGTACGCTTCAAAAACTCAAAAAGTTCTGCACCGATCGATCTGAAATTTTAGAATGATATATAATCCGCACCAAGGATTGTTTTTACAGTATCCACGCGGGCGAAGCCGCGGGCATCAGCTAGTTAACTATAAATGACTGTACATTTCCCTACGGTCTGATGATAAACGTATCCATCCGTCATCCGGTAAGTTTAATTCCAATCATAAATCGCAAGTCTTACATAGATAATCGGATTACTTAACGTGAGAGTAGGTGGGTACTTCTCACGAAAAACCGTTCTGAAACCACGTAGGTGTATATCTGGAGTTACAGCACTGAAATGAACATTTTATTAATCGTATCGCACACAGAATATTCAAGTGACAAGATTCAGATTTCTAATCCAGCGAGCCAGACTCAGATCAGCTCAAAATAACTGGACTAGAGGCACACTTGGCGCTTTTTATAAAACGTCACTGAACACACTACTGAATCTGCGACGTCTCTCCAACTTTTAATAAGCTCTTAATGGATTGCAGACTATTTTTTATAGTCCTTCTGCAGCTCCTAGTTATTTGACTAAGTTATATTAAAGGGCATTTTTGTCTGGTACGTATACGACAAATTCTTTGCGGATGTAATTATAACGCTAGTTCAGAAACCCGGGATAGAAAAGACTAATTGCTAGAGCATTATGGTGAATTGCTGAAATAACTAACTGTAATTACGCGCACTAATCAAAGTGATTAGTCCCTAACGTTTCTCGAGGAGAGTTCCTGCGTAAATCGACCCTTTCATTAGAACCCACGCACGAAAGATTACGACATTTTATAACTCAGATGAACCGGCAGAAAATTTGTTGGCGCGGAACGAACTTGTTTTACCTAACGCTACTGTTTGGACAAGCGAACTGATGTAAAGCGCGAATGCTTTTGAAATGTTTACGCTTTTTGCATCGGATAGTGAGGTGAATCAACCGACGGATTTTTCACACAAAAATGTATCGATATATCGAAAAATCTAACACGTTTCCAAGCCCACCAGTTCCGATCATCTGTTCAAATGTTTGGCTGCTATTTTCATTCGAATATTAGCTGCGATCGTAGATTCAATTAATCCAAAGCAGCTGCTACGAATTCGGCTAACAATGAGCAACCTTGATAGGAAATGAACGCCACAGTTGAAATTAAAACCTGGCAAAAAGTGCAAATATACGCCAAGGACAGTGGTATTTGACTTGTAATTTGAGGATATAAAAGTCGTTCGTTTGAGTTGGGATAAAGTCGATATTTCAGTTGGCTGATGGGGAAGTATTACGTCACTGTTTGCCGTCGTTAATAATAAACGGTTTAGTGTAAACGGAGATGCAGGTAGCCTGCCGTTAACGTTACAGCGTGATTCACGAGATGTGTTTGTGAAAACACGTAAAATTGTGTAAATATGCTGGGATCAGGTCCAAGTAGTGCTAAGACAAGATGAGATTGTAGTCACGGACGAAAATAAAATAGCTTGTAATAGTTCGTGAGATACAACTGTTTCGGAATAAGCTGTCGCCTACATAACAGGCCTCATTAAGTTTTTCGAGGTCTCACACAGTTTTGGTGACAAGATTCGAGGAAATGTGTTGTGTCGAGCGAGTTGATAAATGTTGTAACATTCAGCAAAGTCATGTAAATTGTTTACTGTATCGGTACAATTATGATGATTAAGTTTTTTTTTGTCGGAGCATTACTGAATACATCTGCATACAACAGGATTTAAGATAACACCAACGATACCCAGTATATTCCCATCACTATTCCACGGTATTACAAAATCACCAAACAACTAACCTAGAACAATCAGAATTTTCTAGATGTGACTGAAAGACTCCCGTCTCCTTGCCTAATCAATGTCTTACGAAAGGCTCTGCGTCATTGAAATGTGTATAATTGAAAGAAATAGAAAAAAATATAAACTGTAATAGTCGATTCACTCATTCTGAGTCAGACGTCGGCAAAATAATAACGATTATTCTCCTAGATTTAGTTGCCAAGTGTTTTTATTACAGCATTTAATATTCTGTGTTTTAGCCTCCTATAAGAAGTATAGTAATATGAATGGATATGTCAATGTGTATGCAAGGAACGATTAATCTTGCGGACACAAGGTCGAGCGAATGAGCTAGCTCTCTGCCTAGATAAATAAAACCGTCTGTAATGTTCATTAAGTAACTTAACCTTGTTTAACGTACACAATCAACCCAAAACACAGAAATTAGTAGTCGCAGCAGAGCAGCAGAGCGTCAGCCAATCCGAAGTCAGCAAACAGGCTGCGATCAAATCAGAAAGGCTCAATAGAGCTGAGTTAGCCAATCAGACGTTAGTACTGCATGACGCGTTATGAGATTGACCTAACCTCTAGGTGCTAAGTGGGTTATCTTACTTGGCTTTTACACCTAGATAGTTGATAAGAAGAACTATCATTAGCATCGATTAATATAATGATAATTATCTGTAAGTTCCAGACAAAATCTTACTACCTACCTCACAAGAAGACCTAGATTTATTTAGGGAGTCTGGATATGAAACAGTAATCTAGGTTTACCTACATTTATCTTAGGTCGGCCCCAACACGAAGCAGACATTTTGATTATGTAACACTTAGATCATTCAAGTTTTTACTGGCGTAGGCGACGGTCTGGCAGCCACTCACAATTACTTTAGCATTTAATAGTTTAAATCTAATATATTCTGATCGCTGATTAGTGTTGCATGTCTTTAGTATTTAGTCGGTAAGCTAATAAATTACACGACTGGTTAGTTCTTCTGATATGTCCTAATAAGCACTATAATATTCTGTAGAAGACGGAATAGGGGTCTTATCAAATTTAGTGTTATTTGAAGGCTATAGACTTGGTTACTTATGCTACCCATTAATGACGATAAGGCAATGTCTAAGACCAAATTAAACCACAGAATACCAGTGTAACTGACACAAATAGTAACCAACAGCAATGCATAAGTAAGAAACAGTTTATCTGGCTACAACCACGACCTATTTCCACAACTTTTCCAGCGAGCCAGTGATACGCCACTTTTCCGAGCAGGCCCAGAAAATAAACTTAATAGATCAGATATTTCAACGACGTCATTAACAGTTTCTAGAACTTTCTCGTACAATTGTATGCAGTAAACTGTTGGAGCGTAAGTTCGCCGGAAACATGGGGAGACACTGCCAAACTGCGGTTATTCTTATTATTAAAGTTTCACATAGTTTCTGTGTTTCCATGTGGTGTCGGAGTTGGAAACTTTTCATTAATTATAGGGAATTTATCGCTACAATATGTTCAAAAATGTGGAGGACATTGATGGCGAAAAACCTTACTCAATATTTTGTGCATTAAATTGGTTTCTATTCAAATGACAATGCCTTAAGGAACATCAAAGGATAAAAGAGATTAAAGTCATTCAAAATTATGCAACAAAAGGATAAGGGATCAGTCGCAATTTAGCATGAATTACCTGATCGAACCCAAAAGTTAAGGTTTTAGAAACTTGTTCGGAATTCATACTTATCAATATGGATTTTGAGGATATATTCCGAGGGAAAGGGAATAAATTGCTGAAATATTTGTACCTGAAGCATGTCTTTGACCAGTCAGTTTTCCCTAGCTTTTTCGATTGCTTCTTAAAATACACTAACCCGCATTGGGTTGGCGTGATGGATTAGGACCCGCTCCCAGTCTTAGAGAGGAAGATTGTGTCCAAGCAATGTGAACATCACAGGTCGGTGATGATGACGTACACAGGACTACCAGTCAAACTATACAAATCCACTTTATATGCGGATCTCTCATTGTATAGGAAATCTATACAAAGCCAGGCCATTTTATACTGGTATTGTAAAGCAGTACCAGTACAACATAGAACAAACGTTTGCGTTCGGCGTTTGTTCTACCGAGTTCACTGACGGTTTGTCCCTTTTCATCCTTATGCCCTAAGCAATAAGGTTGAAAAGTTGTACGCCCAAATCGGTATCTACAAAAAACCTGCTCGCTTCGCTGCAGAACATAGAAGTCTAATCCCAGCCTAATGGACACTAACGCGCTCCAAGATGAGTGTCCAAAGTAACATGAGCCGTAACCCGAGACGTTTGACGTGACGTCATCCGCAGACATTAAATCCTAGCTGCTCCAAGTGTACGACCACAGAACGTCAATAAAGTTTAGAAAGCCTTAGCACTTCACACTGCTTGTAAACTGTGGAGATATTCAAGGTGACGTGAGGTCTTTACAGAGTTTTTTGTAACAAAAAAAACTGCTATCCGTGGCGTCACGCCTATAATTTTCGAATGGCTTGGCAGAGGTGTACCTATGGCATGCATACCACATTTTATCAGTCATGTAAGTCCCAAGTAATAGGGGCGAATCTATTTCCATCAGCTCAAATAGCCACAGATCCAGCTTTCTTGATGCTACTGAGAAATCGCCAACCTTGTTAACATACTACCGTAGAGCCTAAAGCATTAGGTATTTGAAATAAAAGATTTAGACAAAAAAAGCTTCGGTATGGTCTTCTTTATTATCAAGTGTTTAGTGAACAGTGCCTAACCTGGTAGTCAAAAGTTTTTTATGTCACCCATGCCTCTGACTTAGCTTTACATGCAATCGCGAAAAATCTCTCAGGCAGAAGATAGAAGATTATAGTGTAATCTATCCATATTTACAGTTACAAAGATGATGATGTCAAATTCCATTACCACAAACCTCATCATCCACATTACATCATACCACTTTAACTGGCGTGTCCCCTCGAGCATGGCATTAAGATAATACTTGTCATCACGTGTCTAGGTCAATCACCTGTCGTTAAAGAGCTTTGATGTTGATTCTCACGTTTCTGAGGTTATAAAGAATTGTGACACTTCCATTTTGTGACAATGACGAACAGTAATATGGCTGTCTTTTTTTGATTCTTTTGTAGCAGTGAAGTAGAAGGACCATGGCTTTAGAGGAATCTGTAAGGCTGGTAATGATGTCGAAATGAATAAAGCGTGCGTAGAATAAAATATAATACTTACCTAGTTCCAAACTTCCAATCCAACGTGCAGTAACCAAGATTTGCCTGACCTTGAAGACAGCGTGGAATGTTGAGATCCTGTTTTTGATCCTATGTTTAGCCAAAAGGTACGGCGATTGGCAGGAACCAGTTTAGGAAGTAGGTAATGCAATGGATGTTGAAGAATTTAGAGGAAAACATTTTTAGTTACCTATAAAAGAGGTGCATATAATTCTAATTAATAATGATGGATGATTCAAATAAGAATTTAATTAAACTTACAGGAAGTGAAGTAGGTACCGTTTTACCGGCAAAAAACCCAACAAGAAGGTAATAGGAAAAAACATGCAGTAGGCCGGTACAATAATTTGTAATACTTAATCACAATGAAGCTTCAAGCGTAGTATAAATGTTTATCGGCTTAATCGACGCTGATTAATAATTAGTTTTCTAAAAAGTAAATAAGTGCGCTTGAGAGAATATTCCAAGGAAAGTTTACAATAAACACCGTAGCGTAAGAATCGCTATCGATAGACATAACAAAAACAAATAGTCCTCTTTTCTATCCTAGAACCGGGACGAAGGATCACGAATGGACACATGAAGAGTCCTTGCGATGTCTACAATAGAATTTAAATCAACTTCAGTGGCGTGCGCTCTATTAAGGCTCTTAGGCTTAGCCTACATTACCAACTGAGCATTTCTTATAACTAATTAACTATATTGTAATAAAATAACACCATGTACAAAATAATAATAAAAAAGTTCAAACTCCTGTTAAAATACTTAGAGCAATTTTTCGCGTACGAATCTTATATTTACAGGCTTGCTTAGGCTAGCATTCGAATAGCCTAAAACCCATTCATAATTTTACGCACACAGCGTCACATCAGTGAATGATCGGTGCTTATTTTCGTGTATATGAACCGCACACATGCATGCCAGCTCCTGCGAGTGGAGGTGGCCTGTGATTGGCTGCAACAACACAAGGCTACGATTGGATGCGTCATGCGTGCCATCTTCAGCCCGCGAACTCCGGCGCGAAGTTCAAATTTGTTTTTTTTTTAACGTTTTTTGCAATTTGCAGGCCAGTGCTAGCTTGAATACTGACTACATACGTCTTACAGCCGCGAATCATATTTTATTAATCAGCATACAACCTAGCACTGGCCTGCAAATTGCAAAAATGTAAGGAAATTAAGAAATTTGAATTTCGCGCGTTTGCGGTCTTCGCTCTTCCGTCCACAGATAGAGTGCAGCACTGACAACACATTTCATTGATTGATTTCGTACTTAAAATCCTGCAAAATTTTGTTGACCGCTGTTGTGAACAAACTCGATATGAAAATGATGCAATTTTATTTGGTAGTATTTTTCTATCGGCAAATTAGAAATTATATTTTACGTTGGAAGCCATTATTTTTTCATTGTTGTGACAAGCGCGAATGCGCGATTTGTTTTGAAACCAAAAACGTACAGATAGTGTGTTATTAGATACCATTATTAACAGTAGTGTAAATATTAGTTTTGTTGTGTATTATTTGTTTATTCCCCTAACAAATAATAACAATGGTAGGTAATTTACTTGTGAAGTTTGTGCTAATAATGTGTGTTTGCTAGATGTTAAAGGTAATAAGTTTTCTCAATTATCGTTTAAGTAATGATAAGGTGCAAGTTGTATCTAAAGGTAGATGTGTGAAGGCCGCTTCGGATATTATCTTGCAAGTGACGTGTTTTGTACTTTTGTAACTATCACCCACTCACTTGGATGAGTTTTTTGAGGTGGCCGAATCTTTCTTCTGTTTGCATCGATAAAAAAATCATGAGTTGAACCTTGAATAATGTGGTGAGTTTTTGAATTGTATTTAGGTATAACTTTTACAGGCTTATTTTCAAATGTTATAAATGTGTCAATTTTTTTTTTTGCTGTCAATATTTCGTGGCCTACCCACCGTGGCGGACCACTGCACGCCACTGACAACTTAGTTCTAAAATCAAGTTTCTCAGTAAAACTAAACACCTTATGTGTGCCTAGCAACAACAAACGTAACATCAAGGACCACACGGCCGATCGCAACACGCGACGCGAATACAAAGCCCAAAATTTCAATATTCGAAATCCAAAAGCGTCGGAACGAGCCGATGTCGGTCGGCACAAAACGAAGCCAACACTTGGGAACAATCGGACTCGCAAAGCGGGGTTTATTTGTTTAGAGAGCGCTAACAAAATGGAACAGCGAGAAATCGAACAAACTGCGGGGCGACGCAGTCGTCAGAACGCTGACACACATTCACTGAACAGCCAATCCTAAAAGCCGAAGTGGATTTATATTATAGTTAAAAATGTTCCCGAGGCACCATTCAATCTTTTATCCGTTACTGAAGATCGGTTCAACCAAAGCGGTGATGCTCTTGAAGTTTACGACGATCACCATAAACCGACAACGCGATGTCAGAGTTGGCAGTTTTGTTGACTCTCGACTTGCAAATGAAGATAAGATGACACACTTTCGTTGCATCTGAACACAGACGATATTGAGGTCGTATGAAATATTTGTTAATGCAAGAACATCTACTATCGACCAAGCGAGGGTAAAGAGATTTTGGAGCGACGGTTTCCTTAATTAGTTCTAAAAGATAAGAGTGTCATTTTGGTGACAACCTTGGTGCATGACGTAACTATCGATTAACGGGTTGAACTGCGAGCAAATATTACAATATCCGTCAAAATATAAGCAAGTTTGGAGTTGTCAGGACGCCGTCAAACTGGTTTTTATTATAGCTCTTCAAATAGCGTTGGCGAAGTTTAATAGAATTCGTCATTCAATGACCTTTGGAGGCACATCTCATCAGGCTTAAGTTTGAAACTAATTCATTATTGATTTAAAGTCGCTTTTGTACAAGTTAATAACTTGGTTGCTCTTTGGCTTTCATGAATTTTCTTCCGACATTTCCATAGATTCTTTGATTACAAAAGGGGAAACATTGAAACCGAATTGGAAGACTGGCAATCAAAATGTCCAAATAAGAATCTGAATTACAACACCCCAGTGGATAAGATACATAAAAAGTTACTTCCTATTGCCAGATGAGATTTGGAAACGTATTTTTTATGTCATAGAGGAAATACCTACTTGATATTGAAATTGTAAAGAAACGATGCGTCTAAAGAACTTCCACGAAATTGGAAGAACGGATGTAAGAAAAACACGTTCTGGCTGTATAAAACGTTTTGAAAGGTAAGTAGAAGTTTTTTATTCAAAATGAATAAACGTTCTAGAGAGCACTCGTAGTAAACACGAGCGGGTCCGTAAAAAAATTGCAGTGATGTAATGCTGGGCGGTGACCTCGACTGGTTGCGGGCCTCTGGCCATACAACAGAGACACGTGGGACGAAACAGACATACAATCATAAGATCACTATGACACACACGTGCCATCCAATATGCTACACCAAAAGGCTTCGCTTTCGCCAATATCGAGCTCAAAGGATCTACTTTTCATCCAATAATTTGGCAGCAATTTAAAGTTAAATCGAGGAGAAATTTCACTCAAAAGCACTTACAATATGCTGCTAAACACCAACATTAAGTCTACGAACGTAAAGACCGTAAATTTTCAACTTCAGATGCGCTTTTTGCATCACGACGTGACTAGTGTTAGCAATCGGCAAATTATTATCAGAAACGGGTTTTTATTTTTATTTATGAAACAGATAGCAAGCATGTTGCATAAACTCGGCTCTGGGTCTGTTGCTGATAATTACATATTGTTGGTCCGCCATCTTGGAATGAGTCACCATGCGAACGAGTACTCCTACGCACACCAAAGTTGCCAGACACCGGGCGGTTTAAACAGTACATCAAAATTTATACACACAAATACAAATTGACGCCGCTCCGTGATTCGGCTGGGTTACGCCAATAAACAAGGTGCCCGTCATCTTTCATCCCTTTTACTCGAACCCCAGTTTCGTATTGTTATCCTTTGTCCATATTAATATTAATGTATGCCGTAGGTGTTCTCTGAATATGAAATTAGGTGCTTTAGCTGTTTCTTGGCATCTAAGTGCGAATATTTTAAGTTTTACTACTTGGAAGACAATCATCTTATCGATGCCTGAATAGATGTGAACGTGACTGTAGACCTAAACTGTTTTCAATGGTACCCTGAAGGTAGACTGTTTCCATCTCGTATTCTTTATTTTATCGTTCCACTCATTTGTTTCAAGCGTCTTACATTCACGTATTTTTTCTACTTTACGTAATTTATATCTGTCAGCCATCCAGAATTCCAGACAATATAGATGATACTCCAAGATTTGAAGGAACATCAACTAAACTAAATGATTGCCTGTCATTTTCATACAATTTCGGGCGACTATTCTGTTGTACCCAGCTTCCTAGCTAAGTAATCTCCATCTAACTATCTTTAAACGCCTCTAATTACAATTAGTTAGCTAGAAATTTAATTAAACCGCCCCTGTGACGTCAGAATGGAAGACGGGAACAATGGATATGTCCTGTGGAATATGTAAGTTATGAGCACATACATGTGTAATGACCTGGCTATCCACTGCTCTGCCATCGCCATTATGTAGCGTAGAACTGCCACAAACAATAAAATGTTAATAAATACTAAAACAATTGTTGAACATTCTAGTTTAAAGCTGGGAATTTCGAATGGTTATGTTGGTTGTGGTTGGATTACTTTATGGATTATAAAAACCGAGTCTTGCTCAATACTAAAACAAGTTTATATTATATTTACCTTCGGTTTGTTTAACGCCAGCTATTTTAAAATGATTCTAATTAAGCCTTCTTTGGTCTCACACCTTGACAGCAATGTGAAGTATGTATTTGAAGGTATGGCCTTTATTTGACCACGTGCCTGACATTCTAAGACACTGGACTGGCAATCAAACATAGTCGGCTGGGCCACGGGTCTACTCGTTGTAAAAGGGAGTAGACAATCCACCATACGGACTCAATGCTGGATTCTCTCACGATGTTTTTGCCTGGCAGTCGGAAAACGTTGGAGTATAAAATTGGATGGCTATAAGAGTACAGGAAAATCAAAGAAACGAAAAATGGACTGTGTGGGTGGAGGATGGTATGGCTAGCAAAGAGGTGTCTGACGAGTAATAGAGAAGTATGGAAGAAGTGGACATGTTGAGCCGACCCCAAATAAATTGGGGTAAGGCCTAGGAATGAATAATGATGATGTGTTTTGGACTGGCGGTCACTCCATATCAAATGCTGGTATTCTGCTGAATCCAGTTAGACTGGAAACTGCTCGTCGCGACGTATCTAGTTGGTGAAATGCTTGGCAGATGATGATATTAATCTCGAGACTCGAGATCTTATCTACGTTACTAAGCACGACATTTAGACTAAGCATAATTCGTGTCACCATCGCACAACTGGAAAACTATAAGTGTAAGAAAGAGACAAGAACATGTTTAACCCTAAGCACGTGTTAATGACGTTCTTCTGTTGGAATCTCGACCTTGGACACTCATCTAAGACACTGGACTACTATGTGAGATAGTTCATTACACCACACTGTAATAAAGTGATTAAGAACCAATTCTATTATAGTAGTACTCATTGGACAATTAGAAGTCGATATCGCGTTTAAACGAGATCAATTTGTCTGTCTGATTCAGTCAGAACTGGATTGTACTTATTTTAATATCTTATCGTATTAGTGAATTAATTGGCTGCTTGAACTAGGTTAGTTACTATTAAGTTATTTAGTAGTATCAGCAGACTTCGTGCAGTCGAGTGTCAACAAAATACGAGGACTCGAAGTTTCATTAGTTGTTAAATTAAACGCGAAGTATTAATTACATTGTTTTTAATTATTCCGCAACTTTGGAGCGTAAAAACTGTTTGTCCTTTGCGTGTTGAAGCCAATTTAAAAGTTTTTTGAAATTGACCCTTTCTACAATATAACCGTACAGTACAGTGCACTCGATCAAATCAAAGTAGCCCAAACTCCGTTAAGTGTAAAGGTGACTTATCACAAATTGCCTGACATGTCACCTTAGCTAATCGTCCAAACCTTGAAGGTCGAAGGTATTAGAACAAGAGCCACAACACGGTCAGCAACCTCCTAATTGAAAGGCCAACACCCACCTGCGATGGGTCCTATGATGATGTCACATTGACTTTGGCCCCTGACCTCATGGCAACTGAGTCATTGAAGCGATAAGAATGATACAACTACTAAAATAACTCGGCGTTTATCGTGTTCGTGATAATTAGAACATGTTTGTAGGTTTATATTTTGTAGCTATGCGATGACCCTCAATGCAGTGAGCGCTAAAATGATTGCTCAGATGTCGGCCTGTCATACAAATATGTCAATAAAGTAAAAAATCGATAAACAAACAATGTTTGCAACAATAAATTCAGTCATTCCACATGAGTGACAACTGTGAAATATGATTGGACAAGGACGAGTAAACACCGGAAGGTTGTTTTGATCAATCGATTTGATGGAGAACCAACATGACAGCCTCGTCTAGTAGTCAGTCTCAATCGCGACTGCTGAGAATGAGGTCCAGGGTTCGATTTCCAGGTCGAGCTAAGTGTTATTGGGTTTCTCCATCAAGAATTTCTCAGTAGCAGCCACGGAGTCAGGGGCCTTAGTCTGCTATTCAATAGTGTCAGAATGGTCGATCATTGATCTCATAATGGTTGATTGACGACAAGCCAAAAAGTACCTTAAGTCGACAGGCATAAGGTACTTTTTGGCTTGTCATAAATCAACCATTATGAGATCAATGATCGACCATTCTGACACTATTGAATAGCAGACTTGGGGCCCTGGATTTGTGCCCGATTTATGGCAATAGGCTCGCCCCCTATTACATGGGACTTAACATAACTGGCGAAAAGTGGGTGTTCTGTGAGGTACACCTCTGCGTCCTCTGCCCAACCCTTCGGGGATTATAGGCATGATGGTTTACAAAAAACCAACTTCGATGACAGCATTGATTTCTACTTTTGTATAGTCCATGTTTAGAACTTTTATTTCCTCTCTTGAGAACTAAACAATCAAGTACCTACCAGTATAACATTTCGAAGAGATCGGTTACCCTCGGAAGCTCTTCGATTCTTTTTCGGTATTTCACAAGAAATAAAACTACGAGGAAGCGGAGAGTAAACTCGGCATTGATTGGCAGCTTCGAATTTAGTATGGATTGAATTGCTGAGGGACGAAAGCCGGATAGATTTCAGCTTCACTTAGTCTACGATTGCGACAAACATCAACTGTGAATCTACAAAAATAACACTGTAAAAGACTCCAAACGTGATAAATAAATGGTAAATTCTGAATTTCTGATCCTACACAGTTTTTATACGTTCTCTGAATCCGTCATTTGTCATAGTCCGGTCTGATGGAGGGAGCATCCTACACCCGGTTAGGTACCCTCATATATTTTCGTCCATTTAAGAGTTTCCACCAAGGACGCTTTATCTCTGACGATAGTTTGAGGTAATAAAACCAAATGGGGCCGCGCTATGGAATTCGACGGATCGTAAAGAATACTTTTGGGATTAAATTGTTCTGACAGTACCTATTTCGTTGCAAACTTGGCACACTTTTAATACCTACGAGGGAAAATTGGAGTTCTTAACGTGAGTTAGGATGGTTCAGTCTGCTTATTGGTGAATAGCATCATTCATTCGCCTATAATTTTCCCACAGCTAGGACACAGGCCTCCAGCACGCGAGCCTAGTGCGGGTTGGTAGATCACATGTTTTCGAAATTTTGGTTCCTATTCGGTTTCCTCACGATGTTTTCCTTCACCGTTTTGAGAGCTGTAGCGATGAAATAAATTACACAAAGTAATGCACCTGCCTAGGTTCGAATTCGAACCCACAACTTACTGCTTGTTAGTGCATGTTTACGTACGCGCGGCGCGGCGTGCGGCGCGGCCGGCGACGCGTCGAGCGACGCGTCGAGCGAATTTTGTGTTCACGGACAGGCGATGCGTGCAGCGGCAGATATCATCGTTCGCGCAAACACAAACGTATGGCAATGTACGACGGTGTACATAGAGACGCGGCGCGGCGGCCGCGGCGGCGGCCGCCGCGAATTTTCAAGACCAAGTTCCGTCGCGGGCATCGCTTCATCGAGAATAAACCGCCGCGTGCATCGCCGCGTCCGTCGCCGCGGCCGCCGCCGCGTTCGCCGCCGCGGCCGCCGCCTCAAATTCAAGCAATCGCGTATAAATTCGCTTCTCCGTGAACGCACTCATACACCGCCATACGTTTGAATTTAGTGCGGATCGCGTCGCCGGCCGCGCCGCGCGCCGCGCCGCGCGTACGTAAACATGCACTTAGTCAGGCAGGAGCGTCACCACTGGGGCACCGCTGCTCTCTATGAGCGAATATTTAGTGTCAATTAGGCGAAGCTTTAAATTAGCGTGTGTTGTGTGACATTGTTTGTGTGTCTACGTAACATTCGTCAACGTCCCCCCAGCATCCCGGGCGGCATATGTCACGGCACTTTCACTACGATCTAGTAACGTGAGCCGTCCGTCACGCATAGCGGGTGGCGTCATCCAATCCGAGGGTCACCAGTTTTCTATTCGCGTTTAGAAGTGACGCACGCGCCGATGACGCTGCGCGGCGAGTGGCCCGCGCATACGCTTGAAATACACCGCTTCACCCCCCCCAACCACAATCGGTCGCGTAATTAAAGGCATCTGGAACAGCGTCACCGCGGGGTAATGGCCGTCTAGTAGCCATATTTCAGCTGAAATCACCGTCGCATAGCCCCCTACTCCCCCTCTTTCACTTAATTTCTAGCCTGGCCGCTGCACCGCCAAATTGCTTGAGAGAATAATATTACAAAGAGGATTGAATTCTTCTAAATTATAGGGTAGACACCCTCGTGATTTTAAGCGTTTATCAAAAACTCTTATTGAGGTGTAAAGAACAATGGCCAAATTTCTATAGGAGCTGGACCCGACTTTTATTTTTCATGTCCCAAAACAAGCTATAGTTTAATTGGTTTGTTTTTATGTTGTAAACACCATCCTGTTGAAAAATCGCACCTAAATAGCCACGATTTTTTGTAATAACGTCAACAATACTTTTGAGGTTAGAATCAACAAATACCTTTAACCTGACTGCGAAGTAGCCTAAAAGTGTAGTTAGCGATAAGCGAAGAGGCTTATTATCGATCTCGTTCCCATTTATTTCGATTTCTCTCAGATAATTACCCAAAAAATGGAACATATCTCAAAACTCACTTCTTGTCTGTCCATGAGTCTCCTAGAGTTGTCACAAAAAGAGCCTTCTGTCAAGCCGTCTCGTGGAGTCTGGTCTGCTTCGACGGCAGATTTTGACCGACAATTCAATGAAAACTACACCTATTGCTCTAACTTTCACAGCGTATAGTGTAAAAAACAAGGATGGCATAATAATTATCATCACACGTGAAGTCTTTTATGAACGACTTCAAAAAAGCCGCGTATCGATGACCACAGATTATGTAACTTGTCAATCACAAATGACGTTCCGTTGTACGTGAACAAAACGCTAAGTGAAAAACGTTGCCGTTTGAGTCGCTAAGCTTACTATGAACCTACATAATTATTTTTATGACAAGAATCCAGTACATAATAAATAAGCATAGTAGTTGAAATTGATGCCTGCGTACTAATTGAATTGAATTTGGATGAACAACTATTCAGAAAAACGTGAATAATTAGTCTTTGAATACCAAGTCCTTTCATCCGCAAAATGAATCGTAATTAGGTGCGTTCCAGTGCGTTCTGAAACTATTATTTTAATTATTTTGAAACAGTTACAAGAACACAAATAAATGGATAACTTTTTTTTGTGGCTACTTAGAGAGTTATTTCTTGCGTTTTTTAAG
The DNA here is from genome assembly GCA_949316265.1 of Diarsia mendica. NCBI lineage: Eukaryota > Metazoa > Arthropoda > Insecta > Lepidoptera > Noctuidae > Diarsia > Diarsia mendica. The sequence goes on along the minus strand of OX438912.1, from coordinate 5,388,924 downwards.
ACCTTAAAAAATAAGGGTATTTTTCATATATATGCCATATTGGGACCCCATCGTTTCATCGTCAGGTACGATTTGGCCGACCTTCTTTGTAGGACAACTCTAAAATTATATTTTAGTATTGTGCTAATGTTTTCCTGTTTACATGGCGTGTTTAACTGTCATCGGAATCGATGGTATTTTTTTTACTTGTTATTCAATTTACTAGATCAACAATACACCTTTCTAAAAATTCTATTAGCTACCTTTTACTCATAATTATTGAAACAACAATCTACTACAGAAAATCATCTGAGCTTTCTCACAATTGAAAAAATACTGATCTAATGAACTACTTAGCAATAAAACTAAAAGAAAGAACTATTACAAATCCTATCATCATCATCATTTTAGCCAAAAGACGTCCACTGCTGAACATTGGCCTCCCTTAAATCCTATCATTAGTTATTTACTAAACTTTATGGCAATTTGTAGGACACATGTCGAACTTTATGACGGGAATCAACAATCGTAAGTGTCCTACTTACGATTGTTGATTCCCGTTTGTCCGAGCGGCCGCTGTGCCATGGTTACCCTACCCGCTCTCGGCATGTACCTCTCTCTCCTCGAGAAATGAGGCCATACTGTAGGTAGGTACCCAACCCCAGCCGTTTATGAATAAGATAGAAAAGATTTATTGCAATGAATGAATACTTAATTCCGACTACAAGTTCAGATTCCATATTACATTTTGGCATATGGCCAAGCAAAATATCAATACAAATTACATATAGGAATAAAATATGTAGCCTCGAAACGCGAACTATTGAATGTCTCGTGCCTGTAATAAATAAAATGTCGTTTGTTATGCCTTTACAGTATTTTCTATAGCTTGTTGGTATTTGTTGTAATTTCGAATCCTAGACATAATGCCTTGGGTGTGATCAGAAATATTAGTAGCACCAAGCTACACCATAATAAGGGATACTTAGACATGAAAAGTTAAAATATTGTTCTACATTTTTCAAGACCAGAAAGAGAAATTTTACTTTAAGTATCAAATTGACACACTACATCAATTTGCCACATTATAGTCATTTCAAACACAAACAAAGTTGTGATTTGACTATACAGGGCATTTTATGTTGGTAGTCAATTTGATAAACAATTAATTTCCCTGACTTTTCATCAATTTAACAATATTTTTACTTTTCATGACTAAGTAGGTATGCCTAATTAATTATTGTGTTCTAAATTCATTGTTTTCACTTTTAGTTAATGAGTAGATAGTGTAACTAAAATGTTTGAACAATTAACATTTTCTAGTTTATAGTACTTAGCATGTTTTAAATAAAATAATTATGAAGTTGTTTTGTCTGTCTGGAGTGCCCAGATTTTATAGGTGTTCTTAATTATAACATTCTTAAATTAGACTTTAATTTATCTATTTTTTAAATAAGAAATCTTAATTGTTGAATAAGATTTGCATTAATTAGAATTTCTGTCTTATTTGGTTGATGAAAAGTGCTCAATTTGAAATATTAAATTATGCCTTTTGAATGGAAAAAACTTGTCATGCAAGTTTACAAGAAGTATTTGCTTTTACAAGCCATTTACCTAACTGGTAAAAGTTGTTATTTTTAAATTAAGTTATTAATTGAAGAAAGGGTTTTAGACAAATCCAAAACATGCTGTTCTTTAATTTTTAACCGACTTCAAAAAAAGGAGGAGGTTATCAATTCGACTGTATTTTTTTTGTTTGTTACCTCATAACTTGCGACTGGGTGAACCCATTTTCATGATTATTTTTTTATTTGAAAGCTGGTGCTTCTCGTGTGGTCCCATTGTCACCATTTCAATATCTGATGATGGAATCTTGTAGAAATCGGGAGAACTCTTCAATAAATAACAGCAGATTAACCGCGATTGTTGATATAGCATATCTAAGCATTGTTTACGCCATCACACAACTTAATATCACGCCTGTACTCACTACAAAGGTTATAAAAACTATTTGGTGAAGATCTGATGAAGAACTTCGGAGATATGCAACGGAACTCCTCAATAAATGATAGCAAATGGACTGGGATTGCTGAAATCTCATGTCTGTCTATTGTTTACACCAGTTCATAACATCACGCCGGTACGTTGTGAAGGAGTAAGCACATGTGAACCACTAAAAAGTGAAAAATAAAAACTTTTTTACAAAAAATAAAACCAACTTCGATGGTTGACGTCGGTGGCAGAAACATGAAATCAAACAAACAAAAGTCACCGACTTCAGAAGCTGATTTTTCTTAAGTTTATTTTTCACTTTTTTGTGTTTTATTTTTGTCGAAGTTGGTTTTATTTTTTGTAAAAAAGTTTTTATTACTGACACATGGTCAGTTCACAGGGCTTATGTGGAATATCACATTTTTGAATCATTATTATCTGCTAAGCCTTTTCCCAATCTATGTTGGGGTCGGTTTCCAGCCCAACCAAATGCAACTTAATATCAGTATTTTACATGGAGCGACTGCCTATCTGACCTCCGTAACCTAGTGATTTTTAAATAACATGCAATAAAAACAATTCCCATCACAGTTACGAAATGAGCACATCAGCAGAACTAATAAATGTCAGTCCTGGTATTCACCGAATGTTACAAAACTGAGACGCGGTACATCAACGGGTTTTATTTTCAAATAAAAAGAACTGATCACTGAAACATTTCAGTTTTGTTTATTGCACCTATGGAGCGAGAAATTAATGTCATTCTCGGCTTGGAAAAATGTACTGAAGAGTTATAATATAGTTTACAAACTGGCTATAATTATGTTCCAATACGTTAAGAAATTGTAAAACTGTTTAATTCTTAGAATTTTTTAACATTGGCTCAATACAAAATGGTTGATGATATCAATTTTGCATGGAATTCACACTTTATTTTGAGGATTGCTAATGTAATACTTATCTAAGGAGGTTCATGAACAGACACCAGCATATCTATCAAGCTACCCAAAAGTGTGAAATTTTAAATTTTCGAATCAACCTTGAACCTATTGCTCCTGTGACAAAGTTGAAAATTTAATAAAAAAAACTTGTGACAGATAGCAGTAGCTTGATGTACACACGGCTACACATCAAGCTATACATTTCCAGTTTACGCTGATCTCGCACTGTACGGAAATCCCATTCAATGCGAGACCAGCTTATACTGGAAATGTATAGCTTGATGTGTAGCCGTGTGTACTAGTGTCTGCACTTTCAAGACAATTAAACTTATTTTAGTCTCTAATTATTTTAAATTTTACACTACACATATCTATAGGACCCACACTTTTTTTTATGATAAATCATAGGATGTCATTTTAAAAGATTTGCTGCATCAGAACAATTTAGCTCTTCAAACCAGCTGACACAATACAATTAATTGTATGAAATTGTACCCAATTGAGTTCCAAATAAATCATTGGTTTCCAAACCAGGGACTGAATTACCCAAAAATTACGGTACCTTTAAATTTCGGTATGACGTCATACCGTTAAATAAGGGTTACCGAAATATTGCGATACCGTTATTTTTTCCGGTAGTGAAATTCTGAGTATGGAAATGCATACCGGTATATTTCGGTAGAAGTACCGTAACCGTTATAAATATATCGGTAGCGGTACCTAAACCTTAATAAATAGGGGTTTGCTTTGACGCACCGCCTCGCCACTCTGTCTGTCGTTCACTTGCCGATTGTTGCACATTATTAGATTATAAACTACATACGCAAGTTGTAACGTCTTCCACCGCACACACGCGCGCCGCGCATGCATTTCGGTACCGAAATCGTGTAAGGGTTAAATAACGGTTCAGCCCAACCTTTATTTATAAAGGTACCGGTATAGCTCAACCTTTATTTTAAACCGGTACCGGTATATTTTTGAGGTATCTTAACCTTTAACCGTAACCGCTTTCAGTCCCTGTTCCAAACACAATACATTTTATTGAAAAGGAATATATTGGGTTTTGAATACAATGTAATCAGCTGTAGTAATAAGTTCTGAGCAAAGTGTAACACAATTTTGGGAAATCAATAAAAAGATTAGATTACTAACTTGTACTTAGTACTTATTTGGTACAGATAGAACTTTATTGTTACCGTTTGATCTAGGCAAAGGTTGAAGTGACCTAAACTCTATGTTGAACTGTGACACGCTATAGTTTTTACATTATATGGCTGGTAGATTAGTGTGTATGCTTGTTTAGACTTTATAACAGGAAATCTTGTGTAGTTAAATATGTGGTTAATGCTTCAGTATTATTTTTTCAGAGTTAATGTTGCCAACACTATGATGTGAAGGATTCTTATTGGGTGAGACATTATCATAAGGATATAGCCATGGAATATTCACTTGTTTTGTAATGTTAACCTAAGCTATTAATTGACTTTTAATACCGCTGGACTATAAGTTATCTCAGTAGAATTTAGGTGCAATATTCAGCACAATTACTTATTATCTCAGCAAAGATGTTACTAAGTAGGTACCTATTTAATTCTTATCACTAATGGCTATTTGCTCGTCACGTGTAAACTACCTCGTGAAGGGGGGACTTTGGTGCAACTGTACCTACTTCTTACAGCCTTGAACCTCCTTGAACATAACCTCACCTACCACGGTATTGTATAATATGCACTAATAATAACGCGTTGTCCTCAGTAAAGCCGATTTGTCTACCGGCCGATAATGCCCGTGTATTTATTTTTACCCGTTACGCACTCCCAGCTGTCTGGATCGTCTCAGCCCGGCCACCAAGGAAAAATCACTAATTCCAACAACCTATAAACATCTAACTACCTATTCAAACGTTTATGGGCTCGGAATAAACCTGATTCGCTGTATTTGGAACCCGTTTGTCGGGTCCACAGAGAAATTGAACGCCCTAAATTGCAATACCTAGCTGAAATCGCTCAGTTCACCCAACTAGAAAGTTTATATCTGCACAATGTACCGGTAAAGTGTGTAACTCACCTTAGTCGTTCCCGGCAGCGGGTGCAATTCGTCCACAAAACAATTTCCGAAAGAGAAATCACAAAAATTCTGCACAACACGACGAGCGCAGGTACACAGGGCGTGCAACCACTCAATTCACAGCCGGCGTGGAAAATTCACAAAAGAACAGTCGTACACTTAGAATCAACAGAAAATACACAGATTACACTAACTTAAAATCTATGATTTCCACAAGAAATATCAAGTTGAACCAAAACGAAAAACGCGCCAACTGTCAAACTAAAAAACTACAAGCACCGACATGCCGCGCGTCCGCGCGATCCGAGTCCGCTCTACTGACTGAGGGCACCACAGTCACACACACGATCCTCACTTCACGTCACGCTATCCATGCGCCCCATAGACTATACGACATTCGGCTAAACGCTACATGCTTGTGTCGCAATTTAATTTTCATTTATTTAATATGAATAGTAGCTGTACCGCTATCACATAATTGATAAAATATTATACCAACGTCAACGTTATCTATATTACGATGCGACAAAATGAGATAACCGTTCGAACGTGAATTCTGGCAATAAAGTAATGCGGCCACGATGAAAAGATCTCAGCGCACTACGAAAATATGTACAAGCCAACACTCATCTATATCCGTACGGGATAGACGTTAGCCAGACGCGCATGCGTCAGTCGGGCCGCGGCGGGTACGACGTCAGTGAATGACAAGCCCTGCTGCGCTTGTATCGGTTCGGTTATCCGATCGATTTCAAAAGAAATGTGGTTTCTTCAGCGAGCAACTCACTCAACTTACTTTTATATTTGGTCTATAGTTTCAGTCGTAGTAGATATGCAATAAGTTCAAATAGGCAAAACGCGGCGCGCCACGGTCTGAAAGACTGAAAAATAATATTGAAGCCGTACATATGTGAAAAACGATTAAAAATATTGTTAACGTAGGTACCTACGTTATGATCGCTTAACGTATTAAACTCGAGTTTAGATACGAATCTAATAACCGAGCTTATTTTTAAATGCAGATATGATGATGATGTTATTTTTTTATGAAAGTATGGCATTCATTTAAACGTTTTTATTGAGCTATGCCTCTTTTATTTAGATGTAGGATAAGCACGGAGCCACGGAGTGCCATCCTCATCTCGGGGAAGGTGACAGGGACAATCTGCAACCTTGCTCAGCAGGCGCTTCGCATAGTTGAACGTTGGTGTGCTGAGTTCGATCTCTCAGTGAACCCCACGAAAACCGAACTAGTCATGTTTACCCAAAAACGAACGCTAGGCCCTCATCGCCTACCTAAGCTATTCGATACAGAGCTCCAGTTAGCCAACGAGGTTAAATACCTGGGAGTTATCCTGGACAGTAAGTTAAATTGGAGCAGTCATCTTGACAACAAGCTTAACAGGGCCTGCATCACCTTTTGGCAATGCAGGAGGATGATAGGTAAGAAGTGGGGCCTATCCCCCAAAATTATACTGTGGATTTACTGTGCGGTAATCCGACCCATGATCACCTACGGGGCAGTGGTCTGGTGGACCCGCACCAAATTAATAACAGCCATATACAAGCTGCAACGTATGCAAAGGCTCGCCTGCATGGCGATCACAGGCTGCATGAGGACAACTCCGACTGCAGCCCTCGAAGCCATACTGGGGCTTCCGCCGCTCCACCTGTTCATTCAGCAGGAAGCAACGATGACGGCGGTGCACCTTAACACGCTACAACTCTGGGGTAAGAAGTACACGCAGCATACTGCGGCACTAGAGGGACTCCAAAGCGAATTTCCCCTGGTGAAAGCTGTTAATGATCGAGTACCCAAACAGTACGTATTCGACAAGAAGTACAAAATCCAACTCCATGAGGACCACCGCTGCGAGGGACTTAGCCCCGCAGAATTGCGGATCTTCACGGATGGATCCAAAACAAGTACTGGCACTGCCAGCCGGAGTCTTCTCGGAGGATCTCAATATCCACATAGCCGTACCTTTGGGTGCCCACAACACTGTCTTTCAGGCAGAATGCATGGGCATCTCCCTGGCGGCATCAGCCATCTTGGCTCGGGAGGTAAAGGATCAATCCATCCGTATACTCTCTGACAGCATGGCGGTGCTGCTGGCATTAAGGAGCCACACGGTCAATTCCGGGCTAATATACGAGTGCCACCAACAAAATTATACAGTTTGCGGTAACTTGATGCTCTAGCGAAGTAGCGACTGTGCATTGTTAGACTTGCTGCTACTTTTTTTGCTGAGGGACATAGACAACACACAGGTACACAGCACTAGTCCACGATGATATCCATGATAGGGTCTTCATGCCGTGGAGCGTGGACTACGACTACTCGTGGTCGTGATCGTAGGATCACAACCATGACGGTTCGTATGACCGGACACTTATATTAAAACTTATCGGATCACTGTCGCTAAACTGCATAGCTATTCACAAGCATTTGAATCGAAAGCCCCTATTCAAAACACTTCGATTCAATTTCGATTACGACATGTAAGTCGTATGTCTATCTCGCTCACTTCCGATTCGATTGTTTGTGAACAGCTATGCTTAATACTTTTATTTTTGGTTCGATTGTACTTCCGATCTTCATCTCAAATCACAAATCACAATCGAAACTATTACCTACTCGGTTTCGGTTTTGTGAATAGCGATTTTCGATAGTATATACGATCGATCGATTGGTTGTGAATAGCTATGTACATAAAATGTACCTATGCTACATACATTCGAGTGGTTGTGAATAGCTATGTTGGTCGAATATCTGGCAGTGTGACTAAACGTAGCACTTGTACCCGCGTAGTGCACGAGGTTCCTTATACTTAGGTACACCTAAATCTAGGTACACCTAGATCTACTGGGCGAAATAATCCACAACGAAAGGACTGATCGCCCGTCTGGTGTCTGCCGGCGTCCCCGAAGATAAATAAAACACCTAGATCTAAATAGATGATGGTTTTAAGGAAAATCATCATCTCGGCATCTCCCTAGCCTTTTCCCAACTATATTGGGGTCCTCAATTTGGGGTTGGCTTCCAGTCTAACCTAACATGGAGCGACTGCCTATCTGACCTCCACTACCTAGTTAATACTGGGTAATTCGGTATCCTCTGGTAAAACTGGTACATAAGTCAAACTGGCCATTATCTGCCTGTAACGACTGTCAAAGATCGACTGCAAAGACAGAAGGGTGTAAAAGTACCCATAACAAAGCCGAAAGGCGACTTAACTATCTTAACCTATCCAATAAGTTTAAGAGCGTAGACGGGCTGCGTATAATATACGTATATATAACTATTGCCGTCGCGCTGCGCTCTAGCAACCGGGCGGTATCAATATGTGAGTGCGATAGAGACAACTGCAGCTCAGAACGATTTTACCTATAAAAAACCTTGACCGATCGACGTTTCGTATTCTCCTGTTTTCTCCTCGAAACCTAAGCCAATAAAATTATATTTGGTATCAAAATTTAAAGGAAGAATAGATCTATGCCCCTATTACTTGTTTTTATTTTAAAAACTTTTCAATTTTCTTTGGTAGTCATCTGATTACGTAGGTAAAAACGGGGTATTTTTTTAGGTTTTTGGTAAGTCATATTTATTTTTGTAATAAATTTTTTGAAAAAAAAAATGACAGGGGCATGCCTTCAATAGACCTGGATTTTTATAAATAAAAACGATTACTCTAGAGGCATTATCCAGGAAGAGAATAGGGGAATACATTTGTATCAAAAAATGCAGCCCGTCTACGCTCTTAATAAAGTGTAGGTACAAGTTCTAATGTTATAATTTTAATCTGCCAGAGCAATAAACGCTATCTCAAGGCTGTGCAGCCTACATCCAATAATTTTAATAAAAATATTGTGTGGATATTTTAGATTTTGTGTATAATAAATCTGCCTGAATGTTTGAAATTTTTATATTCAACTTAAACATTTTTGTCTAAATTCATGAAGCTAGATAATTAAAATATTTTAGTTCCCAACGCGATAAGATAGGATTGAGTGTTTCTACGCCAGTTTTGCCATACCTAGCAGTTCCTACCATTATCATTTCTGCCTAGCCTTTTCCTAACTATTTAAATCGGGGTCAGCTTCCAATCTTACTGGATGCAGCTTAATTAGCTGAATATCAGTATTTAACATGGAATCTGACTGCCTATTTGACTTACCGGGTAAAACGAAACCCCTTGGTAAGACTGGTTGTCAGATTTGAACGTCACCTGTAACGACTATCAAAAATCTACAAATGATAGCCGGAATCGACGGCTTTACGTGCTTTTCCAAGCACGGAGGAAACACGGTATGTAATGTGTGGTCATCCACGGACCGATTTGGCGCGACTTAACCTGTAAATTGTCCCAAGCAGCTATAATTTAGCCACAAGCTGTTCAGAGCAGTTCATGAATCATTAGAAATCATGGATATCCCCATCGCTACAGAGTACAGACCCAAACTGGATCCGAGTGATGGGTAACAGCATTTTATCTCATATAGAGGAGGCCTGTGTGCCAGCAGTAGGAATAATATCTTAGGTGATCATGCCATGATAAATGGGTTCCAAGACTATTTTTAAATTTAATTATTTTAATTTGTGGCTGGATCCTCATGTAGAATACTATATATTGTTCTGCATCCTGGTAGAGTGGAGAATTTCTTTTTGGTTCATGCCTGCCACACTATTCCCCAGCCACTGTAACTCCTGAAAACCAGAATCAACAGTGGCAACCACCAGAAAAGTGCCGACATAATAAAGCTCGTCGAAGCCTGAGGAATGGAGGGATAATTATGTCAGACTTTTATCGACTTCTACACTCGAATCGATGACTAAGATTTTAATGTTTTGTTTGTTTTTTTTTCTAAGTAGAAACTTGGAAAGTACTGTCGTTTGCCTCATTCAAGTCCTGGAGGGCAGTGGAGGGGGTGAATTCGTTTCGAGTCGAGTCAACGGTCGAGAAGGTTATCGTGTGGTATATTCTATGTCGACTAGGACTATCGACTAAAACCCAATTAGGATACCCTAGTCAGGAGAATTTATTGAATTTCCATAACGTACCTGAAATAGTTACTTGTGTCATCATAGTAGGTATAGTTGAGTGGTTTAGGCGTTTGCCTTGTGACCTGGTGGTCGTGCGTTCGATTCCCACGGGAAGCATACTTTGTGTGGTGGTGTTTCCAGTTCGGCTAGGACATTGCAGGCTTGAATCACCTGATTGTCTATGTCTGATAAAAAGATGATTCCGTGCTTCGGAAGGTGGTCCCAGCCGCCAAATGGCGGTCGTCAAACCATGTCAGAGAGACCCTTCAGGTGGTTTAGAAACTCTGACATTACACGATAAGAAGAAGAAGTCTGATAATATACTGAATTCACCTCATACCGTCTGCGGAGGGCTGTCCCTTACAGCTTGTGTAAAGAGCTTTTTAATATTTTTTTTTATAGAATGAGCAAGATATAATTATGTGACATATACATTTTTATCGCATAAAACTACCTACATGTCTTGTAGCATCTACTTTTTAAGGCAAAAGTAAATATGCACAAGTATCACATTAAATAATGCTGTAGAATCAAATGGCTGTTCTTGTAGATAACGTCAAAACTCTTAGTCCAAGATCCAAGAGCAATCAGACATAACTTATTTTCACACGGATGAAACCTGAAGTTTTCAGTAGCGTCTCGTGTGCCTTGAATACCTACGCGCTTTGTGGAACTTGCCGAGTGACACCTGGGCAGGTACCAGGTGAGAAAGGTGACTAAAAATAAGAACTATTTAACTTAAATTCACATGGCTGATTTTTATATATGTCATGTAGAATATTATTTTAAAGTAATATCATATAGTGTCAGACACTTTTGATGGACCAGAGTTTTTGTCAGACGCTTTTAAGCTTGGTTTTTGAAGCGCCTGACCGATATAGCATGGCAATATCCCGATCAATTAGCTTTAAGTATTAAATCATTAGGAGTTTAGTATTATTTAAAGCGTCTGTTAAGCAATACGGCCGACGGAAAGTGTCTGGGAGTATTTGCGACTTATTTTTAAGGATAATTCCTAAAATATACGTAAAAAACAGCTTGGAGAAAATACTTCACGTATTTTCTCCAAGCTGTTTTTTTACGTATATTTTCTACTCCCAGACACTTTCCGTCGGCCGTATTGCTTTACAGACGCTTTAAATAATACTAAACTCCATATGATTTAATACTTAAAGCTAATTCATCGGGATATTGCCATGCTATATCGGTCAGGCGCTTCAAAATCCAAGCTTAAAAGCGTCTGACAAAAACTCTGGTCCATCAAAAGTGTCTGACACTATATGATATTACTTTAAAATAATATTCTACATGACATATATAAAAATCAGCCATGTGAATTTAAGTTAAATAGTTCTTATTTTTAGTCACCTTTCTCACCTGGTACCTGCCCAGGTGTCACTCGGCAAGTTCCACAAAGCGCGTAGGTATTCAAGGCACACGAGACGCTACTGAAAACTTCAGGTTTCATCCGTGTGAAAATAAGTTATGTCTGATTGCTCTGGGATCTTACTCTATCTCTACCGCATAGATATTGCGGTATGCGGTAGCCGTAATCTTTGTACCTTAATACAGGTCTACAGCAATGCCCAAAAGGAAGACAGGAAGGATTTTAGCATTTTATGTTGCCCACCTTAGCATCGAATTATTATATTTATAAATTCGATGTTCATGAATGAGCTATCAATCGTTTCGTTATTGAGGTCTGGGCGACGAAAAACTACATTTTAGATTTTTACGGCATAATCAATAGGGCAGAGGCGTTTCAATGCTAGTGCTGCAACCACAGGGTGGGTACGTGGGTACCTACTACAGGCGGTGCCGTGTGAGGTCCGTAGTACTCGAACCAGGCGAGCATGTATGACCAGATCGTCGTATCCTACGAATAAGGGCGTAACTGCAAAACAGCTACTTTTCAGGAGACACGAATTAGTAGAGTAGAAGAAAGACACAAACGTAATTAGGGCATCGTCTCTTCTACATATACGCAAAATAGCAATTCCATAGAACACGGCCCCAACCACCATTAGGGTTTTTTCTATGTACCCAATATGGAAAATTAAAATATTTAGATTTACGTACTTGCTTAAAAAATCTCTGTTACCGCCGACTGGTGGCCGAAGGACCCTAGCACTCGAGCCCGTGCAACTTTACTACTTACGGTGAAAGAGGGCGCGAGGGCGATTGTGGCTTTATTCTTCGTTGAAAACGGAGTACTTCAAATTGTGAGTTTTGAGAAATTTAATCTAATTATTTCACGACCTGTACCATTTTTAACCGACTTCTAAAAAGAGAAGGAGGTTCTCAATTCGGATGTTTATATATATTTTTTTCATGTTTGTTCGGGCATAACTCCGTCACTTGCTAACCGATTTGAAAAATTCTTTTTTTGTTGAAAAGGGTATACTCCCAAAAATTTTTTTTTATCGAAATCGGACAAGCGGTTTTTGAAAAATCAACAAAACTAAAAAAATAACTACATTGTCCACATTATGACCTATGAACATGTGATTGTGAACCACTAAAAAGTGAAAAATAAAAACTTTTTAACAAAAAATAAAACCGACTTCAAAAGAAAAAAACAAAAAAGTCAAAAATAAATCAGTTTCTGAAGTCGGTGGCAAAAAAAAGAAATCAAACAAACAAAAGTCACCGACTTCAGAAACTGATTTATTTTTGACTTTTTTGTGTTTTTTTTTGAAGTCGGTTTTATTTTTTGTTAAAAAGTCTTTTTAACTGTTTTGTTGGACTGGTTACATGTAGTATGACGGGCAGAATGTAAAATAATTATGCAATAAAAGGAAAAAGCCCTTATGTTCTTTACGCCCTTATTCGTGAGATACGACGAGATGGTTGAACGTGGATGAGGCAAAAGGAGTATGTATATGTAATGCGCCTACCACGCGCTCACACTTCCCCACAGTCTTGCTTGCGCAATTACACGATGCACACAGTACATCGCGCGTGTGGTTTGTAATGGTAATACAGTTTCACCAACCATACGCGCGATGTACTGTGAAGTGTGAACGAAAAGTGTGGTGAAGCTTGAGCGTGTAGTAGGCCCATTAGGGTCGTAGCAGGTCCCGTCGAGGCGGCGGGTTGTTCGATAGAGATGCGGCCTCGACACAAAGTGCTAAGAAGGAAAATGGGTGGTTTTTAGTCAGTAGAAGTCTGACACTACCGCTTTGCCCAGAGCGGGAGGGAGGAGTCACTTGATGATTTCTAACCTTCCAAAAAAAAAGGATCGAGCAGGTGGCGCTCTGTGGTTTCTGTCCCCCTACTGCACCCATGGCAAAAAGGCGAGAGTTTCTGCATACGATATGTGTGACTCCGGTTATACGAAAACCGAAATATATTACATCAATGTTTTGTATATAAATACGTACCAATGTTTTGTATATATATAAGTACCAAGTAGCCTACGTAAACCAACAAGTGTTCTCTTTATTTACATAAATTTCCCAGGTATAAATAATCCCACTTTTATTTTTATTTGACGATAAATGTCAAATAGTTTGTATACAGAAACGACTGAGATGCATGATTTATGATCAATAGGAAGACAATAGAAACGCCCAAGGCGAGCTTCGGATAGAAAACAGCAAGGCCTTAGGTAATGTTGATGTATCCGAAAATAAACGCTAAACATAAAAGACGGGTGATTATTTCATTGTCTGATCGGAGGCACGGGCTTACGAGGCTGTTTTCGGCGAATATATTTTATTCGGCTTCGGCAGAAAGGGCTTTTCGGCCAAGAATGAAAAAAAAAATTAACAACTAGCTGTTGCCCGTCCGAATGAAATTATTATAAAAAAAATAGTACTTCCTAATTATTTGAATCCGACATTGTTTACAATTTCAAGAGTTTTAAGTTTTCGGTTTACCTACAGCTACGTACTCCTTTTACTAAAATAAAATTATCCCAAGTTACGTTACTCCATAAAACATCAGCTATCTGCCCCCCGTAAACCCCGTTAACATCGGTCTAGCGATTTTGGAGATTAGCCGTAACACAGAAACACTTCAATTTAATTTATTTGTATAGACGTAAAACTACTAGAGCTTGTGATTGGTTTATGAACTCCTTCAATAAATCATTTGTATTTTGACCCACATAATTGACAAGGATATTGTAAGGTTCAAGAGTCTTCCAGGCAGACGTGGTTATTAGGTCAATATCTCATAGAATAGATCAGATGTAGACACCAAGCTATCGGAAACTGTAATTTTTTCCCAATCGAGCATAATATGATGTAACAAAAAAGTGACAGATTGTAGTAGCTTCATGAGCCGTACAACAGTTTTTTAAGTAGGTATAGCAGAAATCAGGAAGCAGGCTTACAGATAGAATGAAGCTTTGGCTCTGATTCAGGCTGTAAGTCGCTTTGAAAACGAATTTCGGCTTCGGCTTCAGCCAACTTTAGTCAAATAACAAAACATTAGCTGCAACCCTAGTACACAGCGACGCGGCGCGACGTAAGCGAGGTGTACGCAATTTAATTTAGCCGTGCCATATTCTTGTGATGAAAGAATGTTCGGGAGCAGAGACAAGTGACGGCTGTAACAACGATACGAGAGAAACTGCTCATTTGTTGGGTTATTCCGAAAACTATTCCAGCCGTTGGTAGATGGAATTTATGGAATGTCATAAATAACATTCGTAAATGGTAAAATTAGGACAGAAACATGACGAGCCTTTTTTCTGTCGCTGTAATGAGAGGAAACTCTTTTGCAGCAGGCCCTGCATGCAAAAGTAAATAAAGATTTGATGTTTCCCTAGTAGGCTGTAATGCTTCAAAGAGTTTCTGTCTCATAGTCTTAGAGGGGAGGTGCCAGGGTAGTCCGCGAAATTTATTTTTTCTTGTTTTTTTCAGGAAATAGGCATTCAATATTATTATTATATGAATTTAGATATTTGTATTCATCAATTGGTATTCATATTTGTTCAATAAACAAGCTGACACTGATCGGCAAATTGCAAAAAAAGTTACAAAAAATTAATTTCGTGGACTTCTCTGGGACTTCCACCTTAACCGCCTTCTCTTTGGTGAGCTGAAAAAAAACTATCATTTTGGCACCTAATAGTTATAATTTAGATTGTGATAAGATTTATAACGTATCCTACACCTACAATATGCATTGATAAATAGATTTTAGATACCGATCATAAAACTCTTCCACCTACTTTTATTTCAATTTCCTGATGTGTTTAAGTGTTCACACATAATAAATTTACCGTTAGTCGAATGAGTAAAACAAGTTAAAAGTTTTAAAGTTAAAAACCTAATGTAATGTGATTTATTACTAACTAACTCATCAGGATGAAAGGAAACATCTTTTTTATCAAAAAGAAGAGTGCAAATTCAAGTCACTGCGAGCCATGGAGCACAACTGCGAGCATATCCTTCGATCATGTGTTTCAGGATTTTCTTGCCACAAAATATAAAATAATAGCACCAATCTCGCCGGTGCACGAAAGGTAACTGAAATTTAATCGCTTCGCTCTATGTATTATAAAGTTTATCCAACGAAATCGGCGCACAACTAAAATAGCAAAGTTCAAACAATACAGAGAGTCAGAGACTAAACAAAGCAGAGTCAATCTGTCTATCCAACGGTTTTATATGCCTCACTATATTAGTTATTGATCAATCTATCTGTTCACCTGACAGGTGTACGATTTCATTACGGTGATTGGCTTTTTTAACCGACTTCAAAAAAAGGAGGAGGTTATCAATTCACCTGTTTTTATTTTTTTTTATTTTTTTTATGTTTGTTAGCTCATAACTTGCGACTGGGTGAACTGATTTTCATTTGAAAGCTGGTGCTTCCCGTGTGGTCCCATTGTCACCATTTCAATATCTGATGATGGGTCTTGTAGAAATCGGGGGAACTCTTCAATAAATAACAGCAGATTAACCGCGATTGTTGCTATAGCATATCTAAGCATTGTTTACGCCATCACACAACATAATATCACGCCTGTACTCACTACAAAGGTGATGAAGAACTTCGGAGATAGGCAACGGAACTCCTCAATTAATGATAGCAAATGGACTGGGATTGAAGAAATCTCATGACTGTCTATTGTTTACACCAGTTCATAACATAACATCACGCCGGTACGTTGTGAAGGGGTAAGCACATGTGAACCACTAAAAAGTGAAAAATAAAAACTTTTTTACAAAAAATAGAACCGACTTCGACAAAAATAAAACACAAAAAAGTGAAAAATAAAAAATCAGCTTCAGAAGTCGGTGGCAAAAATAATTATGAAATCAAACAAACAAAAGTCACCGACTTCAGAAGCTGATTTTTTATTTATTTTTTTCACTCATTTGTGTTTTATTTTTGTCGAAGTCGGTTTTATTTTTTGTAAAAAAGTTTTTTGCAAAAAGAAACAGTGTTCCAGATCTTATTAGAATCTCTGTATTCAAGACTGAGGGCGACATCTCGGGATCAAGAATTAAACTAACGTCTACGTCATAACACGTCATACGCCTTTCACTCGCGCAATTGGTTAAAATATTGTTCCCTATGCCCCTCTCCTCGAATCTTGTACATGACATCGCCATTACAATCAATTTTGCTTTTGCACTACACGCATCTTTTATTTTATCCAAAAATCCTTCGACAATTCTTCGCATATCATCAATCAGCTTGCTTGCCTGAAAAAGCCTTCACCGCTGCTGCAACATAATTTGGACCTTCTACGCCGAATCTAATAAATAATTTGAGCCATCTACGCCAAGCCGCTACAACAAGAGCGACGAGCGACCTTTGGACTGCAGACCCCTTGCACGTGGCGGATCGAAGAAAACGCTGATTTTCACCAATTGGGACGATATTTTGAAGAAAAAGCCTGCCTAACGGACAACTACAACCATAAGAACAGTTTGGAGGCCAAGCGCACATTGGAACTAAAGTGATCGTTGAGTTTCATCGAACATCATACACAAATCGGTGGGGCCAATCCTTACTTCTTTCCTTCACCTCCTATTCTATGGGTGCTATACTGTGTCTGTATTAAAATTTCAGTGCAATAGCTGCAGTGTATTCTCGGAATATTGCGGTCTCCAGTCCGGTACGAATCTGGTGACGTTGCTTGCATCAGTGTCGTGTGATTGGGCTGAAGACTAACCGTGAGTACTCCTCCTTTCACTGATCACCAAAATGCCTACTGACTCTGCTAGATCTCGTGATAAATCTCCTAATTTGCTTAGTGTAGATAGTAGTGACGTGTTTCGTGATTTGGTTAGGAAGCGTGGAATAGTAAAGGGTAGGCTTACCAAATTCAGTACTTATTTGGATTCCTTAAATGATGATGACCTTTCAAATCAACAACGCATTGATTTGAAGTTAAGAATTCAAGGATGTGCTAGTTTATTTGCTGAATTTAATATTATTCAAACTAAAATAGAAGAAAGAGTTGAAGATAGTGAGTTAAATGCACAATTATCGCAACGAGAACTATTTGAAGACAGTTACTACGATTCAATATCTCGTGCTGAGTTAATGCTGAACGCTGGTGAGTTCGCTGACTGCTCCGGGTCATGTCATAATCATAGTCATATTAGCAATAACACAAAGTCCATCAAATTGCCCGTTATCTCGATGCCTACATTTGACGGTTCCTATGAGCGCTGGCTGGAGTTCAGAGATACATTTACCTCACTCGTTCATGATTCTAAAGATATTTCTACTATTCAGAAGTTCCACTATCTCAAATCTTCTCTAAAAGGTGACGCAGAACTAGTCATACATTCAATAGAATTTTCTGCTAGTAATTATCAGGTTGCGTGGGACTTATTGCTCAACCGATACAATAATTGCCATCTTTTAGTTCACAATCATGTCAAAGCTTTGTTTACTATATCCCCATTAACTAAAGAGTCCCCTTCTTTGATTAGGAATTTAATAGATACAATTTTGAAAAATTTACGCGCACTTAAGATCTTAGGGGAATGTACAGACACCTGGGATACTTTAATTATTTATATTATAGTTTCTAAATTGGATAAAGTTACCGAGAGAGAATGGGAAACTCACAAATACACATTGTTACCAAAGCCGAACGAAAACAATTCTAAAACGCGATTAAAAGTTACTGATATAATTAATTTTCTTCGTAACAAAGCTGACGTGCTGGAAGCATTGCAGCGTTCACATGGTAAAGAAGTACAAAATACTGATTGTAAAAAACAACACACAAAATCTCACAGCACGTCACACTGCAATGTTTCCAGCGAGCCTAAGAAAACGAGCGAGAAACACTTTAGAGTATGTTTTAAATGTAATGAAAAACATCGCCTGTATACATGCAAAAAGTTTATCGAGAGTAATTTAGACAGTAAACTTAAACTTGTACGCGATCACAACTTATGCGAGAATTGTTTAAATTCGGGGCACTTGGTAAGCGAATGTAAGTTTGGGCCATGTAGATACTGTAACCAAAAACATAACTCATTATTGCATAATGATGCTAATAGCTCAGTCACTTGCCATTCTTCAACAAACACTGAGGCGTCAAGTAATAGTTGTGCGCCGGCGCATGCCCCCGCGGCCGCACTCCCCGCGGCCGCACCGGTCACCTCGGACCCCGCCCATTCAATTCAAGTAAACAAGGCACACATGCAAACAGAATGTATTAAATCTGTAGATGTGCAATCTGTGTTATTGTCAACAGCTATCGTAGAAGTAGCCGATGTACATGGCACATACCATAAAGCGCGGGTGCTCCTTGACAATGGCAGCCAGCGTTGTTTTATTTCTAAAAAATTATGCCAATTACTAAATTCACCACTCATACAGTCCATTAACGAAGTTCGAGGCGTAGGTGATTCGGTAATACATTGTTCACAAGCTTGTAATATCGTTATCAAATCCTGCGTCGATAAATCATTTACAACTCGCATTCATTGTTTTGTATTGTCTAGGATCACGGGTTCGATGCCTGCTGTATGTAAATTAAGCGCAAAGATCTGTATTCCAGATAACATACAGTTGGCCGATCCCGATTTCTTAGACTACAAAACTATCGATATTTTAATTGGTGCAGATAGGTTTTGGGATCTGTTAGAAGAGGGAAAAATTCGATTGTCTAGTGGTCCGTTTTTACATAAAACCAAACTAGGATGGATTATTTCTGGACCTATCGTTACTAAAACGCGCAAAATTGCACCAATTCATTGCAATATTACTAATTCATTAGATACGCAACTTCGACTGTTCTGGGAGATTGAGGAACTGCCCAAGGCCAGAGACGCGCAGACTGAGGAAGAACGGGAATGCGAGAATCACTTTGTTCGCACAACTACGCGTAATAGTGAAGGGAGATTCTGCGTGCACATTCCACTTCGTCAGTCACCTGAGACCTTGGGAGACTCTTATATCCAGGCAGAGCGTAGATTTCTAGCATTAGAAAAACGCTTGCAGCGTTCGTCAGAATATAAAAGTCTTTACACAAATTTTATGCAAGAATACCTCAGCTTAGGCCACATGACACAGGTAGATTCCTTCGAATCCCCGTGTTATTTTATGCCACATCATGGCGTGTTCCGCGAGCTCAGCACCACCACCAAGTTGCGCGTGGTGTTTGATGCAAGCGCGACGTCGAGCTCCGGTAAGTCCCTGAATGATTTGCAGCTGGTTGGCCCTCCTATACAGGGTGACCTCATTGCCATTCTTCTCCGATTTCGGCAGCATAAGTACGTTGCATGCGCTGATGTGGAGAAGATGTATCGGCAGTGCCTAGTGGATGAGGGTCAGCGTAGCTTGCAAATGATTCTGTGGCGTGACCATCCGTCGAAGCCTTTAGGTATTTTCAAATTGAATACCGTAACGTACGGAACTGCCTCCGCACCCTTTCTTAGTGTCAGGTGTCTAAAACAATTAGCTATCGAGTCTCCTGATGCTGATGTTGCCCGAGCAATAAAAGAAGACTTTTATGTTGATGATTTTATTACGGGTCTAGATAATAAATTAAATTTACTAGATTTATGCGATAAAACCCAGAAATCGTTGCAGTTAGGCTGTTTTCCACTCAGGAAATGGGTATTTAATTTTAAGCACGATGATGATAGTCATTCATCTAGTCTGTTTAAACCACTAAATTTAGATGACAATATTTGTTCTAAAACATTAGGTATAGGTTGGCACAATAAAAGTGACAACTTTTATTTTAATTCGCAAATTCAAATTGATAATAACAAACCGATAACTAAACGAGCTATTTTATCTAAAGTCTCTCAAATATTTGATCCCCTCGGTTTGTTAAGTCCCGCTATAATTGTGGTCAAAGTTCTTTTGCAACAATTATGGCTATTAAAAATAGGCTGGGACGACACCGTTCCTGACAACACGGCGCACGTGTGGAACCGGTTTGTTATCTCACTGCAAGCGCTCAACACAATTCGCATTCCTCGCCATGTTATAGGTACGCAGCCTATGTATATCGAGCTTCATGTTTTTAGCGATGCGTCTCAAACGGCTTACGGCGCGTGCATTTATGTTCGCACAGTTAATTCTGATCTAACGGTAACGGTTAGATTATTATTTTCTAAATCTAAGGTCGCGCCGTTAAAACCTATTAGTATTCCTCGTCTTGAACTTTGTGGGAATTTATTAGCCGCCCGTCTGTATGACAAGGTACGCGACTCATTACGTTGTACGTTCAATAAAATCGTATTTTGGACCGATTCCACGATCGTCTTAGGTTGGCTACACATGAGGCCGAATCAACTTAAAACGTTTGTCCAAAATAGGGTCGCGGAAATTCATGACCTTACACTGAGGGTCCTGTGGCGTCACGTCAGGAGTGAAAACAATCCTGCTGATCTGGCGTCGCGCGGCATCCGGTTGGAAGAACTTTCATCTTCTACCCTATGGTGGGAGGGTCCTGAATTTCTTCGAGATCCTAACTTTTCAATAGACGATCACAGAAGTTCAGATTCATTCAAACATGTCGAGTTACCTGAGGTTAAATCATCTATCACCGCGGTTGTAGCCCAAGATTCTTGTGAATCGTCTTTGTTTCCGTTCCATCGGTTTTCTCAATTCAAACGTATGAGGCGTGCAGCGGCCTTTATGTTGCGTGTCATTCATAATATCAGACATAAAAAAGAAAGACATGTAGGCAGTCTTAGTCTTGACGAGTTAGATTTTGCTGATAAAACATTGGCTCGATTATGCCAAATTGAATCTTATCCAATAGAATATAAGGCACTGTTTAATCACGGGACTATTAAAAATAAAAGTTGTTTGTCTAAATTAAACTTATTTATGGACGACTATAAAATATTGCGTGTGGGTGGTCGTCTAGTAAATTCAGATGAATTCATTTACGGTAAAAAACATCCCATTGTAATTTCTAGTAAACATTACTTTGCAACTTTGTTGTTTCGTCATGAGCACATCCAGCTTCTCCACGCTGCTCCTCAGGCATTACTGTTTCACTTACGCGAATCTTGGTGGCCTGTAGGAGGCAGGAATTTAGCTCGTCAGGTAGTACACAGCTGTGTCACCTGTACGCGTATTCGCGGTAAGACGCTTACCCCTATGATGGGTAACTTACCTATGGAGCGAGTTACACCTAGTCTTCCATTCGTTCGGTGTGGGGTGGATTACGCTGGGCCGGTGCTCATTCTGAACCGCAAAGGTAGGGGCGCTAGGCTTATCAAGGGTTACATCTGTTTATTTATTTGCTTCGCGACACGCGCGATCCACCTTGAGTTAGTCAGTGACCTCTCCAGTGAAGCATATTTACTAACCTTAAAGCGATTCATTTCACGCCGCGGTAAACCGGCAGAAATTTATTCTGATAACGGTCGCAATTTCGTAGGTGTAATGAACGAATTTTCCAATTTTTTAAACAAATGTAGTTCAGATATTCTAGAGTTCGCTATGAGTCAAAATATTAAATTCCATTTCATTCCCCCTTATTCCCCGCATTTTGGTGGTCTGTGGGAGGCAGGAGTAAAGTCAAGTAAATACCATCTTCGACGTGTAATAGGTAACGCGCACCTTACCTTCGAAGAGTATAGCACAGTACTAGCACAAATAGAAGCCGTACTGAATTCCCGACCTCTGTCTCCTCTCTCTCCCAATCCACAGGATTTTTCCCCGCTCACTCCCGGCCATTTCTTAATTGGCCGACCACTGACTGCGCCAGCCTGTGATGACCTACGTGAAGTCGTCTCCGGCGGTACCAGAGGGTGGAACAGCTTCGCCAACACTTCTGGAATCGGTGGGCGAAAGAGTACATCTCTGAACTGCAGGTGCGGACAAAATGGACGACGAATAAGGGCGAGCTTCAACCAGACTCCTTAGTGGTTATTAAGGACAACAACCTCCCGCCGTTGAAGTGGCATTTGGGACGTGTTCTTCGTACTATCCCAGGAACGGATGGCATATCCCGTGTGGCCGACATACAGACGTCATCGGGTGTGGTGAGACGCGCATTCGCCAAGATTTGTCCCTTACTACAAAACGTGGACCAGGATACTGCTACTGAAGACCATTGAAAGCCATTGCTTCCAAGGCCGGGGGCATGTTCCAGATCTTATTAGAATCTCTGTATTCAAGACTGAGGGCGACATCTCGGGATCAAGAATTAAACTAACGTCTACGTCATAACACGTCATACGCCTTTCACTCGCGCAATTGGTTAAAATATTGTTCCCTATGCCCCTCTCCTCGAATCTTGTACATGACATCGCCATTACAATCAATTTTGCTTTTGCACTACACGCATCTTTTATTTTATCCAAAAATCCTTCGACAATTCTTCGCATATCATCAATCAGCTTGCTTGCCTGAAAAAGCCTTCACCGCTGCTGCAACAAACAGTTACCTAATGGCTTTATAAATAATCACTTTTTCACTTTGGTTCTGATTGCTCTAATCTCAATCTTCACGGGAAATATTTCCACAAATAATTATTTTTTTATGGCGGCATTTATCTGTACCTACCTACCTACATGTCTATGGTACCTATTTAATCCAGTAATGTTAGTTTGCCAAACATCTGGAATTTTCCGGAGAAGTCCAGAATTTCAGCTCAGTGTCCCGAATGCGGGAGGAATTCTAAAACGTCCGGAGTTTCCTTAAATGAGCATAGTCACATAGTCTTTAATAAAATAAAATTAACTTAAGGGTGAACAATATTATTTGTAAATTAAATAAGTATGTACCTTGATAAAATGTGAGTGTTTATATTAAAAGTTCGTCCGAGTTCGTTTAATTTTCTATAAGAAACTTTTTATAGAAATGTGAACCACACTTTTGCAAAGATCGCTACGATTAAAATCTTAGTATTATAAGGAAATATCACTTCTATTCATTAACTCCGAAAATAATTGAAACTGATTAACAAACGTTATCTAGTAACTAATCCAGGATATTGAAAAACGACTTTATAGATAAAAATAAATTATGTTGTATCTTCTGACTTCTGACGCACGTGGTACGTTTTGACGCACATTTTTTTGGTAGGTACATATTCTAGATAAGTAGGTAATGATAAGTTTGCCGCATTGTTTTCGTAATTTAGTTTCTTAGGTAAATACGGACAGATTATTCTTATCTTTTGTAGGTGCGCACAGACTTGCCGCATTATGTGAGTCAAGTAAAATTCCATAATACGGGGTAATTAATAATTTACTTTTGGCCTCTTTACAAGCACACAGGAACAGGCATAGACTAAAAAAGCAGGAAGTAAAAACCAGTAAAAACGTATAAAAGTTTTGAAGTACGGTCGAAATTAGCAAAATAATTTATATTAATAGTACCTAGGTATTCTTCTTGTAACAGCTCACAAGAAAAGTCATAACTATTCGTCAAAATAACAAGCAACATTTTTTGCTCATCACTGTCTCGCGTTTATTCTTCCGAGAGAAATAAAAAAATCGTAAAATCGACCCGTTTATAGCAAGCTTTAGGCAGCCCAATTCTGCGATTTTTTGCAACGCTAAAAGGAATGGAGGATCGGAGGGCCAATATTGCCGCGTAAATAAATGCTTTATTTTTTGCGCAGGTTGTGCGAACAATTTGCAAATTTTCGGGTTTTCAACAACATAACTCAGTGGAAATTATGTTAAGAAGTTTTTCGCAAGGGTTTTCCTACTTACTTCTTCTTTGCTTTATTAATTAATTTTGTATTTTTTTTTGTAAACTGCTTAATTCTGCAATGTTTTCTTTTACGCGAGGATGATACTTAATTGCCTACTTACAATACTTATGACACTCCAGTCTCCACGCGATCGAAGCAAGCAAGTCTACCGCCCTTGCCCTTACAAACAAAACTCCTTGCCGGCTACTCAGTAGCTACCTAGCTATAGGTTTGTACCTATTCATACAAAGTGTAGGGAACTAGGGAGGGACAGTGTGGCCCAAATATTACACAAGGTCAAAGCGGTGCCATTCATCAGTTCATTTCAAATAATTTTCAAACATACCTATAATTACTTACTTATCTATCTACCTACCTACTCACGAGAACGAGGATGATAATGAACCGACAGCGGCCGTTTAACCATTTACCGAATTTAATTAACCTTAAATGAATCTTTAATACAAAATAATAATGTATGTTGATATTGTATAATCAAGCAATAAGATTGTATTACGTTTAGCTTTCAAAATTATTTCGTTGGCCCGCTCAACGGCTGTGACGTCATAATATGCGCGCGCAGCCTACCCGATCGATCCAGGCCGGTATCTTGCAGCGCTGCAGCAATTTTCTCTATTAGACCGACAACTTCTAACCGTGTCCTAAACCGCTTTAAGCGCTAAGCTATTAGGGCTTACAAAGGAAAAGGCGGTAAAAGGTAATAAGCACCAACAAAGTGCAATGAAAATCCAATTTTATTGTAACACGTGTTGGGTGTAATAGCCGAGCTACCATTTATAATTTAAGGTTAGGTTTGAAACAATGTTGAAAACTGTAAGTTTAAAAGCTTACCTTCACTTACCTTGTTTTTTGAAAAAGAAATAAGATATTCTTAGTTATGGGCACAACCTCAAAGCTTTAAGTACAGATGTACTGGAAAGGCTACCTAGGCTGAACGTTAGCGAGCTGTTACTTACTTAGTACGAAAAATAAAAAAGTGAGAATTTTTTTGCTCCTTTCAAAATATGGAAAACAATGACACGGTAGAGTAGGTATTCCTATGATATAATAATGGGCTCAAAAATAAATTCGCGGGTCCATTGTCCTGAAATATTATTTTACTTTTACCAACAAAAGACAGCCGTACGAAGTCTTAGCTCACGCAAACATTTTCTATGAAGTTTTTTTAGTCATGTTATTTGCGTTAGCGTGTGTGTGAACCATAATATAAGTTGTGTTCCATTTTTATTCAAATTCAGGCCCTTTACTTACGTATATTTCAAGATATTTTCTGTAAGCACACGCTTTGTAAATACAAAAGTTTCCGATGTCTGTATTTAACTAAAAGTCTAAATATAAAGAGGGAATGACTACGTCCAAAGGCGTATAATGTACAAAACAAATTACCGATAAAACCAAATTGATATCCATTAAAACCTCAAATAGATCGTGTTTGTTTTATTTTCCCGACATAATCCCACTAATAATTTCATTTCGCGCGTTTTATAAATCCAATATGGCGTCCAAGGGAAAAGTTTGCGGGGTTCGTTACACTCGAGGGATTGAGGCGACATCTAGCGGCACAATGGTGTATTATATTTTTGTAAGGGAAATTTGCGTTGAACTCGGGCGAATCACCGAGGGGCATACATTTTTTAAATCAAATGAAGTTGCTTTCTTTCGGGATTATATGGTTGTTTATAAATAAGATCTTGCGTTTGATAAAATCGTACAGTTGCTACCAACCTTTTTCTATTTTTTCCGAGAAACGTATTGAGCTAAGTTTAGACACAGATTACCTACAGTTGAACTTAATAGCTGTGTTCAAGAAGGCGTACTGCTGACTCTGACGAGCGATACATTGATTGATAAATCGATAGATACGAGTATGTATCGTCAAGTATTTTTTTTTTCATATCTTAAGACGCACGTAGCGTATCTAAATCCAAATTCATAATTTGAAAGATTATTCCGTATTCAAAGAATTTTCCTTTCATGTTTTCAGGCAAGACTGCCATTAAAGTTATTAAAAATATGAATTGACATTCTCTTGAGTTTTCTTTGGTGCAAACTTTGGCAGTGTTCGTGGGGGCTTGTTTCAATATAACCCGTCTTGCGAAGCCACTTGTCTTGGAGTCCACATCACTCCCTGATATTGTTTGATAGCGTATTGATTTACAACCCAAAGCCAACTATATTTCAGTTCTCTGTAAGTCATCATTCGGTCTTTATGGCCAGCAACGTTTGTTTATGTCGTGTGCACGCACGGGTTAATTTTGATTCTGTGCTTACGGAATTATGGGTTTCGTTGCTATGCGGCGGGGTGAAGGCGTTATTCTATTCGTCCTAAAATAACATTTTCTGTGCACACTGGTTGGTAGATATTAATTTTGTAATGGATATTAATGGTGGTTTTGTCTAAACTAAGTTGAATGTAGCTTTGTTAGTTTTATTTGAACTACGATTTGAGCCTTTGACCTTTCGATGGGCGGTCATCAACCTGGCTAGGTTATTTTATCGTTTAGTGCTGACTGAAATCGAGTTGATTTATGAATTTGAGTGTAGGGCGTTACGTTTCTAATGTTACGTCCGTTTTCGTCCGAAAACTTGCGAAGTGGCAGTAGACCCTTTTTATTCTCGGCTTAGAAAACATGGCTACCACGGTGCTTTAATTTCAGCACTCATTTTGTTCCGGCCCTGCTTGAGTTATTCAGGTTATTATGGGACACAAGGGACGCGATATGTATAATTTGACCCATTTGTGTCTACCGTAACTAGCACAGTTGAAAAAACTGGACTATTTTCACGAGTTTACGACCCCTGAAAATGGGTGTACGGGCTCGGTTACACGATCGATTTTTGGTTAGACAACATTTTGGTCCATAGCCAACTATAACCTCTGTTACTTCTACACTTACGGACGATGACACCAAAATTATAGACTACTGCCAGACGCCTGTTTTCACTAAAACGTATGATATGTTGAATCAAGCTATACTAAACCGGTTTATGCTGATCTCTCATTCTACGGTAAACTTATACAAAACGAGGTCATGTTATAAGGACTAGATATGTATAACTTGTGGCCAATAAATATTAATAAACTAATGGAATTTTAACTTGCTAATTTGCTAATTCAACAGTGCTTTTTTGTTCAGATGTTTTATTGAAAACGGGTCGCGATTCACCCAAGCTAATAGGCCGCTTCAAGCACAATTTTGCAAAATAGGGAGGCTCTTTTGGCTTCCAATGCGAGTTTCTTCTTGAAGTCTTGACCAAACAAGACTGCACTTGCTGAGAGTCTATAGAAAGTATACACCTAGTACGTCAGAACTTTTGGTTTATTGAATTAAAATGCCTCAGGAAGACATGTATCAGCTTTTTTGGGACAATCCTGTCAAACTATTCCAAAACCACTGCAACTCCTAAAAGCCAGAATCAAACAATGGCGGCCAACAGAAAAGCACCGAAACCCGCAACGAAATTCCGCACGCTTCTTAGCTACACATAGTTCATGTTTAGGCTATTTGCGAATTCTCATTGAAAACCTAAAAAGCCTCATTTCCCTTCCCATTAATTTACAACCCCATTAATGAATAGCCCCATCAAACATTAACATTCTAGAAACAGTCAATTTGATGCATTTAACCCCTATAATGCCATGACAGGTGGCATATCAAGCACAATTATCATGTTTCGCCTTCAGTCAGACCGCTTCGCTAAACTGCAATTCAGCCGCTTTAATTACAAGGTACGGCCGTCAATAGTAGCTGTAACTAGTAATTTAAAGCGCTTGAAGCTGCTTTACCTTTAATTACCTTTGACACTTTGGTATTCTATTGAAAATTCATGTTTGTATAAAACGGGTGCAATTTACATTGAATCGATACGCCCGTATTATTATTGTTTCATATAATTTTATTTTTAGGTTTACGAGGTCTTGACTGGTCGTGGGGGGAAACCTTTGTTGAATTTAGGGCTGAAATTGCCAATCAGTAATGATAAAAGGTTTTTGCCCTTTGTTAAGTTGGTATATTAAATGTAAACGGCCTTTCACCATGTCTTCACGAAGCCGTCGTCAAGCTTTCCGTCAAACTAGCTCGACGAAAAAATATTGCTGGGAAATTATCCTTTTTTTGGGGTGAAAAACCAAGTTTTACGGTAAAACTCAAAGTAACACACTGAAAACATTGTGCTGATATATATGTACGCAAAAATATATTGACAGTACTTACGTATTTTTTTATAAAGATTCCGATTTTTATCGAAGATTTAAAATATTTCGGCTCATTGTACTAAAATCTTTTTTTTTGTTGGGTGGGAAAACATCAAATGACTCTTCCCGCTCTGGGCGGAGCGGTAGGGAGTGTCAGACTTCTACTGACTAAAAGACACCCATGTTCCTTCCTTACCCTTTGTGTCGAAGCCACGGTATCTCTTTCGAACAACCCACAGCCCTGACGGGAACAAACTAAAATCTAAACGTTTATTCAACAAAAAAATACAAAATGAAAATATATCTCAGCTCTAGCCGAAAAAAGCCAACAGCTTGGTTAAGATCGGTCGGGTATCAACCAACAATTGACACCCCACGATTGATAGTGGCCTGGCCTCGACCCCGTATAGACAAAAGTATATTTGTCACTTTTTGTCAAATAACGATAGGTCAAGAGTGACAGAGATAGATCGATTACGTTCTATTTCTATACATCAGTAGTACTGGATTAATAAGAAGGGGCTTCGATTTGTTATACTATTAAAGTTAATATTACATGTTTGTTACTAAGACAATAATGCGCTCATGATGATGATGACGAAATTGCTCATAATCAAATATCTGGTCACAGTGTTTATTTTAAGGTTTCTCGTGTTTTAGACTGTTTTGTATGTATTATAATATATATTAGTTTATTATATTCTATCTATAATAATATGTATGTCCTATTTATGTATATCAATTTATATTACATAATGGTTTTCTCCTTATTATTATTTTTTGTACTCTACCACAGTGCTGTCTTATTTGACCCTAATAGAGTAAGATCCCAGAGCAATCAGACATAACTTATTTTCACACGGATGAAACCTGAAGTTTTCAGTAGCGTCTCGTGTGCCTTGAATACCTACGCGCTTTGTGGAACTTGCCGAGTGACACCTGGGCAGGTACCAGGTGAGAAAGGTGACTAAAAATAAGAACTATTTAACTTAAATTCACATGGCTGATTTTTATATATGTCATGTAGAATATTATTTTAAAGTAATATCATATAGTGTCAGACACTTTTGATGGACCAGAGTTTTTGTCAGACGCTTTTAAGCTTGGATTTTGAAGCGCCTGACCGATATAGCATGGCAATATCCCGATCAATTAGCTTTAAGTATTAAATCATTAGGAGTTTAGTATTATTTAAAGCGTCTGTTAAGCAATACGGCCGACGGAAAGTGTCTGGGAGTAGAAAATATACGTAAAAAAACAGCTTGGAGAAAATACGTGAAGTATTTTCTCCAAGCTGTTTTTTACGTATATTTTAGGAATCTTCCTTAAAAATAAGTCGCAAATACTCCCAGACACTTTCCGTCGGCCGTATTGCTTAACAGACGCTTTAAATAATACTAAACTCCTAATGATTTAATACTTAAAGCTAATTGATCGGGATATTGCCATGCTATATCGGTCAGGCGCTTCAAAAACCAAGCTTAAAAGCGTCTGACAAAAACTCTGGTCCATCAAAAGTGTCTGACACTATATGATATTACTTTAAAATAATATTCTACATGACATATATAAAAATCAGCCATGTGAATTTAAGTTAAATAGTTCTTATTTTTAGTCACCTTTCTCACCCGGTACCTGCCCAGGTGTCACTCGGCAAGTTCCACAAAGCGCGTAGGTATTCAAGGCACACGAGACGCTACTGAAAACTTCAGGTTTCATCCGTGTGAAAATAAGTTATGTCTGATTGCTCTTGGATCTTGGACTATAAGGTTGACTGGTAGAGAATGCCTTGTGGCATTAAGTCCGCCTATTATGTACCACTCTTGTGCATGAAGTTTAAATAAATAAATAATGGACGAAAATAGAAGTTTTCTTGTAAATGTTATTATTTGTAGTAACTGTTATTAATTTGATTTGTTTAAAGTTGCTGTACCTATTTATGGATTATTTTGGTAGCTTGGTAACGTTATGTTCACCTGTTTAAGACAAGATAATAAATGGCCTCATTTCGTGAAAATACTCATAATATTTTGTAACACCACACTTATAAACCGCAAAGCGTTAGGCTGAGGTGTGCCTCAGCCAGTAGCTACTTAGAGTAGAGTAGAGAGTAGAGTAGGGACTCCGTTTTTAGACTCTTGATCGGTCCGTTGTGCGTAGGTGTCCTGGCTAAGATAGCCAGCCTAGCTCCGCCTAGAAGCACAGAAGTTT
The DNA here is from genome assembly GCA_949316265.1 of Diarsia mendica. NCBI lineage: Eukaryota > Metazoa > Arthropoda > Insecta > Lepidoptera > Noctuidae > Diarsia > Diarsia mendica. The sequence continues at coordinate 5,358,370 of OX438912.1, read as the reverse complement.
CCTGGGAGCTTCACAGGCTTCGCGGAGCGACCTCACCGTTAGTAGCTTCTTTCTCACTGGCCATGTTATGTTTTATGGCCATTTATTTTATGGTGACTTACTATAATATGTTAGTTATGCCACTAATTTTAAACGCCACTGCTCCAAGGACGCCAATAAACAAAAAAAAACTTTAAGCACCTTTTTTACCCGACTGCTAAAGAAAGGAAAGGGTTACCTATATCTAATATCTGCATTCTTCATTTATAAATAATTTATAGTTAACCAACAACAACAAGATTTTTAGTTACATCTTTAATGCGTTAATCATTTCAGGAAGAATTTCCTATAACCCACAAAGAAACCTTACCCCTTCCAACATAACTAGACACAAAAGCCTAGCAATCAAATACAATAAAGAAATAGGACTCAAGGATCAGCGTAACGCATGAACCCACCACCACACGTACACCCTAGATTACATCACGCCATGACGTCACTCGCCCGCAAATATAGAACAGGCATAAATAGGGACAATAAAACTGCAATATTAATATCTATAATTGAGAGGAAGGACGCGTTTAATTTTGTATTCTAGGTCGAAAATGGAGCGTTGATTTTTGATTGCATCTTTTTTTATTAACACGCTTTTATTAGCTTCAGCTGTGGCTATGTAATTAAATGTTAAATGTTAAATTTGACTCACTTCCCGGTTTTCGATTAAGCCGATATTTTGCATACATATTTAGTTTGGATGACAAAGCATGCTAAGCTAAGTGAGGCCATTCTAAATACAATATGGCGGACTAGGTATTTTGTATGCTTTCCTATGTTATGCATACCATTCTGTGATTTCATTTTCCATACACATTACTTGGTTTAAATACAATAAACACAAAGTAATGTTATTTAGACAAACTAGTACGGATACTGGACTGATACTTTAGTAAATATGTTGTCAGTCCGGAATTTATACGTAATTCATAAATTCTGTTCCATTTTTCAATTAATTCGGTAATTAAGGGCCTGTTTCACTATGTCCGAATAGGTGGCTATTCGGACATCGTGAAACAGGCCCATATTATATATTTTTATTTATGAAGACAATGTTTATGGAGAAATGACGTCACTACACACTTTGCAAAGAAAATGCTGAAAGAATTTTAATGGGGCAGCAGAAGTGTGCTAGCGTTTAGTTACCTAAGCTTTTAACTAGTTTGACAGCAAACATGGCTTGCTACTCAGGCTTGGTTTTAAGTAGGCTTATTACAGAAACCTTTAGTTTAGAGTTTATTTGTAAAGATTTTTCTATTTTAAGGAAGGAAGACAGTTTGAATGTTCTGTGTTCTAGGTTTTGACGTAACATATCGCGCCTAATTCGTAGTTTTTTGAACGCATCTTTTAAGTAGCTTCTATAGGTCCTCATACAGCTTCTCCTGAATGGACCACTTATTCTTTGGGAACGTGTTTTCTCATTATTTTTCTGTATAGTTTATCTCCATTTAGGGCTGCTGCTGGTATACACAAACATAGTACTTGAAAATTTGTGTTAAGTTTAAAGTAGAAGAAAGGAACATCGACGTACAAATGGTAACCACGTAATTCAGTACATCATTTAACTCGAACTTTTCATGTTTCGTCGCCAACTTAAAAAACAATCTGCGGTTTAATACATTTTGACCGTATAGGTACTGCACTTGTGAAGGAAACAGCTGATTAAACAATATATTCTATGAGATGGGCAAAGATCATCAGTTCGTCACACACTGAACGCCTGGGGAAGGACCAGCGCCTTCAAGATTGTCCGTGCGATGCTAGCGTGATCATGTATGCGGGGGACTCATAGCCTGAGATCGCACAGATTAGACAGGTATGAAAAGAAAAAGGGGAGGCCTATGGCCCAGCAGTGACACCAAAAAACCTGTATTTCGGATTGTTGTAGGCACTGAATACTAGGTAAACAGTTATGCGTCAATGTCCCTTGCTGTATAAATGTAAATCCCTTACCTTATAGATTCGTCAGACGAACGTAGAAGGCTGCTTCTCAGGTAGCCGACAGTCGCACCTTGGCCTCCGCTGCATCCCAATCGCCACCAAGACACCCCCGTTACGCCCAGTCACCCGCACACCGACCCCACCGCCTTTACTTATTATATACTAGAACTTATACTAGCACAGCGCCACCCACCCACTATACAACCAGACACATCATGACAAAATTAAAGTAAGGCAAGTCCATTTTAAGCACCCAACATGTCCACGAAAGTAGGCGTTAAAGTCTGATCGGAGTTAGGCGTTCGAATTCAAAATCGGTTGAACGTTGCAATTTGGCTTACTTATTTATTTTTTTATTTATTAATTAAAAAGCTATTCAGCTCCCGTGCTATTACCTACATCCGCGGTTTTTGTGTGTTTTGATACGCGGCGGAGCACGCGTGGTATACCCGTCCCGCTCCATATAAGGCGTTTTAGAGGGAGTGTCGGGATCGTCTGTCTCTCTCACTCGTCTCGTGGCACATTAACCTGGAACAAGCAAAGGTCTGATTAGTCTATGAGCTGGCTCGCAGTGGTTTCGCTGTCAAATGACCTAAATGTGGAGCTTTGTGAGAAATAAAAATAAATGAAAAGATCGTTGAGAGTTTCGCAAAAAACGTGAACATGAGATCAAAAAGATGGCAAGAACAAAGAGTGTTTGGTACACGATTTAAATAACATATTTTTTTTATGTTTTTATAACATTGTATTTTGTTTCTGTGACTTAAAAACCTTTGAGAAATAACTGTCATTGTCTAACAAACCAGGCAGTATTTTTTGGTTTTGTTTTCACATTCAACTACACACTAAAACCAGTATTAATAAGAAAACGTAACAAACCAGACAAAATCTGGTTGTTCCTGGTTCACCTTTGCCAACCTCACCTAAAATACAGACGTTTATTTTTTTTATCAACATCACAATTCACAGTGATAAAGCATGCATAATCAACCTGTAATGTTCCTACTGGGACGCAGGCCTCCTCTCTTTCAGATGAAATGAGCTATAATCCACCACACGGGTCCAATGTGAGTTGGAATTGGAAGACGTCCCAATGTCATCGACTTTTTGGTTCTAGGACATGTTAAATGATAAATGACGTTTATTTTGCAAAAAAAAAAAAAAAAAACATTTAATTCGAGTATCACAGACTCATAATAGAAATAATACGTTCATACATGGTCACATTACATAGGTACATAACATTAAATTCAATTCACAAACAATTTCATTCACTTAATTCAATAATAATAACAACAAGTCAGTCACACAAAACACAAATCCATACACAATAACAATAAAGGACTGTCAGCCGCATCAACCTGCCACATGTCGCCTACAACAGTGGGAGATGATGGCGCAGTCAAGTCGTCCCGCGAGCGCGGCCAGCATGTTGTTAGCGCAAAAGAAACTCATAAGGTCATAATCTCTTTTATGGTCCCTAACGCCGTGTTCTTTTATCTTTGAAAGCAGTGGTCATGAAATAAATTATACGATTTACTGCTTTCCTTAATAATATGCACGACCATACTATCATTTTTTTATTATTATTTGGTATTTTTGTTCCTTACATAGCTGTAGAACGTTTAATTTTATTTTACTGTTTAATTTAATTGTTCTTTTTTGTGTGTTATACCATCGAATTGGAATATTCTGTAATGCTGCTATAATTAGTGTTAAATAAATAAATCATTTCTTTTGTAAGAATTTGCATATGAGCTTCATATGAGAACTGCTCTGATTTACTTCGAGTCCAGAACTATCTAGAAACTTCGTAAGTGACAAAGTTGCGTCGCCCGAACATAATATTGTTACTACTAAGTTAACCTAGGATCTAAGTCTCGTCTAGTCTAACGATGGACCTAGCCGATCTAGGTATTAGACCTAATACGCTAGTTATGATACCACTCTCTAAGTTATATTCTATATGATCCTATCACTTCAATTTCAATTTACAGAACTAAAATTATAATACAGAAGATCAAATAAGAGACTTGATTTGTTAGTACAGTCGAACAAGCTAATAAGTATGTAGTGCCTATACAGGTAGAGATCTTTATAATTCTAGAACATTGAAAATATTGATTGCAATTTTGTTTTATAAAGTGTTTCGCATTAAGCAACTGATGTTAAACGCTGTATCTTTTGTCATCAGTCTGTAAATGTATCTGTATAATCTTAAAATTAAATACAAGTTAGCTGGCTGTATACTTGTTAGCTTGTTCGACTGTACAATAGGTTATGGTACTTATGGTGGATGATTAATTTGGTCCCCGAGTGAAATACAGAATATCGACGCAGAAACGAATATCACGTATTCAGTAGGTATATTCGTACATAAACTCACACCTTTTTCCTTGAGGATAGGCAGACACCACAGAACACCTGCTACGATCCTTAGATAGTCCAATATGCTTCATCCACGTTCATACAGTGGTCATACGCGCACGCCAGTTGCGAGTACTACGCACCTGTCCTTTCTGGAGAACATCACCAATAAGGTCAGTGTATCTCTGTCTAGGGTGTCCGTTCCCGGCGTTATCACTCACATCTGTCTCGGTTTTCGGAATGATGTAGGTAGTAGGTACTGAATATGTGATATTATGTTATGTTTGTGCGTCGATGTGCCTTGCACCCCCCGTTACATATGTCTTCTTAGCTTTTTCCAATTAGGTATTTGTGATGTCCAATCTGATGTAACTGAACACCAGTGTTTTATATGGAGCGACTGCCTATCTGACCTCTACAACTCAGTAACTGAATAACACAGGCTCATAAGAAATGGAATTACACCTTTTCAAAACTTTTAAAGACCTTCAAAATAGTGGCGAAACTTATTTTTATAAGATGACTATAGCTGATGCCCGCAGCTTTACCGCCGTTAATGTCGGTTAAATTATATCCTAAAACCTTTCTCGAGAACCACTCTGTCCTGTGGTGAAAATTTCATGAAAATCGGTACCTACAGAAGATTTTGAGTTTATCGCGAACAGACAGACACGGCGGTGGACTTTGTTTTATAATATTAGTGATTTTAGTCCAACCTTGTAAAGTTACCACATCACAGCCTTAATTAGTAAAATCATTTAGCAAATAAACTACTAATTAAATATCGACATTTTGAGGTTAAAATTAATTGCCTGACAGCTACACATTCCTCTTCGTAGCGCTACGCCGTAGCCCGTAGACTTGTAGACGCACTAGCGTAGCTCGTAGCAAGTTATTAGGTCAGGGCGCTACGAGCTTTTCGTAGTATTTAGTTCACGTAGAACTGAATGATATTAATTATTCTATTAATATTGTGGAGCGGTTCTCTTGTATGGAAATGTATGTAGTCGTTGTAGTTAGCGAGGACTACGTTTTATGTATGACGACAGATGAGACCTGTCTTCGTTGATTTGTTGGTCGGTCATGATGGAATGTGGAGTCCAACGTGAAATAACACACAGGCACTGTTCGGTACACTAAACTTTACCGTCCAAAACACTTTACAATAAAAAATAACAAAGGATTGAAGATCTGTTTCAGATTTAAATCAAATAAAATGGAATGTAGTGAGGTTAGCCAAGTCAACCGTTCGTCACCATGATTTCAATTTGAATGTGTCAACTGCACCAGTCTACCGCCTTTTTATTAACATCAAAAATGACAAACGATAACTTTATCCGACTAAACACACTCAAGCATTGCCAGACCAAAAAATAAATTAATTGAACTAAATCAAAATTATGATAAACGCTTGACATTCCATTACGCGATCTGCGACATGTATAACAATAAAGTAATAAGAAATTCTTCAAAGGCAGGTGGGGTTGGTAGGGGAGAATGAAAGAAAATAAATATTATAACTAATAACCCTCATTTTGCGCTTCACCGCAGTCGGGCAAAAACACGCTTTTACGTATTTTTCCATGTAATAGGGGCAAGTCTATTGCCATCGACTGGACACAAATCCAAACTACGAGGTGCTATTGAAATACTCCTGATGGAACATTGTAGAAGCTGGGCATCCGACATAAGATTATTGAGGTCGCCTATTATATGTAAGCGCCTGTGTGAATAATCAAGGGGTCTTAAAATTGCCTCTTTAGCAGATCATAATAGGATAATAATATGAATTGCGTTAAAATTCGTAAAATATTCACAGACACAGTTACTTTTTGGAAATGTTTTTTGTGACCATTAGTGGTCATTAGTGGTCAAATTCGTAATTAGTTACGAATTTTAACGTAATTCATATTACAGTGAAACTTGGTTAACTGGGACCTGGATAAGTGAGAAACCTCTATAACTGGAACTCATGCTGAGGTCCCATGAGACAGATTTGGATATCTGAGACACTGGGTAAGTGGAATACCTCTATAAGTGAGACAAATTTTCAGGTCCCTTGGAGGTCTCACTTAACCAGGTTTCACTGTATTATCCTATTATGATCTGCTAGTGGCCATTAAGACCCCCAGATCTACATAATTACGTCGGTCACCGATTTGAAATTAGCATAGTTACGTCTATGTTTCTGCTTGAACAGTGTCACTTGTGTAAAAATATTGACCACTAGCCATTCGCCCGCGACTTTGTCCGCAAAAAATGTAATAGCTCGAGTAATATGCACGATATAAATATAATTTGTAACCTGAAGACCCCGGATGATGCAGCTTTTTGCCAACGAGATATTTTTTACATTTGGATAATTAGTTCCGGAGATTACCCGCTATATACAAACTTACAAACTTTTTCGCCACCTTATACTCGTATAAAACAAATGTAGCAACTATCACACCACTCACTGGTGCTCTCTTTATTGTTTACACTATTTTTCAATAAAAATCACGTGGTCCATCCCGGCAGTAATTGTTATTTAAACATTAACAGCTCACCGTTTTCGCAGTATTTCACTATGTAGTTCATAGTAACTCACCGTTTCCGTAGTGAAATACTTTCCCTTTCCGAGAACTTATCTCGCTCAAGGGCGCAACCCCAGTTTTCGCAACCCCACCGTATCGTATCTCGTAAACTGTTTTATTAGAGGCAGGGTATACTGGGTCAAGTCTGGGTCAGATATTGAAATATTTCATTCATTATTAAGTTTTGTAGCGGGGCAAAATTTATAAAATATACATTATTTTTGCTGACCTGTTGAAGTTTTTTTTTCTTGCATACGTAAATGTAAAATATTTTAATATGGATATTGTAAACAACCTACTGACTGCCTCGTTGGTGTGTAGTTGCAATTGCAACTGCTGAACACGATGTCCTGGGTTCAAGTCTGTTGTAACATAACTATTTAGATAGTAATTAGTGTGTACACCACTAGATATAATCGGGTCATTTCACGCAGGCACAATTTTTTGCTAATTTCGGTGGTATTTTTTATTTGTAGGTTTTCGGATAAAAAAATTAACTTGTTTTATTCTAGAACACATTAGTATTCTAGTTATTTTTGTAGGAAATAAATAACCGTAGTTGTTTTGAAAATATGACGGCCACCGAAATTACCAACCCACCGAAATTGAAAATTTTACACCGAAATTGCAAATCTTACACCGAAATTGCAAATCTTACACCGAAATTGCAACATCATATCAAAATAGATGTTTTTTTATTGCACCATGACAGTTATTAAACAAAGGGTGCTGATTTGGTGTAAAATACGTTTACATCTCTCATATTCGGTAAGTAGGTCCTTATTACCCCAAATGGGGCTTGTAGGTGACCAATTAGCGCTCTAGGGTATTAATGTAGCAAGAAAAGCCCTAGGGCGGTAAGTAATTTAAAAAAAAAACACTTCACTCTTTCAAAAAGTTCACGTACATCTAACCATCATACTGGCAATAGACATAATGCATTCAGCCCAATGACAAAAGAGGTCGCTTCGCTATTCAGCCTTGTCTTCGTATGAGAATAACGCCGCCACAGGAGCGATTTTCACGGAAAACGCGCCTGTGTGGGGGAGGCTTAATAGTCATCAATTTTAAATATTGAACGGCGAAGCTCAATTTCGTTCTTGAAAAAAAAAATTAAAAAAAGAGATGAAAAAGGCGGTAATAGAAAACTTTTACTTTAAATATTGTTAGTTTTTGGGATTTTTTATAATTACGTGCTAATTAGGAAAAAAATATGAGTTCTGCAAGTGATGAAGATAATTATAAGCTGCACTCCCGATTCAATGAAAATGAAAGCTGAAGCAGCAATTAACAATATTTTGCCTGAAAGTTCTAAAGAGAGATATTTGAAAACTTTATTCTTGTAATGCCGGTTTTTTTCTTCTTACCTCATAATCGAGATGTAAAGCAGAGTAGTTAGCTCGGGTGTAAGCATCAATTGCACCCTCGAACTATTGGCGCCCTCGCTGCGCTCGTGCGCCTAAATATCTCGGGCTGCAATTGATGCCTTACAGCCCTTGGCTACTAATCTACTATTATTTGTCTTTAATCGATACTGTCTTTTGACATGGATCATTGGTATTTTCTGAATCTGGTATCCAAATCCTTTAAAGAGGAAGACACATCAGATAAAGAAGGTACAGGGCTACTTGGACATAAGGTAGATACAGGGCTGCTTGGACATAAGGTAGATACAGGGCTACTTGGACGCAAAGTAGATACAGGGCTACTTGGACAAAAAGTAGATTCAGGGGTTTGAATTCTGCTGACAGCTGCGGTTATTCGTCCAGAAGGCAAATAAGAATGAACGGGACTACTAGTGAATATTTTGTTTTTAGAACGTAGACAACGAGAAATGCTTGAATGAGGACTAATGCTGCGAGAACGTTGAAAGTTGGCATTGAAGTTTCCATCATGAGAAGGTCCTGGTTGTGGACTAAGCGAGCGAGAACGATTTAGAATGGAAGGACTTGTGAGAGATGACGCACCTGTCATATCGTCACCCTGTGTTTCAGAAGGATCATTGGTTCTTTTAGGTGCAGGAACATTTATGGATGGTAAATTTTTATCACGTGATAATTTTGTGATTCTTTTTCGTCTTTCATAAAATGCTTTAAAGTTAGCTCTGTTTATTTTTTGCTTCAATCTTCGGGCACGTGGAGTCATTTCAGCCATCGATAAAATTTTTCCTTCCGCTTTTTTCTTTTTATATCGTTCTCTATCTTTTCTTCTTAGTTCTTCACCTAGTACTGGATCATCTTTTATTCTTTTCTTTCTTACTCTTTCAGCCTGTTTTTTTTTTCTAAAGTCTCTCTCTTGATTGTTTTTCCTTTCGCCTTCCCATCCTAAAATAAGACAAAATTGAGCAGGTATAGTATAAAGAATTTATACTTTATTGCACAGCTCTAATGCAGGCCCGGTTAACAAAAAAAAATATTTTATATGACCCTTGACACGGATAACTTTACCGACAGAGTGGAGTGAAGTGAAGATTGGATTATTAGGTACTCTTATGTTTGGCACATTCGTTAGGAAGCCTACATTGACCTACAATATACAAGAATATTAATTTATCAACAATATTACATTCATAGGGACGAATTAATTACTTCCTTTTTTTGAAGCCGGTTAAAAACGTTTTTGTAAAATATGTACTAGGTACCTACTTATAATACTACCCTCCAAAGTTTGTGAGATTCATTTTGTTAACCCTCAGAATAAATATCTTACCAAAGTCACATGAACCCACAGCCACTTTAGTATTAATGCAATATCGGTGGTAATAAACTTACCACCGAAACCACCGATATTGCACCACCGAAATTAGAAACATGAACAAAAAATTAAATATAAACAAAACTATTTATACTTTCGACACTTAAAATTTATGATTGCTAAGGGTACCTAATAACATATAACATACTCGCCAAACGTAACTTAAAAAAACTACATTCATTCGTACAGTAACCCACCGAGATTGCATAATTTCGTATTCCCTCTTAAATTCAAAAAGTACTTACGTATTGGCGCGAAAACTCAGCAGGATCGGACACGTCACTACTGCGAGAACGCAAGAACACTACTGAGCCTCCGTGTGCGTAAGGAGGTAGTTCGTTAAAATAGACTTGTTTACGTTATAGATCGATTTTGATAAAACGCACCGATATTGCACTTTTGGCGCGGACGTTCCTTATCACAATGGTCCTGATGTCTGCATGATTACAGAAGTAACGGAAGTATTAAATATGGTTGCTTTATGTATTGACCAACATAATAATGTTTAATTTAAGTACTAAATTTGCCATCGCGACGTATTTAAAGAGGTAAATGCGCTTAAAAGTTAATCACGGACATACCACCGTTATTGAGAAACAGACCTATTTCTTTTTTTTTTTTTTATATATTTAAGAGAAATATATTTATCCTAGTGCCTTCATATGAGCTAGTTTTCTTGTTACACGAAAAAATATAGAATGGTCATAGATAAACATGTTACATAGTGATTTCACGCGAAGAACCTCTAAAAACGCTGTCGGTGAAACCACCCAATCTATGGTTCCAACTGTCACTCCGCACTACTATGTCTGATCCCATCTGTGAAACTGCGACTCAACTGTCTCTATATTATAAGTGTTAATAAACAAGTCTACTCAACAGCATCTTTCATTCCAACAAACATAACAAAGTCGTTCAAGTTCAATTCCCGCGTCGGGCAAACTGTTATTCGGGTTATTCCTTCAGGAATTTCTCAATAGCAGCCACAGAGTCTCGATTTGTGCCCCGGTCGCCCCCTATTACTTGAGACTTAAACATAACTTGCGAAATGTGGGTGTTCTATTAGTTACACCTCTGTCTTAAGGCTCGTATACGGAAACGCGGGCGTCGTGCGGCTCGTGCAGAAGGCTCGTCTCGTGCTTTTTTATTAATTTAATGAGACACGGGTCCACCGCAACAAACGCTGCATTTTAAACTAACGAGCGAAAGATCGCTTCTCGTAAAATCGTAGTTTGAAATCGTTAACTTTTTCATACATCGCCATGTGTTTGAATTAAATACGCAGCACGCGCCGCGCGACGCCCCGCCTCGCGCCTGTACGTTAACATTCACTTAGACAGAGGATCTTCTTCCTTCGGGGATTACAGGCGTGTTGTTATATTATGTTTAAAAAACCAATCTGTAATAGTAATTAGCAGAACACAAAAATAGCCTTAATAACCGAGATTCCAAACCACGACCATACAAGTCAAGTCACCTCTAATTTTTCATCACAAAACGAAAACATACTCACTCACGTTGGTAACCCCAACAAGAAAGGACATAATAGTTGGCAACACGCTTTTGTGCTAAAGTCTTTTGTCTCTGGCTAAGATAACATGGCGGATTATGTACTGGCACAATATGCCATTGTGTTGGTAAATAGCTGAGCGGCATTAAGTGAACCTATAGTGGCTTGATTTGAAGGCTTTGATGCTGAAGGTGATTGGTTCTGGTGTAGTTGCTGTTGTGATGATGAATTGATGATGAGCTTACAAAGTAAGTCTGCATAGGACGTCTTTATAGCAGACTTCAAAATAATGAAAAGGTTCTCAGTTTTACATTGTAACTAGAATTGTGAGAAACTACCAAATTACTTCGCCCGCTCTGGGCAGAGTGGTATAGGGAGTGTCAGACTTCTACTGACTAAAAACCACCCATGTTCCTTCTTAATCTTTATGTCGAGGCCCCGGTATCTCTTTCGAACAACCCGCAGCCCCGTCAGGATAATATATGCCTGGATGGCTGCAGGGCAGTATGATAATGTGAAGTGTTTTCAAACAGTTGACGACAATCAAATATCTCTAGACATAACACTGAATGGCTGAAGTAAGCAATCGTATATACACACTAGCACTTTGCCCACGGCTTCGCCCGCGTGGATGTCGGTTCAACTACAAAAGTGAACAAACTTTCATCCCCCTTTTCACCCCCTTAAAGGTTAAATTTCCAAAAACCCCTTCTTAGTGCTCCAGGAAGCCGTGTGCAAAATTTCACATTCCTAGCCCCAGTAGTTTCGGCTGTACGTTGATATGTCAGTCAGTCAGTTCTCCTTTTATTTATATAGATTTACCAGTAAAAAAGGCACATCAGGAAACTACCATTCCTGTAATCGAAAGGGCCCGAATACCAAATCACCATGGCAACACAACGAATATATCTTTCCTCACAGCTTGGCCTTAAACTCCATGGAGCACCATCAATTAACGTAACACACAAATAAATCGTCAATGACGACAGTGCCGTGGAATTTCTTCTAAACAATAAAACAGGGCAATCAAATTGTGCCATCATGGATTCATGGCGGAGACACAGTATAAGAGATGGCAGTAGGTTCAATTCAATGCCTTGGAAAAACTTTTTGTACAAAAACAACTAAATTCCAAGGAACTAAAAACATTGACTTTTGACTTCCAACAGTTATTCTAGACATTTTAGTGTTTTTTATTTACCTTTTTTAATTATCGTATACCACGTGTATACCACACACATTATTGTTATAAATGAATTTTACAGAGTAACTAGAAGTTATTCAGCATAAGCCAAGAAGCAAAATTAACTACTGAATCGATTTTTACATCGTTTTTATGAATTAATTATCTATTTGACTGGAATCGGAAACTATTTACCTTTCACGTAAATAGATTTTCACATAAGAAAGTTTTTATCAAATTGAAACATAAATCACGGAGATATGAGAGGCACAGTATAAACCCGAATTGAGACCCTCTTCCTTTTTTTGAAGTCGCGGTTTGAAACAAAATGCAGTCTACAACTTCTTTAGTGAGTTTTCTGTAGTCTCCGTGTTATTGGCGAATACATTTATTTCCGGCTGCGCACGCGTCGCTCCCAAGTCGCGCGTCGCGTCGCAGACATCCGGTAAGGTCAGTGATAACTGTTATTAGACGGCCTTACCAGACAGACTAAATATTTTGTAATATTTACTCTAAAAGTTCGCGAGGAAACGTGAGCAGTAATTTACTTTTCATAATTTTCTTCAAGGTGACATTTTCAATTCATATGTTACAGACGAGACGCCACCTCTTCATCAAACTACTACAATTTGTCAAATTTCTTTTATAGATTTTCAACGTTATCGCTACAAGATTAGGTTGGTACGGTCTACTTTCTAAGTTTATTATGGACACTAATATTGACATCGGTGAAGGAAAACATCGTGAGAAAACCCTGGACAAGTGCAAAGTGACAAGTATACTGACAGTTTAATATAATATGTTTATTTAATTAAAATTTGGTTTTATTCGTTAAAATATGTTATGGGCTGAATGGATGCTGTGTACACATAACTGACTAGCCTTTCGGGGATAGCAGGCGTTATGTTATGTGTTTACTTAAAAATCTTACTGCCTCGTTGGTCTAGTGATCGAAAGAGTGATTGCCGAGCCTGAGGACCTGGGTTCGATTCCCGGGTCGGGCAAAGTGTCTTTGGGTTTATCCATAACGAATTTCTCAGTAGCAGCCACGGAGTCCTATGTCCAGCAGTGGACGTCTTTTGGCTGAAATGATGATGAGCCACGGAGTCTGGATTTGTGCCCGATTAGTAGCATTAGGCTCGCTCCCTATTACATGGGACTTAACATAACTGGCGAAATAATAATAATAAATAAACATTACACTTTATTCACATCTCTGCCCAGCCCTTCGGGGATTAGGTACAGGCGTGATGTTATAGATACATTAAACTTACACAAAAACCACTTTGTTTTATGAAAATACTTCCTCGAAAAGTCAAAAAGGTGGTCGAAGTATCTACATCAGTGGTGTTGAGATATTCTCTAAACGGTCAAGTGCCAGATTTTTTTTTTAAATTTGGGGTTGTTACGAACACATATAGAAAGACGAAGTGTTGTATAGAGACATGAGACGTTAGGGATATCTGACCAGCTCCCTAAACACTGGCTTACTGTGTAGATTATGACCACCTGAGTTCCTTCACCAAAAGAAACCACTCGGTCAAAAATCATCCAAAACTTTCATTGCGAGATTCAGACATTAGGCCAAAATTGTATTTTTTCTGACTGCCAATATTCACTATTCTACTCAATAATTAACATTATTTGCTCAAGAATAACAATAAAGGTCAATATACTACGACACAATACCACTTAGTGTTCAATAAAACATAAAAACAATGAAATGGTCTATGATAGAACTAACAATGCCATCTATTATGATCTTTATGAATTAAAAATAAAAGAATTGTATTTGAAAAGAGAACAGTCGAAAATCGTTAATAAAATATAAATGAGAATTGTTAAAATATTGTTTTAAAATAACGTGATTCGATTAATAGAATGAAAATAGATTTGTTCTATATTTGAATTGCAAATAATAAAATAACGAAATTCAATTCACATTTTCAAAACGTGGGTAGTTTTGTTTTATATTTTTATCAACTGACTGTGAAATATGAGTTTTTGATATTTAACATAGGTAATAACTCATTTTTAAACATTACGGTAACCGACTTATATTTCAAAAACAACAATCAACCACATTCCTGATTTTATAGGAAATCAGTGAAACAATAAAAAAGAACTACACGTTCCGTATCTATTGTAGGACCATTATATCTTGGACTAGCGATGTTCTTTCGTTAGTTTAGAAGAAAAGTCTAGTTTATTGGTCGTGTACAATTCCCGTGTTATTGAAGACTGGCCAAAACTCAATAGTTAAAAGCCAAAAGAAACAAACTCGCAACTATTATGCGCTAGCGCATTTTGAAACAACATTTTCTGGTATAAAACCGTTGGTCTATGACGTCATTCGACCAATTAAGCAGAAATGTGGAACATTTGTAGATTACGATAAACTGAAGGTAGAATGACTGGGTTTTGAAGATTATTTATTGCAATGCAATATTGCATTTGATTTCGTTGTGACGCATTCGAATTGGTATGGCATTTTGCTTATCCTTGCTTGTACGATGTAGGAATATAAATATATCTGAATAGATATGAGCTTGCTGTAGGTAATTAAGAAACATCAATAAGCCTGTTAAGCAGGGGCGTATTTACCCTAGGGCCATCCGGGCCATGGCCCGGGGCGCCAGAACAACAGGGGCGGCGTAGCCGCCCGGCCGCCCCTGCCGATTGCATTTTGTTTTGGTTTTGGCGCCAATCATTACACTTTTATTTCTCACCTTTTTATATTTTCTTAAGAATCTCAATTCAAAATTAACTTCTAAAAACCAGGCAGCAACGTCAGGTCATGGTTATCAGATCTGACAATTACTATTGTCACCGGGACTACGTTGTAAAAATAAGGACAACCAAGCAGAAGCAGAAGCGTACTTTCCTCGCCACCGCCCTGGGGCGGTTTTTCGAACTAGCTTTACGTATATTCCGGTGTATCGCATCGCATGCCGCCCCGAAAATCAATAAACAAGCACTATATCCTTCTAATCTGCCGCCCACCGCTTAAAAAAACTAACCTATCTGGAGTCCTAAAATTTTCTAGCTCGCTACGCTCACTCTTACCGCTGAGTTTTCTTCATTACCCAGTCCCTCAATGCATTAGTAGTAAAAGTGAGTTAAATATTTTTTTTTGAATAATAAATAGAAAATTTCCTGAGCCAGGGGGCAAAATTTTTTGATCTCGCTCCGCTCGCTCTTGCATTTGCCTGCGAGTCCTGCGACTCTGAATCTTTAGGAATTGTTGAAACAAAATGTAATTTATTCGATGTGTCAAAAGTGTTGAGCTCGTTCGCTGTTTTTGTTAATTTTTAGAACGACAATCCCTAACACACTATTCGCTATATTGACGAACAAAGGCAAAAAAAAAATGTATAAAGGTAAAATAGATTTGACTTGCAAAAATAAACCCAAAGTTTATCATTTCTAAATAATAAAAAAAAATATTTTGAATTTGACTTAGCTAGTTTTCTTGGCTATATAATGATGAAAAAAGGCGTCTAAGGGGCGGCCAGATAGGTAAGGGTGGGTGGGCGACTAAAACGCTCGCCACGACACTGGGACACTTACTCAGACGTTGATGTCGTTTCCAAGTTCTACGACTCATTGATCTCGTTTGTAGCAGATAATAGATAATGATTTAGAAAAAAATCAATTTTTTTTCAACATTTTGTTCTTTGTCTGGGGCGGCAAAACTTATTGGCCCGGGGCGCCAAATTTCAAAATACGCCCCTGCTGTTAAGATTAATTAAGATAGCTTCAAAAGTTTTCATATCACTATCTTTGGCAGTCGTTACAGAAATTCTCACAACCAGTCTTACCAAGGTAATAATAAAATAATAATAATATTCCACAACTATCACACAACGCCATCTAGTCCCAAGCTAAGCAGAGCTTGTGTTATGGGTACTAGACAACTGATAAACATACTTATATATTTCTAAATACATACATATTATAGATAAATTACACCCAGACACAGAACAAATGATCGTGCTCATCACACAAACATTTGTCCTGGGTGGGAATCGAACCCACGACCTCCGGCATAGCAGTTAGGGTCACTAACCACTAGACCAACAGGCCAGTCAAGGCCAGGTATATTGCCCAGATGGTTGTGGGGGTGAAAATTAAATAGGCAGTTGCTCTATCTATCTTCTATCTATATAAATAAAGAGCGAAGTCCTGACTGACTGACTGACTGACTCATAAACGCCCAGCCCAAACCCTTGAACCTAGAAAGCTGAAATTTTGCACAGAGGTTTCCTTTTTAATGTAGACAAGGAATAAGGAAAGATTTTTCGAAATTCAACCCCTAAGGGCATTAAATAGGGGATGAAAGTATGTATGTAAATCGTCATTTTCACTCGGGCGAAGCCGCTGGCAAAAGCTAGTGTAAAATACGGGTATTCAGCTGCATTCATAGGATAAAGGCTAGGCAGACGATCAAGTTTTTGGAACATGCAGGCCTGCTGACAGATCGAAGTTATCTCGTCAAAATAATAATAAGTCAAGTTACTAAGTTACTGAGTTTTCCTTATCGAATAATAATTGAAGGGGCAACCAGGATGAATCGACAAGAAATTCATGAAATCGATTAATCTTTCGCTGCCATGAGTAACGCGAAAGTAAAAGGGTTTTCGAATTAGATTACTCATGCACGAAATTGTATTAAGTAGTTACTTATACATATATTTATTTTCGTATTCATACAAGTAGGTAGGTACTTGTGCCTTTAATGCTGAGATAGGAGCCTTTTTGGCCTCGCACAGGTTTTCTCTTATTTAGCGCTTTATATTCTTTTTTGTTATTATTATTTTTTGTAGTTCCTGTGCTTGTCCCAAATAAATATTTTTCTTTCTTTCTTTCTTTAATTGGAACATGCTTTGCGTCAAAGAATTTAATAACTTTAAACTAAATAGAAAACTGTTGAATCAGGAGTATGATGTAAGGATCGCAGTTAGTAAAGATTTCTATTGTTTGCCTACATAACATAACAACACGACTGGAATCCCCGAAGGGTGAGGCAGAGGTAAAGATATCTAATAGAACTCTCATATTTAACCATAATTAAAATAAGGGGTGACCCTATTGAACCGACCAACCGGGTACAAATCCAGGCTCTGTGGCTGCCACTAAGAAATTCCTGATGGACAAATCCAATAACACTTTGCCCAACCCGGGAATCGAACACAGGACCTCATGTACAGAAGTCGCGCTTGATATCACTAGACCAACGAGGCAGTCAAGTTTAATTGTTTTAATAAAAGTGTATATAAAGTACGATTTTCCTTGTCTTTTCTTTAGAATAAAAATCTTTTTAAAATAATAGCTCGCGAACCGTCGTATAAAATTTGAATATTTTTAGAAAACTTAAAATATTCTTTATCTGAAACCCTGTTGGTCTAGTGGTTAGTGACCCTAACTGCTATGCCGGAGGTCGTGGGTTCTATTCCCACCCAGGACAAATGTTTGTGTGATGAGCACGATCATTTGTTCTGTGTCTGGGTGTAATTTATCTATAATATGTATGTATTTAGAAATATATAAGTATGTTTATCAGTTGTCTAGTACCCATAACACAAGCTCTGCTTAGCTTGGGACTAGATGGCGTTGTGTGATAGTTGTGGAATATTATTATTTTAACTCCAAAACAAAGTTATTAAACAAGAGAACCCTGTTTGTCTTTCTACTAAACCATAACTTCAAAATCATATATAAATTTTCCTAAAGGATTCCGGGATTTCTCATCATGGAAATCTTAGGTCATTGCTTAAGCTTGGGGGGTGAGTAAGAGTACCAAGGGGGAAGTTCGAGGGGGTGAGTCAGGGGTGTGAAACAGGGGTGGGTCAAGGCCGCAGCGCCGCCTCGATGCCGCCTCTTAATGCCTCGGGATACGCTGAGAGCCACCGAGTGTTTTTGCCAATAAATGTTTGTCTGACATATAAGTCGGATGGTAGTAGATAATGTTCGTTCTAGAAGTACTGTACTATGACGTCAGAGTTTGTACTTGTATTCAAGTATGCGTGAGATCAAATCGTGACGTCATGGGGGTTGAAGTCTTTATGTATGGATTTGCATGTTTGAGAGTTCGTTTAGATTTAGAATGCCGTTACTTAGCTAACAATGTATTGTCATCGAAACTCAAGATGTACGCAAAAACAGCTCAACCGGCAACCGGGAAGTGAGTGTAGTTTTAACTTGTAAGATTTTTTACATAGTTATCCAGTTACAGGTGAAGTTGATAAAAGTATGTTGATCCATGAAATCATAGGTAAGTTTAGTGAACTACCGCGCTCGCTGTTGCTCGACCACCTTTAACCCTATCAAAGTAGTCTACCGTCAATGAGCGGTACTTAGCTACCCGGTGATGTTACTAAGAGGTAAAGTTTGTCTAAATTTCTAGATCTCCTAAACCAATTTAGATCTTTTGACGTGACAACCTCTAATAACACTTTGTTCGACCCGGGAAACGAACCCAGGACCTCATGCTCAGCACTCGCACTTGTGACCACTCGACCTGCCTGGATTATTGCTAATATTAAAGGTTTTAGAGGACCAACGGGACCAACCCTTAAAATCCAAACAACCTTACCGTCTGCATCAGCTTTATTGTTTTCATAATAAAACTAATAAACGTTATTGAATGTAAATTGTTTTCTTCATGCACTTGAAAACCCACCCTTTTATCGCCTAGCACAAGGTCGTTTTTCCTCTATCGTTACGTCTGTAGTTTATATGTACGTACAGATTTCAGACTCGCTCGCTGAAAAACCGTTTTTATTTTATGTTCGTAGGATATTTAATTGAGAAGAAATATTAGCTTTCAGTTTCGATAATAGACTTTAGATATTTAAAATTTAGACTCAATATAATTTAATTTTGTAAAAAGCAATCACGCAAGAAAGATTTCATGTTCCATCTTTTATGGTTGTTAAAGATAATGGTTATGGTACTTTGGTAAAGTAAGTGTATTTTTTTAATGGTTTTACTGTGGGCTGTGTTTTAATGGTGTTACTTTCATTTACTTACCTACTTAACAAAACATCACGCCTTTAATTTCTGAAGACAAGTGTTACGCAGAGGTGATGATGGTGAGATGTTTTTAAGTTTCATGTAATAAGGGGCGGGCCTATTGCCATCAATCGGTCTTAAAACCAGCACGCGGGCCTAGTGCAGTTGGTAGATGTTACTTCTTTCTTCGATTTCTTTTGGTTTGGTTCTATGATATGGTTTCCTCTTTTACCGTTTAGCGATCTCACACACTTTTTTTCTGTTAATTTTTATTGTTTGTTGTCTGCACTTGTGGCATGTGCTATGCTAAATAAATATGTTTTCTTTTTTTCTTCTTTCTTTTGAGAACAGTGGTTATGAAAAAAAATCCAAGTAATGCGCCTGCTTGGGTTCAAACTCACGAGTAACTGCTCGTAAGTCGGGGCCGCCACCACTGCTCAATAATTGACAGATTATTAACATCTATTTTAGTAAGCGGTTCTATTATGAAAAGCCATTAAATTACTGACACAATTTGACGTCCTGAGTGAAACGTGTTTCGAAGGGTCCGATCGATTGACCCTGCAAAATGGGTGTGAAATTAGGACGTCCCTATGCAAATATATAACTTAACGTATAGCTATATTATGTGCCATCAAAATAGAGCGACTTTTTATTGCATAACTTCTTCGATTACTGCTGTTAATTACTTTTTATTTAACCTAGAATAGGGGATCGGACTAAAAAAACTAATTAGTCCGACAGATAGATTTCCAAAAATTATTAGACACGTATTTTTTCTTTTTTCACGTAAACTTAAAATGAAGACGATAGTACGGTCAGCATCAGAAGTAGCTGAACATTTCGGAATTTTAATTCTTTTATGTACAGGACTCTAGCTATTATTTTTAATGTTTCAGAAGATTATTCGTTAAAATAGTCCTTACACTCCAATAACATGTAGTAACGGGTAATATCTAACAAGTTTTTATTAAAAAAACAGCTTCGAAACTTTGAGTAATGTTAATATACTTCTGATGCTGACCGTACATTTTAACGACACAATTGTGACGTTTCAAGCCCCACTCCAAGATCTTTGACGCGTTTTATCGTCGTCATTTTTTATTGATTTGATAAAACAAAAAACACGTATTCAATATTTTTCGATACCTACTCTAACTTACGGACTAATCAGAATCATATTATTTTGACCCAGTCCGATCCCCTAAAATCTATCATCTCGAATAAACCAGTATTCCAAAACAATTCAGCTGAAATTTTGAAGACACCTTTGACAATACCTACATTTTTTATCCAGAACCCAGAATCGCTTTCTCACGAAAGAATTGAGCTCGCTTCGCTTGCTCTCGCATCATAAGATAGCTAGAAATCGCTTTTATTATTATCTTCCGAGATATACCTAGCTATACTTATATCACGGGATATTACCAGCACGACCAGATTGTAATAATATCTTACGTAAAATATAATTGAGAACTAAACATAAAAATGTCAGGAAGAACTGTGCTGACCCATTTATCGAGCAGATACGTGTCTTAAAACATTCACCATTGAGGGGAGAAAATGTTGGAAAATAACGCTTTTATGTTGAAATACTCTTATCGGCACTTTTCCTTATGTAAGTACGTACGGAGTTTACTTGTACTTAGTTTGTACTACATTAAAATTTTATTTATATAAAACTAGCTGATGCCCGCGGCTTCGCCCGCGTGGATGTCGGTTATCGCAACCAAAAGTAATCACGAAATTTTGATCCCGCTCCTGCAACCCATCGGAACCTATTCAAAATTATATACTAAAACCTTCCTCGAGAATATTCTCATACCCAACCCCCAAGCAAGTAGCACGTTAGTGTATTTTGGAACTTATTCTGCAACTGTAGGTAGCATTTAAGTGATGCAAGAGTGTACGGTATTACTTATAGATGCAAACAGCGCTCGAATTTGCATATGAGTAACTCATATCACTAACAGTTGCTTTTGAGTGATTTTTGTTTCTGCTTTATAACTTATGGTGGCACTAGGCCGAATTTATTAGTTATAGACGCATAAAGGTTTCAATTTTCAATCTTTTAGAACTCAAAGAAGCTTAAGACATCTTAAAATCTCCCATTAAGAACCGTACCTTAATAGGTGGTATTTTTTCCTTATTTGGCACCTTTAGTACTAAATAAGTAGTAATATAAGTTACTTGTCACCTGTAGTGGCTCAAGAGTTATTATTGCAGCTCATTTGGAACCTAGTGTAATAGCCTTTGTAAGGTCTAATATACTCTATTATGCCACTGTAACGCGTAGATCGATTCCAAAAGATGGTTCTTGAAAACCTTAAGCAACAATTTTCTCTCATTTAGAACCACTTATGATCTTACAGTTCTAACACTATCGCAGGTTCCGTACATATTAATAAATTTAAATAGAGTATGATTTGTATTTAAGTAAATTTCCTACATTTTAGGTAATTGAATAGTTTATGAAACAGTTATGAAATCACTTGTTCACTTTGTAATTTTTTTAACCTACTTATGTTATACAGGGTGTAAATTACAGACTGGTAGGCAAGGCATGATCAGCTCATTTTTATGAGTAACCCTTCAGGATATCTCTTGTATAAATGAAAAGAAAATTTGCAAACTATCAATAGGAAATCAGGCATCGAATTAAAAAGTCGAGAATTCCAGCCAACATTTACAATTTAAGTAAATTTTACTTTATTTACCTTCCTAAATGGGTTTTGTACCCGTCTTGAGGATCCCCAATTCAACGCAAAGGCAACGAGACCTGTTAAGTGAAAATAATCACGACTAGGTACTAATGAGGGATTTTTGGACCTAGGAGCTCTATTATGGCAACAAATGAGTGTAAAAATGAACTGCAAGTTCTATTTTAAATCGCCATTTTTAAAAATGGAGTCCTTGAAAAGTATCTTGTTAAATGGTATTTTATTACACTAACATACAATAAAATGAGTTTTGATAACTGTTTCTGATGTAGTTTGACATTATACTTTTTTGTGAAACCATAATGTTAGGTTTTAAACAACCAAATTTTTATGAAGTATTATCTTATTTATTTGATCACCACATATTTTTTGCTAATTCTTGATTAGATCGAAGGCGCATCAAAATTTACTTAGTAAATATACCATGGTTTCACAATAAAAAACCATTTGCAAGGGCTCCATGATGGTTATTCTGCGTTAATCACATAAGTTTTGAATACTCGCAAAATAGATGATACAATCCAAATAAAAGCTGTCACAACACACAGCCGTTGTTGTTTATCTCCACCGAAAATAAGAACTTGTCATCTTATTTGTCACTCAACGAATGAACTGTATCGCTCTAACGTTCAATCATTCATTTACGGCGCGCATTTGCACCGCTAGTTCCTAGTGCCACTCAGGGTAACAATTCGAACTCTTATGCATCGCTTTTGCATCTATAAATAAGTTGCAATTTTTCTCCCTTTGGTAACATACAGGTTGCTTATCGGTTCTAACCACCTTTATAGAACTTAATTACGGTGGATTTTATTACTAAAGTTTCCAAAAATATTCTATATGCAAGCCTTTTGTCGCAAAATGTGTTACTTGGCACTCTATCCATTGGTGAAAAATGAATGAAATTCGCTGCAGTAGGTTTTGAGTTTATCACGAACAGACATACAGACAGGTCATAGACGCGGCGGAGGACTTTGTTTTATAATATGTTGACTACATAATTATATAGTATTTTGCAAACTCATTCTTATTTTTCATTCCACATAATATTTTATTTAATCTGTGTCTCAATTCGCGGTACAATCGGGATGAAAAGTGTTTTACCACTCGGCAGCACTTCTTTGTATTGAAACTGCTGAGTGGTGACCCGGCTTTGTTCCTGGTACAGTTACGCACACAAGTGTTATTTGCGTTCTTTCTGTATTTTATTTTATTTCTTTATAATTTATGGAAATGTTGCTCGGAATATATTTTAAGCTTTCCTTGTGATGTTTTTTAACAAACTACGAATATAATTTTTCTTTAAGGACGTCAGCAATTTTCGGATATTTATACCAACTCACCATTTTTGGATATTCAGATCAGGGGCGCTACTACAACGTCTTAAAACAGTCCTGTTTAAGTCTTACTTTGCATTTTCGTACCATCACGTCCTTAAAACAATCTTAATGCAGGACTTGATCTGAGGCAGGACTGCTAAAAATATCAGTTTTGATATGGTTTTGATGACGTCACCTCAAATAGTTCATTCAATTGGTACCACGACGTGCCTTTTGACAGCGAGCAGGATTGTTTTTATGTCAAATAGCAGGAATGTTTGACATTCTAAATAAGTTGATCTGGGGCGACGAATATATTATTGTTTTATAAATTATACAAAAGAAATGTACTGCCGTGATATACTTGGTAATAAAAACACATTTATATACGTGCAAGGGGTGTATTAAACACCTCTGCCCAATCCTTCGAATGTTACAGGCATAATGTTATGGTGTCGTAAAGTATTCGATTGGACTATGTTTTCAGTGGTTTCAGTGCATCATCTTTATCATTTTCAACAAGAAATTGTCTGCTGCAGGACGTAGGCATCTTCCAAGCATCGCCACATCGACCGATCTTGTATTTCTCGCATTCCGAAAAGGAGGAAGAGTGATGATGATTTAGTGACGGTGTTAGTAGGAAGCACCGTCAATGTACCAACAAGAACCACTGTGACATGACTCCATCGGAGCCCAACGTGCATATTCGTGCCGCGGACCCAAACACTCCTGTGTACATTTCCCGCCTACACTACACCAGTACGGTGGAGGACGTCGTGGAGTACGTGCGCCAGAAGACCAAGTACGTGGCGAGCGTGTGGAGTTGCTGGAGTCGCGCCGCTACGTCAACTTTGGGGCGTTCGTGGTGTAAGTACCAACATGTTATGGATCTACATAATCGTGTTGGAAGAGGACATTAGGCCGCAGGGCGCAGGGAGTGGTGTTCCGTCGTTTTCATGGGCAAGTGCCATATTATGTACCTACCTACGTGCAGCACAAAGACTTAGTGCTTAACTGAAGTGTTACAAACATAGTTTTAAGGCTTTCTTTACTAATACAAATTGTATTTTGTCATATTTATGTTAGTCAGCTTTACATGACATACTAAGGTATGTAAGGCTGCCAAAGATGTCTGAGAAAAAGTGGATGTTGTTGTCGTTTGTATTTACATCATAAACATCGATTTGTAAAATGTACTGTTGCTATAGATTACCTACCTATAACTTGTATTGCTGGAGAATCAATAAACTACCATTATAATAACTGTGTTATTGTTTGTATGCTTGAAAATGACGGTCTTAAGGTCTAACGACCCCACACACCCTAGTGTCAGAGTTTCTAAACATGGTTTGACGACAGCAATTTGGCGACAGGGACCACCGGCTTAGGGTGCTTTTCCACCAGAGATGCGCTATGCTACGTTGCTATGGATGCGTTATATATCCGCCAATCATATTCATTGGTGCAAATAGCTTAGCACTGGTGGAAACGGATTCAAATAAGATGTTTTATATATGGAAGGATGCGTGCTATGGATGTGTGCTTGATGAAAAGCAGCCTTATACGTGCCTTCCGAAGCATAGAGTGCCTTCCAAACATTGCTACTGAGAATCAATCTAGTTTTACAAACTCGCGGGAACGCACAAGCGTGTTTAACCGAACGCTCTTACATCGTTTGAACATAGTCACCCTGAAACATTGCCCTGAAATCATTCACAACTTCTTACACGCAGTTTAGCAGACCTAAAGTACTTGGGTACCTACTTAAATAAAACGATCAAAGTTAATAATGGTTTATAGTCAGAATTCTTTATTATTCAGTTTAAAATATCGATTAACAACTCGTAGATCAGTCCATATTCGAATTTCCTGGAATTATTTTAACCAGCTCCATGTGATAGGTAGTGGTTTTTGAGATGCATGGATGCAGTTTTAATGATATTCTTTCTATTGGTTGCTCTTCATCTCTCAAGGGAAAATAAACATTGGTATGTCCACGTTCACGTTAAGGTTTTTATTTCAAGCCAGCTTCAAAATAAGGATAAGATGAGTTCCTATCGCATCCTAGCATCCTAATAAGAACCAATGTTATGAACCAGCATTTTGGTACATATTTCATAAGTCCATCATAAATATATGAATATCGAAAACGGTTCATATTCACAATCACAGCACACAAGAAAAGTAAATACCATAATTTAATTTAGAATTAGTATATAAACTTAGGATGTAATTTTATTGAATTTTGTTGACAACCACTCACTGACAAGTATAATGACGTAATGCATTGACATGGATGCCACTTTAATATAAAACGATAATGATACCAGCCAGTTATAAAAAACACTGGTCCGAATCTTATTATGTTACAATGAAGGGCTTAACCTCCTTCGAAACATTTTCTTACTTTGTCAAGGAAAATCCTCAAAGATTTTATAAATGTTACGATTTTAATTATGTATTTTCTTAAAACTACCTATAAAAATGAAAAATTGTATGTTAAATAATATTTCTATTTTCATTAAAGTTATATTTTGTTTCATGACTATTATTTCGAAATACGATTCGGACCGGATTTTTGAGAAAGAGACAGCTCTATACAGTTTACGTATTGCTAGTTGCTTCTTTCATGTTAAAGCAGGGAATAGACAAATCTTACAGATCGTTCGTTCTTTCCCCGCACTAAGCAGCAGTAAAACAGTATTGTTTTGTAGAGGTCATGGTACCAAACAAAGTGTTATTGTTTTAAGCCTGAATCAAAACGTTCCTGCAATAGGATTGTTTTGTTAAAGGTGGTAGTAGCGGCCCAGCACTACTTACCTAAGTTTTTAACACATTTGCCATAATCAACACCGCATTTTATATGACCTAGGTATATACGTTACAGTCAAAACTACTTTTGACTGGTGCCAGTCAAAACCCTTAATAAGTTAAAACGCATTTTCTATATTAAAATAAATGTTTGCTCTAACATGAGGTTATCCAAAGGGTCACAAAAAAAACCTTACAAACCTATTGTTTCCTAATGACCTTTAGGTTATTTCAATTCATCGCTATAATAAAAGAAACCACCTAATAAGGATATAAGTAAATCTATATAAATAAAAAGAGAAGTCCTGACTGACTGACTGACTCATCAACGCCCAGCCCAAACCCTTGGACCTAGAAAGCTGAAATTTTGCACAGAGGTTCCCTTTATAATGTAGGCAAGGAATAAGCGCGCGAATCCGCTGGCAAAAGCTAGTGTTTAATAGTTTTGACAGGTGAAAAGTAGTTGTGTTGTGACATATCGCACCTTCGGTAGAACAAGGGCACAATTGTCAAAAATTGCAAAAATGAGTTAAGATATAGTATACAGAAATGCCTTAAAAATGCTATTTGAACTGGAGGAACAAAGACAGTCATTTAATTCTTTTAAAAATCCGCTAGGCGAAAATAGTGACTTTGTCTTATTGGTGCCTTTTTACTGCTCTCTTGGCTGGACATAGTCTCATTGGTCAGTTGCGCCGTCGGCGGGGAGAGAGGCAGTCGTCACTTGGACCGCTAACGTCGTAAAGGTAAATATGCCCTTTTAATTTTTTGGTTTCTGGAGCGACAATGCCACATCTATTACACTTATGCCTAATTTATAATTTTAAAATTGGAAGGACAAAGTCGTTCAGACAGTTATGCCCTTGTCCGTTCAAGATTTGTTTTATTCCTTGGTCTTAAAAGTAAATGTGTTTTTGTCATTCCAATTGCAATGCTATTTTGCTAGACTTAATGACAATTACGTTTTTGTCATTCCAAATTGACTTGATTTAATA
Organism: Diarsia mendica; assembly: GCA_949316265.1. NCBI lineage: Eukaryota > Metazoa > Arthropoda > Insecta > Lepidoptera > Noctuidae > Diarsia > Diarsia mendica. Next base: position 5,331,147 of record OX438912.1, on the reverse strand, counting down.
TTAATGTTTGTTATTTAAGTTAATGAAATAAATTTGTATTATTTTTTAATACAAATTTTGTGATAAATTTTCTGTTTATTTATTAGTATTGGTATTTTTATGTATTTACGACTAGTAGGTATGCATTATTTGTGAATTGTGATATGAATAGTTTCTTTGTATGATTTAAATTTTAATAAAATTTTCAGAATTTAAAATGGGATCTCGTAGTAAAAAAAATTTAATGATGCTTAATGACGAAAATAATTTGCAAATCAAAGAAACTGACACAAATTCTAATAGATCTTGTCGCGAAGGAGATGTGGGCTCTAACAGAGCAGCAAATTCAATCGAAAACTCGTCAATGTGTAAGTATATTGTTGCTATTTCTTAATTCATATTGGTATGTTACTTAAGTTTTTTATATAAATATATATTTTTTTACAGCTAATAACATGGTTGAAACATGGATAGATATGAATATAAAAAACCAGGGTCCTGTTAAATCAATGGAAGGCATCATTTTGATTCTTTCATTGATATGAAGCTGTTATCTGAAGATATTAATTTGAATTTAAACAAGGATGTTGAAGGAAATACTTTTAAAATATTGGATACGAAAGCGATCTTTATGAAAGATTCAGAGATATACCAATTTAAGTGCAGCTACAAAACCGACGATTGGACAGCAGCGAGAATTCGAACAGGTCGTATCGGTAATAAAAAAAGTGTGAAAGATGTCACACTAAACCAGCTCTATAAGGAAAAGTTACCAATCCCTCACAGAAAAAAAGAAGACATTCGTCAATTGATATCCTCAAATATAGTTCCTAAGTTCTATGAACAATATTTTAACAACCTTTTTTAAGAAAAGGAGAGAGAGCTAGAACTGATTCGTTAGTAAGAAAAAAATAATTGTTATAAAGATATTTTTATATTTTTTAATTAATATTTTTTGAAGTGTGATTCTAAAGAATTTCATTTGCATAACAGTGAATCTTGTTAAAAATAATGTCACTGTTATTTTTGTTATCTTCTATAATTCTATTTTCATTGTGATTCCAAAGAGACACAAACGTGAGATTATTGACGACTGATTAGTAAGACTATAATGATAGTTTAAGTATTTATATTTCGTGAAAGTTACTACATTTTTTTTACTTTATAAGAAAATAAAAAGTTTATACGGAAAAACAAGGTATTTTTATTCGAAAATCATCCTAAATTAAAGCTCAAATTTAGTCCTAATTACAAAATAATATACATTTTGGTAGAACAAGGGCACAAATGTATCCCTTCCTTAAAATTAAAATTAATTGAAAAAAAACTAAAAGTTCTTAATTCTTGTTAACTATACGCCTAAAAAGGATATAGTATATAGTTTATATCATGCAAAGAAGAAAAACTTTCGAGCAATATTAACAGAGCAAGACCTCACTGAATGCAATAAATATCTTAAAATAGCTCTCCTGTAAAATAGCAAAAACTGCAATTATGCCCTTGTTCTACCGAAGGTGCGATATATACATTTTCATAATAAAATTGTAGGTACCACTCTGTTCATCATATTATACAGCATGATTTACAAACACTTATTCACTATATTGTAGCAACATACAACATGCAACTTTGACACCGACTAGCTTTTAGCCGTAAATGCATCTCAACAGGACGCCGAGTGACGCAGACTGCAGCACGGCTTAGCGATTGATGGGTGTGCGACGGATAGATGGATTGTGATTGATCTGGAGTTACGGAAGGTAATAAAATCGTCGATAAAAGCTGGGGTGAAAGTTAGACGACTATGTGGTTTTCAACCGGTTTGTTGATAGGTATTTCAAGTTTATTCCGTTTAACGGTTATTTTTGACAGGTCATTCAAGTATATCGGCTATTTATTTTTCTATCTGTTCCATTAACCATCACCCAAACCCGCGTGAGATAACACGTCCATGTCGTCCACAAATCTCAAAGGGTCAGACAGAGATGTTCTGGATTGGCTTGTGTTCTGGAGGTCTGATAGGCGATCGTGTCAACCAATAAATACTTTTTCTTTCTTTCTTTCATTCATACAAAATAGGTACTGGTAGTAAGCTGCTTCCACTTAGACTAGAAGCTAACCTCAGCATACTTAGGATAAGGCTAGTCTGGTGATGAGATCGTGGTTTGGAAAGGCGTTGAATGCCTGAAATGAGACATAAAATGACACCTCTAATGCCCGCCGAGTTAGGCAGAAGTTCATCTAATGTAGTACACCCTTATTTCGCCAGCTATGTTTATAAGTCCACTGTAAAAGGGGGCGAGCCTATTGCCACCAACCGGACACAAATCAAAGTTATCAAAGTTACATACACACATAGCCCGAAGAATTGCCAAACTTAAGTGGCAGTGGGCAGGGCACATTGCTCGCAGAACGGATAGCCGATGGGGCCGGAAAGTTCTGGAGTGGCGACCGCGAACCGGAAGACGTTGCGTTGGAAGGCCTCCCACTAGGTGGACCGATGACCTGGTGAAGGTTGCGGGGATCCGCTGGATGCGAGACGCACAGGACCGGTCAATGTGGCGACACTTATTGGAGGCCTATGTCCAGCAGTGGACGTCTTTTGGCTGAAATGATGATGATGATAATGGACACAAATCCAGACTTCGTAGCTGCCACCGAGAAATTGCTGATAGAAAAACTAGAACTGAACCCAGGTCCACTGCTCAGCAGCTCGGCTTAAAATCCTTATATGTAGTACCTACTAGCTGATGCCCGCAGCTTCACCCGCGTGAGTCTTATATACTAAAACCTTCCTCGAGAACCATTTGTGAAAACAGCATGAAAATCAGAGCAGTAGTTTTTGAGTTCAGACACACATGCAGCGGAGAACTTCGTAGTGAAGATCACAATAGGCAGTCATTGAACCTAACCAATCGCTTAACTTTAACGATATAACCGATGTACCGTGCTCATTAACTGTGATCGTTACACTAGGCGCCGTTGTGCCGCGGTCACACACAGTTGGACACGCAGAGCTGATGTTATTTTTTTTTATTTTTATTTTTTTAAACATTGTCCCACACTAGGAATTTCTTCTGTATTGTAGGTGCGTTCACAAACATTTAAACTCACATTCACAAATACCCAGACCCGAAACAACTATTTGTAGGCCATACAAATATTTGTATTGGATAATATGATAACCCTTGGTAACACTGATTACTGGTGGGTGGCAAACAAAGATCTCGAAATGACAGCTGGGGCAAACAGCGAGAAACGCGGAGAAAACTCGGTATGTAATAGGCGGTCACCCATCCACAGACACACCTAAGCAAGCGTTATTATGAAGCCAAGAGCTCCTACTTTCATTACTATTTTCCACTACTATTTCATTAAGCAAACTAAATAAAACTACCTCACGTAATAACATAATTATATGCCATTACAAACAAAGCAAAAACCTTTATTTAATTAAACAAATGCACCACTTTCTACGTTAATTCATAGAACGTAAGGCGTCGGTCCCATTGACGGCGTGTAGCGACTTAGCGAGAAGTGAGTTGAGCTTGGAACTAAAATGTAGCTGTTTGTTGGACAGAGTTCTCGATAGCGGCGGTGTACACTACACAGCCTTTTATCCACACACGTTTATTTCCCGCGATAATCTACAGTTGATTTGGTGTAAAATCTACGTACGTCAGTGTTTCATTGCATGGATCTGAATACAAAATACACACGGCGACGACACAGGAGGGTACCGGCGACCAATTAAGTTATACAAACCGAATTAAGCTGATCTCTCATTGTATGGGAAGTGTCGTCGTGTGTATAAATTTCCATAGTGTTACACAGAGATAGCCATGCCAAGATCTTGCAATTGAACCGTAGATTTTGACAAAAATGAATGGGTGTGGATAAGAGGATTCAGTGATTCATTATATTAGACGGTTGTGCGGAATTGATTTGGGGTCAACAATCAAGACACGTACAAAACTTTCTTTACCCGAGAAGATATCGATAGCAAGTCGCTTCTCGCCGACAGTGGGGCATCTGCCTAGATGACTATTAAGTGGCAGCACAATATCGTGCATAGCAAGGAAATGGGAACGCGTTAATCCCGCAATTGCTTTCTTCCTGGGGGCACGACGGGTATTCATCGCCGCTCAGCGTGTCCAATGACACACGACACGTCATTCTAATTTGCCTAATAAAAGGGCTATGACGTCATGATGAGTTTTAAATTAAAGGTTGTGTCCACTGTGGTGTCGTGAAATGTGTGAGGTCTGTAGGGAGGTGACCGATTTGCGGATATTTATGACTGCCTATTAGTTTTCGGATATTTTTTAGTATATTAATTATTCTCTAAATTCAATATAAACTATTACTAAATGAGAATAGGATTTTAATAAATGGGATGAAAACATTTCGTAAAGATACATAGACGGATATGTATGCTGCTTGCTGAAGGAAATATATTGATGGCCTTTCACTGCTTATTTATTGTTCTTTGTATGGACAAACAAAGGTTAGACAAGGGATCGAATTGATTGATTTAGTCGACTGTAACAGTGACATCTTAATTTTATTTGAGTTCATTTAGTACCCAATTTTGCCATTAAACTAATTCCAATATGGTGAATATCCCTCTCTTTACACGTCAAACACATCACAAAGGGGTTTGGCTAACTTTGTATGGGCTAGTGGCGTCATTTTTTTTTTGAGCGGCCACTTTTAATTTTCATGTTATTTTGTTGTGCTGTGTCAAATACACATACATGTTAAATTATTTTTGTCCTAAGTCATTTCTAAACTGAGATATTTGAGTTTGAATATTATAAAAATGTCTTCTTCAATTACTGTTCTGCGTAAAGAAATCTTAGTTATGTGTTTAGAAGGTTGATATTAGAGCTGGCTTAATAATAACTGCTACTTGGGTCGATCTTTAGGTTAGGCCACGCTTGCCTAGGTGGGTCTGTGGATGGGTGGGTGTGGATTATAAACCGAGTTTCCTCCGTGCCTTGGAAAGCACGTTAAGCTGTTGGTCCCGGCTGCCATATATAGATCTTTTGCAGTCGTTACTGGTTGTCAGTGACCTGACTCTGTCTGACAACCAGTCTTACCAAAGGGTATCGTATTACCCAGTATTAACTGGGACGTGGAGGTCAGATAGGCAGTCGCTCCATGTAAAATACTGATATTCAGCTGCCTCCGGTTAGACTGGAAGCCGACCCCAACATAGTTGGGAAAAGGAATAAATAATACAAGAGGAATATTGCATCCAGCCCTTGTGTAGCAGTTTCTACGAGAATGTACACGTAAATGTCCGTCTAGATGAATGTGTAATACGAGTCCCGCCGACACGATTCAGACTTCGCTGGCTACAAATGCAAAATGCATGGTGTTATACATCCAAATCTTAAACATATAAGAGTCTAAAGAGGTATGCTGGGTCTGTCACAATACACAAACGATCACAATGCCAAGTCTTTATAATGCATCAGCCCATAGATAACAGACATCGAGCCATGCAATCTACGTACGTATTTAATTTATTTTGATTATTTTTTCATCGTTGGCCAGCACTAGGAACTTCAGTCTGCTGTATCGTGGGTGCATTCACAAACATTTAAACTCAAACACACAAATACCCAGACCCGAAACAACTATCTGCAAGTCATACAAATATTTGCCCTGTGTGGGAATCGAACCCGCGACACGTAGCGCAGCAGTCAACTGCTTGAGCCACTGCGCCTACCGTGTGGTCTGAATTCTGAAAAAAATACGACTGGAACCTTAAACAGTGCAATAGACTGTAATAACTTCTTCGATTTTAATGAGCAATTCAAAACCAAATATCTCCGTTCCGATTAGATTTAGAGAAATGCATCCATAATATTTTTGGATCGCTTTAATCTGTTCTTTCAAAATATCCAAGTTTCATTACTGGCCGCGCAACTTCAAAACGACGCCAACTTTAGCCAAACCCCTTTTGATGATATTTCGCTCCTGACTACTCTGAGAAGAAACAGCCGAAATAAACTCAGAGGTGACATGAGGAACAAGCCAATTAGTTTCTGAGATGGTCTTTTGCATAAAGAACCACGTAGATTTAACAGGACTTGTCCAGTATCGAAAAACAATCTAGTGTATAATGGAAACAAGTAGTGCTAATGTTATTTAAGTAGTTAGCGTGCCAGTACATCGCATGAGTGACAGCGTGTGGTCAGCGAGACACGATGCCGATGTGCGCTTATAGCAGCGCGGATATTTGTCTAAATAGGTGCGGTTATTGCGGATACTCGTATATGCAACAACACTGCTGATGTGTGATTTATTCTTCAGTTCGTCTTGTTTGTTCTTCTACATTGGATGCCTTAGTTATCCTTGAAGGCAGAAATTAGGCTTCGAACTTAGGTCTTGGTAAGCAGAAGTGTATAAATAAAATGCTGTTTTTACACGAATGCACCGGTTTCATCGCCGCTATAATTCAGTTCCTTAAGCTCTTTAAAATAATTACTTCGCATGTCGAGCTATTTAAATTATTAGTATTACCAAAATTATGTTAAACCATTTCCCTAATGAAATAAACAATTTCTTAATAGTTAGTTAGTAGTTTAATTCCTAGGCAAATCTAATGTATCCATTGAAAGTTAAACTTATTCATAGAATGTCTAGTCAAGTTAACATTTATGATCATTTTAATTAGCAAATAGAATAAACAGCAACAAGTTACTTCTAATTCCTTGAAACAAACTTGAATAATAACTTGACAAACACTAAATAAAATAACTAGAAACTTTCTTAAATGCTCTTTTAAATGACTAATAAGTAAACTATAATTACCTGTTCAAACTTCCATTAAAACTTCAACAAATAATTTCGTTATAGTCAACAAAACATCACGCCTGTAATCCCGTAGGGTTAGACAAAGATGTAGGTACCTATAAGTACACCCACATTTCATTTTAATAGGGAGCGAGCCTATCGTCATCAAACGGGCACAAATCCAGACACCGTTGCTGTTACTGAGAAATTCCAGAGTTAAAACCCAATAACACTTTGCCCGACCTGGGAATCGTACCCAGGACCTCATGCACAGCAGTCACGCTTGCGGCCACTAGACCAAAGAGGTAGTTAACTTTCTTAAATGTGCTTTTATATAGCAAATCTATCTATCTATCTATATTATCTATCTATCTATATAAATAAAAAGAGAAGTCCTCACTGACTGACTGACTCATCAACACCCAGCCCAAACCGTTCAACCTAGAAAGCTGAAACTTTTGCACAGAGGTTCCCTTTATAACGTAGGCAAGGAAGAAGGAAGGATTTTTCGAAATTCCACCCCTAAGGGTTTTTATGAAAAATGGCCATTTTTGATATTTCCGACATCCACGCGGGCGAAGCCGCTAGCAAAAGCTAGTAAACTATAATTAACATTTCAAACTTTCTTTAAAAACTACAGTAATTATATTCATAACATAACATAATTATGTTATGTTATCACGCATGTAATCCCTGGGGGTTTAGGTATAGAGGAATACCATTAGTATACCCACATTTCGCTAGTTGTATTCGTCATATTCATTCAGTGATAATCATATTTCTCAGCAGCGTATTATATCCGAGATAGGTATTTCTAAACGTAAAGTCAGTTTATTTAGGTCGCAATGTTGGATACCCTGCGAATACTGTGCGGATATCCGCGGGCGATGGCTCATCTCTATTTGACACTTTGAGCCAGAGCTAAGTTACCAAGTGTATTTCTGAGTAATTGAGTTTTGTTACGAAAGGTTCCCAGTGGCGATAAAATTAGATTTAGGTTCTGAACATTATGCGTGTTATTCCCAATGGGTTTGGTAGAGTGTTTAGTAAGTACAGCCAGGTTCGTAACTTCGCCATTTCATCATATTTTATCATTCTCCTGCCCTTATCCTAATTCATTTGAGGTCGGCGCAACATGTCTTCTTCTTCCATACTTCCCTATTTCTCGTAATCTCAGCAGTCACCTCCTTTCTAGCCACATTATCCTTCACACAGTCCATCCATCGTTTCTTTGGTCTTCATCTTCTCTTAACTTCATAATTTAGTCAGAGAATTTGTAATCAAACGAACTGACAAGTTTCTGCTGGAAATGCACCGTAGTTTGACTGTTCTTAATTTAACCTATTTTATTAGATTCTGTTTTAACTGCAATATCCTCGACGGCTTTATTCTTCTTCTTAGCGATGTCGATGGCAAGTTTGCTGTAAAGCTGGACTATTATAGTTTTGTCAACGCTCCCAAATAAACTTTTACGGCTTTTCAGCCTCTGGGGCACTGAAACGTGATTGTGCATTGGGTGGCGTGGCTCCGCGTTTAGCTTCGACCTCTCAGTGCAGCTGGCTATGGTCCTCCGAACCCTTGGAAGCACAATCCTAGTTAGTGGATTCAGCATTCGTACCGGGGTGGGTTTCAAGCAACCACTAATATCCGGCACGTCTCAATCCACTAGGTCGGCATGGGCAGAACCATTTCCCTGTTCTAGTAATCAAACCTAAATTTCCATGCTCAGTCAGTATTCTCGTTTAGAACTGCTAGACCAACCAGATAGATATTATAACAGGTAGGTATTTTGTTTGTTTTTAATAGCTCACGCAAGCAGGCTGCGTGTTTGAAGCCACGTTTTGCATTTGAAAATACGAATTGCGGTTTGCAGAACGCAATTGGCTTGTGTGATAAATAATGGATATACTGTGAACGTTTTTGTTTTGTTGTTATTTTTTGCCGTAGTTTTGGTTTCAGCTTTTAGTATTATAAGCTGGAGTATTTCGATATTTTCTGTTGTTTATTTTTTGTAACAGCCTGTATGTTTTGCGTTTCGTTTTTGCGTAACAGAGAAGAGGATAAAATTATAACAGAAAAAAGAGGTTTTAAATAATAATATAAAGACTAAAATCGTTTTATTTTTTTTTAATTTTATTTTTATAGGGATACTTTGCAAGTGTGAAATACTGTATTATTAAATAAAATAGGGTAGTTGACAAAAAAACTCTATAATTAGTCCGTCAGATAAATTTCAAAATAATAGTGGACACATATTTTTTATTTTTTCACGTAAACAAAAAATGAAGACGATGCAGTGCTTCGAAAAGTGGTGTGACATCACAGTTTGGTACATTTTTACCAGAAAGTGAAGTACAAGACCAACCCACCTTGCGCCTAAAAGGTGGGTTCCCATACTAAAACACTTAAACACTTTCCCTATTTTTTATTTTGCCCGAAGATTAGTCACACGACATTGCATTACCCCTAAATATCCCTAATAAGCCCCTAAATCCCTTCTAAATATTACCATAAACATATGCTAATTCAGTATTTAAAAGCCTTGCAATATTATAGGATAATATCCTCAGTATTAAAGGATTATTGCCACGTATATACGTCAGTTGTCGTGATGACGTCATACCCGGGAACATGGCCACCGGAAGTGGCCGGCGACACCTGAACGTGTGCTGTTCCGGTTTCCATTTCGGAAAATGGTAAAATGTTGTGGGGTTTTTTCATTTAATTTTGTTATGGGTTCCTCTTTTTATTTAGATTGAGTTAAGGTCAATTTTGAAACGAATAACTATGTCTCGTAAGTCAGTTTTCTAAGGCCCTAATTTTAAACGCCAGATAAATATGGTGGCACTTAATAAGGTAATTTTCCGTATTAAATGCTAATATGGCGACATTTTTCTATAAGTACCTACTCGGTCCCGGGTTGTATTCCCAGGTCGTGGAGTTTCAGTTTTCAATCAGGCTACTGACTACCTAGTTACATACTAAATGAAATGATTATAATTATAGAACCTAAATAATGCTGCATTTCGCTTCTAATTTTTCTAAAATGTCACTTGTTAAACGTTGAATAGATGTAACTAGCCGATGCCAATAGGGGATCGGACTGGGTCAAAATAATATGATTCTGTTTAGTCCGTAAGTTAGATTATCGAAAAATATTGAATACGTATTTTTTGTTTTATCAAATCAATAAAAATGACGAAGATACAACACGTCAAAGATCTTGGAGTGGGGCTTGAAACGTCACTTGTGTCGTCAAAATGTACTATCATTTATGACGTCACACGAGTTTTCGAAGCAGTGTATCGTCTTCATTTTAAGTTTACGTGAAAAAAGAAAAAATACGTGTCCAATAATTTTTGGAAATCTATCTGACGGACTAATTAGTTTTTTTTTGGCCGATCCCCTAGGTATTGAATTTGATTCCCAATCCTGATCCGATTATGCGATTTACCATTATTCTAGTGCTAGCAATGTTACGTACCTAAATGAAATATTAACTTCTACTATAAAACATAATATCACGCCTGTAATTCCCGAAGGGTTAGGCTGTGGCCTAATAGTGCGATTACATTTCGCTCGTCATGTTAATTCTATGTGATAAAATATATGAGCCTATTGCCAACAATCGGGCACAGATCCAGACTCCGTGGCTGCTACTGAGAAATTCCTGTTAGAAAAGCCCAATTATACTTTAACACGAATCGAACTCGGGTCCTCATGCTCAGAAGTTGCGCTTGCGACCACTACACCAATGAGGCAGTCGCAAACCTTTTAAATTTTTATAGAAATCAAAAGAAAATAAACGAAATATCGTTAATTTGGAGAAAATAACACTTCACTTATGTAGAAGTAGAACGTAGACTTTGGCGACATCATAAATTAATATACATAGGTAGGTACTTAAAAAAACACGGATTCTATGTTTAGAATTTCTTCTTACTAGTGATGGCATGTTTTTCTATTCTTATCTCCAGTTGTCTACCTACCACACACAAACTAACAATCTTTTAATAACAAAACATCTGACCAAAACGACAGACATTATCACGCATTGCTATTAAAAGAAAAGCCATCATTACGTCATCACCCTTGATGATCATCACCATTTTATGATGACGATCACACATGACGCAAGTTCTGACATCATTTTTGGCAACACATCTGCATATTATGACGTTATAAATTTATTATTACTTTTGCACTTAAAGTATATTCATTTTTATTGTAATAAAATAATTAATGTTGTCACTGATAGTTTTAAAAGTGTGCCAAGCAGTCTGGAATACTTTTGCAGGTTTTGCGAAAATTATAAAGTAACTCCAACGGGACATAAAGTATCTATTGCAAAAATTATCCGTCAGTGGCAACTGAGTACTGATTTTCCTCTCTCAAATCCAAAGACCTTAGATATCATACGAACAACCATTGTTTTACAACAAATCAACTCGAACGGACTAATTCAAACTTTTCGTAGACCAATTTTATATTTAATCCCCCGAAGGAGTCCACACAATTTAGCTGGCTGAATCTGACACACGTCATGTCCCGGAGGTCCGAGGACCGACTTATTCGAACCCGAAACGTTTTTCCAAAAAGTATATACGTCGTCCTGGGCCTCACCCAATATACTTTTTACTATCAAAGTTACTGTCCGTATAATGTCAAAACCGGCCACCCATTTCAAAAATCGTTTAAAAATAGAACACAGCTCGAAATGGCGCGAATTAAATACGAACAAACGAAGGATTATTAAATTCGTGTCACAGTTTTGCCTTGGGAGAAACAAAACACGCAACGATTCTAACATAATACCATCTTTATTTCGTTAAAAGGACATCACCAATAAGGTCAGTGTATGTCCTTCGTATGTCCTCGCCCAGAATTTCCAGTAACAACCATATTATAAGCAAAATTCCTTTTCTAAATGGCTTTGCATTCATTCTCTCAACATACTCGTTTCTTATTTATTAAAGTACACACTAAAAAAGGCCATCGGTTTCCACCATCTTCCATTTAATCGTTCGCTTAAAACCATTATAAAATATTCAGAAGGCCTTTTCTCCCGTGCACATTATACATAATGGAGAGGCAAAGGGATTCCCTTCCAAATGTATTTTAATATCCTCAGTGATGACTAGAGTCTGACATTTGATGGGCTTTCTGAAAAATTAATGGCTGATTTTAGCTTTAATTAGGTTAGCTGAAAACTCATTTGTGATTCTGGGGTAGCATAAATGGGTTTGGTTGGAGTGAATTTTTTAAGACGTTGAAGTGTTGTTGATGGAATATTGTGTTGGTTTTACGGATCAGTTTTAATCTGTATTCAATTTTCGCCTTTTTCTTTTCTTTGACAAATTGGCTTCGATATAATAAAAATTTAGCCTTAACCAACCCGAAAGGCACTTGTTCTTCCTCTCATCAGGGATCTTTCTAGTTATGGAGATAATTATTGGGGGTCAACGTTTTTACAAAGCTTTTTAAATGTTATACTTTAAATAGCTCCATGACTCCCGTACTATTCAATACATCAACCAACGCTGACTTTACTCAGAGTACATCTATTTTGCCCAAAGAAAAAGCAATTTTCCCAAGAATCAATTTTGCGTAGAGTAATTTTATTTGATGGACAGAATGCTTGATTGACAGCTTCATGAAGGATCCTTTTACGCCTTGTAAAACAGAGAAAAAACTTAGATTTTTTACAGGTAAAGCACTAAAATATTCGAAGCATGTAATAAAAAAGTGATACAAGAAGTTGATACTTTTTTAGAGATCCGTAAATAAAATGTTGAACCTTCTCAATAAATTGTTTATTTGGAAGAAGAGACGTTCTACATTCTGTTTTAACTAAATCAACTGTAACTTTTACCTAATATTGTAATATGAACTGAGCAATTAAAATAATGTCTAGTTTTCTCAAATATTTACTCAGCCATAACCCACACAAAACATACAATTTATATTCCTTCGAATAAAACCTCAGTAACACAACACGACGTTAGTTTAAAAATAAAATAGTTTACAGTACGGAATCACTGACTGTCCCGAAGGTAATAAAACATTGCGAGATTGTCCAGACGACTTTTGTTACCGAAATAACTAAGTCTAGTTCACATTGTGCTACCAACGCTGTTATTTTTTTTTTTGCTATATTTGAGGTAAGTTTTGCGTATAAAACTGACCTCAACTATAGCTAAACTGACCTGAAATATAGCAAAAGCTTCACTAAGGTACACGTGTAACTGACCATTTTTTTTTTGTGTTTGCTCTGCAAGGTCTCGACTTTAAATTCGGAAGTGCCAGCAACAAGAAGCTACAAAAATATTTTATGAAATAGTTCTTGGTATAAATCGCAAAATATTTATGGCAATTTTTGAGGAAGTTTCAGCTGGGTCTACTTTCATGTCGATGACTTTTAGGTAACTGTTATGGTTTAGAATTTCGGCAAAATATTTTCGTTGTTGGTGTAGTGGTTGCAAGCTTTAAGGCCGGGTTGCAGTAATTTTAAGATTTTTGAACCTATAAAAATCGAACTAAATACGAGTTTTTTAATAAATAAAAATCATTACATAAAAATTGAACATACTCTCTAGTAAATCGTAAAGATAGAAACGCGATTTAGAATGATCGGCTCGATACTTTTTTTTATCAAACATGACTCTAAATCACAATTTCAAACGTGTACTGCTAAGACATTTCATCATGAATTTATATGAAAGTTATATCAGTAGATAGAACTTTTTATTCTGAAGTAAATGGTGAAAACAGATTGTATAATTTCTTTATAGTTTTTCTCCAAGAAGCAAAAAACAGTCAAAATTTAGGCATTATATCGCTCGCGCGGCAGGGCGGGAGGCGAGGTCGTGCGTACATAAAAACAAAGTACTGCAACCTGGCCTTAACTTTTGTTTTTTTTTTTTTTTTAATTTCAAGAAATTCCTATTGTCATAATTATAATTTCTCCTCTATCGTGAGTGTGTTCACAAACATTTAAACTCACACACAAACACCCAGACCCGAAACAACTATCTGTAGGCCATACAAATATTTGCCCCGCGCGGGTTCGAACCCGCGACACGCAACGCAGCAGTAAACTGCTTGAGCCACTGCGCCAACCGTGCCGTGGAATGAATGTAATAAGCAATGAATCTTTAACAATCAATACATCAAAGACATATTTCTAAGGTCAAATCAAAGTGTTACGATTTGAATAATGCAGTTGATGAGTAAATCATTTAACGCAACTAGTGATACATCAATGTCGTGACACACGGACCGACATACTAGCATACATCTGTCATCGAGTGTGTCACACTTGCCTGTTTAGATACCGTTTTACACGTCAGTAGCAGATTTTGAATTTAGTAAGATTGTAATAAATAAAACTTAGGCCGCAAATTCCGGGAAGCGTTTCTTGCAGCGTGCAGCGGGGCGTTACATGGACAGGTCCATTAAAAACCGCCGTTGCACGCTCCAAATTTGTGTTCTTAAATTAACTCAGTGGCTAAGGATACAGTCCCGATGAGTCAAGATTTCACTTTGTAATGAAGAAAGGGTAAAAAGTTACCCTCTGAATGACTTAAATCGGAAATGAATCCGTATTTTTTGCATACCTACAGGGCTTTTCCCGCAATACTCAAACTCAAATCATTTGTTTCAATTACACAGTCACAAACTCACAAGGCATAATAACTTGTGAAAGTACTGGTAGTTGCCCATTCCAAAGCGGATATATAGATCTATGGAAAAATGGGCAAGAAACTCTATGGACACTCTTTTTAACCGACTTCTAAAAAGGAGGAGGTTCTCTATTCGTATTGTTACAAAATCTACAAACTGCAATACTTTTTCGATTGACCTTTGTTCACGCATTTTTTCAACTATTTTAAAGTAATTCTTGTTCTTTATTGTTCACACAAAATGAGATTCCAACAAATATTACATAAATGATTCTAAAGGCGAGCTTGACCCAAACTTGGGCTCGCTTCCACCAAACCTTATTGTGATAGATAAGTATGTATATCGATTGTTGGGCTCGCGTAGTGGATTCCATGACCCATTCCCTCTCATAGAAAGGACGCCTATGTGATCCCAGCATTGGGAACAATACTGGTTGACTATGCTATCATGCTTATGCTATGTCGATTGCCCAATAATTCTTTCTCGACCAAAAACGATTAATAACAGTAATTAAATGTATTAATAGCTTATTATTTATATCACATCAAGACAAGTGATCAAGTCACTTGATCAAATTAAATAATACGACATTCATTGGCACAATGCACTGCTTGATAACGTTACTTAGATATTCTAATATCGATAGGGTTTCTTCACTATATTACAATATCTTATAGTATTGTTGTGTAAATAGATTAATTATAGTTTTACGTTACATACGACACCTACATGTTACAACGAAAACATCAACCGACCCCCTGTCTAAAATTACGACCACCATCCGATATTTATTTGGCAAATATTACCGGACATAAGACGCTCATAATTACACTAGTATCAGAATAATGATGATAAAACGAGTTGGCGCAACACTACATGACGATATTTACATCACTAGTTGACGAAAAAACGCGGCGAAAACATCGTCAGAACTTCGGGTCACGTGGAAAAATTGGCAGTTTCGACCAATCAGAGATTACCAAATCTACGTCTGTCTTTAAGCGATTTACGACTTTAATGTGAGGCAAGAAGGAAATTTTGAAGTGTCATTAAATTGTTTTAAGTTATTAGTCTAATTATTTGATAGTTTATTTCTAGATTTTTGATAGAATAATTTATTTACAATAGTGTGGCTATTTGGCGATAGTGCGAGTTGCTATGTTGCGATGATAGTAAAATTCGAGGTAGGTACCTAGCTAGGAAACATTTGACATCACTTGTTCTATGTCTAGATGGTAGAGCTCTTCTTTGGATAAAGTTTAGAGTACCTACCTATGAATGTTAATGAGTATTAGAGTAGAGTGAGTAATTTAAAAAAAATTAACTCCTTTAGGAGTTGAATTTCGAAAAATACTTCCTTATTCCTTGTCTACATTATAAAGGGAACCTCTGTGCAAAATTTCAGCTTTCTAGGTCCAAGGGTTTGGGCTGGGCGTTGATGAGTCAGTCAGTCAGTCAGGACTTCTCTTTTTATTTAGAAGAAGAAAGAAGAAGACATGCTGCGCCGACATTATGACTAGGTACCGAAATGAATAAGGGCAACCAAATGATGATTTCTTTGAATGAAATAAAATACATAACTGGGGTCAAAAGTCATTAAATCAGCACTTTTGAGCCCAAATGGTAAAGTTACGTTAGGCAGTCAATTTCAAGTTCTCGAACATATCACAGAATATCTCGACGAGTAATTTTGATATGTTTGCATAGGTTTTGGAATCTGAAATCAGATGCAGTGTCCAAATGCTTGAAGTTTGAATAGAACTACAGCTCAATGAGAAATTAGGACAGGAGCGAACGAATCGTCATCAGCAAAGAGTATTAAAGATCCAGGTCGCAGATGATGATAGAATTTAGAAGAAGTAGAGGAGTCTAATATAATTGTTGCAGTAAAATAACACCTATTCGTAGGAAATAAAGTATATAGCTCCTACTTAGTTTTCTTCACGAGGTTAATGTGCCAGGTCGGTGACCTATTACGTTATGTCGATCAACAAACATGATACTTGGCTTGTTTTCACAAGCTTTTTGAGACGACCGTTTTGGGGCGCATAGGGATTTTAGGCCTTCTAATTTTCCAGTAATAGTTGGTTCAAGGGTTAAGTTGGTAAGTTCTAGGGTACTCCGATAATTAGTTTTTAAGTTTATGTTTTTTCGAATCAGTTGACAACGCGCGTATCACGTCTGCACTGTGTTGGCCTATAGTCTATAGCCGCGCGATCTGGCTTGCGTCCAGAGCTCGCGCACACAAATAGACCAAGCGACACTCACCATGTGGTTTAATTGCCTATACAAGCGAATTTTATCAACTATTTTTATAAATAATTGTAATTTCAACACACTAGCCCGGATATTGTGTGTTTTTGACATTCAGAATCGACGTTTTTTGAGGCATTCGCTACAGCTGTTGATTTGGTAGTAATTTATTCTTGAATTTATTTAATAGGCTGGCTGACATGGTTTTAAATTTATTGGCTGGTATCGAACAATGTTTTTGTATAGGCAAATGGATGGGACATTAGTGCTTTACTGCTATGTAGATCATGGGAAGATGTATATACGATGGAAATAAATGTTAATTTTGTGGAATTGTTTGAGCAAAATGTAGGTTACTTTGCAGTCTCGTCACACAATGCGATTCTCATTACGATTATGAATAGATCTAACAACAATCAGTTTGTTCATAGACTAGAAAATTGCGACGACTTTAATAATTAGGTCAGCTAAATATTTAGATGTTTGGAGGACAAGAATTTGTGTGATCTGCTCGAGTAGAGATAGCTATTCCTGAAAGAATACAGGTAGTATGAATGAGTGGTTTTCGGAGAAATGTCTGACTAATATTTGCACCCGTAATACACGTTCTCTGGAAAATGTTTCAATGCCAAAAATATATGTAATAACGAATATATTTGGGATTTTGGAAATCAACCTAGGCTGACAATGTTTATTTTTTTCTTGATCCGAATTTACGTTTTGGTTCAACCACTGATAATGTTACCAGGATGTGGAAGGAATAATAATCTGACATTCAATAGTTAGGCGCTCACCACACAATTAGGATAAAACGAGTTCATCACCATTATGATCAGTCTTCTGCCCTTATACCAATTTATTTGGGGTTGGCGCTGCATAAATTATATTTATTTCTGTAAATTGGTTACAAAACGCTTTTGTAAAACCAATTTACAGAAATAAATTTTAATCTTTTAACCGCACGTCATGTTGTTTTTAAAACTGTATGGGGTCGGGTCGTAGGTATGTACCTGCCTACTATGAGAAGAAACAAACGAATAGGTGATCTCTTTTAAATTTCAGACATTGGTCAATTCTTATATGGACCATGTCTGAAATGGTCTTCTGAAGAAAGAACCACACAGCATTGAATGGACAAGCATTTGTCAGAGATCGTGTAGCTCGATTCATAACCTAAGGAGCTCAATGTCCCGTCGGGCCTGGTGGTTGTTCGAAAGAGATACCGCGGCATCGACACAATAGGCTAAGAAGGAACATTGGTGGTTTTTAGTCAGTAGAAGTCTGACACTCCCTACCGCTCTGGCCAGAGCGGGAGGAGTCATTTGATGATTTGCGATCCTCCAAAAAAAGGAGCTCAATGTCCTCTTCTTCCATAATTCTCTAATACATCAATAAAAACATCTCAATACTCAATACTTTATTGCATTCCATAATGTGTACATGTAACAGTTGGTATGTCAAAACATAGAATCAATTAAGGACCCTGTCGGGCTCAGCAAAGTTAATTTTTATAGGAGAGAGGATGAAGGCGTCTTTTAAATAGAATAACAAAATAAATAATATTGGTTTAAAATAGTGTCAGTAAGATAGTTATATTTGCTATGAAGGTATTTAAATATTTAGTTTAAAGTTATATTTATGTGTTTTGTTTTATATATTGCATGAATTATGATGAAATGATGAATTGAAAATGAAAGAAATTATGATGAATTATATTATTAATAATTAAAATAAATTAAATACTTTTTTAAGTTTTTTTTTGGTATTATGTCAAAATAGTTTTTATTGTCATTGAAATTTATCATTAAAATATTCGTCAATAGTGTAGTAGCTGCTCTTTTGGTTATTAAAAATTGTTTTAATTTATTGATAAAGGCATTATGATTATTTATATTTTTGATGTATTCCGGTAACTTATTGTAAATTTTAATGGACATAACGAATGTACTAGAAGAGTGCATTTTTAATCGTGAAGTAGGTATGTTTAATCTGCTTTCATGTCTAAATGCAATTTTTGTTTGGATATCTCCTCTTTTGGTATAGAATTGCGGATATTTTCGTACAAATTTACAAATTTCAAATATGTAGAGGCAGGGCAGGGTTAATATTTTTAGGTCTTTAAAATGAGGTTTACAGCAGTCCGTATCTTTGATATTTATTAAGATTCTAATCAATTTTTTCTGTATAGTGAATAATGTAGGGGCGTCTGTACTATTTCCCCATAAGATAACTCCATACTTGAGCCAAGCAAATGCGTACGCGTAATATGTTACTAGTGCTGTTTTGAGGTCTGTTGTTTTCTTAATTTCTCGGAGAGCGTATGTAAACTTGGATAACTTTGCTCTTACTTTTTGAATATGCGATTTCCAATTGGTGTGTGAATCTATGTCTAGGCCTAAAAGGGTGAATTTATTTACAGCTTCTAATTTTGATCCGTTGTATTTGAAATTTATAGTTAAAGGTATTTTTTGTCGGGGGTGGAACGTTATTATTTTTGTCTTATTGTAGTTAATTTCAAGGTTGTGTTCGTTCATCCAATGTGTAATAGTGTCAAGTATAGAAGTCAATCTTTGGTTTAAATTTATATTGTTATCACATGATGTTAAGATAGAGATATCGTCGGCGAACAATACGCATGACTCATTGATGTGGTTAGGGAGATCGTTTATGTAAACAAGGAATAGCAGGCACCCTATCACAGTTCCTTGTGGTATAGAAGCGTTTACGGGCATGTTTTGGGATCGAATTAATTCTATTTCTTTTGATTTATGATTGTAATATTCTATTTCTACAACTTGTTCTCTATTTTTTAGATAAGATGTGAACCATTCGAGACTATTTCCGCGGATACCTATGTTGTATAGTTTATTTAATAATATATCGAATTGCACCTTATCATAAGCCTTTGTCATGTCCAACAACAATCCTACAGCGTATTTTTTCTTATTAATTAAATTGAGGGCTTCTTGTATATATTTATAAACAGCTAAAACGGTTGATCGATTTTTGCGAAAACCATTCTGACTATCATTGAATATATTAAATTTTTCACAAAATGCATAAACACGATCACACATGGCTTTCTCAAATATTTTTGAGGCTGTTGGTAAGAGAGCAATGGGACGGTAGTTGTTTGGGTCGGTGTTTATATTCTTCTTGTGGATCGGTTTTATAAGAGCTTTTTTTAATAAATCGGGAAAAACGCCTTGTTCAAATGATTGGTTCAGTAGTATATAAAACGGCAAGGTTAGTTCGTCAGCACATAAGAGTGGGTGGAAGTTCGTCAATTCCATGGCTTTTTTTGTTTTTTAAATTTTTAATTATTGTATTTACTTCGTAAGGATCCACTGGGCTAAGAAATAATGTATTTTGTGTTGTTGAAATCTTCTTCATCTCATCATGAGACATCAATAAAAACTCCAAAGAAAATTACCTGTATAAAAGAACACTCTGTATAAAATATTTTAACACTTTGTTAATACCAGGATACGATGATGATTTGTTGACGGCAGACAACATTGAAATAGCAATAAAAAATATGTATTTTCAGAACAAAATTATTTTTTCTGTGTACATTAGTCCGTCTAGACTATTTTTAACAAATCTTTTGCTTTAATCTGTGTCTGAAGTAGTAGATTTATAAATAAAAATATCGTGAATGCAGTTGATTATGTGTGCTTACCTTTTAATAACGTCATGACTGTATTTCTAGAAGAGGATGGGAGAGGTGTAGAGAACACTTATACATTTTGATAGTGTTCTTTCGTAAATGAAATACTAAATGAAAATGTAACTAGATTCCTTTTAAATTTTACACCCAATCTTTAATTTTATTTGACTTAGGGCCTATTTCACTATATGCTAATAGTCTCAACTTATTGATTCAATAAAAAAATGGAACAGAATTTGTATGGAATATTTGTCAAGTAAGTTACCGGTTAACGGGAACTTAAACATAGGTGAAACAGGCCCTTAAACTAAATAACTATCGAAGCTATCTCTCGATAAATGGAATGCCTCACTCTACGATATTTGACCCTCTAGATTGGATGATAATTTAAAATACAAACAAAAACAAATACTATACTTTTACCTGCATTTACATCAAGGTGAAAGTTGCCACGAAACTTACCTGAAAAACAAAAATAACATTAGAAACACATCAAATACTAGTCTAATTCTGAAAGCCTCTAGTCAAATCTTACGACAATTGATTTGATTGGATCTTGAGATTGTCAATCAAATTCAATCAATGACAACAGCTGACGTTAGATTTGACCATTGATGCTTAAGACGACCGCGACCGCAAACCTTAGCGGTAAACCTATCGCTATGACGAACCACAGCAAGATGACTAGTACACACAGCCACAAATCAAGATTCTTCAAGCTATACATTACTAGTATAAGATGGCCTCGCTTTGTATAGATTTTTCGTACACAAGGCGATCCAGATAAAGTGGTTTTGTATAGGTTGACTGCTTGACTAGTCATCGAGAGTATAACCCTTTTTTTTTGGAGGGTGGGTAATCATCGAATGACTCCTCACACTCTGGGCAGAGCAGTAGGGAGTGTCAGACTTCTACTGACGAACAACCGCCCATGTTCCTTCTTAGCCCTTTGTGATCTCTTTCGAACAATTCGACAAATTGGCGACATTGCCTCATAACGCTGCGATCAAGCGGTGAACGCAGACTGCAAACCAGTGGTATCGTCACTGGCTGCCATTTACAGAGTCACAAGACGATTTTCCAATTGACAACTGACTATCACTAGAGACTGCTTCCATTGAGCATCTAACGAAGCGTTTGGAATTACAGTCGCAGCGGCATTGTCGCTTTGCTGTTTCCATCAAATACATTGCCGCTAAAGTTTGCGGTCTGCCGTCGCGTTCGAAAGTGAGTTTTCACTTTTATCAAAGACTTGATAACGCTATAAGAAACATAGCTTTATTATAACATCGATTCCTCTAATTATAAAGAAGAACTAGAAATAAGCACTTAATACTGTTTTTTATATGAAGTGTCGACGTTTCTAATTGTCTACTTATGTAGGTAGGTAGTAATAATTACAGTCACAGTCGTATTACTGGTCTTATTAATCACACAACCAATTAGCCGCTCAAAATAACGATATCGTGACATGGAAAATGGAAAAGTCAACGCCCCTAATTATTATTTATATGACATGTATAACCTTTGCACGTAGGTTAAGTTTATTATACCCACTTATAGGATAGTAGCTGCTTTCTTATAATAAATTATTATATACTTACGTTTATCGTTTATGTAGTTTGTCAAACCCGGAGACGTAATGTAAATACGAAAGTTGCATAAATTGTAATTTTTGCTGTTCTTATAATTTAATTTTACTGTATTACTTCATCATCATCAGCCTATAGTGTTCCCACTGCAGGGACTCAGGCCTCCGCTCTAGGAGAGGGATGGGCTATAATCCACCACGCGGGCCCAGTGCGGATTGGCAGATGTCACTTACTACGTATGTATTACTTATATTGTCTTAATTATTTTGTTTTTCCTCCCAGGAGTGAAGAAAAAACTCGTTTAACATAGAAAATCCGCGATGATCGCGCGATGAATACATGTGATCCACCATCTCCGTTGGCGAGGACGATGACGACGATGTATATTTCTTTTTATTACATTGATATAATTAACTATACTAAAAATGCATAGCGCGCACGCTGCCACAGTTTCATCGTCCACCAAAGGCAAATAACAAGTGAGGAGCGTCGCGATTAATTGCGCGAAGAGCATAGTGTGGCGGCCGCATTATACTCAGTACTTTCCTCGCGACTTTTTCCTCCAAAATTGTAGAAAGTACAAATAACGCAATAATTACTTCAGTTTAGTAAAAAGCTAATTGAAGTTACAAGGATTCCCCAAGGCGAAACCAAAATACAACAGTTATGTATATCGATTTAAAATGAATCTATTTATAGACCATAAATGAATACTACTAAATTAAATGACCTTGGTAAAACAATAATAAGTTATCCAAGTGAGTTTTATAAACAATTAAATAGGTACCTACTAATAATTAATATGAAATTGACGGGTGTCACGCATACGAACCGTTTTATAAATGAACTATAATATTAGGTAACTGAAGCCCGTAGGTAATGACTGGGCGTGTGTGGAACAGTCATAATAATTACTTTCTATTTAGTTACGCTTATACAAAAATTGGTATTGGACATTATTTTTGATGGTCTTAATTTTAAGGGGTTAGGTAATGAATACTACAATTTTTAACTATTCCAGAAATAATACGTTTTACAGTTTATAGTACCTAGTACTCCATGTGACGCCACATGAGAGGTTATGGAAGCATTTAAAGTAAAGTTATAACAATTAAAACTTTTTTTTTAAAGCTCTGAAAAGGATGAGACTTTGACCTCACTATCTCCATAATTACTCGTAGAAAGTTCTCCAGTATGATCCAGAACGAAATAAAAAGCAATTACGGAATTATAGACTCATTGTTTACCGTCTGTTTCTTAGGGAAAGAGGTTCTGTTTGATGGTCTGAAATGCTGAATCACAACAGAAAAGGTAAATTGCGATATTTTTAGAGTTACACCGTTATAAGTTTTTTTTACTATAGTAAATTATAGTTATACAACTAAAAGGGGTAGTAAGTTCTTATAAACCGCGAAAAATAACACATGAATTAACAACCAGCTATTTACTGAACAGCTATGGCCGTGAAAAGGCGACAATACGCTTTCGGCTAACTTCAGATCAATATCTGAAGCTGGTTTAAAGTATGCGCGTTGATCTGCGCCTTAGCTCGTTTTTAACGTTAGGTTAGCTTGGGGGAACTGACTGGTCTAGTTTGTAAGCTACTTACTGCCGCACTCAGAGAGCTATAAAGATTACTTAGGCTATCACTAAGTAAAGGTTTTGACAGTTTTTGAGACAAAACTGTCAAAACCTTTACTAAGCGACGGCTTAAGTAATAATTAAATATCTCTATAAATACCTCAGTTAGTGTACTTTTTTAATATTTTTTGTATGTCCTCTATTGAATGCAACTATTTAAAAAAATAATATGTACGTCTTAGCTGTTTTAATTAAATCGATTATTAAACTTAATAATGACTAATTTTGATCTGTTAGATATTTGATCTTGTTGTGTAAGCTGTGGTTTTCTACATTATTTTAATTCAGTGAGAATTTTGTATTCGTTTTATTCTTATTTGTGGTTTAATAATTCGTTTAGAGTGTAATTATAAGGTATTTGTTTCTATTATTCTATAAATTTAAAGTTAGCTCGTTTTTAACGTTAGCTTGTGGATTATAATATGAGTAGCTTCTCAGTGTTTTATTTAATTTTCTTTTGTTGGATATTTGATCTTGGTGTGCAAGCTGAGGTTTTTGCCGAAACCAGTTATAATAATATAAGTAGGTAAACTTGAGTTGGAATATTGTACTTACCTATATTTTTTATATTATGTGTTTAGGTAATTCGTTGTTTTTATCATTTATTTATTTTTATTAGTTTATTGTGTGTTCGCCTTTTTTATTTATGATAAGAATTTGTGTTTGGCGTTTTTTTGTGTGTGTTAATGATTTGTGATTTTTATTTTTTTAAGTGTAAATACTTATGAAATTTTTATATCCTAAGTAATTGAATAAACGGGAAATTTTCAATTGATTTTATTTAAATAAATATTTAGGTACCTACTCACTTGTTTTTTTATTTGGTTTTAATGATCAACAATTAATGAATTATTTTAACAGCTGGTAAAGGATATTTTATTATTTTTTCAAACAACATAATTACAATGCGTGTTTCTTGTAATGAGTAAACAAGGTGCGAGGGTTGATTTAAGTAATTTAAATAGTACACTATTACCACAATTATTTGCCCATCCTATCACCTAAGTTTCATAACATACTAACCCAAAAACACCCTCCATTCCTGCTTACCCCTCCCCCTTAGGAAACAGATATAGTGTACGATAAAACCATACTGACATGCATTGTGTGCCAACCAACATCGCCTGAACTCTACTCGCTAAAGGAGAATGTTCCTACACCTTACATTTGTTGAGGGTCTATGTAGTTTGGTACATTATGGGTATTATGTGGACTTCGTAGGCGTCAGATATAATGACGCCTCAATGGAAAAGGTCGTCAGCTGACATTTGAGCTGATAAGGACATTTGATACTTGGTTATTTTTAATTATTTTTTTGCGAAAATAAATGAGTATAAATAAGTACTTACTATTTTTGGCAATAGGCCCGCCCCCATATTACATGGGCCTTAAACATAAATGGCGAAATGTGGGTGTACTAAAGGATGTGAAACCCTGCCTAACCTTTCAGGAATTAAAGGCGGATGGGCGAGATGGTTTTTGGCGGATGGGGAATTAAAGGCGGATGGGGTCGATTACCAGTGTAATCGGATGCAGCTGAATACCAATATTATACATGGAGCGACTGCCTATCTGAACTCCAAATCCCTTTTAGTACACATTATAAGAGCTTAATAGACATGGGGGGTATCATACCGCCAACTTCCTAACTGTGGGCTACACTGGAATTAAATTGGTTTCTAATGGAAAAACCCAATGGTACCTACTTTTTGCCCGACACGGGAATCAAACCCAATACTCTACTCTAGAATCTACGGGGCTGTCAAACTAAGAGAATACGGGTGAGAACTGTCGAAGGGTGGGCGTTTTGGGGGACTGTTTCTTACAAATAAACTTTGACAAGCTTACGAAAAGTGCTGATTACCAGCCTTATTTGAATAAATAAGTAACTTTTAATTTTGTACATTGAACTCAAACATAACAGCGAAGTATAGCGTGTCCTGCACGCTTCTATCTTCCGGGAATACATGTCAATTACCATTACACCTTTTACCGTCCCAAACAAAAATACGTATAAAATGAAAACAGTACAAGTAGGAAAATGTAATAAAATACACGTGAAAAATAGAGGATATTGGAATATCAGTATAACGTCAGTAGCTAATGAGGTTATCTGGAGGGCCCGGCAACTTGTGCCGCCTTATCTCATACATTTATGTATGGGACTCTGTAACAATCGCCTAGGATGAAACATAGGACTGAAATAGATCTGAATTGTGCGGTAGTGAGAACAGTAGCTAGGTTTGATTTTTTGAGTTTTTCCGAGCTTATTTGAGCTTATCCGTTATTATATTTATAAACTAGCTTTTGCCAGCGGCTTCGCCCGCGTGAATATGACGATTTTCCATACAAACTTTCATCCCCTCTATATAACTACCTTAGGGCTTGAATTTCGAAAAATCCTTCCTTATTCCTTGTCTACATTATAAAGGGAACTTCTGAGCAAAATTTCAGCTTTCTAGGTTCAAGGGTTTGGGCTGGGCGTTGATGAGTCAGTCAGTCAGTCAGGACTTCTATTTTTAAAAACACTTTATATGCCAAAAGTAACTTGTTTTAATGATGGAGCCGGTTTTTTTCTTGTGTGGCTGCATTAATAGTAGGTATTCAAACTGTCAGAGAATTATTAAGAACTGAGTACTTATTTTCATTTGTATGTGTATTTAGACCTGAAAACTGGATGGTCAGTGTGAATGAAGATGAGGCTAGGATTTCCAAGAAAGGAAGGAAGTGAAAAATGCACGAACTAGGCAGAAAACATAATATTTACTTTGCTTTTGGACTCCGAGAATGCAATTGTTTTTCATTTTCTTTCGCGTTTAAAAGACGATTTATGCTAAGCTGTGTCGAGTCAAGCTGAGGCACGTACTTCCGAGAGATTTAACAGTTTAAAAATAAGTTAAATCGTATTTCTCTTGAAGTTGTAGTATATTGTAGTTTAGCGTAGGGCACTCGTGGGCAACAGCTGAAAATTAGCGTCAGGTGGTACACACTGTGTTACCACCTGGCATTATGCTTATATATTTTTGCGAAATAAACACAATTTTCTTTTCTTTCTTTCGTACTTAGTACAGTGTAGCTATATCAGAGAACATTAAACAACACTCGAAATATTTTTCAACTACATCTATAGATAGTTTGTAATATTAAAATGTCTTTGTCTTCAGCTCATCTTACGTCTACAGTTTCTCAAATTCTCAAAAGGAGGTATCTTAAGAGGAAACGCGAGTGGTCTTTTCTCCATACAAACGCTCTCGCCTGTTTTCTTTTTGGTTAAGGACCCTAGAGCAATGGTTTTTTACAGAATAATAAATATTAACTATTTCTATGCCCCTATGTTTTCCTTTTTGGTGATAAATTATTTTTATAAGCACTAGAACCCTCAAAAAATGCTCAAAATTGCTTGTTTAGATCGCTGTTAACAGAGTCCTAGTGTACAAATTTGACAACTATTAACGAAAAAAGAAAAACATAGCGGCGTAATAAATAACCTCCTTATTCATTGTCTAAAATATCTTTTAAATTGGTTCAATATTGGAGGAGGAAATAGGCGAGAGCCAAACCTCGAATTCTAACTTTTTTCTACAGTTGTCCTTATCGCACGAATTTGAGGGCAGGAGGACGGAGAGAGACAGCGATAGTAGAAAGAGACAGCACTCGCATTTCCTCTTAAGCCCCCCAGACATGCTTAACCGTGCCTCACACACAAGGGACAACGATGCGTTCCACAAGAGGACCCGGATCGCACGTGTTTGGACCGGGTTCAACCCACCGAAGGGTATTTTGGAGAGTAAAAATCTCAAATATCCCTAGGGAGAGGCTTTTGGTCTGATTTCTCCTAGAATAAAAAAAGGTATAAGGAATGGACATGGAATTTATAGCAATTTTAAATTAAAGAAGTGAGCTGAAGGGTTTATTTTTTGGGCTAAGAAGTTAAAACTTTTTTAATTTAATTTTTTATATTAAACTAGCGGACGTCACGCGGTTTCACTCGCGTAGTAGTAGTTTTTAAGTTTATTCGTTACATACAAAAATTGGGAGCAGCGGTGGCCCAGTGGTGTCGGCCCCGACTTACGAACAGTAGGTCGTGGGTTCGAACCTAGGCAGGCGCATTACTTTATGTAATTTATATCATCGCCGCTGCTCTCAAAACAGTGAAGGAAAACATCGTGAGGAAACCGGCATGTCTTAGAACCAAAAAATTCGAAGACATGTGACATCTTCTACCAATCCGCACTGGGCCCGCGTGGTGGATTATAGCCCACTCCCTTTCAAAGAAAGGAGGCCTGTGGACACAGGCCTCCTTTCTTGCAGCGCTGCAGTGGGAACATTATAGGCTGATGATAATGATACAAAAATACAAATCTTCAAAATCAAGAGCTATGATTTCTTAGTCCGACCGGTCCCACTACACGGCTGCTGGCTATTACTGCGAAGGAAAAGGTCGATCTGGAAGAGCTATACCTAATGGTATACCTGTGGGTATACCCATATTTCGCATATATTATAAATGTTTATACCCCAAATAGTAGGGAGGTGAGCCTATTGCCATCAACCGGGTACAAATCCAGACTACGTGGTTGCTACAGAGAAATTCCTGTAACTATGAACAGAAAAGTAAAGTAAAGTATAGGTACGGATTCTTCAACTTTAGGACTTTAAAACAAACGTGAATCCATCAACGTCCTATTTTAAAGTTTTAAAAGTCACGTTAGTGCTTCTTCCAGGTTTAAAACAACTGGGATGGCCTGAAGTTAGCAGATAAAGGAGATTGACAGTTCATCATAAGTTCTAGTGTGTTAGGAAAACGTGAAGTTGATGTTAGCCCCCGAACATCTATAATAAATAAAATGGAAGTATGTGTATGTGTAGTATGTGTTTGTAGGTTTAAAATTACACTTTTCATGAAAATGAAAAATATATTGTTTTAATATCGTCATTATTTCTAACCTTTTATATATGCATAACTAGCTGATGCCCGCGGCTTCGCCCGCGTGGATACTGTAAAAACAATCCTTGATGCGGATTATAAATCATTCTAAAATTTCAGCTCGATCGGTGCAAAACTTTTTGAGTTTTTGAAGCGTACACAAACCAACATAACATTTATATATATATAGAAGATTATATAAGACTACATTCCGGCTAATCTCGGAAACGGCTTGACCGATTTTAACGAGACTTTTACTGGCAGAAAGCTGATGTTATAAGGATTAACTTCGACCTCAATCGTCTAGATTCGTGATAGGCTTCGTATTTCACCGGTTTCGCTGGCGAAATGAGGGTTTAGTATTAGGTACATCTCCACCTAACCCTTCGGGGATTCCAGGCGTGATGTTATGTTATCAACTTTTAATATTTGTGCATAGCTGGTTTATGCCACAAAACTGACGTCATATCAAAAATAATCTGCCTAGGTATTACGTAAACAGCTCTTAAACCGGCTAGCAATTAATTATACCACCGTTTACCTACTGCAACAATTAATGCACAAACAAATTTTAATATATCGCTCTTTTCCTGCATTTTAGTCGACGGTTCGACGTTATTACCCCAATTTTATTTTCCATAAATTTCACACTGAATATTAATGTACTTTCAGATTCTAAATAACAAATGCCCCATAATTTTAATTACTAAACAAGTGTTCGCGATAAAACCGTTAAATCGTTTCGTTTAAATAAATAGCCGCCATGATGTGCCAAACAGCGACATCTGTTATCCAGTAGCGGAATTTATTTGAACATTTATCGTTTCTTCTGTTTTATTTTAGTTGGGTATTGATTGATTATTTCGATTATTTGTTTTTATCGATTTGCTGGACCATTTTTTGTTGTAGATTTTGTTTACTTGAGTCTACAGAGTTATTTTTATTAATGTTGTTTTGCTGAATTGCATTAAGTTTATGAGTTAGACAAAACACATTTTAGTTATCCAGTAGTTAACATATTGGTTTGATAACGGTTTTAGGATAATATAAAAGAGTAGAGAGCCTCCATATGAGAGCTGCAGACCAGTTTTTAAAAAGCTAAAGATTCTACCTCTAGCATGCATGTACATTTTAGAAATAGGAATTTTTGTTAAAAAAAAATTACACTTCTTCTCAACAGTAACAGAAAACAATCGATTTACAAAAAGGGACCCCACGAAATTAAAAAACCAATTTTGCAACAGTACTCTTCATTATAAAAACAGTTACCTAATGTCAATTAAAATATTTAACCATATCCCGAAACCAATCAGAGAGACACCCCTGCATTTTTATAAAAATAAGTTGAGATCGTGGCTAATACATAAGAGTTTTTACTCAATAAAAGAATTTTTTGATGATAAATAGGTACCTACGATATTATTAACATGTTATACACTTTTTTATATTTTTATGATTATAAATGTTAATGTTGTGTTTTATCCATATCCATACTAATATTATAAATGCGAAAGTAACTCTGTCTGTCTGTCTGTCTGTCTGTCTGTTACTCTTTCACGCCTAAACGGCTGAACGGATTTTGATGAAATTTGGTATGGTGATAGATGATAACCTGGAAATGGTCATAGGCTATAAATAATCACGCCATCGTTCTTAGGGGGTAGGCAGTAGGCAGATAACTAAATTGAGTTAGTGATTTTTAGTCGTTTTTGTTGGGACTTTTGCTCTTTCACGTCTAAACGGCTGAACGGATTTTGATGAAATTTGGTATGGTGATAGATGATAACCTGAAAATGGTCATAGGCTATAAATAATCACGCCATCGTTCTTAGGGGGTAGGCAGTAGGCAGATAACTAAATTGAGTTCGTGATTTTTAGTCGTTTTTGTTGGGACTTTTACTCTTTCACGTCTAAACGGCTGAACGGATTTTGATCAAATTTGGTATGGTGATAGATGATAACCTAGAAATGGTCATAGGCTATAAATAATCACGCCATCGTTCTTAGGGGGTAGGCAGTAGGCAGATAACTAAATTGAGTTAGTGATTTTTAGTCGTTTTGGTTGGGACTTTTGCTCTTTCACGTCTAAACGGCTGAACAGATTTTGATGAAATTTAGTAAGGTGATAGATGGTTACCTAAAAACGGATATAAGATCAAAATGATCACGTCATCGTACTTAGGGGGTAGGAAGTAGGCAGAAAACTGAATTGAGTTAGTGATTTTTTTATGGTTTTTGCTGGGAGTTTTGCTCTATCATGCCTAAACGGCTGAACGGATTTTGATGAAATTTAGTTAGGTGATAGATAGTAACCTAGAAAAGGATATGGGCTATTAATATTCATGCTATCGTACTTAAGGCGTAGGCAGTAGGCAGAAAACTAATTAAGTTAGTGATTTTTAATCGTTTGTTTTAAAAGTTTACCTCATTCACGCCTTAACGTCTGAACGGATTTTTATAAGACTTGGTTAATATAAAGATAGGATCCTAGGCACGGACACAGACTACTTTTTACGGCGGGAAAATACCTCATTCCCGCGGAAATCTAGCGTGATCGTGTCAAGAAGCGCATGACGCCATAGCTACTGAAATGATTTTGATGTTTTTTTTAACTGAGTGTTACTAAGACTTCAAGTTAGTATTTGATCACTTTTCTAACTTAGAGGGTCGGTAGGCGCCATAATTTAGGGAACTGTCTTTATTTAACAGTTTTACTTGGATCGAAACTTAGCGACATTCCATCACACTACTTAACTTATAGGGTAGGAAGGTACCAAAATTCAGACTACTTTTTACTTCGGGAAAATATCTCATTCCCACAGGAACCTATACACAGCTACCTATCTACAACATTAAAACTCTGTCTAGAATCACATTACGCCAAAACTATTGATCTGATTTGTATACGATTTTTTATTCAACTGACTGTTACATTACATACAGATAAAATCTAATTACCTACACCACAGAAATAATATAGTACTACATAACTAGCTACGCTTTAAACTTGAGGAGGTAATTAGATAGATTTATATGAACTTTAAGCTCAGTAATCAATCATAGTGATAAGTTAATACTCATTTTAGACAAAGAAACGGATAGGTAATCAGTTCATCACCAAAATTATAACACCTACACTTCGTTTGTTTACTTTTTTTTTTTTTCTTTATTTATTTAGAGGCTTTTACCTTACAAAGGCATGTCAGCCTCATCATACCCGAAGTTTGTTTACTATTCAACGAGGGAAAATAAGACATTGATATACAATCATAATCTTCGTGACAAGAGTACCTACATACAAAGTGGTGGTTTCTATATAAATAAAAAGAGAAGTCCTGACTGACTGACTGACTCATCAACGCCCAGCCCAAACCCTTGGACTTAGAAAGCTAAAATTTTGCACAGAGGTTCCCTTTATAATGTAGACAAGGAATAAGGAAGGATTTTTCGAAATTCAACCCCTAAGGGAGTTAATTAGGGGATGAAAGTTTGTATGGAAAATCGACATTTTCACGCGGGCGAAGCCGCTGGCAAAAGCTAGTATTATTATAATTTATATTATAGGTAGGTACCTACAGTCTGCACATTTTTTTGGTTTTGTTTTACTTTTATTAGAATGTACTTAAGTTTCGTTAGAGTATATTGTGTAATTTAGTGTTAGGTATAAGTGTGTGTGTATAAAAAATAACATAAACTATGATACTAAATATTAATTTTAGTATCAATTATTACTTAAATATTCGTATGCCGCGTCAAGCGGTGGATATGTCGAGAACTAACATTTATGTAACAACTTTGTAAGTACCGTATCCTACGAATAAATGTCTTTGTCTTTGTCTTGTCTTTGTCTAGAACTGGCTCAGTTGAAAATGTAGGTTGAATCCAGGGTAAACGATATGGGGAGGTCGGCACACCGACGTGGAAACCGTTACCACGAATTCTGGTAGATCATTCTGAACTCCCCAATATAACTTATGAAGAAAAACGTATAAAAAAAAACGTATCCCTTCTTTTGCAAGAAGCAGCTATTTTTTTGATTGTCAAAAACTGACATAGTTAAATAAGGTAGGAATAGAATACTGGGATGACGATTGACGGTTCATATTATGAAAAATACCCCCAAATAAGTTTATAAGAACGTAACATCACGCTTGTAATCCCTTAAGGATAAGGCAGAGGTGTGCCTAATAGTACACTCACATTTTGCCAATTATGTTTGTATAAGTTCCAATGCGGGGCTATTGCCTATTGCCATCACCGGCCACGAATACAAATTCCGAGGCTACTACTAAGAAATTCCTGACAAAAAAACAAATCTTTGACCGACCTGAAAATCAAATCAGGACCTCATGCTTTGCAGTTCTATGATTATGTAACTACTTCTCATATCTTGAATCCCTTAGTAACGCGTTTTACATGCACGTAATAACAAAGATAAAAGAAAACCATCTAAAAATAACGACAAGAAACATTTTTCTCCGAGTAAAAGGAAAAAAAATCCGTTTCAGAATTAATTAGAATTTCTCACGACATGAAAAGTATATAACTATAAAAAGAAATGTTGCAAGCATTATGTCTCGTTGGTTTAGTGGCCGCAATTGACTGCTGCCGACTGCAGCTCATGAGGTTCTGGGTTCGATTCCCGGGGCCAAATTGTTTTTGGGTTTTTCCTTAAGGTTGATGTTCCAGGGTAGCCCGCGAAATTCAAATTTTCTTAAGTTTTTTGCAATTTGCAGGCAAGTGCTAGGTTGTATGTTAGTGAAAATATGATTTGCGGCTGTAAGACATATGTAGTTACAGAATTATAATCATCAAAATCATTAATACAACCCTCCGAGCTCATACAGGTTCCGGAACGACTTTTTTTGGGTCAAAGTCATTCCGGAACCTGTATGAGCTCGGACGGTTGTATTAATGATTTTGATGATTATAATTCTGTAACTACATATGTCTTACAGCCGCAAATCATATTTTCACTAACATACAACCTAGCTTTGGCCTGCAAATCGCTAAAAACGCAAGAAAATTTGAATTTCGCGGGCTACCGTGAACATCCACCTTAAGGAATTTCTCAGTAACATCCACTGTGGCCGGAGTTGCGCCCTGTTGACGGCAATAGGCTTGCCTCCTATTACACGGGACTTAAATATAATTGGCAAAATGTGTACCTACTACCTACTATTAGGTACACCTCTGCCTCACCTTTCACGGATTTCAGGCGTGATGTTATGTTATTTCAAAAACGGCGAGCACACATCTAAATGTAAATAAGTGTAACATTCAAAAAGGTCCTATAAACTAAAACGATTTTTGCGACATCGACAATTTACGTACCTACCTACATACTGGAGTTAACCGCTGCGGTATTCGTGTCCTAAGCATACAGAATCAGGGGGTGGTCATAAAAATTATAATTAATTCGCATAAATAACTGTGAATCATTTGACGTGGGAGAAAATGGGGTTTTCTGTATGTGGTTAAAGTTATTTTGAGTGTGAAGAGAAAAATAGAGTGGTTTTTGTAGCAAGAAGAGGTTTTTCGTCTAGATCAAATACGGTTTTGGGTGGAAAATTTCACTACTGAAAATGCCTGTAGGAGGTTCTCAATTCGGTTCTTTTTTTGTGTTTGTTACCTCTTCACTCCGTTATTTCTGAATCTATTTGAAAAAAAAATATTTACACTTTCCCATAACGTCAATTTATTGACATCAGTTTTCAGTAAATTATAAATTTTCTTTGTAATTATTGACATGGTGGTCCTTCTAACTTCTCGTTACAATGTAAAATTGATTCATGAAAAGAATTGGTGTGGACAATTACAAATAAAACGGCTAAAATAAAACTTTTTTTCGCCAAAAACAAACCCGACTTTAAAAATAAAAACCCTAAAAAAGCCTATAGAATAACTTTACTTTGGGAAGTTAATGACAAAGAGTCAATGAAACAAACAAAGTAACCGCTTTCCGCAAGTAAAGTTATTTTAGACTTTTTGAGCTTTTTTGGATGTTGGTACATTTTTGTCAAAAACTTTATGTAAACTCATTTTATTTACTAGAATTTATTTTTATTCTAATGTGTATTTTTAATCAGTTTTTGTTAAACGTATTCATGACTGTTCGTAGAAAATGTTTTGGAAAGCTCTAGGTACATGAACTTTAATGGTTAATAAATTATTGGTATCAAAATATGAGGCCGTAAAACAACTACAGTACGAGTAGGTACCTTTAAAAAGCAACAAATAACAAGCCAGATAAAATAAAAGCAAAAAAAAACTTTGTTTATCTCACATAACATTTCAACTTTGCGCTCATTTAAAGCGAACTTTATAGTTCTGCCCGTGCCCCTAATGAGCCTAATCGTGAACTTTACTAAGTAAATATTAAATAAACTTAGCAGAACATGGGAATATGTAACATAAAAGTTATCCTCTTCCCGACCCCAGGTTTGCAACCCCTGGCCTCGTTTGCTAAATGTCAGGGGTCGTTATTACGTTGTGCGTTCGCTGTTAAGCCCACCACAGTTTTAATCTTTATTTATTTAAGTTGATACGATTAGTAGTGGCTTTAACAGTGGGATAGTAATTGAAAATGATTTATGAAAATAACTAACTGCCTTTTTTTGGTCTAGTGGTCGCTAGTGCGACTGCTGTGCGTGAGATAGTGGGTTCGACTCTCGGGTCGGGCAAACTGTTATGACGGTTTTTCTATCAGGATTTTCTCATGAGGTCGTAGGTTCGCCCTCTATTACGTGGCACTTAAATCAAACTGGCGAAATGTGGGTGCATTTTAAGGTAGGTACACCTCTGCCTGACCCTTCGGGTATTACGAAAATAATCTTCTAGTTGCGACGGTTTTTTTCAGGGCTTTTGTCAACTTGATCGGATTAAAACTGCACCGCTTTCAGCACGGGATGAGGAAAAATTGTGGTAGTAAATTTTAAGTGCTGGTTTTGGCTGGTTTCTAAAGCTGAAACTAGCTGGGGATTATGTTCATGATATAGCAAACAACCTACAGTTAGGCTAGTGGTATTAGAGACTGAATTTGAATTTAGGTAAGCTTCAGTCAGACATTTTGTCCATTCACGGGAAGGAAATAACAAAGTCATAAATTATCCTAAGGAAACCGGCTTGTCCTGGGACAAAAAAATCAAAGACATGTGACATAGATCTACAAACCCGCACTGGGCCCGTGATGGTAGATTATATTCCTTCTCATAGAGAGGAGGCCTGTGACTCAGCAGTGGGAACATTACGGAATAGGCTGATTAATATGCTTATGCGAAAGTTCACCAACATTTTATATTTATGGAGGGCTGTTAAAATGAGCATGAAATATGGTAGCTTTAGCTTATAGGTACCTATAAAACTTTTGAAATTATTCTGCTTTTCATTTCCGTAAAATAATGGAACGGAATGGTAGATTTGAAATAGGTTTTAAAAAGTATATTTTTGTTTTATTATAAATGTGTAGTAAGAAGGAAAAATATTATTTTTAGCGTAACTGCCTACTTTTTTCAGCTGTATTGAGTTAAACTTTCAACTGAGGAACCTAATAATCATGAAAATACACGTCAAACACATAACCCTCCTTTTGGGCTTCGCCGCAGTCGGGTAAAAAGAGAGGCTACTAAAATTCTGTGATCTAAACCACGTGCTTTTGTATTTCGCCTACATAAAATCACTCCTTTTTCCCATAAGGGTAGGTAGAAAACATAGAACAACACCATCTATGATCCTTACGTACTCCTTTTGCCTCGCCCACGTTCATACATTTTCATTCATATGCCAAGAAATGGATGCAGATTACTGGCGATAAGTTGCAATCTAGATGTTAAAATAAAAAGGGATGTTACTGAAAACAATGATATTATAGAAATAAAATAAATAAAATTATGTACCAAAAATTATATGGGAATGTTAGCCTGAAGTTCATAAGAGGAAGTCTGAAAGTGGAACCGGTGACTGAAAAGGTGTGTGGAAATCGATTGTCGTGGTATGGGCACGTGATGCGGAGGAATGAGGAACATGTCGTGAGGAAGGTTTTGAATATAAATGTGGATGGTTATGGGTATAAGAGTGGAGGAAGACCAAATAAACGATGGATGGACTGTGGTAAGAAAGGAGGTGTCTCACGAGATGACGAGAAACAGAGAAGTATGGAAGAAGAAGACATGCTGCGCCGACTCCAAATGAATTGGGATAGGGGCAAGATAATTTAATGGTAAAGTTTAGCATGAAGTTAAGAAAACCGACGCAATAAGCAAATTTCATAAATTCTCATATACATTACAATATGAAATGAAAAGAGGCCTTTGACCTACAGTAGAAACCAGTCCAGACTACTATTGAAATGAGGATCAATGGAGACAGAAAAGGGGTCAGCATGAGTCATAGCACACAGGACCTATTACATCATCTTGCGTTGCTCGACTTACAGCCAAGAAAAGCTGGAAAATAGTATTTAAGAGGAAGCGACGGGCATGGGAGCTTCAGAACCCTGTGTATACGGGTAAGGGAAAGTATTCTGTCTAGATTATATATTCTAGGAAAAAAACATGATTTAGGGAAATTGAAGGAAAACGATGGGAGGTTCGAAGTCTATATTTTCGTCATTTGTTACCATTTTTGTGGTGCAAACGCGGGCTTGAACTAGAATTGGTATTTCTTACAGCAAAATTCAGTGCGGTAGTGAAATTTGGAAATGTATACAGGAATGAATGCATAACATTAAAATTGTGGAAAAGGCAGGTGCGTAGTAGGTAAACTTTAGGACAGGTGCTTAGAACTCGCTAAGTCGCAACCGTCATGAGTGTATGATCACATGCAAGAACGTGGACGAGGCAAAACGAGTTCGTAAGGATCGTAGCAGGCGTTCTGTGGTTTCTGCTTAACTCCATGAGGAAAACGCGTGAGGTTATGTGTGTTTCTATTAAAAATGTAGGCTATGTACTTACCTATAAGTAATACAAACCAGGTGCAAGCCCATGTTGGAAAAGAAATGAAGAGGACATCATGATAATTTGCAAGGAAAAAGGTAAATTTCAGTACTTACTTAGAATGAGGCAGAGTATACTACTATTAGAAATTAGAAATAGAGTAAGATTGTGTTGATACATACACGTGTACAAAAAAGAGTTTAAATAAGATTTAAATTGAAACTGATTCACCACCTAGTTAATTAAAATATGCGCTAACATTAGAAGAAAATAAATTAACATTTTAATTACTTCTTAGCAAGTAGAGTCATTAAATATGTTGGCACACCTATGCCTACGTTAATAGTATTAATTAATAAACATTCTTTAAAATAATAACGTCGCTCTTGATTAAAATTGGGATATTTATTTGTATTCCCTTGGAAAAGTCGATAGTGGCGCGTAGCGACATCTGACGGTCGCGTGCGGAAGTAGCGTGAGTATTTTCTAGGTTAACGTTGCCACTGAAAAACTTGTGCATTAGGGAAATATTAACATTTATTTATCATTACATATGAAGCTTAATGTAAATGGATTGAAATTGAGGAAGAAATATCAGGAAAACGTATGGAAACGTCCTGAAAACTGAAACTTCAGAACGAAAATGTGGTTGATAATCAATACTTTCAGCGAACGGAAGTATGGTTATATTTATACAAGAAGGCGATTGTTTAATGCCAGCTACAGCAACAAAAGATACTAAGAAAAGCTAATAAGTGGAAATTAGGTTAACTCCGGGGTTTTATGACTGCCATAAATCAGCTTAATTTAGGGCCTTGTAAAGGTTATTGTGCTATAACGGCGTGTATTGTGTCCTTCATTAGTTTATATAATGGAAAGCTACGGGAAAGCGTTGGCACCACCGAGTGGCGTCCACTGAAATTCATGTAACATGCTCTCGAGCGAAACACAATGTTTTAGCGTTCACCGCGGCTCTGCAGAGCGAGCGGCTCAATTTATATTTAAATCTTTCACGTTGAACACTCATCCTACACGCGTGTACTTACTGACCATCCAGAGACACTCCCAAAACGTTATATTGTCAAAAAGCAATGGATCAACCCTATAACAACACGACACTCGCGGGTATACCATGCGTAACTCTATCGATTCAACATCCACCGAAACTTCGACGGCAGACCTCAATTCAGCCTACACTTACACATCGGAATTTCATTTTTTTTTCTCAAACAACAACGTACGATTCTTACATAATTCCCGTCCGCCATTACGGCGTGTGACGCACACGATAATCGCCCTTAAAGACAACGTGCGTTGGGTACATATTTTCCATTTTCCATGCACGATAGCTCTATTTCGGAGCTGCGCCGGCGGTTACAACCTTGAATTCGGAACGCACCTTTAATTTTAGCCGGTTAACCTAGATACGGGGACCATTCCGAGTGAGGCGGATCGATATTCGCATGCGCGATGTCTCGAACGGTTTTAAAATAGTACGGGTGTGGTGGGTACCTTTAGGCGGCGGATTTTTGGGCAAGGTATGTCGGGGCCCGATGCTCGCGACCGACTGACGCGCTCCCGCCTGCTACCACGCGCACGCGCGCTGTCCGCTGCTCAGCATAACGATCGCAATAGCTTTCGGGCGCGCACCGCGGCCGCCGCGCGATCCAGAACAGGTGTACCGCGTCCATTTTCTAATACTATCGCATATTTCTCTTACCACAGCCATGCTATCCTCAAGCTACACACGCATTCCCAATGTTAGTTCCCCTACATAATTGGTAGACCTGGCTCTATCGCTGAAAATCGATGGAAGGACGATGACATTGAAAGCTCTGACACAATTTTAACCTATAACACTTCCGTTTGTTCCATTCAAATGATTTATTGGAAGTATTAAATGTGTTTCGTCTAATAAATATGTTTTCGTATTCCGGACGTGGGGCTATTTATCATGTTTCGTTGTATTTTTCAGCTATTGTGGCGCCTCTAGCGGTGGAAATGGGTACTGCATGTAAAAGCTCTCGTCCGCGTTGATCTTTTGTTTGCCTTACAGTTTGCAATGACGTTTGACATTATGAATAGTAGTTGTATGTCCATCTCGCTCTCTCAACGAAAATAAAACGAGATACATGTAGTCTCCGTAACTAGGTACTCGGGAATAATACGATACGAGTGTTTATAGTGAACAAAAGATACGGGAAGCAGATAATATTATTTTTTGTTTCATTTCGCTACAACAGATGTTCATTAAGACGTTTATTCAAATACAATTCATTTATTTAATTCCAGAGAGCTGAAATGATATAATTTCGCAAATAAAATCTAGATCAAGCATCATAAGTAAAAAAAACTACACTAAAGCAATTACAAATGTACAATAAAAGGCTATAGTAACCTACTTGTTATAGATTAAGTTACTTTTCAAATACACATAAACCTATTCTGTTGTTCATAGAGGTAGCTAAGCGCCATCTATGTTGCTTCTAGTTATTTGTAGCTTTCAGGATGACGTCACGTTGAAAATCGAGCCAGCGTTTTCTGCAGTTTTGTGCGTCGTTTGGTACAACTCCTACCATCTAGAGGAATTTTCCGGAACTAAAATACAGTCACATAACAAGACATAAAAATAGATGGCGCTGTTTGAAAGTTATCTAAATAGTATTCAAGTACGGGTTTGAATACAACATGACATAATAATAATTATGTACTTACATTTTTTTTTTATTAGCCTACTTTGTGTCCCACTGCTGAGCAAAGGCCTCCCCTTTCTCTTTCCATATGTCTCTATCATGGGCGATCTCTGGCCATGTTAGCCCCGCAAACATGATCCACGCCACCTTCGCCGCGGTCCTTCCTCAGGCGTCCAGTGAGTGACGATCTTTGCCCATCTCTCCGGGTGCATCCGTGCTACGTGGCCTGCCCACTCCCACTTCAGCCTGACTGTTTTCTTTCATTTTATTCATCGTTAATTGATTGTAACTTAAGATCACGTCTACATAATAATTATAATTATGTGAAGAAGAAGAATAAATTACCTATATTATTTAGGGCACATTGCTAGTTGTGTACAACACTTGGATTCTGTCCGAAATAAATGGTTAATAATAATAATTAAGTCGTGGGTTCTAACCCAGGCAGGCGCATTTACTTTGTATAATTTATTTCATCAGCAACTCACCACTGCACTGCTCTCAGAAACGGTGAAGGAAAACATCGTGAGGAAACCGGCATTTCCTATAACCCAATATTCGAAGACATGTGACCTTCTATTCTACCAGGCCTGCGTGGTAGAATAGAAAGCCTGTGTCCCTGTCATGGGAACATTAGCTGATGTTAATGATGACATTTATTAATTTATTCTTCGTTAATTTAGATCACGCCTGTATATTATACATTACGCTGCATTGCTTGTTGCGTATTAAGTTTTATGTGTTATGAGGTGAACCGAATCCAATTGCGCTTGCACCGCTAGATTAACGAGTCTAATATCAATAATCAGCATATAATGTTCCTACTGCTGGGACTCGGCCTCCTCTCCAGGAGAGGGAAGTGCTAAAATTCACCACGTGGACCCAGTGCGGGTTGGTGGATGTCACATGTCTTCGAATTTTTCTTTGTGTCTAAGACATACCAGTTTCCCCTTTACCGTTCTGAGAGCAGTGGTGATGAAATAAATTACAAAAACTAATACGCCTGCCTAGGTTCGAATCCACGCTGGGCCACCGCTGCTCTCTAATATAATTGGGTACTTTAGGTACACTACTTTTGTAAAAATAAACTCAGTATTTCTGTACGTTTAAAATCCGATAAATTGTGTTTTGAATACGATGACATCTCTCAATACAGCGATGTTTTCAGAGGTTTCTAAAATGCGAGGAATCGATTGGACCCTACCTTCGACCCGCAGGTGTAGCTCTTAGAACCAGGAACCTCATGCTCACTGGACCAGCGCGCGAGTTGAATGCAGTCGGGGTCTGAGGTAAAGAGCGGGAGCAGTGTAGTGCTGTGCTATTCACACTAGTGTAATGCGGTAGTGCTGTCACAGCCTACCGCATTCCTAAGCTCTGCATTCAACTCGCGCGCTATCTGTACACCAATGGGGTTATCAAAGTAAAACAAAAGTATTGAGTTAATCCATTTTATTTTGAAATAATAATTACATTACACTATGTTTGGACATCACATTAGGAATACATTGATGGTATAAAACTTAAATTAAACAATACATTTCATAAACCACATGATTGTCGTCAAAAAGCTGTGTATATGGAATGTACATAATTTCAACGTTTATGTATATTTTATATAACACTATTTACTTAACTTTTACATGGAAAATAAACCAACAATATTGTCTATAAAAGTACAGTCGGCGTCGAAAATAAGTGACAATTATACAAAGTTTGAAGTTATACTCAAGTTTATAAAGGAAAAAAAAATAGTTTTTAACAATAATTTGAATAAACATTCCTCATAAAAAAGGTACGGAAAATAATATACAGTTAATCGGTGGGAGTAGTACTATTTTCCCACTACACCTTATATTTTCGCATGTAAAATGTCAAAATGCTAATTTGTATCAAATTCCTGATAATTGATTGTTGTCATGCATTTTATAGGTCAATGTTAAAAACGGTCAATTATTATAATTATTTGATCATTTACAGATTTCATTAGTCGATAAAAGTTTCAAGTCTTTGGTAACTATTGAGAAATCTCAGTAAAAATTGCCAAGAAATTGATACTAATATTAGCATTGAATGACTCGTGTATAAAATTAACCATTTGATTTCTTACAAAATGAAAGTTACACAAAAAAAGATGGCAATTTTATACAGAAGTAAATAGTGTTACAAAAATTATTATAAAGACGGTGTAAAATAATAATGTCGTAAGAGCAATTGATTGAGAGCTTTAGATTTTTAGCCATCGGCTCAGCACAAAAAGCTGAAAATCGAACAGCACTCTCATTGTTCTATATGGCATTTCAAATTTATATCACCGAATTTACCTATAATTTGAACCTTAATGGCACTTCGGACCAAAGAGTTTACTTATTTAATCCTATTTTAGTAAATGGATGGTTGCACTACATTTTCTCGTCAAGTATAATTATAAGTAAGTTTATTTTCGTATTATCACTTATAGCCACTAATATTATTTATGTCAGAATACATGCCTATTGTTTAAAAAAACGAAAGAAAAAAGCGGTTTTTCTTATTTTCAGTCATTTTTACTTAAGACAAAATTAAGTATAGGTACGATTGTATAGAACGATAAAGGTAAAGAACAATGAAATCTTATAAAAATCTTTATAATTAAGTGAACTATTTTAATGACAGAGACTATTATAAAACATGAGAATTGGAGGGGAGGGGGAGAAGATTATCATTTGAATAAGGGAAGGTCTTTTTGTATTTTGACTAGTAGTATTTTCATAAATTGCTTGTTATTGGTGACTACGTTAAAAAGTATGAATTTATTAGGTTTTAAAAAATATTTTACTTTAAACAAAAGTTCTAGAGAAATAAAATGGTTAAAATGTCTCTTGATAAAACAATACAATCTATTTGAAAGAAAATCGTGCAACCAATCATCCATTTTGTTATTTTTACTAATAATTGATGTCTAGTGCAGCCTTATAAGAAAGGTAAGCGTTTCTAACAAACTATCAACAGCTTTTTTTTCAGTGATTTACGTACTACATAACAATTCTCTATATACAAGTTAAAATCTCATTTATATCACATCATTCATTCAAAAATATACCTTAAAATTACTGAAGTATGGTCACATTTCGTTTTATTTGCGTACAGCATCAAGGTTACTGCTAAATTATAGGTACCTACTTTGTTTGTACGCAAAGATTTGAATTTTTATCATCTTATTCGTTTCTTTTAAATGAGGCTTATAAAAGAATAAATAAGAGAAATATTCTGGCAGGGTTATCTGATACTGGACGCAAATAAATATTATTTGATTACATATTTGGTTAAATGACACTATTATCTTACTAAGAAGCAATGTATCATTCAAGGAAAAACAGTCAACCACGTAGTTATACAATCACAATTAGTTACAAAGTTCACTTTACCAACATGTCTATGTGGTTGACTGTACCCTTCAATATGTGGCTATATTTTTTTTTCATTTTTTATTAAAACATTTTTTGTTAACAAAAATAATGTAATTTCTGTATCACACATACATTTTGTGTTTTTGCCTGTAGAGGTAGAAAAAAACAGGTCGAAATATTTTCGTTTTTTTTTTATTATTTTCTGAGATCTCACACAAACGTTTAATAATTACTTCTACGTTAGTTCTCTATTTCCAGTTCATCAAATGCTTGTCTAATACTATCAAATTGGTGATAATCTTACATTTGACATGACCAATCCGTCCTCTATGACATTAGTTCAATAAATTATTTTAGGCCTCATAACTTAAATACTACGTAATTGCTTTATTGTACTCAATTTCCTAAACTATTAACTAGATTATGAACTAACACTTGGTTTTTGAATAAGCATGTCACCCACCATAACTAAAAAAAATTGATCAGCAAAACAAATTTTTTTAAAAAAATCTTAAAAAAAATAAAATTACGTGTTTTTAAGTCGAAATATTCCAGTAAACTAACGAAATTCATTATCAAGGTGGTAAGAAACAAAAACACAGGAACTTCAATGACGAAAGA
This sequence comes from Diarsia mendica, assembly GCA_949316265.1. Taxonomy (NCBI): domain Eukaryota; kingdom Metazoa; phylum Arthropoda; class Insecta; order Lepidoptera; family Noctuidae; genus Diarsia; species Diarsia mendica. The sequence goes on along the minus strand of OX438912.1, from coordinate 5,286,962 downwards.
AAGGTTGTAACGTGCAATGCCTTCAAATTGTTAATCAATTGCACAGCCTTCAGTGATTCTCGAAGATGACCTTACTAAGCCTATAAAATGTACTTGACATGTAATATTTATCGCTATTGACGAAAATTGAAGGTGAACCCAGACGCCAAAATTGAAGGTTTTGTATTGATAAATGAGGATATTACAAATTAGTATGAGAATGCATGTAGACTTATGGAAGCTTGGAAAGGTATGAGGCCTTTGCCCAGCAGCAAAGAAGTCTCAATCATCAAAGTTATGTTTAATCATTGTAGATGTCGAGACTATGGATAGGTCCTCATCTGACCAATGAGGACAAGCTATTTTGAAAATTGATATTTACAGTTTTACAACCAAAGACGATGTTGGAACTAGCAATGACGTCCCCGTTGATGTGGTACAAACTTTTGATGAAGATTACAACGGTTTGCTTAGTCTATTCAAAAACCAAATGTATAAAATAGTGCTATATCACATAAGTACTAACAGATGACGTTACAGCATCACTATACAGTGATATAAAAGTAATATTTACACACGTATCTACAAATTTATCTAGAACTATCGCCAATTATATTTGGATATGACACCGAACTAACATATTTTATATCGCAAGGGAACCATTTGATTAGGAACATCTTGTAACCTGGCTTTTAGTTTAAAAGCCTCGCTGCCATTGATTTAGTCAATCTTTTTAAAAATATCGTTAGTGTCTAAAAGTGAGTTTATACTAGAACAGTTTCTAGTGCATTTTCATGTAATTCTGAATCGAGCATCTTGCACGATGTTTTGATACACGTATATGCTCTTGTCTAAACTCACTTTAAACAAATTCAAGATGGTAAAAAAATATTTAAATAGCAAAGCTTATAATTATGAAGTTCGAAAAATCGTCGATGTTAAAAATATTTCTTTCAACAAAGAGAGTCAATTTGATAACACAATTTAATCTTTAGCTGTTCAAGTTCATCAATTTCTACTCCGCCTCACAATTTATTGTCCATCTCATTAAAATTGATGTCGAAACATTAAAATAATTGCGTTAAATCACATTTTTACATTTCTTATATCACAGTTTGACTCTCAGTATGTCAGCTCTTAGTACAAAGAGAGCGATACCTCAACAAGAATCTCTCAAAATAGTAATAAATAATGTTCAAAAAATTACAAATCTTTGAAATTTTTAAATACTGTCGCGTTAAAAAGTTATGATGTCGTCAACATATACATCAATATATTGGCACACCAATTGACAAGTTCAATTTAATTGTTATTAAATATCAATACTGACAGGATTTTGATTATCCATTTCATCGTACGTTGACCGAATCCTACTTGAATAACTAAATTAATCATCATCTGAAAGCAAATTGATGAAACATAGATAGTTGATGAAACCCGATTAATGATTCCATATCCTTTGGTAATGTCGTTTTGGTTAGCCATGCAAAAACGTGCAGAGCTATAAGGATCATTAAGCCAACACTTCGATTCAGTACTGATCCTCTAAGGAACAAACTTGTAAAACGTCCAAGTCTTGCCAAAATTTTGATCTAGAATTCAAATTTACACAAGACTGTTAAAAAAACATTTTACGTCAAAAACTATTAGTTATAATCCTTGAAATGGGACTGTAACGCTTTAAGATCCAAATTTCTTCTTTCCTTATTCCTTCAGGTGTGTCGTACCTGTTCACTGGACGTTGTTCCCGTACTCCATGCCGAACTGTGAGAGCACGAAGAAGGTGAGGCCGAGGAACACAGAGCCGAGCAAGTCTCCCAGCGCCGTGAGGTAGGGGATGGCGGCGTTGTCGGGGTCCTTCTTCTTCTGCCACATCAGGTGCACCAGCATGTAAGCCAGGTATAACAGCACCATGACCTGGGAAAGAGGAGAATCGTGTTAAATTTTGGAGTGTAGTTATTTTCAATACATTTCATAGACCGACATCTACCTGGATATAGACAAACAGGTTCTCATTTGTATCATGGGATTTGAAATTGAATTTATAGAGTAAACATGACATATTATATGCAAGACAGTTAAAGTTTATTCTCATAAACAAACTATTGGTAGAAAAAAAAAGTTACATTGATCCCAAGTGATATGGGTTAAGGTAGATATTGATGATCCTACTAGTAGCTTACAAGAGACACTGTTACGTAAAAAAAAAAAAAGTGTGGCACTCGGAGACTGCCGCGGTAAAGCTATTGCATAGCATTTTTATCAATTATTTAATTTGACAACCTCAGTTGACAACCTTGTTATTTTCCGTAACCATAGCAACCTGGTTGAAATTTTCGTTACGGTATTTCTGGATTCGCTCTCCACGCTCAAGGCCCGCGATAGAAGCTATGCAATAGCTTAAAACAAAAAATGAACTTACTTGTAACAAGGAACTCAACAAGTAGGTGATACCGAAGGCTAGTTGTAAGGTGACCTCGCCCTGGTACATGACGTCAGCGACCACCATGAAGATGATCTGACCGAACAGCGCCAGGATCAGCAGCATACGAGCCACTTTAGCTGCGGCGGCTGGAAACAAATAAAAAATGTTTTAGTAACAAGAACAAATGGGAAAGAATTGAAGGTTCTTCATATTATCTTAATACAATAAATAGTTTTTTATGTCATTTGGGACAAGGCTAATAGCAGCTCCCGTTTCCAGACTTCAGGCTGCTACTAAGATAATACAAATACCATAGTGGTATGGCCCAAACTGCGAATCAAACCCAGAAACCCACACTCAGCATTCATACGACCACTAACTACGTCAAATGAGGCACCCTCTCTCCATATCTTATCTTCTTCTTCGAGGTATCCACCTTTATCTTCTATGGATTCTTTATATTCGTTTATGTGAAATTGGTTTAAAATAAAAAAAAACTATCAAGTAACTTACTTCCAAAGAACAGCGTCTTCCAAGGCCACTCGACGAGCCTGGTGTTCTCAGGAAGTTCTCCAGGAATGGCAGTCTGATGGAGATGGGTCGCGAGTCTGGAAGACTGAACGCAGACCAGGTTGCCACCGATACCATTGACGATTGGCTGGAAGACTTCGTAACCGCGGTAGTGGTCCACTGCCTTGTCCAGGACGATACCTCCGATACTGATGGAGAAAATGGTGAAGTTAGAGAATTTGGAGAATAATTTGACATACTGATTTTGGCATCAGAGACGAAAGCTTCATGCACAGCACTTTGAACCGCGACTTTGCATTTTTAATGGCTAGGAGAAATGATACAAAAGTCTTCAACGGCAGGTTTTTCGATATCTATTTTGCCTTTAAATGTTCGATGGTTAGAAAATTCACCATTATCATTAAGAAATTCAAAAACTAGTCTTATATTTACAAAAATGAAAGTATTATTGCATACAAAGGTCCTCAAAGGCACACTTTGCTACATGGCTTTAAATATGTATAGATGATGTAAAAATTGTAGTGTCATCATAATCAGAGAAAATAAAAAATAATCCGATTTGTCACAAATACAGATTAGTTTTAAATCAAAAGTATCCTATTAACTACTTTGTCTAGTCATTTTTGATAAGATGTTGTTATTGCCAAAGTGACAGTGGAATAGAAGGTAATCCATATTCATGCAGATATCTTAAACAATCAAATGTGAAGACATTGACATAAAAATTCCTAAAAAATCTTTCAGTAGGTTGGTTGATATATTTATCAAGGTTTTGTTCTTATTAATGGATCGACGTGAATTTTGTAATAAGATAGTGTTTAGAGCTTACACTATTCAAATAAAACAGATCATGATAAGGAATAGACTATAGGAGATGAAAGAGACAATAATATTGAAGATGTTAATAATGTAGAGTACATACCCACTGATGAAGAGCGCAGAGATGACAGGAGTCCATCCACTGGTGAGAACCTTCTTGGTGTACTTGTTGCGCCAGACGATGAACACCCACAGGGGCAGCAGGCTGTAGTACACGCACATCAGCGCTATGGGCTGCCATAGCGATATTTCTGCGCGAAAAGAGACATTGTTACTAAGGAGTAAAGGTACAAAATCGATTGACAGAGCATGCATTGAGTTGTGTGGCATGAAGTCTGTTTCTAAGGATGTTTTTTGAATGTACAGAAATACTGAAAATCGTGCCGTGTCAGCTAAATAACAATAATTATAATAAAGTGATATTAATCAATGAACACGTCAACTTTTGTGGTACTAATAGGCTAAAACAGGTGAAATATTTAACAGTGATTGTTATTACAACAAATAGATTAGGATAGGTCCAGAAAATTTTAGACGTAAACAGCTAACAACAAACAACATTAAAAAGTTTGTAAGGATTGATGCATAATGATGAGTGGATCTTTGTTATTCTTTCACGCAAAAAGTACTTCACGGATTTGGATAAAGTTGGCACATAGATAGTTTATAAGTTGGTTTAACTAATAGGATACTTTTTATCCCGGCAGTAGATGGTAATGTAGTACTTTATGACCTGTTTTGCGGTATTACTTTTTTGTAAGGTCGTGAGGTAAGTGCAGCAGGAGTAAAGAACAAATCCCGAGTGACGTCTATGACGCGATGCGCTACGGGCCAATCACTGCACTTTCCCCGCCCCAAGTCTCACTTCATACCACCAAAGGGACCCAATAACTCACTGCAGCGTCAGCGCTCAAGAATCGTGCCGATGATAATAATCATCTCTTATTCTTAGTTTGAAATGGTTTCAAATGAATTGTGTAGTATCTTTCATACAATGAAATGAAGTGTGAGTAAAATCAAACATGTGAAATCGATCTTCTAAGTTAAACGAAAGAGTCTAGTTTTGATTGCACTAAACTCACCTTTCTCACTCCTTCCTTTATCAGTACCTAGTAATTTTGAAAATTAACGATTTGTGTTATTATTTTTATAAAGTTTCGTTTGAGTTCATTTTTGATGTTTAATAGTATTGGACTAAATTAGTTTCTTAACCATCAACCCACCCGTATTATACTTTTACAGCCTTTTTGTTTTGTCCATAGGGTTCGCTTTGCATTTGCATTGTATTTCTTTTACCTTCCCTTGCCCCATTTTATTTTCAACCGCTACAATATCATCCACTCCTTTACCATTCCTAACATCCCTCACACAATTCATATCTTTTCTTTAATCTTCCTCTTATTTTCCATCTAACGCATTTATATTCTTTACTCTCTAACTCTTATAGGTAATAGCGGATAGTACTTAATTAAATTAACACACATTTGTTTTTTTTTATATATATATGCAAGTGCTTGGACTGTAAGGCCTACAACCAGTACCAACTTATTAAAAAAAAAAGGTGTTGTTTACTCACGTATTTGTTCGAACATGTACTGCGCAGTGACAGCCAGCACTGTGTTGCTCACAATGTCACCGATAGAGGCCGCCAGTGGCGTCGCCACGTTGTCTGGGTTCACCTTGAACTTGTGAGAACCGTAGATCACCATTACCATCACGAAGTCTGGAAAAGAGAGACGATAAAGTTATCTTAACTTAGAATAATCGCAAAAAAATATGAAATAGTAATTTCGTAGGTACGGCGCATTCTGTCCATCAATTATAATCAGGAGGATATATATTATATTATATATATATTATATTTCAAGTTTAAGACCACCGACTACGAATAGGAAAAATCACGATCAGGATGGACGTCTCTCAGCTAGAAGCACTTGAGGCACTTGATATCGAATCGAGTCCTGCCTGTCCTGTTATTTGCACATCACAGAAGCTGATGGAGGCTACTGAAAGCGCGAAACTGGTTGCTAAAATTTTGGACCGACTTAATTTACGTTGTCATCGACACGCTCAGAAGAAGCTAGAAGGACTGTCTGATGAGGACCTTTTTAAAGTGATTGGGTGAGACTGTATGCGGAAGGCAGTGGACAGGGAACTATGGAGACAAATCAAAGAAATGTCATCCGTTTGTAACAGTCTATAAAATTAATGTCATTTCACGATATGTAAAAGGTGATGATCTTATGGTACTTAGTAGTTATACTTTACATGCCCACAAATAATTGCATATAATTGACCGTTGACAGTAAGTTATGATTTTATGATCTAATCTTTGTGCTGACACGTTTGCCTTATGTGATTTGTTAAGGGTTATTAAATTTAATTGGCATATGGAAATGGATATTGTTTTCTTATTTCTTGACAAACAAATAAAACTGAAGTAGGTATCTGTTAGTAATTTCAAAATAACAGTTAATGCTAATAAGTTAAAACTGGTGTATTTCTGGCTCACGAAAGGATCGGACCGATTTTGATGAGAATTTTACTGGTAATGTCATAAGGAGTAACTTGGCTTACTTTTATATTGGAAAGCGTATTAGGGTTCCCTGGAACCCTAGGATAATCCTGGGAAAATAAAACTCTTGAAATTGCCAACGAAAACAGATTCAAATTAGGAAGTAATATCTTGAATTCATTGCCTTCATCAACAGGACAAAAGTACAAAGGTCCATCCTCTAAGCTCCTTTACTGAGAAACTGCCAATAACACTTTACCCAAAATAGACAATAAAAACCAGAATCATAAAATCAACATACCCAAGACGAAGCACGTGGTGGTAGCAGTGAAGACCGCAGAAGCGACCAGCAGCAGCACAAAGGAGCCATTGACGGCTCGATCCGTTATAGTGTTGACCACTATCGCGAACATTGACACCACTGTTGCTGCTACTATAGCTTGCACCTGAAGAGAGGAAATACATGATTAGGTTTTCACAATGACAAGGTTTAGAGAAGAGATATTGATTTGTCACATGGTCATTATGTGCGAACGAATCATCATCATCGTCATTTCAGCTCAAACACGTCCTTTGCTGGACATAGACCTCCCCCAAGTGTAACGACATTGACCTGCATACAGCGGATCCCCACAAACTTCATTATGTGTGGACACCTTTCACTTCGCGGCTTCTCCTCCAGTCCGCGGTCGTCACCCCAGAACTTTTATGTCCCATCGACATCGTCTAACCGTTCTGTGAGCAATGCCCATTACCGCTAAGTTTAGCAAATCTTTGGGCTACGTCAGTAATCTTGGTTCTCTTGCGGATGTCTTTATTTCTGATTCGATCACGCAAGGGAATTTCGAGCACAGTTGTATCCATTGCACTAGGTGACTTTAAGCTTTCTGAGGAGTGATCCCACTGTGAACGACCACGTTTCAGTGATACTATATAATAAACCGTTATTATAACCTGTTCTGAATCTACATCACTTATATGTATTGTCACTGGAGTGAACATGTAAACACCCACAAATTGAGCTGTCACTATTACCGCGTGTAACGACCGTGCGATGGTCTCAAACAATTACAGCGTTTTACACATCGTTTCACATAATCTATGTGTTTTCACAACATTCTTGTGGAAAACTATGAAAATACATCCATTAAAAAAAAAGTTTTGTGAGAAAAAAAAATTACGTGTGTTATGAGGAGGGATCAAACGAATGTGTCTAAAAGAGTGATTGATATGAATATTAGTGGATGGACAGGGAGAGGAAAGCCAAAAGATGATTTGAGGAATGAATAATAGGGGATCGGACAAAAAAAAAGTAATTAGTCCGACAGATAGATTTCCAAAAGTTATTGAACACACGTGTATTTTTTCTTTTTTCACGTAAACTTAAAATGAAGACGATACAGTGCTTCGAAAACTCGTGTGACGTCATTATGATAGTACATTTTGACTAAACAAGTGAAGTTTCAGCCCCACTCCAAGATCTTTGACGCGTTTTATCTTCGTCATTTTTTATTGATTTGATAAAACAAAAAACACGTATTCAATATTTTTCGATAATCTAACTTATGGACTAAACAGAATCATATTTTTTGACCCAGTCCGATCCCCTATTATGAAAGAGAAACAAGCAAAAGATGGCATGGCGTATGTCAGGAGAGAAAGAATAAAGAAAACATGTTGCGCAGACCCCAAGTAGAATGGGACAAGGGCAAAAATATGATCATGATGATAATGTTTGAGGAAGGACCTATTATCATCGGCACGATTCCTGAGCGCTGACGCAAAAGTGAGTTATTGGGTCCCTTTGGTGGTATGAAGTGAGACGCGGGGCGGGGAAAGTGCAGTGATTGGCCCGTAGCGCATCGCGTCATAGCCGTCACTCGGGATTTGTTCTTTACTCCTGCTGCACTTACCTCACGACCAATAAATTTTAATAATAAACGGGTGTGTGTTTTATTTGTCATAAAGGGTACGATGCGCACAACGATTCCCACTCTTCCGCCGAGTGCTCAAGAACCGTGCCGGTAATAATAAGACCTGCTAATAGACCTATTCCTTTTTATTCTAAACCTGTAGGTGATCCTCGAGATCGTATTTACCGACAGACGACCACTGATCGTAGAAACTTTGAGGAGGAGGGTCATGCACACAAAACAGTTGTGGTTAAATAATATTCACCTGTACTAATGATATGTTTCCGACGACCATGGATATGACTTCCCTCGTAGATGTCATGTTGCCGAGGTTTGCTTGCGTTGACAGTCTGGATGCTAAGCACATGTCCAGGTTACCTGGTAACAAAACAAAAATATATTTAATAGCTTGCTTGATTACTTTGACGGGTCGTGGAGATAATACCTAGGTACTATAGGATAATAACTTACTTAGGTACTCTTCACCAACTTCAGAAACTGATTTTTCTTCTAAAGTTTATTTTTCACTTTTTTTGTTTTATTTTTTGTTGAACTCGGTTTTATTGAACACCAAATGACTGTTCTAGGCATAAAGAGTAAGTAAGTAAGTGTTCAGATATTTTTGGTTAGTTGCGTGTATAGAAATTATTGACAAGCATCTGCTCAGATATTAATGAAGTAATGAATGTTCAGATATTAATGGTAACTTGTAGTGTATGGATCTTATTGACATTTGAAATTGTTCAGAAGTATTTGGTCACCTTGGCTGCTACAATATATCTGATGGCGACTGTACAGCTCGTCATGCCTTCGGTTGCCTGTCCACTGAAGCGGAGCGAGGCTGCGGAATGGAAAACCGAGAAATATTAACCAATAGGATTGCATAAAATCTGCCCTCTGTTCCAGTGTGCAATCCTATTGGTTAATATTTCTCCGTTTCTCTGGGCATACTGCGTCGCCTGGTTCTGTTCTTTAGAACCCAATGACAATAAAACAATCTGTGACTACTTTGGCCCAATACTGATGCGATATGCGGCAGATGCGGCCTGCCCAGATTACATTTTTTTTTGTAGCAAACGTCTGTTGTTTGGGTAATATGTAATTATGTTGTTAGGTGCGTACAAGCGTTTGCAGCTTGCCGTCTAGCAATCTCACTCAATGTTTACATTATATAACCTTAAATAATTACAGCTACACCAGTGTTCTGATTACCTTAACAGTAATACAAGTCTGCATTGACTATTATATTTTATAAATAACAGTATCATAATACACCTTTGTGAAACAACGCCGGCGCATTCAGCGTTCAATGTAAACACAGCTTTTGCTATCGGTTTAAATCATACGTGTATTGTAAACAAAATTCTTGACCTCATCTTCGCGTCTGAATGTTATAGCTGTCATGGATAAACAGAAAGGCCTTATGGTTGGCTTTGGTTAGAAAGAAAATAATAACATAGGTATTTATTACTGAGTTTACTGACGGTCGTGCACTGTTGAAACTTATTACTTGCTACTGAAAAGTGGGAGACCGAATGAATTCATATCCAACGGGTGGGAGTGTGACGATCTGGATTCCTTATCGTCGGATTTAGCTAAAAAGGCGGTACATAGAGAGCGAGGGTAAGAATACAGAGGAGACCTTTCTCCATCAGGATTTTGAAATGCAGTTTTTTTTTTTTTTTCTTTTTTTTTTTTTTAATAATAATATTCCACAACTATCACACAACGCCATCTAGTCCCAAGCTAAGCAGAGCTTGTGTTATGGGTACTAGACAACTGATAAACATACTTATATATTTCTAAATACATACATATTATAGATAAATTACACCCAGACACAGAACAAATGATCGTGCTCATCACACAAACATTTGTCCTGGGTGGGAATCGAACCCACGACCTCCGGCATAGCAGTTAGGGTCACTAACCACTAGACCAACAGGCCAGTAAGTTGATGAAGTGATGAAGTTTTTGGCTTCCAGTCTAGCTGGATGCAGCTGAATACTAGTATTTTACATGGAGTGAGACTGCCTATCTGACCTCCACAACCCCCTTGATTTTTTTATTTTTATTGTGTTTTTATGATTCGAGATTATGACATTATTTTATTGTACCTGTGTAATTTCAAATTATGCTCTAAATTGAATTATTGATTATTTTATAAATGTGTTTATAAATGGTCAATTTTAAAATTAAATGATGCTGTCTAGCGTCCTACATCCAATATTTGTAGTAAGAAATTCAGGCAAAACATGACTGACTGCTATATAATTCATGTAACATCTTGCATGCCATGTGTTGTGTATACTCATGTTTTGAACAAATAAAATTACTTATCTTTATCTTGGTTAGACTGGTTATCAGACTTTCGGGCCACGATCACCTATAACGACTGTAAAAGATCTTCAAATGGCAACTGGGACCAAACGGCTTAACATGCTGAATTTATGACACATTTACAGAAAAAAACCCGCATATAAATAACAATTGTCTGAGGCTCCACCAGTTCTTTTATTAAAACAATTTCTTGTAATTTTAATGGCAGCTGTTCTGTACTTCCCCTTTCAAAAGCCACTTATCTTCAAACAAAAGAAATTACTTTTGCATTACAATAAATATATAATAGTCGGTGCAATATGACTAATGCCTTTGCAATGCGGTCATATTCCTATTCTGTTCAAGTCAAACCGATTCAGAACGTTTTAGTAGAAAAGCATAGCTATAACACATATGAACGTTTTTGATATTAAAAATCGCGTAAAGGAACTCAAATGGAGTTGGGCAGGACACCTGGCAAGGCGCGGGGTTGGTAGGTGGAATAAATCTGTGACCGAGTGGAGTCCTAGGACTAGAAAGAGAAATATTGGTCGTCTGGCGGCGAGATAGGCAAACGAAATAATTTCGGTTGCCTATCTCGCCGCCAGACGACCAAGTGCAGTCTCATTCAGGATATTCCTTCGATGACAACAATTATAGAGTCTCATTTAGGAATATCCTGAATGAGACTGCACAAGAACATGAGGAGGCCTTAACAACAAGAAAAGAGAGGTATTTACCGCAGTGGGTAAAGTAGGGCTGTGGATGATGATGATGAACAGAAAAGACAAAATAGACTTTCATAAAGAATTCATCATCATCAATTTTCCGACTTTATATATCAACTGGTGGCTGCAGGGCGAGCCAGATGGGATGATAGATGGCTTTGTTACGATCACGCAGGGTGAAATTACCTCAATTTTTTGTTTGTTTCACGAATATTATTGTAGGAAGCTGATAGTACATGATTGACGTATTTTCCATGTATTTCGAATCCAATTACTTTTGGATTGACTAAAAAGAGAAATATTGGTCGTCTGGCGGCGAGATGGGCAACCGAAATTGTTGCCATCGAAGGAATATCCTGAATGAGGCTGCACAACAACATGAGGAGGCCTTAACAACAAGAAAAGAGAGGTATTTACCGCAGTGGGTGAAGTAGGGCTGTGGATGATGAATTTGATGATGATGAACAGAAAAGACAAAATAGACTTTCATAAAGAATTCATCATCATCAATTTTCCGACTTTATATATCAACTGGTGGCTGCAGGGCGAGCAAGATGGGATGATAGATGGCTTTGTTACGATCACGCAGGGTGAAATTACCTCAATTTTTTGTTTGTTTCACGAATATTATTGTAGGAAGCTGTTAGTACAATCATGATTGACGTATGATTTCCATGTATTTCGAATCCAATTGTCAGTGCTCTGGTAAATGCTTCACATCATTACATGATACACGTTCCTACAATATACAATAGAAAAGTACTAACTGGGAACAGCTATGTTATTGGTCGATTTACATTTTTTTTTCTTACAGTGATTACTTGCACGCAAAGTAACAGGTTTTTCTTTGATTCGTACGTATTTTTTCTATTAAATCTGTCGTTTGTTATCAAATGGATTATCATCTGCCTAGCCTCGTCTCCACTCCACTACCAGTCATACCGGAATTAGCTGACTGCCAATCTGACTTCCACAATCCAGTTAGTACTGGGTAATACGATACTCTTTGGTTGCTAGAGTTTCAGGCCACTGACTGCCAAAGATCTATACATATAAGCCAGACGGAACCAAAAGAGTATCATGTATCGGCACGGAGGAAATTCGGCATGTAATGGGTACTCACCCATCCACGGACCAACCTAAGCAACGACTCGACCCGAACGGCTGTTATTTATTAGCCACGAGCGCCTCGCGGCAACATAATGCTTACAAAAAAAAACACTTATTTCCTGCAATAGTAGGACAAAATGGCAAGAAAAAAGCAATCGTGTTTTGTTAATAGCTCATTAGACAAAAACCTCCAGTAATATCATAGTTAAAATAATTTCCTAAACAGAAAATAAACTGTCGTCAAAAAACCTTAATTTCATCCAAGAATTCAATGTAATATCCACTTATATTTTGGCCAACCATAAGTAACTATTAGACGGTAGGACACAAAGCATTGTTATGCTTACATCAATTGCTTTTGTCCAAGACGATCCAGCCAGCAATTACCTCTATAATTACACCACAATCATCTATGGTACATTCAAGTAAATGACAGATTTTTATCTCTAAACTATGTTATTGTGAATCACGGAAACGACAAAAGAAACTATGGGAGTTAAGGTGCGGACAGACCAGCAAGGTTTTTGTAAGGCGAAAAAGAATTAATTGGGACGCCGTCGCCTCCTTCTGCGAAGCAGTGATGCTAGCGAAGGAGGTGGCGGAACGAGAGAGGGAGAGAACCTCTCAACGTCCCAGCCGCCGCGGAAGGCGCGGAAGGCGCTCCGGGCGTCGGGGGCCACGTGATGGCTTCCGGCCACCGTAGACGCGGGCCTGTGGACGGTGAGTATTGGGCTAGCTCGCCGTCCGGCCGTCGTCATGACGGCAACAGACCGTGTCGGCGGCGCGTTCGTGTTCCACGCGCGCCTCAAAGAGATGTCAGCAAGGAGGGGCCCGCAAGGGCCGACGCCCTTGCGGGCCCCTCGCGGATTTTTGTACTAGATGACGTGGCCTCGGCACAAGGGCAAAGAAAGGAACATGGGTTCGGTTTTTAGTCAGTAGAAGTCTAACACTCCCCTTCGCTCTGCCGCGGGGGGGGGGGGGGGGGTCATTTGATGATTTTCCACCCACAAAAAAAAGGCGAAAAAGAATCATCATCATCTTCCAGCTCTTATGTCTCACATCATTATCATTACTCCTCTCCGTTTCATATCACGACAAAAAAGAATGGTAAATATTTCTACTTGTTGTGTTTTTTACGTATTTCGTTTTAGTGTAACGTTAGACAGAAATATTTCGAGTTGATGATTTTCCTTGAATAATTAGAGAGATACCAGAAAAAGAAGCGTTCGCTGGATAATTATTAATCTAATGCCAGTATTCTAAATCAAAAGTATGACAGAGAAGACATGCTGCGCCGACCTCAAATGAATTGTGATAATAACGCTGTAATGAATAACACTACATCGATTGAATGTGCCAGAAATGATATGAAAGAAGAAACAAGGAAGAAAGCACGTTGCGCCGACACCAAAGAATATTGGGAAAGGCTAGAAAGACAAGAACGATTTTTAAAAGACTATGTGTGGAAAGGAAAGTTTTAAATTAGCACAAAAACTGAATCTGTGATCTGAAGGTAAAGTAGGTCATAACAGTTATGCTGTGAGAACCGTTCAGGACACAAATATAAAACATGTGTTTTGAATTTGAGGAACACAAACAAAACTATGTGAATCGACTGTGTGAAAGATTAATGTTATGGCTAATAATAAAATAGGGGAATTTGATTAAAGAACTTGAATGAAAGAAAATAATAAGCTACTCCGATACTAAATTCAGATTATTATCAGGACTTCAGGAGTTAGGCCTAAAGGCATGACGTTATCAAACGCTAAAATCTGTAAATCTATCATAGACGTATTAAAAACGACGCGTCAAGGAAAATGCCATTCAAAAACATACGAGTACGTTTGATTGATCATAGAATTCATAGATAAGTTTATACTATTGGAAATCAGGTTAGTACTTTGAAATACCTTTCGGAAGGACTTGTTGAAGATACTATCGTGCAGATTAGATCAAACCCGATAAGTGATATTTCGCTATTATTCTATAAACAAAAGAGTGATATAGTATCAGAAGCGTTTCAATCTGATGAAAGAAATAGATCTAATCACGATTACCGCCATTCAGCCCCATGATTTATTGGTTGTTTATCTGTGTACGTGTGATGTTACTTACATCAATATTAAAACGCACGTATACGCTCGAGTGTCTTACTTTATCTTATGATGCTTCTGACTCAAGAGGATTAAGATGAAATCAAAGCTTTGATCTAAATAAAATTCCTGATAAGAAACAAACACATGTTCTGGTTATGATATGACCCAGTTTCCACAGGCAGGTTTAGCAGGTTTTAGCAGTTGGACGGAAGCCATCGTCATCGGACATCATCGACCTGGCCAATGCAAATACGAGTATGTAGTACTTAAATGTTTAGGTAATAAAACTGTACTCACCTTTAAGACCAGAGAGCGATGGTACGAGTACAAAGATGGCAGATACTTCGATGAACACGTCCCAGTCCTGCAACAACACAGTAATTTATATTCTCCTGCAGCAAATTCGCATTGCAAAATGAGGGGTCAGGTACCTATACATCTAGCTGGGGGTCGTCCCACGCAGCTGTCTAACTCTAGAAATCCTAGATACGTCGCACTTGCTTTCAACGGGCATTTTATATTTTTTCAAAGACTGTAGGATTGGATTATGCTTCAAATGACATTTATTTTTACTTTTCCATTATCGTCGTTGCTCAGGCTTCATCTCTTACAACGGCTGTCGGTTTCCTTGATATCAAATCACTTGAGTATTTGATGTCAACCTTTCCTAACATTATAATAACCTTCCTTTCATCACAGTTGTCGGGTAAAAGGTAAATTCACACCGTCATCTCCTTTAGTAAGCTCTTAAACAATTTGACCTTAATATCTTCTTGCGAAACAATGACCCTGGAACTGACCACCAGAAACGGAAAAATGTCTACTGTTTAGCAGTAATCAAGACAAAAAGTTTGGCAAAAAACCATCTAATCATCGCTTGCATTGTATTTTGCGTAAGAATGGCTATTTTGATGTTTTGGGGCTTATTCGTTTCTGAAAATTATATGCTTTGATACCTGTGACAAATTATTCATTTATTGTTGGCATGAGTAACTTTGAAACTTCAATTTTACAGGACCAAGGTCTGGGGTCTTGACTGGGCGTGTCTTTAACACTTCCAGTCACCATGTAATTGTAGTCACCTTGTTCAATTTTACTGTAATATCCTCCGTCAACCGTGACGCTATCATCTATTCCTTTTTCCTCGTTCCTTACACAAACCATCCATATCGTTTCATTGATCTTCCTCACCCTCTCCTTCCATCAACAATCATCATGCATATTGGTGTTAAAATCAAAGTGAATGATGATTTCCATTTAATCAATGAAAAGAAGACATGTTTTCAATGTATGAGTGAAATTGAAAAACGAAAATGGGGACTTTCTAAAAACCACGTTGTTTTACGTAAATCAGATAAACGCGTGGTTCAATAAACAAAATACGAATTGATAAGGTTGCTCTTATCAGAGATTTCAATAAAGAAGTACCTTCATATATGTGATTGAAAACGTGTTGTCTTTGGATGGATACCCATAGATACCACTGATGATAAGTTATATCAGATTTATTTAAATGCCTACACACGTGAGTAGTCAAAACTATCTGTAGCAGATTTAAAGAAGCTATTAATCAGATAATCAGATATTTCATTTTACTGATAAAAGTATAGTTTTTCTGTGGTATTGAAATGCCTACTTTGCTTATACTCGTATGAGTGGTCAAAAATATCTGTGATTTATTTAGAGTAGCTACTATCTTATCCTGACGTTTCATCTGAGGATTAGTAGTATTGTCAAGATCTCATCCAATGAGCCACTTATTTCATAACGAATTTCAAAATCCGTTTGCGACGATTGCATCAATGGTGTTTAAACTGGCACGACAGGCGTGACTTTTTTATCAATAAAACAATCGAATCGTGCAGTTGTGTCCCGCTTTAGGTGCGGGGTTCACATTACTGCAGTCAGTTCAGATGTACGGGAAACAGGATGTAGAAGCTGTCAACCAGATTGAAAAGGGAGTATCCTCCGACCAGACCGATGTTGTGTCTAATGGGCTACTGCCTGACAGTTGTTCTTTTCTTCTAAATGGCAACTCGCATGTCAACCTATGAGGCTGGCGTCCGCTTAACCGAACTATCCTGAGGATAACTTGTGTATGTGTATAGCCTCTAGCCAGGGCATCCAAACTTATGAACTAACTGACAGCACGCTTAGGTGCGAAACTTCGGCTTAGAGCGTCACTGGCGAGGTTAGCTAAGGGACAGGCTGGATTTGAGTGAGATTATTACGATTTAAGACTGTTGGCTCAGCATTACGGGCTAACTCGAGCAAGGATCGGGGACTTGGCAGTTGAAGTCGAATTGTTGTGTTATCCTTAACTCGGAGATGGTTCTAAATAGTGCAATGCAAGATTTAAGTTCTAAATCTGCGTGACAGATTTCGCTAGACGCGCTAGCCTTCTTTTTGCCAACTTGATTATGTTCGCTACACGAGCAGGTTTATAAGAAATTTACTGTTACTCACCCTAACGTTCCCCAAGACGATACCGGCTCCAATGGTACCACATCCAGCTATGAAGAACGGCACTGCCACTTGCATCAACGTTGTCCACCATCGTTCCTCTTTCTTCTGAAACCAGGGTGCGCTAGTTAGGCATACAGATTCGAGATACTCATACAGGTGCTTTTGTATAATCAGTGCCTTGCATGGCTTGGTCTCATCCACACAAAGAAGAACAGGAAAAGACGGGTTGAGTTATGCAGGACACTGAAGATACCAGGACCATAGAAGTTGTAGACAACATAAAGAATTATTCAAGAAGTAGATAAAGAAAGCGTGAACAGTTGTATTGAAAGAATAAGGAAAAGAATATAATGTTGCTGCAAATGGACTTATTACAAACATGACGATGGCTAATGATTATGATAAATGGGAACAAATAAATAAATCTGTTTTAGTAAAATTATTTTCCATAAGGTTGACAAAACGTGTCTGCATCGAAAACAAGTAATGGAGAAGTATGAAAGAAGAAGACAAGCTTCGCCAACACAAAATGTGATAAGGGCAGGAGAATGATAACGATGAAGATTGACAAAACGTCAAAATTCGGAACCTGTGGAAAGCAAGCTATTATTATGATGATTTAATTGGCAAAGCATATTTAATAGTAGGCTCGAAGTATTTCTGTTTATGGACGAGAATAATTAATGATAATAAATGATAAGATTGCAATGATCCGATGATAATAACGAAATTATCAGAATTAGGTTTCTTGTTATTTTCGTTTAACATTGCAATGTGTTCACGGCCTTTTTTTTTGTTTTTTGGTGGGTGGAAAATCATCGAATGACCCCCCCCCCCCCGCTCTTGGGCAGAGCGAAGGGGAGTGTCAGACTTCTACTGACTAAAAACCGAACCCATGTTCCTTCTTTGCCCTTGCGCCGAGGCCACGTAATCTAGTACAAAAATCCGCATGTGTTCACGGCCTTACATAACGATCAAAGCATTGCATGCACGATTGTTCATACACTTAGTTCGATCATTATTCATTGGTACATCGTTTGGAACTGGAGAAGAATATTTAACAACAGAAGTTCTAATCAAATTGAAGTGTCTATATGTATTGAGGATATCATTAAAATTAGAGGCGAAATCTTTTGCACTTCTAACAATCAATGATTGGTCTGTAGCGATAAGGTCAGAAGGGGTGTAGGAGTTGGAGTATACTCTTAGCTAAGAATTAAAACCATACTCTAACCTATGACTGCTTGTGTTACATATTTGCTTCCTACAGCTCATGCCCGCGGGTTCATCCGCGTGGTATTCGCTAATTGCCCCATGGGATCGCACTATCGATACGTGTTAATCCAAGTATTAAAGAATCTGTGAGCCAAATTTCACCAAAATCCGCTAAACCGTTTTTGCTTCAAAGGATAACAAACACCCATACATTCTCACAAACTTTCTTTCATTTATAATAAACGTAATAATAAGATAATAATGAAATATAATACACTACTCTACGACGAGCTGGAAGTGTTGTATTAGATGGTGTCGAAGAAGGTCCCCCTCGGTAAAAGCTGGGGGCCGGCGACAACTGCCGCGCCCTGGCTAAGTAACGTTGTACTAGTAAAATTGCTAAAATTTACAAATTTATAAAAATAAAAATCACATCTTCAAAATAAAATTTATACAAAAATGACACCTTGTCACTGGGTCACAGCTGAAGGCAGCGAGAAATTGACACTGGGAGAGCAAAGAGTTTTATACTTAATAGATCTAAAACTTGTCTTTGCAACTTTCGAGATCTATTTTGCGAGTATCATTATTTATTAAGTTTGATGAATGAAAAAAGATTTTGAAAATTAATTATTTTTCGTATTTTGGGTTTGTGCCTAACTTAGTTTGTATGCAACCCATGGGCCTCTAACTTGACTTCTTTTGAAAAGAGAAAGCAGTTAGCTTATCTTTACCAACCAAAACGGTTCCATCTGCTAGGATAAAAAATATAAAACTGAATAAAGCTCTTCAGTTTGATGACCAACATTCACTGAGGAATGTAGGCCAATTCTAGGGTAATTGTGCACAGGAAAGTGACCTGAATGGCAATTAAGGCTGCACTCGTCGAAATCTGTTCAATACAATTCAGGATAGACGTCGAAAATTGGCAATATTTAGGTTGTTTTAGGTTGACTGGTAGAGAATGCCTTGTAGTATTAAGTCCGCCTATGTATCACTCTTGTAGATGAAGTTTATATAAATAGCAATTAGTTGGAACAATAGACAGATCGAGATGCAGGGTAGAAGACAACTGATCGACCTTAAGAAAAACGATTCTCATCTATACGTAGGTAACATTATTACAACTACATCTGTTTTTTTTTTCATCAACTGTTGAAGATGAGTCTATGTTTAGTTTGGTCATCATCAGCCTATTAATGTTCCCACTGCTGGGACACAGGCCTCCACTCTTCCAGAGGGAATGATGTGCTAAAATCTAACCACGCGGGCCCAGTGTGGATTGGTAGATGACACAAGTATTCGAATTTTTGGTTCTAGGACGTTACGGTTTCCTCACGATGTTTTCCTTAGTTTGGTCAGTCATCATCATCATCAGCCATTAGACGTCCACTGCTGGACAAAGGCCTCCCCCATAGAACGTCATAAAGATCGGCAGCCTGCCGTTTGCATCCAGTCAGGCACTTGCATTGGTCAGTCAGAACTGTCTGAAGTAATTAAAACTTACTTATTACGTACTAGCACGTCGCCCGCGAATTCATTCACAAAAATTGTGATAGCTCGGGTAATATCAGTGAAAAGATTTTCAGACATGGATCGATTGCTCCGGAGATTACCCCCTACAAACAAAATTGACCTCTATTATAATATTGGTAGATACTATTGAGTCCTTTTCGCGGGTATGTACACACGGCTACACATCAAGCTATACATTTCCAGTTTACGCTGATCTCGCACTGTACGGAAACCCTATACAATGCGAGACCAGCTTATACTGGAAATGTATAGCTTGATGGGTAGCCGTGTGTACATAACCCATATTAACAATCATGGCAGTAAGTAGCTCATTATCAATAACTTTCACAGTATAAGGACATATATAAACAGTACTTTAGTAGTAATTGTTGATTACAATGTCAATTGTGTTTGTTATTAGTTTTTGAGTCCACGGTCATTTTATATGTTTACTTGTTGTCTTGATAGGGTAGTCGCAAATCGTGTTTTAGTGTTGATACTTGAAACTGTGGGCTATGTTTATTTAATATGCTCATGAACACTCATGAATACTAATAAATTATTTATGTATTACGAAGATACCTTGTCCAATGAACAATGATATGACAAGCAAGGTGGTGGCATATGATAAATGTATCCCCCATACATTTATCATATGCCACCACCTTGCTTGTGGGGGGGGTCATCAGCAAACGGGACGGGGTCATCAGTTTGGGAGTATGAGGAACAGGGTGTAAAGTTCCTCATCCCCCGTCCGGTCGGAGGATCCTTCCTTTTCAACGGGGGATGAGGAACTTTACACCCTGTTCCTCATACTCCCAAAAATGAAATGACAAGTCATAATTCTCCTGCCCCTATCCTAATTTATTTTTAGTCGGCGTAGCATGTCTTCTACTTCCTTATTTCTCTATTACTTGTCATCTCAGCAGTCACCTCCTTTCTAGCCATATCATCCTTCACACAGTCCATCCATCGTTTCTTTGGTCTTCATCTACTTTTATGAAATGACGAGTAATCTATAAAAATAAATTATAATTGAGGCGTCTCTTTGTAATTTCAAAATAACAGCTTTTCACTGAATGCATACGGCACTTATTATTCGTCTGTTTGGTCCGGCTAATGTCCGAAACGGCTGCATCGATTCTGACGGGATTTTTACTGGCAGATATGTGATGTGAACGAGAAATTGGGTTCTCTGCAAAAAATAGAAAACCCTAATATTTATAATAATTTCAAAACAGAGGCGTATGGAAGAAGAAAGGGAAGGTTTAACACAATATAGGCTTTGACAATAATGTGAAAGAATTGAAAGAAGAAGACATGCTTCGTCGACCCCAAATACATTTGGATAAGGGCAGGACAATGATGATGGCCTTGTCGATCCTTGTCTTTAGGACGGGGAATTACGAGCACCCGTAAAAAACTGCAGATCATGATTAGACTTACATAAGAATTATTGTATTACGAATAATCATGGATTACACACAGTGTCGATATCAATAAGGAAAGGCATAGGGAAAATTACACAATTTTTTACCAAAGTAACTGTAATAAATCGAATCTCTGAAATAATCTATGTAAATCCAAATAAATCGTTACTAAGTAATAAAAACAATCGACGTCAATCGCCTATCAATAGGATTATTCGATTGATACGAATTTGTATATTTATCACTAGATATATCCACTTTTGATACATTCTAAAAAAAGGTTTTATTTAGGATTATGAGGTATTTTTTTGGGACAGACTTTTGGGTTAGTGACTTTACAAAGATCTATAATAATTAACAGCCGGGACCAAACACAGGCAAACAGAGCGCGGGAGGAGTCATTTGATGGTTCCTCACCTTAAAAAAAAAGGTCTGGGAAGAAATGCCTATGGCATTAAGTTCACCTCTTTTCTTAGAGAGTTAAATAAATAAACAAAACTGTATGAGACCGCAGCATACATGTGTAGGTAACACTCGTAGCCACCCTACACGTGTTCATTGGTCAAATTAACCGCCTTTGCATAAGGTGACTAATGAGCGAGCTTACTTGAAAGCGCATGGGGTAGTGTATTACGTTCTAGGCAAGTAATTGTACAGAATAAAGTTCTTCTTACTTAAACTACGATTTATCCCTTCACTTCTTCTCCCAACTGGGAATTGGGCCTTTCCCAACTTGTTCGGCTTCCAGTCTAACCGGTGCAGCTGAATACCAGCGTTTTACATGGAGCGACTACCTTTCCGAACAAACTTTTCCTCAATATCGATGAGTTTTGTAAGCATATTAAATTACAAGAATCTCTTATCTTTGGTCTTGATATTATTATGTGACGCATAATTTCTTAATTACTCATGATAATTGTGTATCACTCTACTATGATCGATTTGTAGTTTGAGTGTGTCGTGACGAATTGTCTTGTGGGTACTGTCGGATACGCCCCTTTAAATTAATAGCATACGATGTCTTTGCCAAGATTTGTAAGTTCACAGGATAAACCTTTGAAAAGGTCTGGTCGATAATAAAAAGTCAAAACTATCAAACTCCAAACAAACAAAGCATTGATTTCAATTAGACCATTACATAGACTTTTGAATGTCAAAAGATAGAGAAGCTACGGTCACAGTCACACTAGAGTAAGTAGGTACTGTAGTTGCCCATTCCAGACCTTGGATATCTGTAGAGAAGAATGGGTAAGAATCCATGAACACACTATGCGATTATAGTTATTGAAATTGGACTACTGTTTTCACGCAAAGATAAACATTACACAATTTTATGATAACCTGTCATTGATGTACCTACTTGAATAGTACTAAACAGTGATAATGTACACACATGTACAAACTTATCACCAAATCGAGGCATGCTCAGAATTGCTTTGAAGTGCAATAGAAAATTAATTCCACATAAGTAATTCTAAACACTAGAGATAGTCAATTGTTTATTTTGAAACTATTCACATAAAAAGTTAACTAGGTAGGTAAGTGGCTAATCAGCTATCAATTGATTTTAAGTTGTAAAATGCGAATTAATTAATAGTAAAGTACCAATGGAGCTTGGCATAAGCAAAGAGAAGTCTATACCCAGCAGTGAGTGAAGTCGGGCTGTGGATGATGTTGATGATGATGATGATGATGAAAGTACCAAATTACCAATACCAACAACAACATACACAGTAACAATAGTAGTACTGGTAGTAGTATTTAAATTAAAGTCTCACAGTGAGTCCTTAATATTGAACATTAGACGCCGAAAATAAACCCTCGTGTGAAAAACGTGAAGCCTATCATAAACGATTAAGAATTTATCGAAAGTAAGTATGTTCGCCACAATCATATCGATTAAATATCGATTTATGATTGATCGTCACCGGTTTATTTTAGTTTTTGTAGGTATTAACTTAATTGAGATTCAGATTTGTTTTTAATTGTAATGAAACTTTTCTAACGCCACGTTATCATGGGCCTCTGATATTATTACCTATTTGGGTATCCCCAAAAGGGTCAGGGACGTCGTTGTTAATTGGTTAAACGATAAAACGACAATGAGGGTAACGTGAAGGGACATCTTTGTCGTCCAACTAAAGAAGAATGGATAAGATAATAATATTTTATTCAAAGACAGGCGTGAGGAAAGTTTAGAGTATGAATACTTATGGATATATATATAGACGGATAATAGACGGTATAAATGATGATATAGCAAGAAAAGAGGTGTCTGATTAGATGACGAGTAATAGTTGTATGGAAGAAGAAGACATGAACCCAAATGAATTGGGATAAGTGCAAGAGAATGATGATGACAATGGACAGTCATATTTTAGTGTTGCATTAAACAGCTGCTGTACTCAGGGTTGTAACTACCACAAGGTACCTCCATGAATACAAATAAAAACGTGTGGCACTCGGAGACTGCCGCGGTAAAGCTATTGCATAGCATTTTTTATCAATTATTTAATTTGACAACCACAGTTGACAACCTTGTTATTTTCCGTAACCATAGCAACCTGGTTGAAATATTTTCGTTACGGAATTTCTGGATTCGCTCTCCACGCTCAAGGCCCGCGATAGAAGCTATGCAATAGCTTAAAAATAAGACTGCCATGAACTCCTTTAGATGACGGTGTCAGAGAAGATGGTTGTGTTACACAGACAAATGATGAAAATATTAAAACTATTCGTGTTAATACGTCTTTACATACAAATGCTACTGTTGCTAATAAACATCATGCTGTAGATGGCGATGACACTATCAGACAAAGCTATTAAAGTATTAGACAGATTTTGATAAAGATTAACACAGTAAGCAATGATAAATGATGATATAATAAAGAGTAATACCTACAATCACAGCGATCTTCCAATGGGGTAAGCAGAGGAGAAGGACAAATAAGTTAAACGTTAAAATAAGTACTAAGTATACCAAGTCTCGACAGTATTGTGAACTGAGATGACGAAAGGGAGCACTTCAAGGAGTCTACGATGACCATTCCACATTAACGTATGATTAAAGTAACAGTATCGAAATTGTAATCACAGTCGAAAGAAAACATTCCACAAACACAAACATTTCTATATTCACAGAATAGTAAGTCTTTGTGTTTCCTCTTCAAGTTTGCACGTATTGTATTTTGTGAACTTAATCTTCATTTACGAGGCTCAGGTCTCTCCGTTAGTCATTGAGGACTCACATACTAACATTTCCTTGACTTATAAATATAATAACTTATGTTGTTTATTATTACTTACTCCTGACAGCGGCTGTTTTTCGGCGTCTGCTTCAGCTACAGGTAGTTTCTTGTCCGGGGGGTCCCCCGGACTTTTCTCGTTAGAATTTATCGACGCCATGCTATAATCGTTGTCTTGTGCCCCAATTTCATCTGTAACAATAGCAAAAAATCACTTAGATTGGTTTGAAAACCAAAATACCAAATAGGGTATTTTGACACGGTTTGGACCCTGTTTCCGATAACGGTGGGATACAATTATGTAACGTTTTATGTTTTAAAAAATATGAATATTTTAAAAGTTAAGAAACTTTTAAAAATATTCATATTTTTTTCAAAATAAATAAAGGAAATAATATAACTACAGTATAGTAGCAAGTAGTATTATAGTTGAATACAATTATTCAGTATTATGAACATAGCAGTACGAAGTCAACATTTGGTGCAAATTCTGACACTAATCTTCTTGACACTAGAAATAATTGTAATCATTCTAAAAATTACCTAGATCCTCGAGCTTCCCCATCTTAACCCACTCACAGACTTAGTAATCACACTGACACACAAGACACAGCTGGTCACAGCCTTCTACTTAAAGACCGTACCAGTACCTCCACTCTACGTGTAGTCTTACTGAGACTAGCAACGTGAATAACCCAGTATCGCCTTAAAATATAATCTTTATCTATTTCACAGTTTGGATCACTGCCAATGTCACAAAATATTACAAATGACCGATTTCACGCTTTGCTTATCTAAATATTTCCTAATCTTTTCTAGATTGGGATAATTAATTTAATCTATATAACTACGCAATTCAAAAGTATGTCGATTTGACTACCAATTAAAATCAGCCCTGTGTATTAAAATTATATCCATAATCATTTATCATGGATGTCGGCAAATCCGGTGAAAATAATTCGTTCTGTCTACCGTAGTTTAAGGGAAGGAAGTAATGCTATTAAAACACGTAGAACAATGATTGTACTGATCCCAATCTCGGGGATTTTCACGCCGTAGACGCAATTTCCGAAGATCTTAGTCACCAAACTTATAAAACAGTAAACATAATTTTTCATTTCCTCATAAAACCATAGTGTTTACGGTAAAACAATTGTTGACCGACTAATAAATACTTTAATGGCCAATAAGAAACCGCTAACAATGATTTAAGTGCAAAACTTAAATTCTATAACAATAGTAAGGGACGTTTTGTTTTAGTCACGTTAACTAAACAACAGTTAACGTCAATAAAACTAATCTATGGTAAACGGTTATTGTTTAGAAGATTAGAGTATATACATTATCTTTGTTTCAAAAAAATAATGGTCTTTGTGCCTTGGGGAACCCCTGTGGATTTCTGGAAGGCGTTTGACAATGTAAAGCATGTTCTCAGTAAGGTCAATCGTTGTTTTGTTAATGTGATAACATCAATAATTATTTTATTTAGCCTATTTGTTATATACATTTGGGTGTAAATATTGTTTTTGACCCATCGTCACAAACAGGACTATTGTTGCTAATAAACCTGCTATGGAATTCACATAACAAAAAAAAAAAGGAATAAGTGAGTGGTAAACTACTAAAACAATAATGCACATAATTATCAATGCACATAAAGATAAAATGACGAATTATAATTAGCTAAACGTGGCTGAATATAATTTATTACGATTATAGCATGAACTCCTAGAAAACTAATCGGAGGAGCAAGCACACGTGTATAGCAAAGAAAGAACACAACAAAGAGATTAGTGTAATTGTTCTTAATGTATTGACCTTTGTGTGGTTAGAATATATAAAAATGAGTTTATTGTTTTCTTTCAATGTGTTGATGACATTAACTTTCTGCGGGACATTTCGGATCTCGATGTTTTTGCTACGGGTGGCGTATTGTAAGTTCTTTTAACTTTTTATCCAGGGTGAGAGTAGGTAGTTTTTGTTTTCGGTTTCAAGCAATAGGGTAATAGTTGACTGACTAAAAAAAAATATGATTCTGTTTAGTCCGTCAGTTAGATTATCGAAAAATATTCGATACGTGTTTTTTGTTTTAACAAATTAATAAAAATTTACGAAATTAAAGCTTGTCAAAGACCATGGAGAGGGGGCTTTTGACGTCATAGTCTGGTAAAAATGGACCAACCTGTGACGTTTCACGACTTTTCGAAGTACTATATTATCGTCTTTATTTTTTGTATGTAACGTGAAAAAAGAAAAAATAGGTACGTGTTCAATATTTTATGCAAATCTATCTGACGGACTAATTAGTTTTTTTTTTGTCAACTACCCTATTCAATTTTCAATTCGTTTCAATTTCAACAGTTCTTTATCGAGAACCACATAATTATGATTTTAAATTATTACAAGATATGTGTCACTGTGATGGGATTTCTGATTGGAGAAGATGAACTTCCAAACATACAAACTTTCATTCCCTATTTCTACATTTTCTTAGGGAAGGAATTTACAAAAAATGTAATGAAAGGAACTCTTGTGCAAATATTCATGCATCTAGCAACAGTTAAAGCTATGGTCTGTGGCAGTATATTTTGTTAAAAGCAGACTTTCTGTTACTACAATAATTTATACAATCATGTATTTCTCTAAATATATCTTCCTTTCAAAAATCCTTTGAGATGATGAAAATGCTGGTGTTTCTACCATCTTACGTAGATATCACTTGGTTATTATCCCTTAATTTCACTTCTATTAATACTATAAACGGGATATTTACCATATTTGCTTATTGTTACGAGTTCCCGATATTTCGACGCTGTTACAAGCACCATGATCACGGATAACCAATAAGCAAACGTGGTAAATATCCCGTTTGTAGTGTCAGTGACCATGTCAGTTTAAAAACTTATATCCCTTACTTACTTTCTTCTCCTTTACTACAAGATTCGCACAAATTATAATATATATTCTCATAATATACCATCAACATAAATCGTAAAAATATTCCACATATCAAGGACGAGGAGATAAACTGCCGATAAAATCCCCCATGGAGCGCCTACTCATAAAAGCGATTGAATATAATATTTACTACAGTAAATATTTACCTACTCTGAGATTGCTCTTTGCTTTTGCGTAATTCAAGCTTATGAATTCATAACTATCTTCTAAATAAATACATCAAAATCATCCATCAGGAATTTTTGAGAAGTAGTCATGTCTGGATGGCCCCTTGATGGCAAAGGCTCCGCCTTATCACACAGGACTTCAACATAACTGGCGAAATGAGATGTACTTTCAGATACATTTCTCTTTTTAGGAATTGCAGGTATGATGTTGTCTACCTACATCAAAATTTAGTTTTCACTACTGATAATGATTTGCTTTGGCAAAACTCTCTAAGTCTCTACAATGACTTCCAATAAAATAAGGTTTTATTCATTTATGTTTAATTAATTTGCCTTTTTCATCATTGTTATCGCTCATTAAATCTAATAAATATTTTAACAGATATAGGAAAACTTATCTATATGTTTAAGTTTTTGAATTTCAACTTATAGTTTCAAGCTTTTGTGATACACGTGCCAATGGAAAGTTTTAGAAGCTACTCGTTGTGAATCTGAAAATAGTAAATCGTTTAAAAGTCAAATGAAGTTTTAACAAAGAATACTTGCTCTTGCAATTTATAATGAAGCTAGCGATCCGCCCGAGTTTCACTCGGGTTTTATCTATCTATCTATATAAATAAAGAGAGAGGTCCTGACTGACTGACTCATCAACGCCCAGCCTAAACCCTTGGACCTAGAAAGCTGAAATTTTGCACAGATGTTCCCTTTATAATGTAGACAAGGAATAAGGAAGGATTTTTCGAAATTTAACCCCTGAGGGACTTAAATAGGGGATGAAAGTTTGTATGGAAAATCGACACGCGGGCAAAGCCGCTGGCATAAGCTAGTGACTTATAAAACTAGATATTTCTTCATTCTAAGGAAGTATAATATGAAGCTATTTTACTACCATTAGAGAAAAAGGGTGTAAAGTTCAGCTCCTCATTTTCTTTTATAGAGGGAGGTCCAGACGGGTATTGTATCTTGTGGGCTACTTACTGATTGACTGTCTTTTATTTTTTATTGTCGTCTGCTTAACCGGAGTATTCTGCGAGTAACTGGGTATACCTTGAGTGTAAGCTCTCCAGCCAGGACAAACTTACTAACAAAGCGACTACAAGCAAAGGGCACTTCTTGTAGGGCCCGAGCCACGGCTATGGGCGTCGGTGGTGGAGGCAGGCTGGATCCGAGTCTGCCCAACGGTTTTGATCGGGTTTTTTATAAATTTTGCGCGATGCAGGATTTTTAGTTACCCTCTATTAACAAAAATATCGCTACTGTTTGGTGAATATCATACCTTCTTTAAAAAAATCTAAGAGGAGACTTAAAATTTTATAACATTTATCAATGTAGATTTCGTTAATGTAAAATTTGTTCAAGTAATTGCATGCCACGACGAGAAAGTTAGTCTACGAAGGTCAAATTACCCAGATGTTGGGTTCCTTGAGCGAATGAGAGTTCTATTGTCTGTATAACCTTGCCTTATGTCAGGCAAATATGGTGTTTATTAAAAAAATAATTAGTAGCAATTAATTATGCAAAACTGAACTGTCTTTGTTGATTAATGTCTTTGTTAATTTATGATTTACTTATGATGAACAAGGTTGAAGTTCAGTAGATGATGTCTACACGCAAATTAATGATGGTAATGATTTGAATAGCAGGAAATTAATTACTTATAGAGAAAAGAAAAACGAGGAAATAAAATTACGATGGCTCGAAGGATGAATTTAATAAAAATAGAGACTTCCATAATTCCATTGCACAGAAAGTCTACAGATCTTAAACTTACATCAAC
Organism: Diarsia mendica; assembly: GCA_949316265.1. Lineage (NCBI taxonomy): Eukaryota > Metazoa > Arthropoda > Insecta > Lepidoptera > Noctuidae > Diarsia > Diarsia mendica. The sequence goes on along the minus strand of OX438912.1, from coordinate 5,257,751 downwards.
AAAATATAAGAAATACAAATGTAGAATGATAATACCGATTCTTTTTATTACTATACAAAGCAAAATATATACCTACATATTTTGATAATCTAAAGGCTTTGTGAAATATATAATTGAGCCTTTCATTGAAACAGAAAACCAAGATATAGTAGGTATCAGTTAATAAGAAATGTATTTTATTCATAATACGGAAATAAAAAAGGTTTCAGTAGATGTAGCTATTGCATTATAAATCCTGAAACAAAGTATAGGTTTTTTCGTCGTGTCCACGGGGTATATAATTATATGCATAGTGAAGTATTTCACTTCAATCTGCAAGGCCTTTCCAATTATTTCAGTTCTTTACAGCACTCACGGCCACATCAAGGAAGGGGAAACCATATCAGACGATCAGAAATTACGCTGGAACTTCAATGACTAAGGGAAAAGCACCCATATTCTAAGTGGCGTATGTTTGCGTGTTACAAAGCAATCATTTTCATTGTCATATTATATACTATTACGCTGGTTAACGAATGTTGACATGTATAAGTACAGGTATGTACTGCTGATGTTTGCTTTAGATTACTCAACGAAAAAATAAGTAAATATAACGTATGTAAAGTACAGTCGACGAAATAGATAAATGTGTAGACTCTACATCGAGTATAGAGTGGAAAAGCTTTATAGCACACAAAGCTTTATAGACTTCTAGTGGTAGGTGGTAGTAACAGTTATTAATTTTAGGTCATCCTTGAATATAAGTTTTTAAACTGACATGGTCACTGACACTACTATTAATATCATAAACGGGATATTTACCATGTTTGATTTTTGTTTCGAGTTCCCGATATTTCGGCGCTGTTACAAGCACCATGATCACGGATAAACTGAAGTCATTGCGGGTGGATCCTTGAATAGTTGATAAAAGAGAGATTGTGGTCTCTGTCGCTTCATGGTGCTTTGAATTGATATGAAAAACACATTTCAATGTCTCCTATACTATCAAAAGTAAACGAAAACAAAATCGCCCTGTAAGATTTTCAACGTACAGCTCAGAGACTAATATCTTGAGGAATATTTACATTTTGGTTTAGTATAGTGACAAAAACAGACATTATTGAGCTTAATTTTCCGTTTGTTTCTTTCCTACATGTTTATCTCTGTTTTTGTGTATTTAGACGGTAATTTACTGGACTTATTTGAGTAAATTGCATGTTGTTGAATTCTGATTGTCGTCCTATGTGAATGCCAAAGACCATAAATGTTTTAAGAGGTTTATCTCACTTTGATGAATAGCAGCAAGAATTTATGCCATGATAACGAGAAAATTGAGGTTTTGTTACAAAAATATACTTCGTAATATCGCAACTTTCAGCTCTGGGGTCCAATAAACGAGTATCATTATTGAAATCAGAGCAGAGTTGCGTAAGAATTAATCAACCAAGTAAAACATAATATTTAATAAGCGTACTTATCAAAAAAAAAAAAAAATTGGAAGTACAATAACCGGCACGTGGAAATACTTAATTAAGATAGATAAACTGATAACAACATACGAGTAACGTTGTATTAGAATTGTGGGATGTCATACATAACATAATATGGTATGTATACACAATAAACGAATATTAGGTGACAATACGATTATACGAGTATATCATGTCATAGTGCATGTACGTATTTCGCAACTTTTATTTAATTCTTAAATCAACATGTTTATTTTATAATCTGAGAAGGGTTGATAGAGGAAGAGGTGTAGGTAGGTACCTATTAGTACACCCAAACACCAGTTATGTTTTAAGGCCCATTTGATTGGGGACGAGAGCCAATTGCCATAAAATGCCTAAGGCATTAAGTCCGCCTTTGTACCTTTTTTTGTGTGCGAGAAGTTTAAATAAATAAATAAATAAATAAAAGAAATTCCTGATGGAATTGCCCAATAACACTTTGCCCGACTTGGAAACCGAACCGAGGATGTCATGCTCTGTAACCGCACTTGCGACCACTGGACCAACGAGGCAGTCTCATAGAGAATGATTTAGTTTAGTAAATATTCTACGGAACCACAAACAAAATGAAGTGACAACTGAATAGCAAAGTGTGCACGTAATAGAAACCTTTAATACATGACAGCGTAGTCGCAATGTCATGGACAGAACTGCCACGGCTGTTGTAGGGCATTGCACTACTTTATGACTTGAAATGTATCTTTTGCCCGCAGTTTCACTCGTGTTTTAGTCGGATATTATCCTACGGGAACGTCTATTTTCTTTCGAATTCAGTCTATGACACTTGATGATAATTTAGCTTCGCATTAGTGAAACAATTTTCGGAATTGGAGTAGTTCCATGCAGTTAAAATTACTATAGGCTGTTTACATCACGTTGCTTTAATAACGAAGTTTCGTCGTTATTGTTTATGTTATAATGCCGATAATACACGGTTCCATCAAAGATATCAAGTAGCACAAGCGGAAGATACGACACGATTCACTTTTGTTTTCACGATTCAATTATTTTGGTTGCTCCATCCAAATGGAAAAGTTTGAATTCTGTATTAGTTTTGGGGAGCAAATATGAGCATTGAGCATGTTTTAGGATATTGTTAGTAATTAGGAGTACGTATGGAACAACCAGCTTTGAAGTAATAAGCAAGTAGGTACGTAAGTAAAAAAAAGTTAAAAATTCAAGATTTTTGTATTTCGCTATATTTTAAATAGTTTACTCCGTAAGAAATTATGTTAACAAAGTAGCAACTCAAAAAACCGAAAAATACTACTAAGTATTTTTTACTTAAGCATAACAATATGATGCTCTAACGAAGATCGGTGTAAACAACGCCGATGTACCTTTCACTATCATATTTGAGTAATCATAAGTAAGATTTTAGAATGTGTAACACTGACGAGAATTATGTCGTACCCCAAGGCCATTGCTATTCTTATTGTGATCGCTAAATAATGTACTATGATTACAGAATTTTGCAAGCGATTATTCTTTGTTCCTTGAAAAATATAAATATGGTTAGATATTATTACTTATCTACTTTTTACTGACTAAGTGATAATGTTTAGTTGTTGAATTTTGGTGTTAGGCTCCGTACATACGGCGATGATCCGTACGATAACAATAACTTATTATATAATCGTGGGATCACATAATAATTTCATACTGAAGTTTGGAAGACGAAGACATGCTATGCTGATCCCAAATACATTCGGGTAAAGGTAGGCGAATGATAATGATGGTAGTAGTAGTTTCATACTGCGTATTTGTGAGTAGGGTTACCAACTTTTTTCTATCAAATATAGTATAAAAATAACTTCAAAAGAAGTTATTTTCTTAAAAAAATATAAATGGCAAAAAATTAAAAAGAAAATATTTTGTAATTAATATTTTTAATTTACTCTGCGCCTCAATTTTTTTGACTGTGTTAAGAATGATAATCAAACTCTGGTCACAGTATTATTATAGGGTTTCTCGTGATTTAAACTGTTTTGTATGTATTATAATATATATTGGTTTATTATATTCTATCTGTATCTTTAATAATATGTATTAGTATGTACCTATTTATATATATCAACTTATATAACAAAATGGTTTTCTCCTTATTTTTTTTTTGTATTCTACCACAGTGCTGTCCTATTTGACCCTAAGGCTGACTGGTAGAGAATGCCTTGTGGCACTAAGTCCGCCTAAACCACTTTTGTGCATGAAGTTTAAATCTATCTATCTATCTATATAAATAGAAAGAGATTAAGTCCTGACTGACTGACTGACTGACTGACTCATCGACGCCCAGCCCAAACCCTTGGACCTAGAAAGCTGAAATTTTGCACAGAGGTTCCCTTTATAATGCAGACAAGGAATAAGGAAGGATTTTTCGAAATTCAACCCTTAGGGGAGTTAAATAGGGGATGAAAGTGTGTATGGAAAATCGAAATTTTCACGCGGGCGAAGCCGCTGGCAAAAGCTAGTAAATAAATCTAATAAATAAAGAGAGAAGTCCTGACTGACTGACTGACTGACTGACTCATCAACGCCCAGCCCAAACCCTTGGACCTAGAAAGCTGAAATTTTGCACAGAGGTTCCCTTTATAATGTAGACAAGGAATAAGGAAGGATTTTTCGAAATTCAACCCCTAAAGGAGTTAAATAGGGGATGAAAGTTTGTATGGAAAATCGACATTTTCACGCGGGCGAAGCCGCTGGCAAAAGCTAGTAAATAAATAATTATGGCAATAATCTTATCAGATACCTCCTGTATCTGATAAGATGACGAAAAACAGAGAAGTATGAACGATGAACACATGCTGCGGCAACCTTAAGTGTATTGAGATAAGGGCAAAATAATTATGATGATGTAAGGAGATTATGTTAGTTTTATTATTTTTTTTTATCTAAGGGCTATTGTACCCTGAAAGAAATAATGTTATGTTATGTCAAATCCTATAAATACCAGCCCGATTACTCAATGCTATCTCAGTCACTGACTCATGCTCTGTACCCATTGTTAGGTACACACGGCTACACATCAAGCTATACAAAACCAGTTAATCTTGGCCTCACTTTACTAGATCTTATCGCACAATGAACGATAAGATTATACTGGTTTTGTATAGCTTGATGTGTAGCCGTGTGTACTGTTACTACCTAGTTAGATAATAATATAGACTAGAACTCGTAGTACTGACCGGCTATCGCGGGCTATAACGGTCAGTGTCCCTGTTCTCTTCCCTTTCCGTTGGAAATAATTATACAGGGCCTACCCATTATCACATGACATGACCCCTGTTATCCTGAAGGGTGAGACAGAGGTGTACCTAATAATACTATTAGGTACACCTCTGAGGGCAAAACTATTACCATAAAGCATATAGCTAGACTGTCTCTTATTGAGAAGTTCCAGATGGAAAATCCTACTGATTTTATTGATTATAATTGTTTTTTAAGGAAAATAACTTATCGAATTTGTTGTAGTCACTTAGTAGCTGTTAATATGTGATTAATTGACTGTGGCATAATTTAGATAAAATTGGACTAATCTTATTGGCTTTGGTTGAGTACAATTCCAGTTCAATTTGAGTAAATTGAACTGGAATTGTCCTGGAATAAAACACAGGCCTGTCACGTCGGCTATATTGTGGACATTAAACTATGGAGCAGTTTTATTAAGAACTCAATAACTGGCCCATAATCAGTAGCTTTTGTAGTAAGTCCTAGGTTCGAATCCCGAGTCGGACAAATTGTTATTTTTCAGACTCAGTAGCAGCCGATAAATTCAGACGTGCCCGTTCGATGGCAAAAGGCTCGCCCCGTATTATGTGGAACTCAAAACATAACTGGCGAAATATGATTCACTACTATTAGGTAAACCTCTGCCTTTCCTATTAGGGATTACAGGCGTGATGTCAAATTATGTTATCTTTACAATAATAATATTAATTAAAAATTCAATAACAATTTATCAGCAGTGACGTTATTGTGACGGATACGGAAATTATCATAAAAAGATAAAATCTTACCTATGATAGTATATCCATCCATTTTTCTAAAGAGTTTGTTGACCATAAGCTCCAACCTGGCCCCCATGTTTACGACCGACATTTTGACGGCAAAACTAAGTTTTTCACTAATAAATAGAGGCTTTATTTAATTCAGCTAGTTTGAAACAGAACACTGCGTTTGGTAGCTATACAAAGACTAAGAAACGAACGCGGTCGAGTTCTCACTTAGATTACGGAACCAACATTTCCTTATCAAAAAACGCCTCGTTAAAAGGAATTTGTGAAAAAAATCTCTTCACAAATGTAATTAGGGTGTTTATTCAACTATCACGAAAAGATCTTAAGTGATTATTAATTTTATCTGATAATTTTCACTCCACTTTGTTTTGCCGCGCTTTATTTGATTTACACAAACGTCACATCAGTTAAAAGTCACATTTTTGTTGGATTATACAAATTCTTATTTTTTTATTAAAAAAAAACTCGATCGATCGATCGATTTACGAGCGCGTTCGAAACAAAACACAAATGTCAAACCGCGATGTCACTTCCAGATTTATGTTCCATTTTTGAACGTAAACAAAAACAAACTAGAATTTCGTTTTCAATTAAGTCGCTTTGGTCAACACGCTCAAAACTGATTCCTTTCACATTTTAGAGGGTACTGTTCGACATAGCGTTCAAACGCCTAATGCTGATATTATATCATTCATTACAATTATAATGTATTAATAAATGATGTTTGCTTCATAATGAGGGTAAACTCTGTTTACTGCCCGGTACATACCGATAATGGTTTTATTTATGAGTTTAACTGCTTCACTATCTAAGTGATAATGATAAATTATTTGCATTTATTGCATTGTTTTAGTGTAAAAGTGTGGTTAAATATGAAATGTATTGTGACAGCAATGAAGGTCGTAAGCATTTCGTTTTGTGTATTAGGCGTCTTGTGTGCAAGGTTAGCAGATTTCTAAATGTGATAATGATATTATAAGTGCTATTGCAGTTGTGGAATTGGCCAAAACGCTGACAGAGCCGTTTAGGGGGTTTTCCTGGGTGATATGACCCAGTTATTTTTTGTCAAAAGAATAAACTACAACATACATTAATCCCACTATATAACTATACAATCTCTGAATCCTTTTGTTTGAGTTCAATTTAATAGGGGTGAGCCCATTGTTATCAACCGGGCAGAGAACCATAATTCGTGACTTTTTACAGAAAAAATCCTGATGAAAAAATCAACAACACTTTTTTTCGACCAAAACTAGCTGGAGTAGCTTTGGTGCTCTAAGCGTAGGCTGCGTAGGTGCTCTAAAAATCGGTGCTCAGCTAAAATACCTCATCTAAAGTGGTCTGTAAAACCGTGTTTGACAAAATCTTTCTATTTCGTGCTGAAATAAGTGTAGATTTCTTGTAGTATGACTGTATGAATAAATAAGAATGAGATTAGCTAGTAAATAATCTAACATTCTGTCTATGGATAAACATGTAAAAGGTCTTTTCCCTTATTTTATCTATGTACATGCAAAAGGTTATCTTCAATAACATAACATCACGACTTGTAATCCCCGACGGTAAGGCAGAGATGGGCGTGCCTATTGCCATCATCCGGGCGCAAGTCCAGACTCCGTGGCTGCTACTGAGAAATTCCTATTGCAAAAAACTCAATAAGACTTTGCCCGACACGGGAATTGAACCCAGGTCACCATTCTCAGTAGTCGCGCTTGGAGAAGGATTTTAACGAATAAGGTTTCAGAAAGAGATCGCTGATATCTGCTAGTGATTCAAGACTCAGTCGCTAGATGGCACTAATAGGTTGGAGAAACCGAATTATATTTAAGTTTCAATGTATTTTTATATTATAGCAGTATATTGATAAGTGAAAGCAGTGAAAAGGCGTTATTATTAACGCTAATTAATATATTAAGAAAAAACATTTAAGGTATTTTCATCATCTCGATTTACATTATTATTTATATCGAAAATTAACTTCGTACTTATGTACCTATTACATTAGCATGTACCTATAAAAAAATCTGATTGCAGGTAAGTAGATCCCATATATATTTTTTAATCATTTAATTATTTATAATTATAGTGTTCTACCAAAAGACATCAACGCCCAAATATTTTACAAAAATAATGGTTTTATGCCACCCAAATGTAATGTTGCTCAGGAAAATGTGTATATCTAACCCGGCTAGGTGCCAATTCCTCATAGAATGGAGACAAAACAACCAATTTAGTTGCTGCCTGTTAAGATGTCAATAGTGGTCATTGCCCTTTTTCCTAATATCTCTTCCATAGATAACAGAAATGATACTCTTCTAACGAACCAAAACAAATGAACAATGTATCGTTTTTCATTAGAAAAAAACTTTCAAGATCACGATAGATTCAAAATTTGAACGAGCTTTTTTTGAATTTCAAAGTTAAGAACTTAATAAATGTAGGTGGGGCAACAATGACCGCAATTGACATCTTAGTGGCAGCAAATATGGCAAAAATATACGTTTTATTGAACCCACATGTATTGCTGCTTTAGAAAATGCGTATATCTAAACTCTGCTAGGTTTTGGGTTCCTCTAACAATGGGCACAAAACAACAAAATACATAATTTTACTTTACCCCCACCACTGATGTATTACCCAAGTTATTTAATACCAACAATAAACTATAATAGGTACTGGGTACCTATAGTAGGTATCACTAAAGGCAATCAACTCCACAATAAACCTTGATTACATAAACGAAGATCAATGACATATATCGTATAATTAATTATTGTATATAATACTTGAGGAAAATCATCGTTTTTCCTTCCATTTGAGCTTAACCTTCCATTACTTCCTGATTTTTCATTTGTATGTCAACTGCGTGTGAAAACATTGTAGGGTTTTTGTTCCGTTGTTATTGTTTAAATCGCTTTCTTCAATTAAAGTGATGTTTGACTGACAGAGTCTTGCTACTCATTATCATCTGCCTAGCTTTTTCTCAACTACGTTGGGGTCACCTTCCAGTACAACTGGATGTCATCATCATCATCATCATCAACCTATAATGTTCCCACTGCAGGGACTCAGGCCTCCTCTCTAGGAGAAGGATGGGCTATAATCTACCACGCGGGCCCAGTGCGGATTGGTAGATGTCACATGTCTTCGAATTTTTTGGTTCTAAGACATGCCGGTTTCCTCACGATGTTTTCCTTCACCGTTTTCAGAGCAGTAGTGATGAAATAAATTACACAAAGTAATGCGCCTGACGGGGTTCCAACCCACGACTCACTGTTCGTAAGTCAGGGCCACCACCACTGCTCTGGATGTAGGTAGCTGATTACCAGTATTTTACATGGAGCGAGTGTCTATCTGATCTCTTCAACACAGTTAGTACCGACTAATATGATATCCCTTGGTAAGACTCGTTCGACTCGACGCCACTTCCACGTTGAACGCTCTCAAGGAATTTCGGTACGTAAAGGGTAGGGTAGGCAATCTACCGTGTGGAAGGTGCGTTCGTGTTTCAGGGCTGCCAGTTGTTTGAAAGAGATACCATGACCCCGGAACACAAAGCGCTAAGAAGTTAGTAGTTTGTTTGTTTTTTTTTTTATATGGGCTTACTCTTGACCTCCAATCTTGCCCTAAGGGCAGAGATGAGGTCGACGATGGGACGAGCTTACCCAGTAGAAGCCTATTTACTCGCGACTTAAATAGATCGGGGCTATATGAACTCGGGAAGACCGACGCAGGCAGGGTGTTCCACTCCTTGGCTGTACGAATAATGAAGGACTTAGCAAAACGCTTCGTACGAATGTGTGGAACATTGACAAGGTATGGGTGATACCTGCAGTACGCCTAGTCTCTCGATGGAAGAAGGGAGATGGTGGAATGAGCTCGTGGAGCTCTTGCGCCTCCTCCGAAGTAGTCTGTAGAAGACCGACAGACATGCAACTTTGCGGCGGTGGGCCAGGCTATGTAGTTTGGCAACCAGCTTAGAGTCACCAATTAGCCTCCATGTTTTGCAAGAAGTGGATAGTTTTAAGCCAGTAGAAGTCTGACACTCCCTTCAGCTCCGCCCAAATGGCTCCTTCATTTGATGATCCCACCCACCAAAAAGAACTGTTTTGGCAATCTACGCCATCGTGGCTTAACCTGAAGATCCTGTTATGTTGTGCCAAATTGGTGACGCTAGAATCGCTATAGTTCTATAACAAAACTGTCAAAGCATAGTTATACTACACCCCTGTCAAACCCTTTCAGAAACTACAGGCGTTATGTTTTAGTAGTTTTCTCTAACTTTGTCAAGTTTAAAGAGCTTCTCCAGAAAGTTTTAAAGACTTACGTCACAGTAACCGGTAAGTTGTAAGCGGAGTGGTGTGGCCTACTAACCTAGATCCATTTGACCCCTATGTCTTAGTAGTAAAAACGCGGTAAAACGCTAAGAAAGCACTAGACGTTTATTTTCTTCCATGAATTTACGCTGTTTTTTAACTGGAAATTTAGAAAGGTTTGCGGGGTATTTTATAATCTTTGAGGGTTGATGTTTTTTTTCTTTCTGCGGTTTTTACTCTGTCTAGACGGTTTCTTATGGTACTTAATGTTATAAAGAGGTAGTTTGTATGTAAGAAAAGTTGAATGGATGATGAGAAAAAGAAAGGAGTAAGGTATGATCCCGTGGTGTCTGACAGGGAGAATCGAAGATGAAAACGTGTAGTACCGACCCCAAGTAGAATGGGACAAAGGAGGAAGAATGAATGATCCCATGGGGCTGTAGGTTGGTTGAAAGAGCGGCCTCGACACAATACATGATACCTTCTTATAATGGTAACATAAATGAAATTATAAAATCCCTATTAAAATGACGAATAGAGCAAAAGTAAAGTTTTGGTGATTATAATAATTACAATACCTTTACGAACAATAGTCCACGTGGGTAAATACTGTTGATGGCGTACATACGTCATAGATATAGTGACTGATTTGTCATGCTTGGTGGTGTACAATCTGTAGGATTGGCGAACAAAATCGGCAAAACAGCATAAGTATCACACGTGTGTTGTGTTGTTATGACGACTTTACTTATTTATTTTATTTCATTTAGCCTATATTGTCCATCTGCCGGGGTAAAGGCCTCTCCCATAGCCTTCCCTCCGTCCTCTTCTCTCCGTTCGTTTTCTCGGGTCAATCTTGCACAAAAGCCTCTAAGTTTAAGTCACACCAGTGTTTTCTAGACCTTTTTTTTTTGGAGGGTGAGAAATCATCAAATTTCTCCTCCCGCTCTGGTCAGCAGAAGGGAGTGCCAAACTTCTACTGACTAAAAACCACCCATGTTCTTTGTGTCCGGTGCCGCGGCATCGTGGTGACCGGGGAGGGGGGGGGGGGGGGGGAGTTTTCAGTAGGAATCCACCAACCTACTTCCATCCACTTCAGGTGCACTCGATCCTAGCTAACATTGTAATTCAAACTTAAAGAGAAGTGCAAACTACTGATAGTAATCAGACTCAGTATGAGTGTGTATCTGAAGCATTTATATTATAAACGTTGTTTACAAACCATTTTGTTGTTTTATCAACACTTCTGCACGCACAAGACCAAGATTGCGATACAGAAGTGATTGCAAATAATATATTGGAATTGCTACACATTGACTTGAAAATACAAAATGTAACTGTTCTAAGAATCGTTAACAAATACTCTTAGTTTTCATATTTTTGTTTTCAAGTATTAATTTCTTTGTTAATAGACGAAGTGCGGCTAACACAATTATGGACCCTGTCGGGCACAGCAATTTTTATATAAAATAAGTAGAGAGAAGAAGAGCGCTTTGCTTCTTAGTTGGTATTATTTCTATATCTATCTTATATCTATTATCCTCTTTAGAGCTAGGTTTTCAGTGCAGTTAAGCAGGTGATGTTGGTCAAAAACCACGAGCCGAAATCAGACCAAAATGATAGAGAAAATATCACAAATACGTATAATGGAAAAATGTGTAACATGACTCATAACTGATGTAGGAAGGCTTCTGATTAGGTAAATATTATGTAGTAATCAACAGTGAGTTTGTGGAATTAAAGACATCGTAAAATAATAACAATTGATAAAGAAACGCTTCGTTAATTCGACCTTGGGAACCTAGTGTTAGGTGACATTATATTATTAGATTAGACCGTTTTTTCAAATCTTTCGCCAAATAAATGTAATCTTTTGTTGTTAATATTACACCGTGAATCGTAAAATTAATCTTTAGTGTTTATTAATTTATTATGTTTAGCTTTTTAACATTTAAGTAAGTCGTAAACTAATAAATTGTTGAGTTTACATTTTTGAGTGACAATATTCCATAGAATAGGCTTAATCAACCTATAATGATCCCACAGCTGGGACTCCAGGCCTCCTCTCCTTTATGAAGGGGAATGGGTGAACTGGTAAATTCATATCTCTTTTCCACCCTTACCTGGCTTTGCCGTAGTCGGGTAAAAATACAGTCTGATAACATACTATTGTATGCGTCACTTTGGTGATTAACAGGTATTTATTAAAACCTATTGTTTGTATAATCACTGAAAAGAAAACCGTCACTTTTGTCTTGGAATTTTTGCAACATCTGTTTCTTACTTATTCAAAAATACAGATGGTACCTTATGCGTCATTATAGTTTTATTCTTTTGATATGATTTATTATTGATTAAAATGTGTCATGTTACTGTAAGCCTGTGTCATCCCACTGCTCCCCCATGATTTCCAAATTTTGCGATCCACGGCCAATGTGGAGCACTGGTCGTTGGTTTTGTCCAGCTAGTCCTGCTGTCTCCTACGAGGTCTACCACGGTCCACGTCGCCTTCTGGCTGTGTCAGGGTTCCACAACTTGGTTGTTTTTGCCCACAGCTCGTTGGGCATACTGCATAGTGTCATGTAATGTGTGCTTATGAGATAGAATACTCTTTATTATGTACACCAAATTACAAAAAAAACAATAGTAAAACATTTTACAAGGGGTGACACAATGGGCGGTCTTAAGAGACGCGAGTGTCTGCGTTTCGCGGGTTCGATTCCCGCACAAATACCCGTTCACGTGTGTGGGAAAACCTAACAATGCCGTAAAATTAAATTGATTAGATAAAGGCACTAGAATTAGCATTATTTTACTACAAATGATTAGTGTTTAAAATAAATGTACGGCTTAAAAACACGTGACTGTATTATATTTTATTAGTTGATATAGAAATAAAAATGGCAATCTAAGTGGATTAGTAATCAATGGTCTAGACGTTAATACCTTAAAGACCATGCTATCAGAGAATGATAAGGCTACTAATTACGCAAGTACGGTCTCCAAAAAATAGACGATCCCCCCCAAACATGGAATTATCAACAAATTGTAAGATCATCCATCACGATATATTTGTCTTTGAGCCTTTTTTGAGGGGGGGGGGATATTATCCAAGGACCCTTCCCGCTCTGGGCAGAGCGGAAGGGAGTGTCAGACTTCTACCTACTGGCTAAAAACCACCCATGTTCCTTCTTAGCCCTTTGTGTCGAGGCTGCGGTATGTCTTTCGAACAACCCGCAGCGCCGGGTTGTCTTTGAGCCTTAAATACCTAATCAGAATGAATACAGCCTACCAACTGAAGTAATCAGGCATAACAAAGAGGCATGCTGTTGATGATTTAGAACTCATTTGATCAAATTCAAAGTGGGTGTACTATTAGAAACATCTGTGCCTTCGGGAATTACAGGCGTGAGGTTACGTTAGGTCAAGAGAGAGAGAGAGACCCCGCGGCCGATCACCTAACCGTTGTGGTGTGACCAAGTTACCGCACTCACTGGACTCTCTGTCACAACTGCTCTAATGGGCCTACTACACGCACGCACTTCCCCACAGTTTTCGTTCACACTTCACAGTACATCGCGCGTATGGTTGGTAAAACTGTATTACCATTACAAACCACACGCGCGATGTACTGTGTGCACCGTGTAATCCCGCAGGCAAAACTGTGGGGAAGTGCGTGCGTGTAGTAGGCCCATAAGGAAAGCCGAACATCGAGAGAAATGGAGACAGATTGTAAGAACTATGAAGGACTTTCATCGGGGACACGACCTTCAGTAATGAAGAACACGATTACAAAGAAGTTATGTTGGGTAGTCTTTCTCAAAATCATCCTCGTTGGTCTTTTGGCGACTGCAAAGAAGACAGCGTTAATGTACTGGAAACGTTTTACGTGGAATTTATGTTTTATCAACATCAAAAGTAACAAAAGATCAATCAGGAAAACTGCCGATTTTCACTATTTTCTAGATTAATCAAATTATCGTTCCAATAATCCTTCTCAAAACTACTAAGACAATAAATAGTAAACGCTCTCAAATAGTCTAGTAAAAGTCTGGTGCAAATATTATGCAAATATTTGTTAAATAGCACCCCGTGTTTGCACTGCCGAGATTAAAGTACTACCTACATACACCGAGTGACAATATGCAGTTCGAATGCAGAAGATTAACTTCTTGTTTTATGTTTGGGGGGTAAACAAGGACTGAGATCACATAAGATAGTGAGGACAGTTGGGTTGGCGAAAGGTGAATCCTTCAAGCTGCCGACTCCTTTAGGTAACCCAACGCGCGGCTACCCTGGAGGCTCAGTTATCCGTTGGAATATGACATAAAGTGTGATATACACTAGTGACATTGGAAAAATAAGGAACCTGCCCAAAATGCAGCCTTATTTTCATTTGAAAATGGTCCTAAATCTTTGTATAATTCAACAATTCAAAAGTTTAATAATCAGTTACTACTCGTGGAATTAATCTAGAAAATAATAATTTTGTAATTGTTACATCTTGTATTAATGACTAAGTAACTTGTTTTAATGATAACTTTGTAAAAATATAAAATATCTATTTCCACAAAATTGTGAAATGACATTTCAACACAAATCAAACGATTATTGTTCTTGCGCTGTTTTCAATCGCAATCCCTAAACATGCGCATCAGTTGAACAATAAAACGTAATATTATGTAATTACACGAGAATAACATGAAATTACTTACATTTACCCATTTACCATTAATCTGTATCGATAGTATTGTTTTAAAATACAATAATCTATCTTACCTATGTGCGTCATATTCTGGTTAATTACAATATTAATAGAGCTATGTTTCTATGCTACATGAAAACTGATCTTTAGACGTTTTCACATTCAAGTAAATAACTTATTTTTTTATGAGGTCTATGCGCCATTAAAATATTATATTAGTTCATAACAGAATAAATGACGTTGCAATAAAATTCAACGTGAAAGCAGTTGTTACTCAAATTGCAATTCAAGATTAGGTACCAGTACGGATGGATGTTCAAAACCAAAAAAATCAAAACATTCATTTCAAGTTGGCCTATTAGAGGCACTTTTGAATAGTCGAACAAATACAAAAAAAAAAGCTACAGTCACAAGGCATAGTAACTGTGAATGTGCTGTAGTTTTCCATTCCCCGACATCTCTATTATAAAGAGAAGAACGGGCTAGAAACTCCATCGACACTCTTTCAGGATCACGTTCAGTTTTGTTTGTGAAATTCGGCCTTAGAGCACACTTTTTTTATTTTTTTTTATCATGAATGGGCTTGCTCTTGACCTCAATCTTGCCCTAAGGGCAGAGATGATGTCGACGATGGAACGAGCTTACCCAGAAGAAGCCTGTTTACTCGCGACTTAAATAGATTAGGGTTATATGAACTCGGAAAAACCGACGCAGGCAGGGAATTTAATTCCACTCCTTGGCTGTGCGCATAATAAAGGACTTGGCAAAGCGCATTCTTCACTCGCAAACATTACAATTTAATAAGTCATCTATTTGTTCGCATAACCTAGTAATTTTCAATTGGACAAACTCTATCCAATGTTAGAGTAGGTACCTACTTACTTTAAATGATAAAAGTAATTGTAAAATACAAGTGAAGTAACTGTTATCAATATGAATAGCTTGAATTATTAGTAAACTATTATGTCACACACACAGAAACGTGTTTTATAAATACGTTGCCCCACACTAAAAATAAGCTTTTCATTCAAATCTGTACAGTAGTGTTTGCGTGAAAGAGTAACAAACATCCGTCCCCACTGAGTTTCGCATTTTAAAGTAAGATTTTCATTATCCGAACTTGACCTTCTGTTACCCGCCTTTACAATAACACCACAAGTGCAGAAAACATCATCCACACAATCTACAATTCATTGACATTAATGTCAATGTTAGTAACACGCCACAATTAAATTAGTTTATTGTTTTGTATTCACGGGATTTTCCTTCTACTTACTACATTTCTTATCTAGTTAATGTTCTTTAGTTTATTACTTTTATTTCTTTTGTTAATTTTATTTGTATAAAGAACTTTATGTTAACTACAGTAAATCTTAATTTCAGTTAATTGCTACAGTTTCCTGAAAGTGTAATCTGTAAAATCTTCTGTCAAATATTATGAAAACTTATGGTTATTTAGTTTTTTTTTGGAGTTACCGTATTACGTATGTCAACGAATCACAACAGGAAGGTAACTTGGCATTTGTGCATTATCCTTTATAAATAAATACATAATTAATGAGGTTTACTGAAAGGGGATTTTAATGAACAGAGGCATGTTTTGACTGGGTATAAATGACGTTATTTAATGCTCTCGCCTCTAAGATGAATAAATCTTTCATGAAAATTCACCAAGTACCCTTTGTAAAATCTACGGGTGGATTGATCCTTTACTTAAAAAATCTAGCCCATTTATACTTAATTAAAAAAATCTAGGATACTATCTGCTAAGTAAATTACTGTCTTGTTATGTATTTTTTTCATTCTAAAAGTACTGATTCTAAACTAAATAATTAAATGACACATAATTAAAAGATGGTATTTAAAAAACTTGACAAAAAGTCAAGCATCATGCCTTGTGGCATTAAGCCCGCCTATGTACCACGTTTGTGGATGAAGTTTAAATAAATAAATAAAAAGTCTACTAAAATCTCCGTAACTAGAAGGATTTTTTTTAATATTTTTAAATATCGCAATGACGATTCGGCTTCGTCATGAGTACTTTAACACCCATTAAGTATAGATAGATAGGTACATTCAAAGTATCAAAGGATTTAATCCTTGTTGACATACATTCAGTGTTAATGCCTCACACGTCTATTGTTGTAAGACTATCAGTCAATGCTCGCCCATTACTAGTAACTATTGATAGTAAATCTATTATTTAATGAGTCAGAAAGAGAAAATACATCGCATTATGAAATTACGTGTTAGTAATTAGCAGTTCTTGTTCAATAACTGCTATTTTACACATAATAGATATCTGAGGTCATCGGAAAACTTAAGATTAGAGATGGCCGATACATTCCACGTTTCTACGACAAGTCTTTCACAGTTCAAGCAGTACGGTTATGGAATGCCTTGCCAGTGTCTATAAGGCGAGCTCAATCTCTGCCAATTTTTAAAAGCATGATAAAGAAACTGTATTATGTCTCCATAGGCTTAAATTTTTGTTAGCTATTTTAATTTCGTTCTTCGCACTTGTCTATAATGTAATTTTTTATAAGTGTAATATGTTTTATGTATGTATATGTGTGTATTTATTGTATATAATTATGTAAATGGTACACCACAGGCTACCTGCAGTATTGTTTCTCCTTCTCCCTTAAAGCCAATTTTTTAAAGATCGCTTTTAGCGATAAGACCGCCCATTGTGTCATCCCTTGTAAAATGTTTTACTATTGTTTTTTTTTTTGTAATTTGGTGTACATAATAAAGAGTATTCTATCTATCTATCTATTTTTAGGTCATATAGTTTTTTATATAAGAGATTCTCTGCTTCAGCCGGGAATCTGAATTTCAGTCCGGTAAATAGAGCCATGAGATAGCTAAACGGGGTTGCGACAGACCAAGGAGAAGATGGCGGGACGGCTTGGATAGTCTCCTCGCAAATTGACGCGAAGAGATTGGGGGGAAGTCTATGCCTAACAGTGGGAAAGTAAAGGCGAACAAAAGAGAATAAAAATAACTATAATATACACTTCATACAACTAACAATAGCGTAACTACGTAGTATATTATATTATTTATTATACTCGAGGAGCTCGTGGCTTAATAAGAACTGCCACTCGCTCGGGTCGATCTTTAGGTAAAGCTGTGCTTGCCTAGGTCGGTCTGTGGATGGGTGACCGCCCGACATACCGAGTTTCCTCCGTGCCTCGGAAAGCACGTTAAGCTGTTGGTCCCGGCTGCCATATATAAAGATCTTTGGCAGTCGTTACAGGTAGTCAGTGACCTGAAATTCTGACATCCAGTCTTACCAAAGGGTGTCGTGTTACCTAGTATTAACTAGGTTGTGGGGGTCAGATAGGCAGTCGCTCCATGTAAAATACTGGTATTTAGCTGCATCCGGTTAGACTGGAAGCCGACCCCAATATAGTTGGGAAAAGGCTAGGCAGATGATGATATTATTTATTATACAGCGCGCGTAGGGTAGTCATCATCACGGACCTCCCATTTCTCAACAATACGAGGATTCAGGTTCCAGTCTAGTCAGTTACAGTTGAATACCAGTCTTTTACAAGGAGCGTCTACCTCCACAACCCAGTTACCGAGTAATAGAAAACCCATTTGTTAGACTGATAGTCGAACTTTTGGGTCACTGACTATCTGTAATGGCTGGCTAAGAAGAAGAAGAAGAAGAAGAGTCTATCTACAAGAAGTCTCAATACGCATTAGACGGTCCCCCATCCTCTTCAAACATATTCCTTAGATCTTCTCGTGTGGCTGTTTTTGTTCAGTCAAGAACCCCACAAATACAGCTTTTTAAAGTGTATATAGACATTTCTAAGTTATTGAACAGCACATTTAAAAGTAATATTGATTTAATCGATCGTTGAAATGGCATTAATCGAGCGATAATGCACTTTCAATGCTTATCACACAAGAATCTGTAGGCATTGCTCTAGATAATTAAAAGATAAAGAGACTTGCTTATTACTTTTCTCGTTTCATTGTTTTCGTATCAACAAACAATGGGTACTGAAAAACATTGATTTAAATTAATAATGGTGAGGTGGCCAAAACATGTTGGCTCCGACTTACGTGGCTTTAAACCTAAGCAAGCACTTAAGGTGAAGGCGACGAGGTAGCCCGCGAAATTCGAATTTTATTACGTTTTTGTGACTATTTGATGAAAAAAGCATTCTTGAGGATTGTATGAACTGAGACGGTTGTATTGGTGATTTTAATTATAATTACTCAGTAAATAGACATTTGTCATTATCGCGTATTCCATTTTATTTCACATACGACTTGACCACTGACCGGGAAATTGCAAAAAACGTAAGAAAACTCGAATTTCGCGGGTTACCTCGTCACCTTCACCTTAATTACTTTGGGTAATTAGTCTACTCTCAAAATGGAGGAGCTCGTGGTTTAGGTAATAATAACTGCCACTTGGGTCGATCTTTAGGTTAAGCCGCGCTTGCCTAGGTTGGTCTGTGGATCTCGTGCTGGATAATGGCCCACTCCCTCTCACGGGGAGGAGGCCTGTGTACCAGCAATGGGAATACCTATCTACTCTAGAACGTACTATTTCCAACAATGACTCAATAGAAGGACAAAGAATGCGATCATTATTAAACGATAATTACATTTACTATCTAAATAAATAATGTTACAGTGTAATTAGTTACTTATATCATTATAAGTAAGGATTACTATTTATTATTCTCTCATATGCTGCTATGTAGTATGTAAATAATGTCTTTTCCGTATACCTACATAGTACTGAAGCAGCAACAGTAGTAAAGTTCTTGCGTAAAATATTCCACATTTTTTCAGAAAAAGTTCCTATTTCTGGTTATCTCAATGGCATCTCTTACCTGCAGTCTATAAGAAGGTACATAGTGGCATTCAGTTCAGCATTATAAGTATTATATCACTTGCTGATGCCCGCGGCTTCGTCCGCGTAGCAAATTATATATTAAAACCTTCCTCGAGAACCACTTTATCTATTCATGAAAATAGCATGAAAATTGTTGCAGTAGTTTTTTGAGTTTATCGCAAACAGACAGACGCGGTGGGGGACTTTATTTTATAATTATAGTGATGTCAACCTGGTGGTTGTTTTAGATATACGAAAATCTTCGAAAGTGATACTACCTGTCTAAGTCCTCTTGATTTCTTTAATTACAGTTTTCTTTTCTATTAAACGTAGGTATTACCTTCATATATTTAGTTACCTTTTTTCTAATGCGTGAAAAAATATCGTGCAACATTTCTTTCATAAAACATTTATGAATGCTAAGTTTATGGTCGTGTTAAATCTGGCGAAAAAATAAATATATAAGAAAAACATTCGTATACAACAGTATAATATCGTCTAGACGCCATAAGAGTAAGGTTCCGAACGTGACGGCACATAGGATGAATAAAGCAGTCATATATTTGGCAAAATATGGCTCTAGTATACAATTATTTATTCTGTGGCTAACTCCGAGTTGAATTTATTTTAACAGTAAGTTAACACAAGGATCTCGTGGCTAAATAATAACAGCTGGTTAAGCCAAGGTTGGTCTGTGGATGGGTGACCAGCCATTACATATCGGGTTTCCTCCGTGACTTGGAAAGCACGTTAAGCAGTTGGTCCCATCTTTCATTTCAAAGCCTGAGAACCAGTCTTACCAATGTGTATCGTATGAACTCGTAACTGGGTTGTGCAGGTAAGATAGGTAGCCACTCCATGAAATATACTAGTATTTAGTTAGACTGGAAACCGACCTCAATTAACTGGATAACGTATACCTAATTACCTATTGTCTGTAGTACTGCTGTTTACGTATCACAGGAGCTGATAGAGGCTACTTAAATTGCCAAACTCGGGCTGATTCAATTCAACAGATTGCCGTCCACACGCTAAGAATAAGATATAAAAAATTCTGGTTATTTAAGTAACACTTACCGCTGATTGTGTAGACTGGGTTACCGTTGAGGTACGGTGACTGATCTTCGACCTTATCTGCTGGTTTGACAACATCCGAAGCTCCGACCATGCCTGGGAACAAGAGAAAAGGATTTGTTAATTAAGAGTTAAGAACTATAAGTCGGTCACAGTGGGCCTCCTCAGAGGCTTAAAGTCACCCAAAGGGCAATGGATAGACCCGTCGGGGCTGTGGATTATCGAAAGGATAACGCGGCTCCGACACAAGGGCGAAGAAGGAACATGGGTTTGGTTTTTAGTCAGTATAAGTCTGACACTCTCCTTCGCTCTGCCCAAGAGCAGGGGGGGGGGTTATTCGATGATTTTCCACCCACCAAAAAAAAGAAAAAAAAAAGGGCAATGGATAGACCCGTCGGGGCTGTGGATTATCGAAAGGATAACGCGACTCCGACACAAGGGCGAAGAAGGAACATGGGTTTGGTTTTTAGTCAGTATTTAAGTCTGACACTCTCCTTCGCTCTGCCCAAGTTCAGGGGGGGGGGGGGGGGGGGGGTGTTATTCGATGATTTTCAACCCACCAAAAAAAAAAAAAGGGCATTCATTTTCCTGCCCTTATCCCATTCTATTTGAGGTCGACGCAACACGTTTTCTTCTCCCATTCTTCCCTGTTTCTCCCACAATCCATCCATTTTTCTTTAGCCTTCCTTTCCCTCTCCATACATCAATATGGCGTGGCGTGGTGACTTTCGGAATGACGTATTGCACTCGTAGTTTCGTTCTTCTTCCGTCCTTCTGACATTCAAAAGTGCCTGTAATGGCTTAATTGAAATAAAATATTTGAGTTTGAGTTGAGTTGAGTTTGAGTTTAATATTTATATCCATCACATTTTAGTCACATGCGTTTCATCCCTCCTCATTACATGACCATACCAAGATTGACGGCATCACGGTTGGCGCAGTGGCTGAGCGATTGAACTGTGTGTCGCGGGTTCGATCCCCGCACGGAACAAATATTTACATACGTAAATACTTGTTCCGTGTGTATTTGTTCGTGTGTTTGACCCGAAACAACTATCTGTAGGCCATACGGCCTACAGATAGTTGTTTCGGGTCTGGGTGTTTTTGTGAGTGTTTGTAAACGCACCCACGGTACAGTAGAAATTCCTAGAGTTGGGCAACGTGTTTTTAAAAAAAAAAAAAAAAAGATAAACGACTTCCTTTAATTTTTAAACTCATTCCTTACTTTATCCATTCTTACATTGCATGTATGTAATGTACATATTTGAAAACAAGAAGATAAGAATACGTCCGGCCTTGATCTCAACTTGACTTGGTTAAACTATAAGGTATCTATTATGTATTCTGTGCTAATATATAAGTCACCAATTAAACTTGGAAATAAAACCGGTATAAATAAAAATTCAAATTCAAACAAATTCAACTTGTATCAATTGTATCATGGTTACATAATACTTATCGTGCACAACGACCAATCAAGCTATACTAAACCAGTTTATGCGGATTCCTCATTGTAAGAGAAATCTATAGAAAGCGAAGTTATGTTATACTGGAAATGTATAGTTTAAAGTCTCACCTTCTCCTTCGTCTTATATATTAGATATAAATAATTTATCTATAAATAAAAAGAGAAGTCCTGACTGACTGACTGACTCATCAACGCCCAGCACCCAGCCCAAACCCTTGGACCTAGACAGCTGAAATATGGAAAGTCGTTTTTTATTCACGCGGGCGAAGCCGCTGGCAAAAGCTAGCTAAACATATTTTTGTCGACAGGAAATCGGTTTTGCATAATTGCTTTTCTGTTATCCTAGTCAGAACCTAGTTTCTAAAAAAAAGAAAAAAAACACTTAAATTAAGTTAATTAAACTAACTTTTGAACGGTTACAATCAGTTTTTTTATTTGTTTTTTTGTGTGGATTTATTGTTAATTTGTGTATCTCTCTTTTTCCATACAATTGTTCTGTTGTAATTGTAGTCAAACGTGTTTAGTTTTCTATTTTTACATTTTATTTTTACACAGAATGTTATGTACACCTGTACTAGGTACCCGGTCTATATAAGAACCCTAACTTGTATAGTCTACTTTGATTGTTCATTGTACATTTTACAATCAATGTACTGTATCTATGTACTGGTTACAAAATAAATCAATTGCTCAAGCAATGGACTGAATGTTGTTCCGGGTCTGGGTATTTGTGTATGTCATGTGAGTTTAAATGTTTGTGAACGCACCCACGATACAGGAGGAATTCCTAGTGAGGGGCAACGTTTAAAAAAAAAACATTTTTTCATTGATTCCATAACTGGGTGTAGTGGTCGGATAGATAGTCTTTACGTGTAAAATATCCAGCAGTTAGTTTGGAAGCGAAATCCAATGTAGTCAGGAAAAGGCTAGGCTGATAAAGATGAATTTATAGCTCACAGGTTAAAACGGTAGAAGCATAGTTGACCAAAATAAGCTAACAAAAATAAATACCAAATGAAGTGCTAAAGCTTTTAAAAATCAATTGTCCTCAATAATGAAATAGCACTCGATTCCAACAATCACGTTGACAACTCGTAGTAGGTCACGATGATATTTTAGTACTGGTATCAAAAAGGTACTATTTTGGAAGTCGGTATTTGGGTCAACACGTGTCATGAGTGAGAGGACATGTTGACAAAAAACCGCATAAAAATCCGTAGCGTAGTTTTAAAGATTATATAGGATTATTATTAGGTTTTATTAGATTTAAGCATACAAAGGGACATAGGGACATAGAAAGCGACTTTATTTTATAATTATATGTAGTGATAAGCGTCACGTTTACCAAAACCGTGCGTTTTCTCATTAAAACAGGGAGTGTAGCTGAAGCCTAATACGTGGGACATATTGGTGCATAAAATCGTCGTTTTGACCCAAATACTAGTTTGTGTATAACTACCTTTATATATAATATGTGGTTTGTTTCGTCGTATGTTTGGGTAATTTGAGTTCGTTGTCCGGATTTACGACACGTGGCAATCTTCTATATATTATATACTAGCTGATGCCCGCGGCTTCACCCGCGTGGATGTCGTTCAAATTCCCCTCCTACCTTCCTCTTGAATCACTCTATCTATTAAAAAAACCGCATCAAAATCCGTTGCGTAGTTTTAAAGATTTAAGCATACAGACAAACAAACAGACAAAAATAGTGACTTTGTTTTATACTATGTAAGGAAGGATATCTATATATAAAAATAAAAAGAGAAGTCCTGGCTGACTGACTCATCAACGCCCAGCCCAAACCCTTGGACCTAGAAAGCTGAAATTTTGTTCCCTTTATAATGTAGACAAGGAATAAGGAAGGATTTTTCAAAACTCAACCCCTAAGGGAGTTAAATAGGGGATGAAAGTTTGTATGGCAAATCGTCATTTTCACGCGGGCGAAACCGCTGACCATGACCAGGAGAACCTTTCAACTTCGTTAAGGGTATTTTCACACTAAGTATACCTAAATGATCTATTTATTTATTGATAGCTAAATTAGCAAGTGAACAGAAACTAGTACACATAATTCAGTTTCTAAGAAACTTATCACTGCCCCCCCCCCCCCCCCCATACATGGAGTGCTACAACTTCTACTACTCCTATACTAATGTAGTCTACTGTTAGTTTCGCTTTTGTCTAGACCCCGTTACTTATAGGTACAGTTGAACAACCGACTAAGTATACAGGTAGAGTTTTTTATAATTTTAGTACACTAAAAATATTTATTGCAATTTTTTTTTCTAAAGCGTTTCGCACTGATGTCAAACACTGTATCGTTTGGCATCAGTCTCTATCATCTAGTATCTTTAAGTATAATCTTAAGGTTGAACAAGCCAGTCATTCTTCCATACAAACTTACGAAAGTGATTACTCCTCTGTTTGACGGTGTAGGTTCAAAATTAAAAATTGTATCAACTGGTTTTATCATTATCTAGGTCTGTATGGAAGCAGAATTGGAAAAAAAAATTTGATTTGGAAGTTATGAACGTCAAAACTTTCATATTTTAGCACTAATTTTAACTCATCTTTGGGCGTAAATAAGTAACGTATATAGTATGAAAAAGAAAAAAGTGAAACCATACGGACATAGATTAGTTATTAAAAAATTTAAATAATTTGATTTTGAACAGATACATTCAATAGATTTTTCATGAAACCAAATATACCAAAGGTCTGCTATAGAAACAATCGCGCGCCCGTTTTAGTTGTGTCTCTTTCGCTCTATGCATTTCGCTCGTGATGTCGGGTGAAATAGCATGCATTTTAGCCCCGCCCACCAACTAGTTCGTGCCGTTGGCTTGTTTACCCTTAAAAGTAAATTCAAGTTAGCTGACTGTATACTTACCTATTAATAATAATAAATAATAATAATATTCCACAACTATCACACAACGCCATCTAGTCCCAAGCTAAGCAGAGCTTGTGTTATGGGTACTAGACAACTGATAAACATACTTATATATTTCTAAATACATACATATTATAGATAAATTACACCCAGACACAGAACAAATGATCGTGCTTGCGTGTATTTGCTTGTTAATAAGTAAAATTACGTTCACTCTCACTCATTGCCTTTACCGTCGTCGCAATCATTGGCAGAATGCCATTGCTTCGACCTTTGAGTTCTAATTCTAAGTTGATTTCCATTTGTATTTTTAAGTTAGAATTAGATTTTATATCTGTATTTTTCCACTATATGCCAACGAATCAGTCAGTAAGTCTCAGCGGATATTAGCGATCTTATCAATATTTATCACATATTGTTGAACAAAGTAGTCATATCCACAATTATGACGGTTGATTTTGAGTAATCTACGATTAGGTATATGTAATTCTGGCGGAAACGGAACTGAAAATATATGATCACAACAATTTGACAATGAATAGTTATTTTTCATGACACAGAGTGTGATCAAAATATGATCGCATACAATGCCGATGAACTCGTTCGTGTGCGAAATTCCGCTTTGTTTGACAATAAGTACCTACATCAAATAATAAGTATTATAAAACCCATATCGAAGCCGAAACGCACTTCTTCTCGTTGTTTTTGTATTTTTTTCGTTTTCTAGTAAGTAACGGGGGTCAACTAGTTTTTAATCGTAGGTATTCTCCACGACACTATGCAATGCATCCATGTGAACTATCATGAATAGAGTTTTGAGAAAATTAGATTTTTCACCCCAAAAAAAGTCGTTTCCCAGCAATATTTTCAGCGTAGAGTTACCTACTTAATTCGATGTACAGAATAATTAGGTGACGGCTACGTGACGAATCCATTTACACCTTTCTATATATATTTATGGAATTATATAACCCGAAAGAGTTAGCAAACTTTGAATAAATTATTCCTAGTCACCAGCAATTGCAATCAATACAAATATCAGAAGAGCCGGAAAATTGTAAACAAAATACCTACAGTACAATTTGAGTTTAGTTGTTTTCCTAGTGCTACTTATATAAGTAAATAGGGGTTATGATGATCATGATTGGTTTCCGGGACATACAATGATTACTGACTTGATTTTACGATCTAATCAGTATTTTCCATCAGCGTGCATGACCATAATATTGACCATTGTTCGGAAAATGGTCATTTAAACGTAGATTTAAAATAGACTATACAAAGTTTTAAACGGGTAGGTATAAGGTAGAGTACTACGTTTTCATGTACTACGATGGCTAGTTTTTAGGTAGCCTTATGCCATAAGTTATAAGGTTGAAAATTGTATTTTCATATAATATAGGGTAAACATACCGGTTATCGGCCGTTTAAGCGGCTTGCTGACTTCAGAGTTGATTTCTAGCATTAAGCTGCACTCTCAGACTTTTCGTTTTTTTTTTCATTTCATTGTACAATAGTCTAGTTTCATAAAACCTAACGTTTAAATACGTATCAGTAATACATAATTAAAAAAAAAATATTATTCGTCAAAATAACAAATATACCGGCTATCGGCCTTTTCACTCAGTTATCGTCCACCAGTGCACTGGTTATCGGCCATCTAATTTACGGTAGAAAAACGACTCATATTCAATAGGTCATAAGGTTTATAATAGTATGAAAGTAAAAAAAATGTTCAATTCACAAAAAGCGGTATATTTTTACTCTCTTCTAAGACTTAAAAATACAATTAAGTAACAGATTAAAATATCAAATCAAACAAATAGCTACTTTTGGCTTTCATCATTTCAGTCAAAATACGTCCACTGCTGGACATAGGCCTTCCCCAGGCGTCGCCACACTGACCGGTCCCGTGCGTCTCTCATCCAGCGGTTTCCTGCAACCTTGACCAGGTCATCGGTCCACCTAGTGGGAGGCCTTCCAACGCAACGTCTTCCGGTTCGCGGTCGCCATTCCAGAACTTTTCGGCCCCATCAGCCATCCGTTCTGCGAGCAAAGTGCCCTGCCCATTGCCACTTAAGTCTGGCGATTCTTCGGGCTACGTCGGTAACCTTGGTTCTCAAGGGGATGTCCTCATTTCTGATTCGATCACGCAAGGAAACTCCGAGCATAGCCCTCTCCATTGCCCTTTGGGTGACTTTGAGCTTTCTGATGAGGCCCATTGTGAGCGACCACGTTTCGGTCCCGTATGTAATCACTGGCTACACACACTGGTCATAGACTTTCGTCTTGAGACACTTGGAAGTTGCGCGGTATCTTCTCGTCCAACTTACCCCGTTGGACGAGAAGATACCGCGCAACTTCCCGAACGCTGCCCAGCCGAGTCGGATTCGACGATTGACCTCTTTCTCGAAGTTAGATCTACCCAACTGGACCGTTTGTCCCAGGTAGACATAATCGTCCACAACTTCGAGCGTAGAGTCTCCGATCTTGATAGGAGTGGGTGTTTCATGAACATTCAACATAACCTTGGTTTTGCCCATGTTCATTTTAAGATCCACTCTTTCGGAAGCTCTACTGAGGTCATCGAGCATTGTACTGAGGTCTTCCATGGTCTCAGCCATGACCACTATATCGTCGCCAAACCGAAGGTGAGTGATGCACTTGCCGTTGACGTTGATGCCAAGTCCTCTCCAATCCAGAACCTTGAAGATATCCTCCAATGCAGCGGTAAACAGTTTCGGAGATATGACGTGTCCCTGTCTCACACCGCGCTGCAGAAGGATAGGTTCCGAGGTCTGGTCCTGAAGTCGGACTGACATGGTGGCGTTTTTGTACAAACACTTCAACACCTCGATGTACCGGTAGTCGATTTGGCACCGTTGGAGAGACTGCAGCACAGCCCAAGTCTCGATCGAATCGAAGGCTTTCTCGTAGTCCACAAACGCTAAACAGAGAGGCAGGTTATACTCTTCGGTCTTCTGTATAACCTGCCGCAGCGTATGTATGTGGTCTACGGTACTGAAGCCTTTTCGAAATCCGGCTTGTTCGGGAGGCTGGAAATCGTCAAACCTGCGTGCGAGACGATTCGTGATGACTCTTGAAAACAACTTGTAGACATGGCTTAGAAGTGAGATGGGCCTATAGTTCTTCAACCGAGCATTGTCACCCTTTTTGAAGAAGAGCACCACCACACCCCTGCACCAAGCCTGTGGCATTTTTCCCTCGAGTATGAAACTCCAGTTTCATCAGCGTTAAGAATACGACTCGGATCATCTAATATATCTAATGCATTTCGTTCATCCAAGAAAGTGTGTAAATCTGCAAACCATTTTCGAATTGAACGTTCTTTAATGGCTTCTCGCGCCTTATTAATAGCTTCTGGCTCTCGGATGCTTATGTTTGGATGGCGTTTGAGAAAGCTGATATACCATCGTATTCCAGGTTTACCTCCTGGAAAGCGATGGTCTATGCCCAGGTATATTGCAAGCTCAGCCACCGTATCCAGAAGGTCATATTTGTTTATTGGAATTCCAGCTTTCGCCAACTCAATTATCCAATCAACGATTTTCTTTTCTCCATCAAAACCAAATATAGGGTCTGGGCCAACTTTTCTCCTTTGATCAGCAACACGACCGGAAAGTCTGTCCTGCATAGTGGGTCTTGGAACTCCGTACTGCCGCGGCATGCTTCTCTTATGCCGCGAATGTTGCTGCGTATATCTGAAAGCGCACTTGTCAGTGCCTCTTCACTATAAGCAACTCTTCGGAAAGGCTCTTCATTTTTTTACTTTTTCTTTCCATAACTGACGGGTGCCATCTGCAAATAAAAGTGTTATTCCTACACCAAGCACACCAACCAAAATGTAGCTATTATCACATATTACCGGTAAATAAGCTTGAATAAGTGGCAATTATTAGTAAACTAGCTACGCCCCCGCGGTTGAAAAGTAGGCGTATTCATTCAGAGTAAGGCTATCTCTATGCCAAATTTAATTTTAACCCATCTAGCCGTTGCAGCTTAAAGGGGTAAGAAACAAAGTCAAAATCAAATATAACGGCCAGAAATAGGTTACATTATTACCACTTATCGGCCACCTTTATTTCAAACGGCCGGAGATAGGTTTTGATTTTACTGGTTATCGGCCGTCAAACGGCCGGAAATAGGTTTATTTTTTACTGGTTATCGGCCGCTAAACTTTACATATTTTAGAAGGTTATATCTTTGGAAATATGAGGTATACTGGCGGCCGAAATCTAGCTTTAAATTCACAAAATTGTAGCTGTTCACAAATATTATGGAATCTATGTTGGTGAATTTAAGGTTTCCGCAATAAAGGCAACGAGAAATGACGTGAATACACCGGTTTTGCGACCACCCGGTCGGAAACTAGATTTTGAAATTTATCGTTGACGTATTATCCGACCACCAAAAATATCACAAATTATGACAAGTTTGATGAGTTTGGGCACATAAATAATGAAATTAAACATGCTAAATACACACAAACCAAATCAATCACAAATAAACCAACAGTAACACTTAAAAACTTACCTTTGAAAATCAATCCACGTGCTATTTTTTTTCTTAATTTTGACACGCGTCCACACACTGAATTTTGAAATGGCGACTGAGGGGTCAGTTCGCAAATTTCGAGGTCATGCCTTTGGATTATGAACCGTGAAGTTCGTCCCGATCGAATAGCGCGAAATTAGAAAGGATCGGTCTATAACACTGTCTATTATTCAAAATAACGTGCGTAGTGGCCGAAAAGGGGTAGTGGCTGGTAAACCGGTATGTTTACCCTAGAACCTCCTCCTTTTTTGTCGTTTAAAAAATTGCACTCGGAAAAACTTGGGTTCTATCATTTAAATTCTTACCTACTACTACATATTATAAATGCGAACGTTTGTAACGATGATGGATGAATGTATGGATGGATGTTTGATACTCTTCCACGCAAAAACTACTGAACGGATTTGAATGAAATTCTGCACACAGCCCTTTTATGATGTGCATTAACACTTAAGATAGGTACTTTTACATAAAAGGTGTTACGCTGATCCCCCGGGAACTGGGACAAGGCAGGAAGACGATGATTTGTAAGTTCCTTTTTGATGAAAAGTGCAATTTTCAACTAATCCGTCATCTTTGTTCAAATTCTCTTTAAAACAATTCAAGCTCAAGGAATGAACAATAAAATGCATGAATACCGTAACTTGAGATGTTCACTTTACCACAGGACACAGTTCCTACAATATCGAGTTACTTTGTTAATGGCCTTAACACAATTACGGCTTAGAGGTCGCACGTTACACTTTTGGATAAAAATACTTTGTACCTACTTCTTCTCGCATACTGTTGTCTACATCTCCTTTTACCCCACTGCGGCGTAGCCCAAAAGGAATTATGAACTCTTTTTTCGCAGATACGCAAGAGATTTCTTCTCTTTGTTTTTCTGTACGTTCCTTCTTTCTGTATGTTTGTAAATTTTTCTTTAAATACTTGTTAAATATATGAACTCTGTTTTTCAGAAAAGATGTACCCACAGGATACATCTTTAGTACACGGGTCAACATTTTGACAATTATATTTAAGACTCACGACTCCTGGTCACTACTAAGGAATTACTTCTGAATAGGAAATACCCAATAAAACTTTACGTTACTAGATAATCGAACCCAGGACGCTGCTAAGCAGTCGTGCTTGTGGTCACAAGATCAACAAAAGAGTTTATTCTGTACCTCTCTTTATTCAAAATTGGACGACACAGCGTTTCTTTTTCAGGGAAATTCAAAAGGTTTTTAGGAAAAATGGAAACGTATTTACAATGTGCTACACAAAAAATATTTGATGACACATTTTTTTATTGTATCGTCGTATCGAATTTTCTCTTTTTCCTCAAGTGACGCAGATGGCGAATAATCATATAAAAGCAAGTGGAAAGCCCTTTCAGAATCTTTTATCTGTCGTTCATTCATGAATGTATTTATAGATTTAGAAGTCTCTTTCATCTAGTTTACCTAAAAAGATAAATTACGAGATTGAAAGTCAACCGACTCGCATTTTGTTTTACTGTTTCAAGGTTATCACCATAGGTAATCTATATAAATAAAAAGAGAAGTCCTGACTGACTGACTCATCAACGCCCAGCCCAAACCCTTGGACCTAGAAAGCTGAAATTTTGCACAGAGGTTATATCTAATGTAGACAAGGGATAAGGAAGGATTTTTCGAAATTCAACCCCTAAGGGAGTTAAATAGGGGATGAAAGTTTGTATGGAAAATCGAAATTTTCACGCGGGCGAAGCCGCTGGCAAAAGCTAGTTGTATATAATAACTACGCTTTTTTATCCGTCACTTTCAGCAAGGATTATTTAACTGTTGTATAATTATCTACTATCTTGTGGCAAGAGTATATTTTAAACACAGGACACATCTATCTAGCATTTTCACATCTATGGTGGGATCGGCGTCCACTCTAAGCGGGTACAGCTACATACCAGTATTTTACATGGAGCGACCTTTCTGACCTCCACAACCCAGTTAGTACTGCGTAATACCATACCCCCTGGTATAACTGGCTGTCAGACTTTCGTGCCACTGACTACCTGTAATATAATAGGTCCAACTGTGAAAAATCTATAAATGACAGCTGAGACCCAATTAACGTGCTCACCGAGGCAGAGAAAAATAGTAGATTATTGCATCGAGCACAAAGTAATTTATTATTGCACCGAGTGCCTGATTTAGAGCCTGAGCGTAAGCGAGGGCTCTAATCTAACAGGCACGAGGGCAATATAAATTACTTAAGGCGAGGTGCATAATCTGCTTTTCTTTCAACTATTACATAAAGGAATAGTAGATAAAAGAAACTCATATCAAACAGTTAAAAGATTTTCTATAACACTGTCGGCTTCATTTAGAATGTTTTCCGGAGTTAATGTGTCGCTAAATGATTCCATTTTAATTCGAAGCCGAAGCACTCAATAATCAGATAGTATCACACTTTATCGTTTCCAAAAATATTTTCAAGCAAAATTAACAAAGTTCACGCCAAATCACTTTTTTAAATTTCTTTCTATTTTTAATACTTTAGCAGCAATCATTTTTTAAATTAGGAACAAGTAGGATAGAAACGAATAATACGAACGTAAAAAAAAGTATTGCTATCGGCTGGCTGAATAGAGCTAATCCATTGAGATTGGCACCAGTGCGATTAAAAAAAATAAACTGTGCAATAATGAAATTTCATACATTTTTATTGCTCTAGAGCATTAAAGACTCGCTTTGTGCTGAGTTTTTAGTGTGATTGTGATGAAATTAAAGCATAGTTGGAAGAAAAATACATTTTGTAATGAATGGACATCCATCCACAGACCGACCTAGGCAAGCACTGATTATTAGTGATTATTAAGCTTGATATTATGACGTCATGTTTACACTAAATGTTTCAGCCTGAGTATTTCCTGAAATCGCTTCAAAACCAATTGTTAAATCAATACTGTATGACGGTACTTTTCCGAGTAAAAACAATAACATTTCTGACGATAACCTCATTATAGAAAACAACATTATTAATCACTTTCTATAAACCGGAAAAAAACCTGAACTAGAAAAAAAGCAAGTTACAATAAAATTACATTTATTATTTACTAGCTCTTTCCAGCGGCTTCACCCGCTGCAACTCCAAAATTATCCCACGGGAAGATAAAACCAGGATAAAAACTATCCTATGTGTTAATCCAGGTTATAAACTATCTGTGTACTAATTTTTATCCAAACCCGTTCAGTAGTTTTTGCGTGAAGAAGTAACAAACATACACACTCACAAACTTTCGCCTTTATAATATTAGTGTGATTTAACTAGCTACTTACTACCCGCGGCTTCGGCCGCTTGTGGGTCAGGAATTATCCCATGGGAGTCAAAACAAACAAACAAAGTAAGCTCGTTGGTCTAGTGATCGCAAGCGCGGCTGCTTAGCATGAGGTCCTGGGTTCGATGTCGGATAAAAGTATTATGTGATTTTTCCATCAGGAATTTTTTAGCAGCAGCTACGAAATCCGGAATACGGATGCCCGATGGGGCCGAAAAGTTCTGGAATGGCGACCGCGAACCGGAAGACGTTGCGTTGGAAGGCCTCCCACTAGGTGGACCGATGACCTGGTCTAGGTTGCAGGAACCCGCTGGATGCGAGACACACGGGACCGGTCAATGTGGCGACACGCCCGCTATTGTATGGGACTTGAAAATAACTGGCGAAATGAGGGTGTACTATTAGGTACACCTTTTAGGGATTACAAGTGTTATGTTATGTTATAGATGTGATAAGGATAACTATTTTAGACACCTAGTGAGTTATCAAAGTGTGTCAATATTGTAATAGTTCGATTTTATTGTCTTAGTAAGGCGTATTTATTTATCTCTTGATGTTTGGGCGCGTTTTTCGCAACACATGGCCGATAGTTTATCATTATTATCAATTGGTTTTCAAGTGGTTTTACCACTGTTACCGTTACAATTATACTTAGAAATATTATGCGATATCAGATTATGTTGTGAATATAATAATAATAATAATAATAATATTCCACAACTATCACACAACGCCATCTAGTCCCAAGCTAAGCAGAGCTTGTGTTTTGGGTACTAGACAACTGATAAACATACTTATATATTTCTAAATACATACATATTATAGATAAATTACACCCAGACACAGAACAAATGATCGTGCTCATCACACAAACATTTGTCCTGGGTGGGAATCGAACCCACGACCTTCGGCATAGCAGTTAGGGTCACTAACCACTAGACCAACAGGCCAGTCAATATGTGTGTTGAATACCTACCTAGTGTCTATTTGATATCATCATTCTCCAGCCCTTAATCCCAATTCATTTCGGGTCGGCGCAACATTCTTCTTCTTCCATACTTCTCTATTTTTAGGATTGCCGTCCCATCGGACTGTGAGAGAAAAGGGAACAGAGAGTGCACCTGTGCCTGCGCACACATTTGTGCACTATAATATCTCCCGCGCAGATGGCTAATCTCCGCTGGGATTGGCCGCCGTGGCCGAAAAACGGTCAGGAGGACTATTATTATTATAATATGATTATTTATTCGTGAGTTAACCGCTGTAATGCTTGAAGCAACCACAGTTGCGTACAAAAAATATTCGAATTTGCTTCAAGCAACCGTGGTTGCTTAGCGGTAAGGACACATAAATGTAGTTGGATCTTATTAGAAACGCTTAAAAAGAGTGATTTATAAATGCAATTAAAACATACCATTATATGGTAAAACATACCAGTAGGGTGACCAACTCCCCGTCGGGGCTGCGGATTATCGAAAGAGATAACGACGTGGCCTCGGCGCAAGGGCGAGGAAGGAACATGGGTGGTTTTTAGTCAGTAGAAGTCTGACACTCCCTTCCGCTCTGCCCAAGAGCGGGAGGAGTTATTTGATAATTTCCCACGAGTGCCCACGACCCAAAAAAAAAGGGTGACCAACTCCTATTTTTATTCGAACTGTGTCCTAGCGTGAGACTAATCAGGAATTAAATATTACCTATGCAAAATATTTTATATACTTAATTAACAAATCTGATTTTTATTTTTCCAAAGAAATGTTATTAGTCTATGCCCAATGCTAAAATTTCGTATTAATTTTCAATCCATGAATTCGGTTAATCAAATATTAATTTCTGAAAACGTGAGCGCTCACGCCGTTGCTTGGAGAGGTTTGACAAATCGATTTGAATCCACCATAATTGATTTAATTTCTTCATTTTTATCGATAAAACCATTTTTTTAATAACTGTAATGTAATGAGTTTTGTTTGGTTTGGTCGAATGGAGTGTACGGTGGCAGATAATAACTTGGATAAAGTTTTTAGCCTTTTTTGAATAAATGTCTTTTGATTTAGGCTGAATGCCTCTAAAGTACGTTTAGAAGTGCTGTTTTGTACGTTTTAAATAAAGTACTCTAGGCTGTAATTTTTCAATAATAAATCAATACAGAGTGCTGCTTAGAGAGAATGTAATTTTATATTTAAATAAAGAAATAGTAACTAAAACAACGATAAAATAATTAATGATAAGATTAAAATAATACGATTGAGTTTAGTTTCACAATAAAGTATACAGTATAAAGTTTATTGACATCATAAAAGAACAACCTTATACACAAATTGCAACAATCTTGTGATCTACGTCTACTAGTTACAAATATTATCACATAATTATCTAGTTATAAATACCTGTGTTCAATATGCGGTTGTTTGAGCTTGATTCACACTGACCTCCGTACTAGTGAAAACTGTATCACGGCAGGTGTCTTCCTCGTTCGCAAACACTCACACACTTCTACACAATACCGAAATATTTTAACAAACATTTTAAAACATTTAATTAAACGGCTAAGTAAAACACTGACCAGAGTATGGCTAAGAATACAAAATAGTGGGTATTATTAGATAATTTGATGAAATGATGACAAAAAAAACGAGGGTAATTCTAAACTAATAAAAGTATATGCAAAAATTTTAGACAAAAATGTTCAGTTTCCAATAAGTTACAGTAATAAACTTAACGACCAATTATCAAGATGACATTAGCAGATTGTACGCAATGAAGATTGATTTAAATAAAAACAACCAAATAATATATAAAAAAAGACATTGTGTAAGTGTGTGTAGATGTGTAATGTATGTTAGAGAATACGTGTGTGTGCGTAAATTGCGTGGATTGAGAATGTGATATAAGGACCTGAATGCACGCCATAAGTTTGTAAGGGCTGACCTTTATACCCTGTATAGAATATTAGGTCGTATACATATTGTACACATCGTCTAATGTCGCGTAACTGTATTGCAATTACGCTTACCACAGTTATGTTTTTAAAGCGCAATGTTTACCGTTTCGTGTGATTTCAAACTTTGCTTTGGTTGACGAAACTAGATTTTGTAATCTTTGTTCTTTATGACTTGATGTACTTAGACACAAAACGGCGAAGATAAACATCGCGGATACCATCAACAGCGGATTGTTCTAAAATCATGGACATAGTACGATTCCCATATTATGCCAGAGTGGTGAATTATGGATCGAGGCGCGGATTTTTGTACTAGATGACGTGGCCTCGGCGCAAGGGCAAAGAAGGAACATGGGTTCGGTTTTTAGTCAGTAGAAGTCTGACACTCCCCTTCGCTCTGCCCAAGAGCGGGGGGGTCATTAAAATTTGATGATTTTCCACCCACCAAAAAAAAAAAAAGGCATCAGTGGCAAGTGTGGCAACGTATAAATTATTTTTAAACGGTTTTATTTAGCTCACCCCGTTTGTTTTATTCTTGGGTCAAATTTAGTAATTCAAATTTCACCCTCTTCCTGTCAACCGATTAATCTGAAATTTTGTATACACTTTGGATTTTGGTGACAATACAATTATGTTTATTCATTATCATTATAAATTCAAGATGGCCGCCGCTACAAAATGGCGGATAATTTATGTTTTATTAATCCCATCAATATGGGTATCAAATGAAAGGGCTCAACAAGCAGAATACAATATACTATATAAAATTAAAATCCAAGATGTCGGCTAAAAACTAGAAAATAAAAATAGGTAAAAAAACTTTTTAAGTTAAACGGTTTTATGTTAAACATACATTGCAATGTTTAAGATAAATGTACTAAAAACCAAAAAATAATAAAATTGATACAGTCGTGGGAAAAAACCGTGGGGCACGTCAATTCGGAACTGTCGTGCTGCGGAAATTACAATTGACGTGCCCCACGGTTTTTTCCCACGACTGTATCTATTTTATTATTTTTTGGTTTTTAGTACATTTATCTTAAACATTGCAATGTATGTTTAACATAAAACCGTTTAACTTAAAAAGTTTTTTTACCTATTTTTATGTGTATTATTGCCTTGTTGATTCAGTGGTCATAAGCGCGACTGCTAAGCACGAAGTCCTGTGTTTGATTCGGATTTCTAAATCAGCCTATATGGATTCCATAATATTATAAGTTTCGTTGATGAAAATGAAATCAATACAGGAGGAGATCATGTCATGTTATGCGCATTTAAATGAAGGTAGTGCCTTCTTTAAAATGATTGCTTAATGAATCTGATTGTTTCGCAAAATTATGCAATTAATCAAAACGACTGTGTTTTTATTCTAGAAACTTCCACCGTAACTGAATTCTAGCCGCAAGGTCATTCAAAGAGAAATGAGCTTTAAATTAAAACCTGCAACCGCGAAAATTGCACAACTCATTCCACGGTTTAATACACGACCATATCTAATCAATTGTATGCTTCTCTAGTACTTCAAATAATATATTAATATTGGCCCTTAAATTGAAAGACTGGCATTCAGTTTTATTGTGAAAGTCGTTTGTCGCAATGAGCAACGAACCGCGGACTTGCGACACGACTGCGACAGATTTTAAGTTCTTTTATTTCTTAAGTTTATTCGAGAATTAGGCTCGGTTTACTTGGTATTTTACTTAAATGATTGATGTGGCCTGATTTCTTTTGAACTTGTTTATCTGACTGGAGTTTTTGAGAACTAAGTTTTTTGGGGCGTTTGAACTAACGTTATAGTTAATTCTCGAAAGTAATTAACTTAGTCATAAAACTTTGTTAAAGAAAACATCAACATTATCATCTAAATAATGTTAGCTTCATAACTCATCTAACAATCAGTGAAATATGTAATTATAATTTATATTGTATAACGGATTGCAGTCAAAATACGACCCACCTAACAATTTGTTAGATCCCAGCTTAACCCTTAATCATTCGAGCCTAAAAAGTAACGTAAACTTTTGTGTGGGGTGCCTGACATCCCGATCATATTATAAACGAAATACATGCAAAGTCACGCTTACTGATCGATATTAGATGAAAAAAAAAGGAATCGTTTTTAATTAGCGCGCAAAATAGACCTAATGGAACGCTCTGCCGTCGGGGGATCCATGTTAAACCCGCCTGCCTTCAAAGCAAGAGTAAACAGTCATCTTCTAGGCACGCTCGTTCTGTCATAGACCTCATCCATCGCTTTCCATGAGGCATGATCGAGGTCATGAGCAGGTCCATTTTGATAAAAAAAAAAACTTTTTAACAATAATAAAACCGACTTCAAAAAAACAACACAAAAAGATGAAAAATAAACTTTAGAAGAAAAATCAGTTTCTGAAGTCGATGACTTTTATTTGATCGATTTCATTTTTTTGCCACCGACTTCAGAAACAGATTTTTCTTCTAAAGTTTATTTTTCACTTTTTAGTGGTTTACAAATTTTAAATATTATTCTATTCTGATTCTATTCTTACATGTTCATGGGTCATATTGTGGACAATGTAGTTTATTTTTTGAGTTTTGTTGATTTTTCAAAAACCGCTTGTCCGATTTCGATAGGGACCATTTGGGAAGTATACCCTTTCCAACAAAAAAAGAATTTTTCAAATCGGTCATCAAGTGACGGAGTTATGCCCGAACAAACATAAAAATATATATATATACATTACTAGCTGACCCGGCAAACGTTGTTTTGCCATATAAATAATTTCAGAAAAAAAAAAAGATGAAAAATAGATGTTGGCCGATTCTCATAGATACCGGATAAGCACAAAAAATTTCATCAAAATCGGTCAAGCCGTTTCGGAGGAGTTTGGCATCGAAAACTGTGACACGAGAATTTTATATATTAGATAATATAAACATCCGAATT
Organism: Diarsia mendica; assembly: GCA_949316265.1. NCBI lineage: Eukaryota > Metazoa > Arthropoda > Insecta > Lepidoptera > Noctuidae > Diarsia > Diarsia mendica. The sequence goes on along the minus strand of OX438912.1, from coordinate 5,219,176 downwards.
GAGAACCTCCTTCTTTTTTTAAAAAAACTTTAAAAAGTTCTAAAACTTGTAATTGATAACTTTCTTATATTTTTCTTTTCTTTTTAGTGCCTAACCAGGTATCAGAGTTTTCATGTCGAGATCACCCCACGCAACTAATTAAGTCGACATATTTTTTTTTTCACACGTTACAATCATAAAATCAATTGTCATTCTATACGATAATAGTTAGTGAATGACAAACAATACCTCATGGTTGACACGATGGGAAGTGCTCTTTTCTTTTTATGGCATTTCCTTATGTTTCAGAATGCGGAACCTTCTGTAATGTAAAGTGGGGCTTCTGCTTAGCGTTATTAGAGTTCCGTAAACTCTGTTAGTAATCGAGAGTTAGGATATTTTGTCAATGAGTTTGATGATTTGTCTTAACTTTCGTTTTTCTTGAACTTTCGTCCACGTGAAAATATTTTATAAAGACTACTTCCCCATTTATATCGGATTTTGTTAATTATTTAAAGGGTTTTATTTTTTTGCACGGATCCCTGCTCTTTTCTCCAAAATAAAAGTAGTCTTAGTTACACCCTAGGCCTACAACATCAGCTATTGGCAGTAAAAGTCTCATCATTGTATTTGTCTCCATTTCGTCATCATTTCTCCTTTAGCAGGTCTGCTGGCAGAAATATCTTGAGAAATAAGCAGTACCTTTGTACTCAAATATTATTTTATGTTAATTTCCTGTGCTGTCTACTGTGTGTACATAAATTGTTAAATAAATCATTATCGGTCGATCGTTTCGGAGATTAGCTGGAACAAACAGTCAGACATTTTTTTTTTCATACCGTACTTAGATACTTTCTTAATTGTGAATTCAGTTAAAATCAGTTATTTTGACATCATAAACGTACACTTTAATTTTATTTATTTGTATAGATAGAAGATCGAACGAAGGTCATGTGCGTGGCGAATATGGTAATTAATGGTACATTTAGAATGTGTCTTTGAAGTTGATAAAACGATTCCGGTTTATTTAATTGGTTTAAGTACTAAAAATACCTACTGGTAAGTAAACCGGATGGAAGTCTGACAAAAAACTTATAATTTAGCAAAAAAATGGTTTCATTGCTCATCTTACAAAAAGTTTCCTAAAAATACTTTATAAAACGGAACGGGTTTTTGTGAATCGTATACGGAACCGTCAATGCAAAACAAATTAAATTACAAACCGGTTTCGGTCAATGCCCGATTCAATACGCATCAAATGCCTAAAATGGTTACGAGTAATAAAAACAAAGCAAATAAAGCTGCGAATCATTGCAACTAGAAGAAATATGGTTAAAAAAATATACAATCAAATTGTTTCGGTAAACAGATGTCTTTGAGAGTCAACATTACTACTGTAATGCTAGAAAATAGCTAGAAAATAGTAGGTAGATGTATAGCTTTAGACCGTTCAGCTATAAGACCTGTTGAGTTTGACCAACCCGCACTGGGCCTGCGTGGTGGATTATAGGCTATAATCCACCACGCAGGCCCAGTGCGGGTTGTAGCCCATCCGGCCTCTCCTCGAGAGGCGTGTTTCCCTGCAGTGGGAACAATATAGGCTAATGATGGTGATGATGACAAGACTTGTTTGCTGCCTTACACCACTAATAATTGTTAATGGGTTTACTTGACTGTCTCGTTGGTGTAGTGGTCGAAAGCGCAACTGCTGAGCATGAGGTCCTGGGTTAGATTCGTGTTATTGCATTTTTAACCGACTTCTAAAAAAAGAAGGAGGTTCTCAATTCGGATTTTTTTTTTAATGTTTGTTCGGGCATAACTCCGTGACTTGCTAACCGATTTGAAAAATTATTTTTTTGTTGGAAAGGGTATGCTTCCCAAATGGTCCCATTTTTTATCGAAATCGGACAAGCGGTTTTTGAAAAAAATCAACTAAACTAAAAAAAAAACTACATTGTCCACATTATGACTCATGAACATGTGAACCACTAAAAAGTGAAAAATATTTTTTTTTAACAAAAAATAAGTTTTTCACTTTTTTGTGTTTTTTTTTTAAGTCGGTTTTATTTTTTGTTAAAAAGTTTTTTCTTCTAGAATTTCTCAGTAGCATCCACGAAGTATCGATTCGTACCCAGTTGATGACAATAGGCTCGACCCCGATTACATAGGCCTTCAACATACCTAACTGATACAATTTGGGTGTGCTATTAGTTAAACCTCTGCCTATCCCTTTGGAAATTCAGGCGTGATGTAAAATCGACGAAAGTCAGATTACCAAATGCACCAAAGTATAACACAATATTTTTCAACAGTTCTCGTGAAGTGAAGAAATCTAACACTTCATATATTTAAAATGTCACTTACGGGATATCTTCCGTGATTATCATATGTTTTGAGTTCCCGATATTTCGACGCTGTTGCAAGCGCCATGATCGCGGGTTAACTGGAGAATGCGGGTGGATGGAAAAAATTGTTAGGAGCAGACGAATCTGTCTACCCTCTTTCTTTGTCTTTTGTTACGTGCACTACTCCCAACAACCCCAACAACAACCAACAACAACAACAATTAACAATAACAATTTTTTCCATCCACCCGCATTCTCCAGTTAACCCGCGATCATGGCGCTTGCAACAGCGTCGAAATATCGGGAACTCAAAACATATGATAATCACGGAAGATATCCCTTAAGTGACATTTTAAATATAGTTATGAACCGTGAAAGCTTAAAACAGTGTTTAACACTTCATATGCTGTCAATATTATAGTACATAAGCCATGTAATGTTCTAGTGCAATATTGAACGTAATTTACATTTTCAATTGTATAGAGTTGGTATATTTGGACTAGTAACTTGTACAATTAGACCAATAAGACAGTCGCTTGGAATAGTGAGTGTAAAATTTAGATTTTTGCTCTTAAAAATGCATTCGATTTGTGCAAGGGTAACCTCAACTTTACTATTAATCGAGACAGTCCCGATCTGAACTTTCATATCTCGAACATTATAAAATCCTATACAAGAAATCGAATTATACATTGCGGAACATTATGATTGTACTCGATGCAATAGTAAGCATTAATTTAAAATGTATGGTATAACAGACGAAACGATTTGTCAATCTGACTGATTTTGTAATGGCATTATTACTTACGAGGAGTTGCATTGTTATCAAACGATTTCAATGTAAAATTGATAATCAAATCTGATAATGATTACTTGTTGTATTGAGTGCATTAATTTGGTTGTAATTATGAACGATTCGAACAAGATTAGGTAATTTTCTTTTGTTTTTTTTTTCAAAAAGATTTTATCATTGACCCTAATATTCAATGAAGTGGATTGGGCATTTACCTATTCCGGGTAGGTATTAAAAGCATCAGATAGAAGAATAATTCTTAATAATATTATAAAAATTATTAAATTTAGCCAATAATGAGCATTTCCAAAAGTGAAAATCATACAAAATTAGTTAATTTTTACTCAATATAATTTCAGTTACAAGGAGGCTAGTTTAGTCAAATAAAAAATAGTCGGAGCTCTTACTACCTACCTATGTCATTTTCTCGGAGATTCAAAAGGAAAATGAGCATTAATGGGAAACCCTGAATAGCATACCAAAAGTCCTTTAGAAAAAGGAAAATCGATCTATGCACTTGTACATAACAAAAAACCTTCATATCGACCGTGGGTTATTAATATTAGTACAGTTTTATCGTTGTCATTAATACCACAATGTCACAACTTAATAACAGTAACAATGAGGTATCAAAAACAGATAAAACACGAATAAACAATGATATTATATCTAAAAAAAACTATCGAGATAAAGAAGTAATCAAAATTGATTGCTCTTCGTAGAAAATTTTACATACTTCACGCTAAATTAATATCATTTTCAATTTATCGATGAGTTTGCTTTGGTCTAGTGGTTGCATGCGCGACTGCGAAACAGAGGTCCTGAGTTTGATCCCTAGGTCTGGAAGAGTGCTAATGGGTTTTATATCAGGAATTTCTCAGTACCAACTACGGGGTCTGGATTGGTACCCCGGGCAATAGGCTCGCCCCCTATCACAGGACTAACTAAAAACATAATTGGAGAAATGTGGGTATACAAAAGAAGATAAGAGAGGGATTGCAGGCGTGCGTGATGTTAAGTTATGTTTTCTTCGCATTTCCATTGTCATCTTCATTAGTTTTGCCAAAATATTATTATATTAACAAACAGTAGCCATAGTCCAAATACAAGACCAACGTGATTCACAGAAAAACTTGCTCATCCTCAAAACACGTACATATTCATGTAAGTTACATTAGTTCACCCTGAACGTGATGTTTCCTTCGTCGCTGCCAATGCCAATAATAAACATCACGCATAAATACATAATTATCTGCTAATTACGAACACAAGTATATTTACTGTAATTAGTTACTGATTGTTTGTAGGTTTTGCAACGGAATAATCACTTGTCTTTGATTATTTCGATAAAATCTGTGTGCAAAATCACGCCTTTGGTGCTAGTATTTTTTTTTGTTTACATTGTTGTTGTAAGTACGTGGATAATATTTACTTGTATTGTATAGATATTATTTAAACAATTCTGATAAGAACAAATAGCAACAGATTCAGTCTTTGAGACAGGGCAAGAGTCACATTCCAGGTTTTTACTTGTCCATTCTTCAAGGAGTACATACTACTAGAAGGGTACTTCCAAGAGAGTCGACTCATATATTCAATCTAAATAATAAAGCAAAATACACGAAAGATGCAAGACTGAACATAGGTAACGAGCTGGATTTTTTTTGGATGTGCAAGTTTTATTTTGGTCCATTCGAACATAAATTAGCTATGTCGATATCTACAAATTTCAGATTCTTCAGTGATTAAACAATTAGTGATACTGTTTTATACAAAACAAAATAATGCGAAACTTGGGATATCAATAGTCAGAACATGAGCGACACACGCTTACAAAAAGAGACATTTAAGCTTCATTTGAATAAAATAAAGTTCATTGCCAAATTCTAAATTCACAAAATAAAATTCCGTTAAAACCTGTTTGGTAGAGTCACGTTTTAGTCCAATTTAATGTCTTGAAATATCTAGTTATTTCCAGAAACATCTCTTGATGATGACCGATTTATAGTATTTTTAAGTATCAACGTGTTTTGGAAAAGGTCATTGTTTATTTCTAACTTTTTCCATGAATGTGGCGGTGATTAAATTTCTCAGATGACCTTACTTTTAATACCTATATTAAAACTACTAACAATTATTGTGAAGTAGGATTTCGGTCGCCAACCTTTCACCCTTAAAGTAGTGTAGTGATATAGTTGATCATGGACCACGGACCAGTTTCCCCTTTTAATAAAAAGGATAATGATTAACTAGGCCCACATGTGTTTAGATTTTAATCAAAAAAAGGGTGACTTAGACTGCACAAACAACATAGGAAACTAGAAAAGTCTATTCTTTTCGTGCCCATGATGATTTCTAAAAATAGTTTTCCTTGGTAATGCACAATCTTAATACTTTACGACACTATATCAACCGTTTTGAATTATTTTATCATCTAAGATTACTGCAATGTTGTTGCGATATTAGATACAACGATGTCAACGATATCGAGGTTTAAAAACTTAAGTATATTGCACTTGGCCTAAATGGGTTAGATAGATACTGTTAATTTATAGTACATTATGATATAAGTGTGTAATGTTGGTGATTACCGCCGAGGCGCCATTTGAGACCCGAGCCGTCAGGTGAGGGTCTTAAGATAGCCGAGGACGGTAATCATCAATACACACGTGTATCATACGACGTTTTTCAACACACTTAAGAAGAAAATAATACTAAAAAGTCATCTTCAACAGTTAGAGCGAGTTCTGATTTTTTTTTCACAATAGCGGGAATAAATTTTCGGTTTTCCTATGCGCGCGCATCTACAGTTCGACCAACTTATCTGTGCAGGCGGGAAAACACGGAACTAAAATAAATGTACTAAGTTTGACGTAGCGATGCATATTTCTTGACCAGTGGCGCCACCATGAAATTTAAACTTATGGTCATACTGGTTTTGTGCTTCATGGTCATACTGTAACAATGACGATCGACCATAGACTAAAAGAATGAGGTTAATTTATAAAAAAAAAAAGTTATATCTAAAATATTACAAAAGTTACATTATTTGAGTGAAAGTTTTATTTATTAAAAACGTACAAGTTAAAATTATCTATTTAAATTCAACGTTGCATGAAATGAGCAAGCACTAGGTATCTAGGTACATTAATTTATTTTTACTATTGAACACGATCTTTTTTGTATCGAAACTTTTTTAAGAACATAGCAACTCAACCAATAAAATTAAAAAAAAAAAAACGGTATTACCCGGTTAAATTGAAAATGCTCTGTTTACTCGCATAAAATTTGCAGTAAGGTACTAACTTTATTTTTTAGTGATAATTCTATTATGCACTAGTGTATAATATTATTATGCACGTGTTAGTTATAGTTCGGTTTATGGCCCTAAGAACGATGAAATAAGGCTCACTTTACGAGCAAGTGTGTTGAAATAGTACATTATGGTATAAGTGTGTAATGTTGGTGATTACCGCCGAGGCGCCATTGAGACCCGAGCCGTCAGGTGAGGGTCTTAAGATAGCCGAGGACGGTAATCATCAATACACACGTGTATCATACGACGTTTTTCAACACACTTGTGAAGAAAATAATACTAAAAAGTCATCTTCAACAGTTATAGCGAGTTCTGAATTTTTTTTCACAATAGCGGGAAAAAATTATCGGTTTTCATATGCGCGGGCATCTACAGTTCGACCAACTTATCTGTGCAGGCGGGAAAACACGGAACTAAAATAAATGTACTAAGTTTGACGTAGCGATGCATTTTTCTTGACCAGTGGCGCCACCATTAAATTCAATACATTAGTCATACAGAACAATGGCTATCGACCATAGACTAAAAGAATGAGGTTTATTTATTTAAAAAAAAGTTATATTTATAATATTACAAAAGTTATATTATTTGAGTGAAAGTTTCATTTATTAAAACATACAAGTTAAAGTTATCTATTTAAATTCAAAGTTGCATGACATGAGCAAGCACTAGGTATATTAATTTATTTTTACTATTGAACACGATCTTTTTTGTATCGAAACTTTTTTAAGAACATAGCAACTCAACCAATAAAATTAAAAAAAAAACGGTATTACCCGGTTAAATTGAAAATGCTCTGTTTACTCGCATATAAATTGCAGTAAGGTACTAACTTGACTTTGTAGTGATAATTCTATTATGCACTAGTGTATAATATTATTATGCACGTGTTAGTTATAGTTCGGTTTATGGCCCTAAGAACGATGTAATAAGGCTCACTTTACGAGCAAGTGTGTTGAAAAAAATATTAACGTCGTTATAATCAATTGAGAAATACTGCTTATTCACGGGCGAGGATTTTTTTATTAGCGATAACAATAATCTAAAGTAATTTCTTTGATCCTTAATTTAAAAATATCACAATCATGAAAATTTTCCAAAATAGGTACTAATTCTAATATATAAAATTCTCGTGTCACAGTTTTCGATGCCAAACTCCTCCGAAACGGCTTGACCGATTTTGATGAAATTTTTTGTGCGTATCGGGTATCTATGAGAATCGGCCAACATCTATTTTTCATCTTTTTTTTTTTTTTCTGAAATTTTTTATATGGCAAAACAACGTTTGCCGGGGTCAGCTAGTAAATCATAATTTTATCATGTGAAGTCAATTACTAATCAAATGATTAGAACATAGCTTCAATGATTTTATCTAACTAACACATTGAAACTAATCTATACTAATATTATAAAGCTGAAGAGTTTGTTTGTTTGTTTGATTGTTTGTTTGTTTGAACGCGGTAAACTCAGGAACTGCTGGTTGGAATTGAAAAATTATTTTTGTGTTGGATAGTCCATTTATCGAGGAAGGCTTTAGGCTATATAACATCACGCTACGGCTAATAGGAGCGGAGCATAAATGAAAAATGTTACAAAAACGGGAAAAGGTATTTCCTTTTTGAGAGCTTCCGTTGCGTGTGCTGCGAAAACGGTTTAAGTTACGCAAATATTATGTATGAAGGAATTGTTTCTCTTTAAAAGTTCTAAAACAAAGTCCGCGACATCATAAATCTATCTTTATAGATTGACTCACTGTAACCTTTTTTTACTGTTAAACTGTTAGCTTAAAAATAATTATTTTTTGCGAAGCTTATTTAACCCATATGGTATTAATCTATATCTAAATAAATGTGTTTGTTAGAACGGAAATTTAATATAGAATATTTTTGCCCTTTACTCTATACAGTTTAAACAAATATCTTAGAAGATATCGCAATATAAAAATATCCGCGCGGCAAGATAATTCGCGCGTCGCAATGTAGGTACGGGGGATTCTGGCTGGCCTCCGGGAAATTCAAATTCAAAGTATTTACTGCATCATAATGTTTACAAGTACAAAGTGTTATAGTGTATTTAACAGTAAGAGATACCTATAGTAATTCACACTTTAATATAATCTAAGCTAATCTAAACCATCTAAACTATTTTAATAAAGAGGAAAGATAAGATTTTTTGTTACGATTTAGCTTAATTTATGTCGGATAGTCGTTATATCGAGAAAGGTTATAGCTATATTTATGTGACGCATACGAAGTTGCGTGGGTCAGCTAGTATATTTATATGATTCATACACAGTGAGTCCGCAGGATTCAAACATTTGCCGAGCATTCTTATCTATTTACTAGCTTTTGCCAGCGGCTTCGCCCGCGTGAAAATGACGATTTTCCATACAAACTTTCATCCCCTATTAAACCCTTAGGGGTTGAATTTCGAAAAATCCTTCCTTATTCCTTGTCTACATTATAAAGGGAACCTCTGTGTAAAATTTCAGCTTTCTAGGTCCAACGGTTTGGGCTGGGCGTTGATGAGTCAGTCAGTCAGGACTTCTCTTTTTATTTATATAGATTACTAGCTTTTGCCAGCGGCTTCGCCCGCGTGAAAATGTCGATTTTCCATACAAACTTTCATCCCCTATTTAACTCCCTTAGGGGTTGAATTTCGAAAAATCCTTCCTTATTCCTTGTTTACATTATAAAAGGAACCTCTGAGCAAAATTTCTGCTTTCCAGGTCCAAGGGTTTGGGCTGGGCGTTGATGAGTCAGTCAGTCAATCAGTCAGTCAGTCAGGACTTCTCTTTTTAGGGTTCCGTACCTCAAAAGGAAAAAACGGAACCCTTATAGGATCACTTTGTTGTCCGTCTGTCTGTCTGTCTGTCTGTCAAGACCTTTTTTCTCAGGAACGCGTGGAGGTATCAAGCTGAAATTCATATCAAATACTCAAGTCTATGGTCTCTTGGAGCTGTGAAAAAATCAAACTTCTAAGTCAACGCGATCAAAAGATACTCCCGTTTATGCCGCAAATTTTCGACACTCGCAAGGGAATCAAAACCTACAGGGTACTTCCCCGCGTGAACTCAGAATCTTGAAATTTGGTACGAAGCAACGTCTTATAGCATAGATAAAGGAATAATTACGAAAACCATAAATTTTTAGTTACATCAAGATACTCCCGTTTATGCCGAAAATTTTCGACACTCGCAAGGGAATCAAAACCTACAGGGTACTTCCCGTGAACTCAGAATCTTGAAATTTGGTACGAAGCAACGTCTTATAGCATAGATAAAGGAATAATTACGAAAACCATAAATTTTTAGTTACATCACATAATATATTTTTTTTACGGAACCCTCGGTGCGCGAGTCCGACTCGCACTTGTTATTTATATAGATAGATAGATTCATGTTTGTTTCATGACCTAACTTATTTAGGAAACTAATAAGTATCCTGAAAGAGCATAACTGTTACTATTATGATATAACTATACGATACACTATACTAATGCATAATTGTCAATTTTTACGAACGAAACTCTCCCCACCACGCAGTCTCAAAGTCTTATACACATTCAAACACAAAATTACACACATAAGTTAAAACATATAAAATATTTTGAAAACAGCCCCGTATTAACTGTTTACAAAAAAAAAAAAAAAGAAAGTAAAAATAAAAGAAAGTGTCGTAAACAACCGCATATATTTATATTCAGATAGCATGATAATAAAAACAGTAACAAGATACAATAGGTATGACCCATCCAGTAAAGTTTGAGACTATTAGGTATTTATTTTATTGTATCAAGCGTCTTATTATTTCTGCACTGAAGAATATTGTAAGAATGATTCACTCCACAATTTCACACATCGATTTTTATTATTTCTTGATCAAATATCATACCAACTTAAAACACTACCTACTCAAATAGGTATATAACATATTTAATACATGAATAAGAACTCACGTTCTATAAAAAAAATATTTTAAAATATAACCAGCGAGTTTATAATAATTTTAATTATCATTATGTATCAAAAGAGCATAATGTACTGTAACTCGCGCGAAGAAAAGTCATATAACAAATACTTTACCTATCAATAAATCGTATAATTTATGGTTCCGTTCGTCACGTAACATACGTCATTTATTATGCGAGACGGTCCCGCCTTTTGCGGAATCATTGTCTTCCCAATTTATTGGCGGTTTGACGTCATACGGTACCTATTCTTTTTTATTATTTTTTTGATTTATGATAAAATTGGTAATTGATATTTTTATGGTAAACGTTAACGAAAATTAAATACGGCTTGAGTAATTTTGGAACTAAGTGGTAGGTACCTATTTATGACAATAATTGAATAGAAGATTTTTTATTTTGCTTAATTGTGTTTAAAATAGCACTTCAGTTAGCTCAGCTATATTTCTTTATCATTCGACTTGCAAACATTTGTGTGATTTGTACAGTTACCTGCAAAATTGCTTGGATACTTTAGTGTGTATTTCCTGTGAATAGAGTTCAGAATACCTAATAAATTGTCCATGCATTTTTGCAGGTGACTGTACATACATCATCATCAGCCTTTAATGTTCCCACTGCAGGGACTCAGGCCTCCTCTCTAGGAGAGGTATGGGCTATGATCTACCACGCGGTCCCAATACGGATTGGTAATGTCACATGTCTTCGAATTTTTGGTTGTAAGACATGTCAGTTTCCTCACTATGTTTTCCTTCACCGTTTTGAGAGCAGTGGTGATGAAATAAATTACACAAAGTAATGCACCTGACTGGGTTCGAACCCACGACTCACTGTTCGTAAGTCGGGGCCGCTACCACTGAGCCACCACTGCTCTCAACATCAATGTACAATTGTACATAATAGTATCATTAATTATTATTTTTCGCATATTGTTTGATCTGAAAAATAATGATTTAAATTAAATCCAGTATTAACCAATTTTTTCAGTGACTTCGGATCCGGTTTGCCGGATTGGAATCCCTAAATCTAATGTTTTTTGGATAAAGTTAAAAAATCTACTTTTTTTTTCAATTACATAATTATAATTATAGTAGCTTGATGTACTGGCGTCTGTATCTAAACACAATTAACAAAACATAACAACAACACAACATAACATAATTTCAAAGAACCACTTTTACGTAACTCCCCATTTATTTGAGACGCAACCCTCACGGAAAATTCAACGAATCCATAAAAAGTATGAGGGTGGATTTGTTAAAAAAAAAGTGATAACTTTTGACCTTTATGTACAAATACCTTCTTACATAATTTATAACAAATTTCCTTAAGAAACCAAAAAAATAAGTAATAAAAGTTTTTGTTTTTAATTTTTTTCTTATGTCACGTTAAGCGCTGATAATAATGTACTTTATTTCGAAAAAAAGCAAATTCAACGAATTATGGTCAGTTCATGGTTGCATCGAGTTACGAATCGTGAGTTCGGTGTCTAGATCGGGCCAATTAATTGTTAACGTATTGGGTTTTACCATTTAGATTTTTTCAGTCACGTCTTGGAGTCTCACTTAAAGTTCCTCGAAAGAGATACCTAATTGGTGAGGTTCTCCAGAAAGGGCTGTCCTGACTGCTTTCCTGGTATCTCTTTGACAGGCCTTTCAACCCGCATGCGTGTATGACCAGAAGTATGAACGTGGACGAGGCAAAAGTAATAAGTAAGGATCGTAGCAGGAGGCTTTCTTTGGTTTTTGCCTACCACCATGGGAAAAAGGCGTAAGGGCTCCCACGACGCGACGTCGTATCGTGTTTATGTGTGGGAACACAAAAACACGATACGCCGTCGCGTCGTGGAAATCTACGACACGACGCGACGTCGTAACGTGTCGATGCACAGTACGACGTCGTGACGTTAAAAACTCATCCATCCATCCATCCATCGCCGCATCGTTTTACGACGCGACGTCGTATCGTGTTTATGTGTGGGAGCCCTAAGTTTATGTATGAATGTCTCGGAAACTGTATTCTGGTCAAAGAAAGGCCTTTAAAAAAACATGTGTGCACCTAACAGTCGAATCTGAATCACAGTCTAAGAACCTTTTAGTAAATTCAAGCATAATATTATACTATATAAAGCTTTGTTATATAAAATCAATAAACTTCAATATTCACGTGGAACAGAAACTTTGCCTGTTATTATTTTCAGTATAACTTTGAAAGTTAGTAATTTTAACAACGGAACTAGGAAAGTTTTTAAACTTAGTGCCGCAATATCCGCCGCATAGGGTTAACGAGAAACACGATACTTTATAAACAAGTTAAGAACAAAAAAATACTAAATTAAGTAAAAAAATCCGGCTAGCCATCATCATCTGCCTAGCCTTTTCATAACTATGTTGGGGTCGGCGTCCAGTCTATTGGAGCAACAGAATAGAGCCCATTTCTACTCGTTAACTAACATAACTTCCGATTTTATTTTATTGATGTTTTGATATTGGTTTTTGTTAGGTATTTTTTTATTTTATTAGTTGTGTTATTTGTTTTTCCAATTTTATGACTTTATTCATTTAAATTCCCTGATAAACAGGCGCAGAAAGCAAGTGTCCAGTCAACTGCAAAACAACCAGCCATGCAAGTAACCAACATTGGTACTTACGCACAAGCTGCAAAACAAGGATCTCAACCTCTGAACTTAGAGGATAAGATAAACCAGATCTTGAAGTGCATTACCTCATTTGATAAGAGATTAGAGAAGCTAGAATCCAGCACTAAAACAGCTGTCTTGAATCATCAAAAATGAATAACACACTTAAAATAATGGCGTGGAACTCCAATGGACTCCTCAAACATCAGCATGAGTTGCAGGCGGTCCTAGATACAGAAAATATAGACGTGTGTTTAATCTCCGAAACGCATTTCACAAAGCAATCTTTTATCAAATTTAGAGGATACATGATATATAATTCCCTCCACCCTAGCAACTCTGCCAGGGGGGGTAGTGCGGTTATAATTAAAGAAAACATTAGTCACTACGTGCAGTGTAAATATGAAGAAGAAGACATTCAAGCAGTGGCAGTATCTGTTAAAACTAAGTTTTGTCAAGTGTCCATTGCAGCCATATACTCGCCCCCTAGGCACATGATAAGAAAAGAGCGATACTTACATCTTTTTGAATTGTTAGGCCAGCGATTTATCCTAGGCGGCGATTTTAATGCTAAGCATACGCATTGGGGTTCAAGACTTACTACAACTAAAGGAAGACAGCTCTTAAGTGCAGTTAAAGAAACGCATTGTGAAGTAATGAGTACAGGCAAACCTACATACTGGCCCACTGACCACCAGAAAATACCGGATCTTATAGATTTTTTCATCTGCAAAAATATATCCACCAATTACATCAGTTTGGAGGAAAGTTTTACTATGAACTCTGACCATTCTCCGATTATACTAATGCTAAGTCAAAAAATCCTATTAAAAGAAAGCCACTTAACCTTGGTTAATAAGTCCACAGATTGGGACAGTTTTGCTCTTGATCTAGATAATATTATCGACCTTAAAACTCCGATAAAAACGCAAGATCAGCTTGACTCAGAAGTAAACAAATTCATTATTAATATTCAACAATGTGCGTGGAGCAATACACCTCAGCTAAAACGCAAATATAAGGGATTTATCTATCCTAAAGAAATTGTGGATTTACTATCAGAAAAAAGAAAACAAAGGAAGTTGTGGCAGCAAACACGGTTCCCGCGTCATAAAACAACACTAAATAACCTAACTAAACGACTAAAGAGAAAAATTCTACAATTTGAGGATGAATCTCTGAATACCAACCTTCTTCAGCTTACCAATGACAAATCAACGGATTACTCACTTTGGAAAGCGACGAGAAATCTAAAAAGGCAGATTATACAAATACCGCCCATCAGAGATAGCAACGGAAAATGGGCAATAAGCAATGACCAAAAGGCGTTCCGATTTGCTCAACATTTAGAAGAAACCTTTCAACCCAACGAAAGCTCTGTAGAAATACATGAGAGTGTAAATTTATCACAAAACCAAAGAATCAAGCTTGTGACTCCTAAGGAAGTAATGAGAGAAATTCAAAACAACATTAGCTCAAAAAAGTCTCCCGGTTACGACCTCATCACAGGGGAAATTCTAAAACGCCTCCCACGCAAAGCCATAGTAAAGCTGACCAAACTAATAAATGCTTCATTTATCTTAAAATATGTACCTGAGCCATGGAAGGTTGCTGAAGTCATTATGATTGCGAAGCCTGGGAAACCTCCCCACGAAGCATCATCATACAGACCCATTTCTCTGTTACCCGTACTATCAAAGTTATTTGAAAAACTGTTACTAAAACGGATAAAACCAGTAATAGAAGATAAAAACCTAGTTCCAGATCACCAGTTTGGCTTCAGAGAAAAGCACTCAACGTTAGACCAGGTACATAGAATAACTAATGTTATTGAAAAAACGCTAGAAAATAAAGAAGTCTGTGCTACCGTGTTCTTAGACGTCGCGCAAGCTTTTGACAAAGTTTGGCATGAGGGTCTCATATTTAAGCTCAGACGCATGCTACCAGAATTTGTAGATATCCTAGAGTCGTATTTAACTAAAAGAATGTTTAGAATACGCCAAGAGGATGCATATTCCGAGCTAAAAACCATAAAAGCTGGGGTGCCTCAAGGAAGTGTGCTTGGCCCAATTTTGTACTTGTTATACACTTGTGACATCCCAGAGCTGGAAAACAGCACCATAGCGACCTTTGCAGATGATACTGCTATTATGGCCACCGGATCAAGCCACAGAGAAGCAGTAGAGAAAGTTCAACTAGCTGTGAACAAAGTTTACGACTGGACACAAAAGTGGAAGATCAAACTGAATGAGTCAAAATCAGTTCACATTAACTTCACAAACAAACACAGTGACTACCACCCACTCTACATAAATGGTATGCAAATACCTTATGCTAATACAGCCAAATACCTTGGCATAACTCTCGACGCCAAGCTGCGTTGGAAAGCCCATATCAAAAAGAAAAAACAGGAACTCGATATTCGTTATAAACGTTTGTATTGGTTACTGGGAAGGAAATCCTGTTTATCAATACATAATAAGTTGATAATATACAAGCATATTCTGATGCCAATTTGGACGTATGGTATCCAACTTTGGGGCTGTACTAAGCCAACCAACGTCAAAATAATTCAACAGTTCCAAAATAAAGTACTCAGGGCTGCTGTAAATGCACCCTGGTACATAAGAAACGATGACCTCCACCGTGACCTCGACATGGAATTCGTCACCACCATCACACAAAAATTTGCTGAAGCCCACGAACACAGACTCCATCGACACGTGAATGTTGAGGCAATCCAGCTGTTAGACAACACAGACATAGTGCGTAGACTAAAGAGAACTAAACCATTTGAATTAGTGTAGTGTAAGTGAATCAATAATAGTAACAATGTTGTGCTATTTATATAACACATGAACAAAGTGTTTTATCAATTTTACCAGACTCTAAGGAAGTGTTACGAACGTGTGTAAAAGTGCATACCTAATTATGGACACTATTCTTAGCATTAACATAATTTATAACGTAGCATAATAAGTTAGATTTAAATTGTTTATTAGTCTTCTTAGGCTAGATTGCAATTAACTAGTAAGAACTTGGTTCTTACTAATAAAGGAAAAAATAAAAAAAAAATAAAAATTTAAATTCCCAGAATATGATTGTTAATAATAATATTTTAATATTCTTAAATGTTTTATGTAACAAGGTAATACCTAAGTGTACTAGGTGCTACCCGAGTACTAGGTGTTTTTATTTTAATTTTAAGTTTGCATGCCGAATGTAGTAGGCGAAATATGTGAAACCTTTTATATTAAAAGACCATATTATTGTACTATATTTCATGCAAATAAAGAATCTTGAATCTTGAAAAAAAAAATATACTAGTATTCAGCGACTGCCTATCTGACCTCCAAAATACAGTTAGTACTGGGTAATCCCTGTAAGTAAGTCTGGATGTCGGAGTCAAGTCTGACATGACAAAAAAAATAATCAACAAGAGTATTCACCAGTTATCTTTTAGTCCCATGAAAAGACTCCGTGGCTGCCACTGAGGAATCGCTGATAGAAAAACCCTAGGACCTCATGCACAACAGTAGCACTTATGACCACTATAGGCAGTCTAAAAAAACTGCATTACTTATAATAAATTTGAACTCTGTGCACCCAGGTGCACTTATCGCGCGATTAACAGTAAATGTTTTCAAAGCAAAGTAACGCAATCAAAACATTATGCCGATCCAATAACCGTTATTTGCCAATATTACTGAATCTAGAGAAACCAGCCACCATTACGGTTTCGTAATCATCATTCATCATCATCATTTCAGCCGAAAGACGTCCACTGCTGGACATAGGCCTCCCCTAAGTGTCGCCACATTGACCGGTCCCGTGCGTCTCGCATCCAGCGGATCCCCGCAACCTTCACCAGGTCACGTTCAGGTTTCGTAATCGTAATCATAATATTTTAGAGAAGTTCTCATTGTAATAATATAACATCAATTTGTTATTAATGCACCTACATTTCGCCAGTTATGTTTAATTTCAATATTATAATATGACAGGGCGAGGTACTTGTCATCAACTGAGCTCAAATTGACACTGCTGCCGAAACCGAGTTTCCTCCGTGCCTCGCTGTTGCTCTCGGCTGTCAATAGAGTGTAGACCTTTGACAATCGTTAAGTAGCCAGTGGCCCAAAAGACTGACAACCAGTCTCACCACGGGGTACCGTATTACCTAATACTAACTGAATGGGACGGGCAACTGGTGGAACTAATGGCGCTAGCACCGCATGAACCTAAGCTCTTCATTGGTTGAATATCTGTCAATGTCATTTTATATTTCAAAATAGCTTGACCTCATTGGTCGGATTGGGACAAGCTATGGACACGCCATCTACAATTAGCTTTCACTTGCCAACCCCATTATGGAGGTCAGACAGGCAGTCGCTACATGTAAAATATTTGAAAGCGCCCTAAGAGTCGGGCGGCCCCTTTCCCAAAAATGTCCCAAAATTTTTTGGGAAAGGCTAGGCAGATAATGATGATTGATGCTGCTGTGCCTTATCAGGGTTTATAATATTTTTCTTAGTTAAAAGCCTTTTGCAGCACCTTTTGAACATAGCTGAACACAAAAAATATTAAAATCAGTATTTTTAAATGGGTAGTATTTAAACGAGTGACTGTAAATGAAAATTTTAAGTTACAAAAATAATTAATTTAGGTCACAGAATTACTAAGTGAGCGACTGACTGTGAGCGACAAGAAATCAACAGAACGGCAATTTACAAACATTAATTAGAGCTACTTAAAATACAAAATGAGTAGCTTCATAATTTTTGAGCGACCCAATATTTGTATGAGTGACAACGTTACGTCCTGCATTTTTTTCAATATTTGGCAAATGATTTATTTATACTGAACGGCATTTTATCTTAAATGAAGTGTTTCGATTAGAAAAACCACTTTGAAAATTACTATAATGAGTAGAGTAATGACCACACTTTTTTTTTTTAAAATGTTCGTATGAAATAACTATTTGAAGAAACACTTTTAGCTAAGAAATTTAATTAATTAAGGGTAGGTTGCATGTATTCCGAAAAAATAAAGCAATATGTATTTACTTAAATCAAATGAAGGGTTCTCTATTGTGTCACCTAACTTTTTTATCCGTAATTTAAAATGCCATAACTTTTTTTGTCCTAATTATCATTTTTTTTTAATAATAATATAATAATATTCCACAACTATCACACAACGCCATCTAGTCCCAAGCTAAGCAGAGCTTGTGTTATGGGTACTAGACAACTGATAAACATACTTATATATTTCTAAATACATACATATTATAGATAAATTACACCCAGACACAGAACAAATGATCGTGCTCATCACACAAACATTTGTCCTGGGTGGGAATCGAACCCACGACCTCCGGCATAGCAGTTAGGGTCACTAACTACTAGACCAACAGGCCAGTCGTTTGTCATTTGTCCGAATGATAACTTACCCGAACTAAATATCACATAATATCACATGCCATAAAATTGAAATCCCTAAATATAATATGACCTAAATCTATTTGTCTTCTAAATTACAATCAATAATATACGAAAGACATAAAAACGTTTTCCATAAAAGTTTTAAGTCCTAAATTAAAATAACATAATGTTTATTTATCATAATAATATCATAATAATATATGTCACGTCACTCATACATGCAACGCATGTACTCCATGACGCGCGCTCGCTTCGCTCGCATATTATATAACACTAATATCTTCTGTCCCCGAAGTGCCGGGCCTCCGCCGGCCTACGGCCCGGTGCCCATGCCGCCCATAAAGGATACTGTCGCGAGACGGTGATTTATCCACTTAGCGGACGACTAGCAACAAACAATCTGCAGTTTTCATTTAGAAAAGTTATCAAAATAATAAACATAAGACCTCAAATAGAATATCAGTAACCATTAAACGTTGCTCAATCTGAACTTTTTAGTAGTATAATATGTAAAACCTCAATTGGAAAAATCGTCTCTATCTTAATATTTAAGTTACCCTTTGTGCATTTCTAGTCGCTCACTTAGTAATTTTGTCGCTCAGTTAGTAATTTTAATATCTGAAATGGATTTATCACAACCCACTTTTTGTAAGCTCGTTCCGGATTTTATTATTAATCAATATTTGTCGTTAGTTTAGTTTATTTTTCGCTTACTCAAATTAATACCGCTCAAGTTATAAAAACAGTATATCATCATCAGTCGCTTAGTTATTTTTTATTCGCTCGTTTTATAATTCCCCTTTTTAAATTATCAGAATGGTTATTAGTGGGTTAAGAAACTATGGATGGACTGCGTGAAGGACGAAATGGCTAGAAAGGAGGTGACTGCTGCAATAACGAGTAATAGAGAAAGTATGGATAAAACATAACCCTCCTTCTGTAGCAGTCGGGACCCTAAATAAATTGGGATAAGGGCAAGAGATGGAGACGCACGGGACCGGTCAATGTGGCGACAGCTGGGGGAGGCCGAAGTCCAGCAGTGGACGTCTTTTGGCTGAAATGATGATGAATGGAAGGAGAATGATGACATTTTTGAACTGTAAGCGATGTAATTAACCCGCAGTATTTTTGCACTCATAAAACACTTGATCGGGCTTGATTACAAGGCGACATTTCATAACGGTGTGTTTATCGATTTTTCATAGAGATTGTCGTTTCAATCGAGTGGTGCTAATGGGATTAGCTTTGCTTGGTTTCATGTTATAAATGCAGGTTGGTATAGCTGTTTCTCTTTGTGATAGATCTATAATTTATTCATAATCATCATTATCAGCCTATAATGTTGCCACTGTTGGGACAGTCTATTACTTGTCATATCATGCTTTACACAAATTGTTAGGAATGACTTAAAAGTATGGTAATACTTATTCAAAATGGTGGTAAAACTTATTCAAAATTAAAAACTTGGTCTGGAACCCGTGTGCGCACTGTTCCAGTAATATAAGAAGGCACTCAACCCTTTCTATAATGCGGTTTAAGCTACTGGCACTGTCGCACACTTGAATCATCAGGGAGGCTATACTCGTACGTTTACGTACAATTTGGGTAACGAAGTTATTTCCATTCGGGGTTGACCCGGGTTGACTCCATGAGCGGTAAAATCGCGGCGATATTATCGTCGTTGCGCGTGTTGCTATACATTCTCGCTCGCCGCGATTCTCTCGCTCGTGGAGACAACCCCTTGGAGATTGCATACCGTTAAGCAACGAGTACTCCCCAGAAGGATGGGCCTGACAACCAATAAAGGTCTCCGGATCTAAAAAAACATCTGAGAACCTGTCTTACCTAGGGGTATCATAATTATTATCCAGCCAGTACTAACTGCAGTACTAACTGGGTTGTGGAGGTCAGATAGGCAGTCGTTCCATGTAAAATACTGGTATTCAGCTGCCTCTCTTTAAACTGGAAGCCTAAATAGGCCCTATCATAGTTGGTAAAAGGCTAGGCAGATAATGCTTAGAGAAACGGAAGGATACGTAAGTTGTTTAATTCTTAGAAACTGAAACGAAAGGTTTTGTTCATTGTTAGAAACTAAAATCCCTATTCAGGTACTTCTTCTTCAGTCAGTCCCTCATTACTGGGGATCGTGAAGCGAATCATCTGCCTCCATCTACTCCGGTCCAAGGTTGCCCTCACCACCTGCTGAAATTTGCTTAAGGAAGTAGCTTCTTTTACTTGGTCGGACCATCGTGTTGGCGACCGGCCTCGCGGTCGCTTACCTTCGGTATTGCCAACTATGATCAGCTTTTCAAGGCTGCTATCTCCTCTTCGCATTAGCCTCAATTGTCTACAGTTTGCCTACAGCGTATTTTGTCCTATTTCGGCCACATAATGCGAAGAGGATCGGATCCAGGTTCATCCTTCCTTATCCTTCCTTATCCTTACATAGTATAAAACAAAGTCGCTATTTTTGTCTGTTTGTCTGTATGCTTAAATCTTTAAAACTACGCAACGGATTTTGATGCGGTTTTTTTTAATAGATAGAGTGATTCAAGAGGAAGGTTTTAGTATATAATTTGAACGACATCCACGCGGGTGAAGCCGCGGGCATCAGCTAGTGTGAAATAAAATAGTATGAATAGAATTGAATTGAAAAAAACTAGAAGAATAATAAAATTGTGATGATTAGTAAATGACGAAAATAATATAATATACTGGTCAGGTGTCACATTTAAGAGTTATCTAGGAATGTGGTCACAATGGAAATTCTCACATTTAGGTAAACGGTGCGATTAAATACTCGTTAAAAACACGTCGATTTACTAAACTGGTGGCTGTAACCAAAATACAATGATTTAACTGCGGGTTTACACGTTTAATATTATTAACACGTTATTAACACGTTTACATAAGTTTAAAGTTTTTTTGCGAAATTTAGTAAGGGAACTACCTGACTAGGTTTGGTAGGACCATTACGGACTAAGGACCATTACGGATTTAATGATTTATGCTTGTAGATAACTACAATAGGTGTTAAATACCCTTAAGACGATGACAATAGCTATTGACTTCTGATGTTTCAGTATTTTTGGACACGCCCACAATTTTTCCGATACCCTAGCGCCATACTACCAAGTAAGAAACAAATAGTCCAGGATCCGCGGTCCATTTTTGCACTTGATTACTATCAAGCTAATTTTGATATTTGATAAGACGGCGAGACGCCCAACAATTTCCTGCACGAAACTCTCGAATTCTCGATTGTGGTAAGTAATAGGGGTAGCAGGGATAAAATATGTTGGTTTGATGATTCTCAAAAGTGTTAAGTACAAACACTTTTGAGAATCATCAGCTGGGTTTTTTTTGTTAAATCTGATGATAATTATCTAAATTATTTGAAAAAATATTTGTCCTACAAAATGTATGGTTTGATCAAAGAGTCCCCTTCCTTCCTTCCAATATGTATCGATAACGAAGTCATTAAAAATGATTACTTACTAACTGGGTTTTGGGGATTGGATATTTTCTATTAAACCCACTCTTTACAAGTTGCCTACAAGATTCTAAAAATTCTCCACGCACCATCAATACTCCTGTACATCATAAACAACAGGCTAATACACTTTCTGGAGCCACAAATTCCAGAAGAGCAAGCAGGTTTTGTTAAAGGCAAAGACACGCGGGAACAAATCCTGAACGTTCGCCAAATTATAGAGAAAAGCCGGGAATTTAACAGCCCTGTATTGATATGTTTCATAGATTATACCAAAGCATTTGATTGCGTGGAGTGGGGCAAGCTGTGGGGGGTTCTTAAAGACATGGGAACGCCTCAACATCTTATTGACATAGTCCGATGCCTCTACCTACACATCAACAACCGCTCTTTCGTCAAAATAGACACCGACTGTTCAAATGCGTTAGGCAGGGATGCATCCTCTCACCTCTGCTCTTCAATATGTATGAAGAGTAATATCATTCAAGACTCTTTAGGGCTGGGACAAGGGGTTTACTGTTGGTGGAAAGTGGATTTCCAATCTGAGGTACACTGATGACACCGTTCTCCTTGCTACAACATTTGGCAACATGAAAGAGATACGGCACAGATTGGAAGTGGAAAGTGGCAAAGTAGGGTTTGCAATAAATAGGCAGAAAACCAAGCTTATGGTGGTAGATCGTGCGGGAAAGCTATCGGGCGCCTATAACATCTAAGGCATCTATACTGTGGACAGCTTCGATTAACTGGGCTCCAATATAAGTAATGAAGGTAGCTGCGTCACAGAAATAAAACGGCGGATAGCCATGGCTAAAGATGCTATATTACGCCCCCGGAACATCTGGGAAAAACGTGGTATAAGTTTTAAAACGAAGGCCCGTTTGGTCAGAGCACTAGTTTTCCTGATTTTCCTCCATAGAGTTAATAATAATAATAATAATATTTATTTATTTTCAGGCTACTTTGGCCCATAGATAAATACATTACAGACTAACATACATACGATATAATTGACAGCTTGTGTTAGTAAACAAAACCTTAAAACTATATTAGTATCACTACACTTGCACTACGTCACTGTGCGATCATGTGGCACTTGCCCGCGGAAGCGTCGAAACACCACCCCCTGCGGCCAAAAGTCCTCTTCCAAGACGAGGTGCAGGTAGCATGTCGGTACTCGCACCACAAACGCCTTAAAGTTGACGTTGCGGCGCGACTCGAGCAGCTGCACTCTCGCCACGTACTTGATCTTCTGGCGCACGTACTCCACGATGTCCTCCGTCGTAGTGGTGTAATGTAGACGGGAGAGGTACAAAGCAGTGTTCGGCTTTGCGGCACGAATATGCACATTGGGCTCCGATGGAGCCGTGCCGCAGCGGTTCTTGATGGTTCGCTGACGGCGCTTCCTCCTCAACACCGTCACGAAACCATCATCAGCCTGGATCGGTTCCTTTTCAGGCACAGGCTTCTCGGAAGGAGCATTTTTCCCCACAAGTTAAGACATGGACAATCCAAACAAGAGTAAGACAGAGGATAGACGCATTCGAAATGTGGTGTTTTAGGCGGATTCTCCGAATTCCATGGACGGCCAAACGCACAAATGTGTCTATCCTTTACCAACTCGATATCAAGACTCGATTGTCAACAGTTTGCCTACAGCGTATTTTGTCTTATTTTGGCCACATAATGCAAAGAGGAGATAGAAGCTTTGAAAAGCTGGTCATTGTTGGCAATACCGAAGGCAAGCGACCGCGAGGCCGGTCGCCATTTTACAAATTTGGAAGTGTCTGTCTTCCAAACGATTGGCTTTGAGAAAAAATTGTTTGTGGAACCTCAATGTCATTTTTAAAGACCTGTCTAATGTCTATAGACACCCCACACGTAGGTATAGGTTTGATGAAAAAAAAAATAGTTTCAGTTCCATGTATGGGGCGACCCCCTAAATCCTTTTTTTTATTTTTTTATACAAATCGTAAAGCGGTTCACAGAATACTTGTAGAGTTTCAACTGTGTAGTCTCAATAGTTTCCGAATGAAGTGACTGTGACATACGGGTGGACAGACGGACAAACAGACATGACGAATCTATAAGGGTTCCGTTTTTTGCCATTCGGCTACGGACCCCTAAAAAATAGCTGGTTTGTAGTAATTTTTGATGAGCTCGTTATCAATACATGTTGGATTTAGATAATGATCATCAGATAAAAATAAAATAGTTAGTAATAGATTTTTGAAAATCATCAAATAAATAATTATAATAATATATAATCAATATATATTTTATCCCTGCTGCCCCTATTACCTACCACAATCGAGAGTTTTCGTATAGGGTAATGTTGGCGTCTCATCAAAATGCAGCTGCTCACGGAAAATTAGCTTGATAGTAATCAAGTGAAAAAATGTACCGTGGATCCTGGACTAACATTGTGACGCGGTCAATAATAATTTATAGATGAACGGATAGCTGTCAGTGGGGCGCAAAGTGACATACGTCCGTCTAGCACCGCGCCTAAGCGCTCACTGTCGGATTGCTTAGGTAAGAAAGAGAGCGCGATGACGCAACGCTCGAACTTCTTACAAACCATATAATGATTAATTACATCAAAATAATTTATTAAATAATCAAAAATTAAAAACAACCAAAGAAGATGGATCAAAATTGCCCCACGTCCTATAACAACGTGACATATTTCAAAAAAAAGATAAAAATGTATAAAAAAATATGACATACTTCCTAAGTTCATTTTTTTACACCTTCATATGAAAAAGTTGCAATGAAAATAGTTCAGGCGCTGTTGTGAAAAATTCGTTCGTATGAGTATTAATGGATCGATTTTAAAAATTCTTTTTTTGTTGGAAAGGGTATACTTTCCAAATGGTCCCATATTTTTTTTATCGTAATCAGACAAGCGGTTTTGGAAAAATAAACAAAAAAAAAATTACATTGTCCACATTATGACTCATGAACATGTTAACTTACGTGTGAACCACTAAAAAGTGAAAAATAAAAACTTTTTAACAAAAAATAAAACCGACTTCAAAAACAAAACACAAAAAAGCAAAAAAGGGAAAAAACTTAACTTTAGAAGAAAAATCAGTTTCTGAAGTCGGTGGCAAAAACATGAAATCAAACAAACAGAAGTCACCGACTTCAGAAACTGATTTTTCTTCTAAAGTTTATTTTTCACTTTTTTGTGTTTTTTTTTTTAAGTCGGTTTTATTTTTTGTTAAAAAGTTTTTTGTTTGAAAAGGTAGTCCTACGGCCATAAAGTCAGGTCTCCGGTCTCCAGGATTCTGAAGAAATGAAAGTAACATCTCAAAAATAAGCTCATTTTTGTACTTCACATTATTATAGTTTTTCACTGCCTTGTTGTTTCTTTTGACTTATTGCATTATGATGAGACAAAAACGTCAGTGGTAACGCGAGGGAGTGATCGACAGAGGTTGTTTCACTAACATTAGCACAAATGAGAGAGACGAATAACGATAGCGACGCGAGTCGCGACGGGGCAAGCGAAGATAAGGAAATGCAAGTGAATAATGTTGTTTCACTCGTTCTAATGCGAGTTCTAAGGAACAATTAAATGGCGCTGTCAGTCTCCTGACTACGCGACGGGGCAAGCGATGCTATCGCTTGCCCCGTCGCGTAGCTATCGTTATTCGTCTCTCTCATTTGTGTTAATGTTAGTGAAATAACCTCTGTCGATCACTCCCTCGCGTTACCACTGACATTTCTGTCTCATCATAATGCAATAATTCAAAAGAAACAACAAGACAGTGAAAAACTAATAATGTGAAGTACAAAAATGAGCTAATTTTTGAGATGTTACTTTCATTTCTTCAGGATCCTGGAGACCGGAGACCTGACTTTATGACCGTGGAACTACCTTTTCAAACAAAAAAAGAATTTTTTAA
Source organism: Diarsia mendica (assembly GCA_949316265.1). Lineage (NCBI taxonomy): Eukaryota > Metazoa > Arthropoda > Insecta > Lepidoptera > Noctuidae > Diarsia > Diarsia mendica. The sequence goes on along the minus strand of OX438912.1, from coordinate 5,193,288 downwards.
ATCGGTTCATTCATACTCACTACGAACGAATTTTTCACTACAGCGCCTGAACTATTTTCATTGCAACTTTTTCATATGAAGGTGTAAAAAAATGAACTTAGGAAGTATGCCATATTTTTTTATAAATTTTTATCTTTTTTTTGAGATATGTCACGTTGTTATAGGACGTGGGGTAATTTTGTATGGATTGTGATCCGTCTTCTTTTGTATTTAAATATGGTACGTTATTGTTATAAATTTTACCAACGTACGTTGATCAGTAATACAGATATTTTTGTTGGAAGATCATTTTAAGAGGTTAGTTTACCATTTTTTTGTATCGAGAAAACTTTTCAAAAACGTGTTTTGAAAACAACGAAATTATCAGAAATATGTTCAAGATTAACATATATTTTTTCCGCCGTGTCAAACTGTATAGATTTGGCTAAAAAATTGTGCAATACAAGCCTATTTGGCTCTTGTCAGCGCCTTAAAAAAGCCGAAAGGTACTCCCCGTTATTGTGATTTCTTTTTTCTGTTTTTATGGTTCCGTAGGTACCCGAAGGAGATTACCCTAACGGGACCCTATTACTAAGCCTCTTGATCCGTAATAGGTAGACAGTTGAAATTTTCCTAGAATGTGTACTTTTGTTGCGGCTTCTTTTTTTATTGGTACAACAAGCCCGCCACACTATTCCCAAGCCACTGTAACTACTAGGTATGCCAAAATAAATAGTGGTGACCACCAGAAAAGCGCCGAGACAATGAAGTCCCAGAGAAACGATTTAATTGTCTTGGATCCCGCAACGAAATTAATCAGAAAAAAATAGCGGAGGAGTGGGAAAAACATAGTTTCCATTTCCCTCCAACTTCTGTTGCAGCTATAACAACAACTAATAAAAATAAATTAAAGGAGGCTCTCCATGCTGAGTGGTATACTCCTAGGTAAATAACTTGAAACAAAATGGCGTCGTTCTGCGCATGTTCTCTGTTTGATTCGTATGGCACGTCTAAAATTCGACTACTGCGCATGTTCAACTTATATGCCGCGTGGTATAACCTATTTGTCGCAATTGTTTTTATCTTTTATTTTATGTAAAATCAAACTTTTGTTTTTTCTTTTTGTACCTATTTTTATTTATTTTTTTAGTTGGAAGTTGTGTGTTTACTGCTTTTTTATTGTACCATATTTCTGCGACAATAAATATTTTTTCTTTCTTTCTCTACTGTGATGGCACGGAACCCTTCATGAGCAAGTCTGGCTCGCACTTTCCTGTTTTTTTCCAATAAATACCCTCAACTAAAAAGCAGTTCTGTCAAGTACCAATTCAGGAACACAAACAAAATTCACAGTGAACCATTTTCAAATTAATAACTTTTTACTTAGCTCCTAAGGGTGAAAGTGAAAGTGGTCATTACCAACTTCATCGATTGTACTACAATGACGTACTTGGACGCCATTGTTATAAGTGTCAAATTACATTGCAACGGTAAAACAATTAAAAACGTACGACATTGGTATTTTTTGCATTCTTTTAACGTTTTGTTGTGATGACCATTGACCGACAGCTGGACATTTGTTTATTAACAACGCGTTGCTTTGACGTGAATTGACGTTGGTCGTCGTATTTGCATATACTACTGAAGTAGTATTAACTAGTACTCATAAAATCGTGCCCTTTTCCCATTGGGGTAGGCAGAAACAACAGAACCTGCTGGTAACTGCTACTATCATCACCATCATTGCCCACTGCTGGGCATAGGCCTCTCTTTGATTGTGTCACGGTTCACGTTCTTGGAGCAGTCTCATCCAGGATATTTCCTCGATGGCAACGAAGTCCATCTCGCCGCGTCAAAATGTGTATAACATTGGTGTATAATCTATTTTTTTTAATGTATTACGGTATTGGAAAAAACATAACACAGATTTATGAAAGATGTACCTACCTACAGTTTAAAATGTATAAAATGTTTTGAAAAAGAATTTAACTAATCATTTTGAGAAATTCTAATAAATAAGTAAGTAAATCTGGTTTTAGACAACATAATACATATACTGATAATACTAATTTTTACTTTTCATAATAAATTAATAATACTTTTAACATAGAATAATAATTTCTAATTTATTATGTAATGTCCTTCCTCTTTCATTGTATCCTGAAATCACGTGGTATGAACCAGGAAGATTTTTTTATATTTTCCTGGTCAACTTTACATTGAATCACTACAGTAATTTCTAAATATTTTATGCGTGAACATTTTCACATAGGTACGCAACAACACAATCATTTATTTTTTTAAATAGTTCATGTGGTTTGTCACAAAATTGCCTATAACTGCGTAGAAAAATCGCTAATGTTTTTTTTCTGACTTTGTATAATGTTGTATAAAATTTACATGTCTTTGTGTTAATTCATGCTTTATGTAAATTTTGAATCGAGCGCGTTCTTATTTTAACTTTTTTTTAATGTTTAACAACCAACCTTATTTAGAAAATATAAATAGGCATTAATTTTTACGTAAGTATTGAGTTGCTCTATTATTAATTAAGAGCAATAAAAATCCAAATTCTTATCACGATTTTTAGCTACTAACATCTGTCAGTTGGTGTAGACAAAATTTTAGATACCTACTTTTAGATAGGATTCAAAAAATTTTAATGGCTGTGTTTATTTTATTAGCAATTACATTTTGTTAAAGAATTTATGGCTATATAAATAATTCTACTTGTATTATTACTTAAGTATTGGTATTTATAATAACATATACCTAAATACCAATACTTAAGTATGTTATTATTGCATATAAACGATATAATCGGTACGTATGATATCACCTATTGTTTCTTTCTAATTGTGCTTGAAAAGAATGTAGATATACATATATTTATATTTCATTCTGAAGGACAAATATAATATTATTTCGCGTAGCTAATTATGTAGGTAGAAGTACTTCAATAACTTATTCCAAAATAAGATATCAACTTGTTCTTCTTGACATTAATAAGATAGACATATTTTCAGTAAGTTTACCTAGACTAGTTTTTATTTTCAGATAATTTGTAAATATGTCAGTATGTAAGTACCTAGCTACTACATAACTAGTTTAAAAGTGACACGTGTTCTTACTTTTTTAATTTGTATCTATTGAAGTAGCTAGAAATTAGATTAAGGTGTTCATAATACTTTTGTTAACTTTTATGTCATACAATGGGGTTGCAAAAAAATAAGCAAAAAAATGTCTACCTGTACATACAATGAGTACATTTTTTTGACGAATCCTTATCTAACATCAAGCATGCACAACAATTCAAAACAGGCACAACAAATAAAAATTAAGTAAGTATAAAATAATAAGTACTCACTGGCTGTTGCTCCTTAGGACTCCTTAATACTAATATCACAGGATTTTATAAAATACAAAAAATATTTTTACAACTAAAATATTTTTTTATATTTACACACACTTAAAACACTTTTACAATAATAAAATATTTACATTCGATTATTTACACCGGAGTGTTTATTTTTAATTTACATTTGAATAGTTCGATTCCATTCGATATTTGAATTTACATTTTCGTTCACGTGCGACGGGGACGCTGTCGTGTTTCGAAATTCGAATGCGGCCTGCGACAGGTGCGTTCGGATTCGCGTCCGGCGGCGAACTGTTCATTCAGGTAAGAAACCTCTGGCTTTAATATCAAGTGGACAACTCAATCAGTGATAATGATAAGAATACAAAGGCTAGCCTCGTCAGCAACAGACGGCATGGTATATTGCCGGCGGCATAAGGCATTCGACCGGTTTTACTCGGTCAATGCTCGTACAATGAATGTGTAAAAATTTTTGGGGCGAGAATCCAAACGCGTATTTTTTTTAACGTTTCGAGAATTTCGTCTGGGGACGCTATGTGTGAAACCGGTTTCAGGGAGATAAGGTACCTAAACGCTTTATTTTTAGAAATATGTAAGTTATGAAGTACCTAGAGCAATTTTTGTATTAGTTTAATTTTCGAAGAAATACAACTAATTTAATAAAAAAAAACACGGTCCACGTGTTATTTTTTTTTTTTTTTAGTTAAAGTAAGTATCAAAAGTAAATAGATTCATAAAAGTATATACATGTTTGTGTTAGATAAGTACCTGGCTTTATTTAAGTATGTTCTATTATTTTATTAACAATGCGTTTTATTTATCAATTAGTTGTATCATTTGTATCACAAAGGTACCTACTTAAATATTTCTTTAAATCAATAAAGTAATTGTAGGTGTTAATTTTATCATTTTTTTTTAGATTAAGTTACAATTGAAATGATTAGGTCACTTCAAACTAATGAAACCCTACATTACACTTCATGTGAATTTAGATAATTGCATCTCGTTAATAATCACCATCTCAAAATCGGCAATTAATATTTCTTTTCAGCAAATTTTATTTATTTAGGTATTTATTATTATTTAATTTTCTCCATCTTACGACTATCTTTACAGAGTTACCTAAAGCGATAGTGTACACATTAACAATATTCATTTATAAGTAGCTCGCGGATAAATAATTACAGCCGCTCGGAATCGATCATCAGGTTAAGTCGCGCTTGCCTAGGTTAGTCTGTAGATAGATGACCACCCATTGCATGTAGGTACACACGGCTACACATCAAGCTATACATTTCCAGTTTACGCTGATCTCACACTGTACGAAAATCATACAATGCGAGACCAGCTTATACTGGAAATGTATAGCTTGATGTGTAGCCGTGTGTACCAAGTTTCTGGTCCCGGCTGTCATTTGTAGACCTTTGACAGTCCTTACAGGTGTGAGGCTGAGGCTACATTAGGCCGCGACGCGACCTGCGACACATGAGCGATTAAATCAAGTAAATGAATCCTCACGTATATGGCTACACCGTACATCGCTCTTTTTTCTCTATTTTCTCTTCGCTCTTCCAGTCGCATCGCAAATCGCTGCCTACTGTAGCCTCAGCCTGACAGTGGCCTGAAAGTCTGATAACCAATCTTACCAAGAGGTGTAGGCTCCCACACATAAACACGATACGACGTCGCGTCGTACAACGATGCGCGTCGTTCCACGATACGACTTCGCGTCGTGGAAATCTACGATAAGCATCGTAAAAAAACACGACATCGTAACGTAATGTGCCACGCACGATACACGGCACGATGCCGTCGATACAGAGGGGTGGTGTTTTAGCTCATTTCGAAAAAAAATAAAAATAAAAGTAAAAAGTTTAAAATAAAAAGCAAAATTAAAAATTTTGAAAAAACCCACGACGACGAAAAAGGATAAAATAACATAAAACACCCACCTTAAAAAAACCTAAGAATGTCCGTCGGGGGCTGACATTAAATGAACTAGTTTTGCAATGTTCAGCTCCCGACGGACATTCTTAGGTTTTTTTAAGGTGGGTGTTTTATGTTATTTTATCCTTTTTCGTCGTCGTGGGTTTTTTCAAAATTTTTAATTTTGCTTTTTATTTTAAACTTTTTACTTTTATTTTTATTTTTTTATCTAAGAACATGCACCAATCAAACCTTAACCCATAACTGAAAACTGAATCAAAATCGGACTTGTAGTTTTGGAGAAAAATGGCAACTTTGATTTGCACAAAAAATCTTTGCTGCAGCGCCCCCTGGTGAGTTGTCACCGTAACACCTATCTAAGAACATGCACCAATCAAACCCGAATCCATAACTGAAAACTGAATCAAAATCGGACTTGTAGTTTTGGAGAAAAATGGCAACTTTGATTTGCACAAACACACAAACAAACAAACACACAAACAAACAAACAAACAACCTCTCATCCCAAACGCATATACCGTCTCCGTTCCGTCTTGGGTAAAAATGGACCGCTCTAGACGCATTCTGAAAAGAATATTTAAATGTTTTTGAAATTAGAACCCAAATAAATGTAAATTTGTTCATTAAAGTAACATAAGACAACTGCGCAGAATTGCATCGTGAGTTTCTAACGTCACGACGTCGTATCGTGCATCGACACGTTACGACGTCGTGTCGTAGATTTCCACGACGCGACGTCGTATCGTGAAACGACACCGCATCGTTGTACGACGCGACGTCGTATCGTGTTTATGTGTGGGAGCCCTTAGACTTCTACTGACTAAAAACAAAACCACCCATGTTCCTTCTTAGCCCTTTGTGTCGGGGCCGCGGTATCTCTTTCAGACAACCCGCAGCCTCGAGGGGAACACACCCGAACCTTAACTTGTAACTTAAACCACGTTTAAAATGGACAGTTCTTTTCGGGTCATTGGACCCCTGCACTCCAAAAAATGCGATATTTGTTTAGATAATGAAACCCCAACAAATCATTATAATCTAAACACTGCCATAATGTTAAAGAATAATTCGTAAAGGCTATAATTATGCAGGTGAATTATAGCGGCTGTTGACATCTTGCAAGTTTGCAAGTACTTTCGATGAAAGAAACAAGCACAAAAAGTAGGTGTAAACGGATCATTCTGTACATCAAATTAATTAACTCTACGCAAAATAATTATGTATGTAGTAATAGTAGTGTTTTTAAATAATAAGCAGAGAAATTTTGTTATTTCATTCGGGGCAAGGTTGTTAACAGGAGCCGAGAACTGCAGTTACAAATGCCCACGTGTATCAAAATATGTTTATCTATACGCTTTCGAACAAAAAGAACGAAAAGTATTTTTGTCATGAATTAAAATCAAAAGTATGAATGGGAAAACCAAACATATATTTGAATTTAGAACACAAAATAATAAATGTTAATTTGTTCTTAAAAGTAAATATTTATTTAAAATAATTATGTTTATTTATGATATTCTATTTAAAATCATAATTAAAATATTTAAAAAATATTTCTGCTGTAAAGACTCATCTCACTTTACCGATATATAAAACAAACAATTAAAGTTTGTAAGTTTGAAGATGAGGTATAATAATCTCCGAAACCACTGATCCGATTCCGAAAATTATTAATCTATTGCATAGATTCTATCGCGGGCCTTGAGTTGAGTTGAGCGTGGAGAGCGAATCCAGAGATTTCCTAACAAAAATATTCAGCATTCAAGATTCAACCAGGTTGCTATGGTTACGGAAAATAACAAGGTTGTCAACTGAGGTTGTCAAATTAAATAATTGTTTGTCTCTCTGCTTTCTCCTTCTAAAATATTCTTACTTGTATAATTTGTGTACAAAGTGTTTTAAATATGAATAAACAAAGTGCATTTATTAATGAAGAAAGTCACGAAAAAATAGTGAAAGAAAATGAGTGAGGAGTGAGTACTCTATAAACATTCATTTTATTATTAGTACGCATCTATCATAAGTTTTATTGGTTTTTGCATTACTATTCTGCGAATCGGTCTAAAACGATTCGTTTTCTTATAAAATATCTAAAATAAAATAAATAATTTTCATATTCTTCAATGTTATGACACTTACGTCAGGCTGTCAATACTTTTTCTTTTAAATTTTCTGTCATAGAGTTTCTTACCAGCTTAGTTAGTCTATGAAGGTTAGTTTTGATTTATATAATGTACATCGCGCGAAATTCGAAGATCAAACTCTTAAGGGGCCGCTCCGAAAATCGAAGGTTGGGAATGTCATAGAAATAGATAGAAAACGATGCTCCACAACCTTGAAATAAATCACACAGCTAGCCAATGAATGTAACTTGTTATTGAAACTTTCGAACTTAAGATAATGCTTATGGATAAGTGTAAAAAAAAATCAGAAAATCACTAAAAACGAGTAAATCGCACTCCCGTATTGTAACAACTGAGTCGTAATTATTGAGAATTTTTAAATGAATTTTATTAAATAATTAAGTTAAAAGTATAAAGAAGTCACTGAAAGCTTCATTTTTTAATAAACATACTCTCATTTTGTGTAAAAAAATCACAAACTTGCCCATATTTTTCGCTCAAAATCTTCATACAAATTACTATGAAGCGGAGCGCTTTCTTAGCAAGCTTCGACGGACTCACTCGTGGCTCAGTCTGCCACGCGCCTCCAACGTGAGAGCACGTCGGTTTGCGCCGCATCGGCAGATCGCAGTCGAACCGTGTACGTACACAAACTCAGTGCACAGTGGTCTCGTGACAAACTTTTGTGATACCATAATAGTTTGGAAATTGAGTAAGTATACTTTTTATATTATTGTGAATTTGCATTTATTACTCGTAAATTAGATAGTAGGCAATGCACTGGTAGGTATGTGTGTATTATTGTGTATTTGTGTTTTTTTGTGTGCGTCTGATTTGACATTACATTTCGTTTCGTATTAATAAAAATAATAAAAAAAAAAACAAATTATTCATAAGTTCACGACGAAAAATATCTCAGAAACTATTTATCTCCGCAGCTCGAAACTTTACAAGAAGACTTTCATCAGGCCAGAAAAATTACTGACTCAGCTGAGCGGGAAATAAAGTATAGTTGCCAAAATGAGTACTCAGAAGTACAGCGGTAAATTCGCCTGTAGTAAAAGCGTACATTGGACAAAAAAACGCAAACGGTATAGGTCAACTTTTTTGGCGAGTGTAGTTGTAGTAGGTAGTTAGATCGACTATCGACATCGATGTGACTTTTGAAAGTATACAATGCTAGAACATACTACACAGTTTTAGACTAATAAAATGTTATTTAATGTTATTATTAAGTAAAGTTGGACCAGTGTAAAAAAAAAAAAAAAAAATTTGGTGATACGTGATTCTCACTTAAATATCACGGGGGTGGCAGAGGGGGGTCAAAATTTTGGTCCTTTTTTGTCTAGGACGCTCCGTTTTCGAGATATTTCAATTTCAATTTTTTTTTTTACAGAAACTTTGAACGCCCATAACTCTGAAACGGTGCATTGTAGGACCGCAGCGCGCCACCGCTTGCTACTTATTATAATAATATCACCCCGTTCTGGCCCGTTGGTATTCGTTGGGCGTGTTGTTGAGTTAGACATTATAATGATAACACAGCGTCGGTTTATCAAACAAATAAAAATTCATTATGATCGATCACAAGGACATAATAGGTATAATTCGATAACAAAAATCATTCTTACCTTTTCAAAATTAGTAGAAAGTTTAAAACACAATATCTCCGGTTTTGATGAAGCCGAGTTCAAACACCCCTATACGTTCCCGGCATTTTAAAAAAGATTGGAGGATATTTCAAAAAAAAACTTTTACGTAAACTAATCACTAGTTTCGGCGCGGCACGCACAACTGAGAGCACTGCGGTGTTCGCTAGCTCAGCTAGCTGGCCCTGTCGATGCGCATGTTTGTGTGAGTGTGCGGTTCCGAGCGTTTGTAGGCAGTTTCCGCACTGTCCATATTAATTACTAGCTTTTGCCAGCGGCTTCGCCCGCGTGAAAATGACGATTTTCTATACAAACTTTCATCCCCTATTTAACTCCCTTAGGGGTTGCATTTCGAAAAATCCTTCCTTATTCCTTGTCTACATTTTATAGGGAACCTCTGTGCAAAATTTCAGCTTTCTAGGTTCAAGGGTTTGGGCTGGGCCAGGGCGTTGATGAGTCAGTCAGTCAGTCAGGACTTCTCTCTTTATTTATTAGATATTGTGCTACTATGGCGCACAGATATAAGCCGCGCGCGGTGCGTTTGTTTGTATGTATGAAGATACCGTACTTCCCCCTTTTTAGAGTTCCGTAGTCAACTAGGAACCCTTATAGTTTCGCCATGTCTGTCTGTCCGTCCGTCTGTCCGTCCTCGCTTAATCTCTGTGACCGTTAGCACTAGAAAGCTGAAATTTGGTACCAATGTGTGTATCAATCACGCCGACAAAGCGGTAAAATAAAAATTGGAAAAAAATGTTTTATTAGCCCCCTATATGTAAAGTGGGAAGTGTTTTTTTTTTTAATTTCAACCCTAACGTGCGATATATTGTTGGAAAGGTATTTAAAAATGAATAGGGGTTACTAAAATCATTTTTTGATAATGTCAATAATTTCGGAAATAATCGCTCCAAAAGTAAAAAACAATGTGTCCCCCCCCCTCACTTTTGAACCATAAGTTTAGAAAATATGAAAAAAAGCTGAAAAGTAGAACTTTATAAGGACTTTCTAGGAAAATAATTTTGAACTTGGATGGAAACAACAGTTTTTGTACAAAAAAGACAAAAAGTTGCACAAAATAATTTCTGGACTAAGTTTGTAGTATAATCGTATATGCAAGCATTTTTTTTTACTTCGTTTACATATTTTACGGACGGACGGACGGACGGGAAACTACGGAACCCTACACTGAGCGTGGCCCGACACGCTCTTGGCCGCTTTTTTATACTATGGTTAAACGTATCAAATTTTATTTGTGAATAACAGTGTAGGCATTTATCGCTGTAGCCCTGTAGGTCCGGCCGAGTGGAGGAGCCCTGGACATGGTCCGCCTTATTACAAAAGGTAGTTAAACCTGGTTTAACTTAGACCTGGTTTATCTCGCGTGCTGTCACTTTCTTTTGAATATTATTGAAGTGAGACGTCATGCGAGATAAACCAAGTCTAAGTTAAACCAGGTTTAACTACGTTTTGTAATAAAGCGGGGTGTGTGTGTGTGCTTGTCTGTCTTCATTTTATTTCATTATCTAATATGTTATATTTATTGCAGAATCAAGAATATCCGGCACTAATCATGGAACCGGAGCTGCAGCCTGATGAACATGAACTGGTTGTTGGCCGCAGATTGGTCGACGTTGACTTTGTTTTTAAGCAATTGCAAGATCTGATTTACCTATACAATTTCATACTCAGGATCATTTATTTGACTCCACTTTGATATCAAATAAAGTTTACAAACGTTTTCAGTACAATATATTAATAATAATATCAATATATATAATATTATGTAAGTACATTATTAATCTCGCTATGCTAATAATCACATATTTGACAACATATCAAAATCAGTGACAATAAAGTTACAATTTAGTTGGCGAGTCAAAGTCTGACGTGGCGACCCACTGTGCATACGTACATGTGTGCGTGTGCGGTGCGCGAGCCTCGATCGTTGTGAGTGTAGCGCTAAAAACCTAAACTTCGCGCGGCACGTCCGCGAAGCCGGCCCTTAATATCGTTATTTTTGTTCAAATTTTTTTAATGAATAATTATTTTTTTATTTTTTTTACACTATTATTACCTAATTATTTATACCTATTATTGCATAAGTTGATAAAAAATGCTATGCAATAGATTTACCGCGGCAGTCTCCAAGTGCCACACGTTTTTTTTATTGTCGAATAATGTCGAATAGCTAAATTAACACGTGTATCACAGGCCACATCTAAAACGTTCGCATGGGTTAATTTCCGTGCAAAACGGGGGCAAAGCCGCGATCAAAAGTTAGTACATAACTAGTTAACCTGCAGTTAGTAAGTCATAATAACTGTGAAAGGACTCTAAGGAGAAGAATAGACAAGAAAACTCCACGACCACTCTTCAATTAGAAATATTGATAAAAACTTTCTATTGTTTTTTTTTTGTTATTATCAAGGTCAAAATCTTAATAACATTACATAATGTCAAAATAGTCAAGAACGGTTGACCTTCGGTATTTTGGAACCAGACTAATAAAAAGAATATCCGTTCCATCTCTATGCATGAATTAGTTTTCGAAAAATTCTAAGAAACATTAATTTGTTTATGCGTTATTCTAAGTTCCTACGTATTAAATGTCAAAGTAACTCTGTCCGTTGGTCTGTTTTTCTGTTCGTAGGAATGTCTGCCAGTCTTTTTAGAAGATTTTGTATTCTGAAATTGTTTGGTCTAAAATGCTTTTTTGCAGATTGATCCAGGAAAACAGAGTTGTACTAATTGCGTTATTACTGAATAGATTCTACTAGAACTTGGATATCTTATAATAATATCTCGGAAACTTGACACTTTAGAAGCTTTGGTCTCATACAAAACCCAGGTGTGCAAGCGAGTCATGGAGTCAAAACCGTATACGGAATAGTTAACTTTGATCCAAGACCCAAATCACACACGCTTGCAACACAGCTGCCAAATTAAAATGGAACTGGTCAAGCCACATCTGCCGCATGTCGAAGTGGTCAGATTGGGTTCCGAACAATAGAACCAAATGACGCGATAGGCCAGAAGATGGCGATGGCGTGAGAACCAGCACTCTCATCAAAAGGATTGGGCCGAAACAGCCAAAGACAGGTACAGGTAAATCTAAAGAGGGAAGGGGAGGGTTTTGCCCTGCAGTGGGACCTGTGGGACACACCAGGTTCATGATATCGCCCAAAATTTTAAGGTTTAGCATAAGGGTAGACCAAGACCTAGGAACGTTTATAAGAGAAACTTTATCCGAGTAAGACAGTGAAGATATACGCTCTGACTCCGACCTTATACGTATAGGGACCGCAGACAAAAGTCAGTTATAAATAAAATTATATGAATCACTGGTCTTTTAATTGACTATAATTTATGGACGTAATTAATTTGACACTCTGGGTCCGATTTAGAATATTCTGTGAAGTCATTAACATTTATGTACATAATTATGTCATTATTTCTAGTAGGTGTTATATAATTGTGTTACGTGATACACATAATTATTGTTTGTATGTTTTGTTAAAGAGAGAAAGTTTGTTTACGAGTTTAAGTTCATTGTCATTTAAATATGTAGGTATATTTTTTTTCAACCAAAGTTAGGTTGACCAACTTGATAAATAAACTGTGAAAGTAAATTTTTCTTTGCTTAGTTGTCAATAACTGATTTTTTTTGTAAAATTTGTCTAAATCACAGCTGTCGATAGTGAGAGATCTCGCGAGTGCTGTCAAAATGATACCGGTCAGACGTGAGAGCTGTCAAAATGATACCGGCCAGACGTGAGAGCTGTCAAAATGACTGCGGACTGTCGTGAGAGCTGTTAAAATGACTGCGGACTGTCGTGAGAGCTGTTAAAATGATACCGGTCAGACGTGAGAGCTGTCAAAATGACAGTGGACTGTCGAGAGAGCTGTCAAAATGATACCGGTCAGACGTGAGAGCTGTCAAAATGATAGCCGACTGTCGTGAGAGCTGTCAAAATGACAGCCGACTGTCGTGAGAGCTGTCAAAATGACAGCTGACTGTCGAGAGAGCTGTCAAAATGATACCGGTCAGACGTCAGAGCTGTCAAAATGACTGCGGACTGTCGTGAGAGCTGTCAAAATGATACCGGTCAGACGTGAGAGCTGTCAAAATGACAGCGGTCAGACGTGAAAGGTGTCAGGTGTTTAAAAGTCTCAGTTGCAGAAAAAATGAATGTCCACCCGTGCCAAGCCGGGATGAACCGCTAGTTATTTATAAAGGCAAATGATTCGATTACGCAGACCCCAAAAAATGTGAAACCGGTTTCTTTAGCCGTGGGGTCAAGGAAAGTTGACATAATTCGTAAATTAGGTGCACATTCATTAAGATTATGAGTTTAACCTTGAGAAGGAGCATCTCGGGCCGATGAAAAAAAAATAAAGGCAGCCGAAATAACTTTCCCAAACATCTCGTTTTTCGTTAAAAGCTTTTGAGTAATAAGGTTTGTTTTGCATTAAATGTTGTTTTAATTAGTTTTGAAGACAAATAAATAAGGAGATGAAACAAATCAAAAGAAACTGCCTCGTTGGTCTAGTGGTTGCAAGGGCAACTGCTCTGCATGAGGTCATGCATTCGATTCCCAACTCGGGCAAAGTATTGTTGGTTTTTAGGGTTCCGTAGTCAACTAGGAACCCTTATAGTTTCGCCATGTCTGTCTGTCTCTGTGACCGTTAGCACTAGAAAGCTGAAATTTGGTACCAATATGTGTATCAATCACGCCGACAAAGTGGTAAAATAAAATTCGAAAAAAATGTTTTATTAGGGTAGCCCCCCTATATGTAAAGTGGGAAGTGATTTTTTTTTTTAATTTCAACCCTAACGTGTGATATATTGTTGCAAAGGTACAGCCAGCATCAGAAGTAGCTGAACATTACGGAATTTTAATTCTTTAATGTACATGACTCTAGCTATTATTTTTAATGTTTCAGAAGATTATTCGTTAAAATAGTCCTTACACTCCAATAACATGTAGTAACGAGTAATATCTAACAAGTTTTTATTAAAAAAACAGCTTCGAAACTTTGAGTAATGTTAATATACTTCTGATGCTGACTGTACTTAAAAATGAATAGGGGTTTACTAGAATAATTTTTTGATAAAGTCAATAATTTCGGAAATAATCGCTCCAAAAGTAAAAAACAATGTGTCCCCCCCGCCTCTAACTTTTGAACCATAAGTTTAGAAAATATGAAAAAAAATTGAAAAGTAGAAATTTATAAGGACTTTCTAGGAAAATCATTTTGAACTTGGATGGAAACAGTTTTTGTACAAGAAAGACAAAAATTTGTACAAAATAATTTCTGGACTACGTTTGTAGTTTATTCGTATATGCAAGCATTTTTTTTAAGATAAGATAAGATAATATTTATTTGCATAAACATGTTGTCATACATACAAGAAAAATATATGCATGCAAGGTGGTAATAATAATATTGAGTACAGGCATGTTTGCCACATGATGTGACGTGCAAATATGTAGAAAAATTATTATAATCAATTAAAACATTCTCTCATGTCGTAATAAATAAATTGAAGAATAAAAAAAAAATACTACTGTCATAAATTAAAAATAACAAAAATCAAATAAACATTAAAAAACAATAAATAAGTTAATAAGACTGTTATACAAATCATGTCAACAATAAAATATAACAATAAATAAAAGCATTCAAAACAAAAAATAATAATAATAATCAATCAATTCAATTGTAAATTAAGAAACACAAACAAAAAATAATGATAATCAAATCATAGAAATATAATAATCAAATCACAAAAAAATAAGTAATAATAATCAAAACAAACTAGCTACTCTGTCAATACAAATCTTTCCTCTAGGAACTCGTTGATATTATAGAATGCTTTATTTATTTATTTATTTATTTATTTATTAAAACTTTATGCACAAATAATAAAACCGTACAAAGGCGGACTTAATGCCTTGGGCATTTTCTACCAGTCTACCTTAGGGTGATGCAGAGACATTATACAGTAGGTGCAAAACAGAAACAAAAATGGAAAAGAAATAAAATATATATATATACCTAACTTATAAGAATAAATATATACTTATATATATACATAAAATATATAAACTTTGAAAGATACACAAGAAAACTATAACAACTTAGTTCTGAGACGAAGCTACCAACTTCTTGCGAATGTGCTCGCGAGCTTTCATTTTGAATGTGAACTGACTGTTAACTGTCCTGATTTCCTGAGGGAGCTCATTCCAGAGGAAGACCGCCTGGACAAAGAAAGAAGATTTTATAAAACCAGAGCGATGAGAAGGACAACGTAGCAGACGATTATTAGCGGAGCGAAGAGTCTTGCTGTGAGCAGTGCACAAATATTGAACCAACCATGATGATTTTTACCAAGTATGTTTTAAGTTTTCTTTTCAGGTGTACATTTTAACTTCGTTTACATATTTTATTATCCTGAACGTATCTTTTTTCAAACAAAAAAAGAATTATCAAGCACTACGGAACCCTACACCCCCTACACTGAGCGTGGCCCGACACGCTCTTGGCCGGTTTTTATTTACATCAGGAATTTATCAGTAGCATTCTTGGTTTGTGCCCGGTTGGTGGCAATGGACTCGTCCCTTATTACATGGGACTTAAACATAAGAGGGGAAATAAGGGAATACTAATATGTACACCTCTGGCTAGCCCTTCGGGGATTGCATGCGTGATGTTATGTTATCATCATCAGCCTATAATGTTCCCACTGCAGAGACTCAGGCTTCCTCTCTAGGAGAGGGATGGGGCTATAATCCACCACGCGGGCCCAGTGCGGATTGGTAGATGTCACATGTCTTCGAATTTTTTCGGTTCTAAGACATGCCGGTTTCCTCACGATGTTTTCCTTCACCGTTTTGAGAGCAGCGGTGATGAAATAAATTACACAAAGTAATGCGCCTACCTGGGTTCGAACCCACGACCTACTGTTCGTAAGTCGGGGCCGACACAACTGGGCCACCGCTGCTCATGTTATGTTATGTCCAAAGAAAATACGTGATACTGCACATAAATATGCCAATGGCAATGCGAATGTTCAACCACAATCTTTTATATTATTTACATGGTGTAGTAAACAATTACAAACAAATGAAGCAATATATCTGGAATTTCTTTACTGTGAGCGTGCTATGCAATAGGGATACTGCGTTTCTGACACTTCAAAACGAGAATTCGATTCCGTCTGCTCCGAAATGCTTTTACGAATTTCTAAACTACCCAAAATCCGAAAAGGTCTCATCAAGAAAATTATATCGGTTTGAACTTTGAAGATGTTTTTTTTCCATACTCCCTTTTAGTGAAACTTTATTTTCTGATAAAATCAAATTCATCATCATCTGCCTAGCCTTTTCCCAACTATGTTGGGGTCGGCTTCCAGTCTAACCTGATCCAGCTGAATACCAGTATTTTACATGGAGCGTCTGCCTATCAGACCTCCACAACCCAGTTAATACTAGGTAATACAATACCCTTTGGTAAGACTGGATGTCAGAATTTTAGGTCACTGACTACCTGTAACGACTGCCAAAGATCTATAGGTATATATGGCAGCCGGGACCAACAGCTTAACGTGCTTTCCGAGGCACGGAGGAAACTCGGTATGTCGGGCGGTCACCCATTCACAGACCGACCTTGGCAAGCACAGCTTTACCTAAAGATCGACCCGAGTGGCAGTTCTTATTTAGCCACGAGCTCCTCTTTCTGATAAAATCAAATTATCACGCCTGTAATCCCCAGGTTTAGAGGGAGGTATACCTATTAGGATAGTACATTCAGATTTCGCCAGTTATGTTTAAGTCTCATCCAAGATGGAGTGAGCCTATTGCCATCAGTCAGGCACAAATTCAGACTCCGGGGCTGTTTGAGAAATTCCTCATACAAAAATTCAATAACTCTTGGTCCGACCCGAGAATCAAAGCCAGGACACTATGCTCAGCAGTTTAGCTTGCGACAACTCGACCAAGGGAGAGTTTTAGTAGAACGTGGGACTTTGATATTACTGAATAAGTTTTTTATAATTATATTAAATTCATAAACAGTGGAATTTCCATAAATCAGAAAATAACTAAACTGATGAGTTAGCGACTTTTGGACCATTTAAACTCTTGAAAAACCCTTGATTGCCGAAACTACATAACCGTCAGAACTTTAAACAGAAGCTTTAATTTACATAAAAAAATTACTTCTGCTACTATTTAGTCTATGTTTTGATTAATTAACTAGCTTTTGCCAGCGGCTTCGCCCGCATGAAAATTACGATTTTCCATACAACGTTCATCCCTTATAATTAACTCCCTTAGGGGTTGAATTTCGAAAAATCCTTGCTTATTCCTTGTCTACATTATAAAGGGAACCGCTGTGCAAAATTTCAGCTTTCTAGGTCCAAGGGTTTGGGCTGGGCGTTGATGAGTCAGTCAGTCAATCAGTCAGTCAGTCAGTCAGTCAGGACTTCTCTCTTTATTTATATATATATAGAGATAGATAGAAGATAACTGGTTATTATTAGATTGGACTTTAATTTGTTAACCGTGGAAAAATTAATTTAGAGATGGATGGAAACCTCGAAGCCTTCAAGACAACCTTTGGAACTGAACTTTAGACATAAGGGAATACCGGTACATGTTTTTATGGTTTTTAGGCATTTGGGAATACCATATAACATAATTATATAGGTACTTGTTTTATTGTTTTTAAAATCGGAGTTGGACTTTGGACCAGTTAACAGTGGAATCTCCAGCAATCAAGAAATGGTGAGACTGCCGCGGTAAATCTATTGCATAGCATTTTTTATCAACTTATGCAATAATAGGTATAAATAATTAGGTATTAATAGTGTAATTACACACCAAAATAATTATTCATTCAAAAAATTTGAACAAAAATAACGATAATAAGAGTTTGATCTTCGAATTTCGCGCGATGTACATTATATAAATCAAAACTAACCTTCTTAAACTAACTAAGCTAGTAAGAAACTCTATGACAGAAAATTTAAAAGAAAAAGTGTTGACAGCCTGACGTAAGTGTCATAACGTGAACCAGCAATAACCAACACAGGAATGCACGACACGAGAACGCGCGACATAGGAATGTAAGTGTTTTGAATTCCAATGTTGTACATTTATGGTATGTGCATTACTGTGACGGGCATTATAGGGACTCGTTATTTTCCGTAACCATAGCAACCCTTAAACTTGACACTGAATATTTTTGTTAGGAAATCTCTGGATTCGCTCTCCACGCTCAACTCAAGGCCCGCGATAGAATCTATGCAATAGATTAAAACATACGATGAAACTTTGAGTTGCTCTTTGGTCTGATATCTACCTAGCCTTTTTCAGCTATGTTAGGTTCAGCTTTCAACCTAACCGGTATCCGGGCAATATAACCGGGCATCTGAATACCAGTATTTTATAAGGTGTGACTGCCTATCTGACCTCCACAACCCACTTAGTACTGGGTACCTTACCAAAGAACCAAAAACCACACGGTTATGTCTTAGAACCAAAAATTCGAAGATATGCGACATCTACCAATCCGCACTGGGCCCGCGTGGTGGATTATAGCCCATCCCTCTCCTAGAGAGGAGGCCTGAGTCCCTGCAGTGGGTACAATTATAGGCTGTTGATGATGATGACCTTACCAAAGGGTATCTTCCCGTCAGGGCTGCGGGTTCTTCGCAAGAGATACCGCGGCCTTAGACACAAAGGGCTAAGAAGGAACATGGGTGATTTTTAGTCAGTAGAAGTCTGACACTCCTTACCGCTCTGCCGATAGCGTGAGCGGGAAGATTCATTTGATGATTTCCAAAACTCAAAAAAATATAGGTACATTTACCACATTAATATTTTTTTTTTGTTTTTTTTTTTATTTGTTTAGATACTTTGAGCATTTGAAAATACCATAACATAACGATTTTATTGACCTTTTTTGTTAGGTTCTAGTTTTTACATTTGATATTTATTGGACTTTGAATCATTTACCGCTGGAATACCCATCAGTAATCAAGATATTTTAATAAATTAATAAGTTTTGATTTGAACTTTGGTCTCGAATATCATCACATGATAGAGTTTACAAAACCCCATCATCAGGAAACCAAGAAACTGAACTGATCTTTGGCCATTTGGAAATCCCAAGCCATAACGTTGATTAGACGATGGCACATGTATCTAAAAAATTGTATTGTACTTTGGTAGCCACATAAAAACTAACAAATAGTTTGTGGCTGATTTGATAAAACAAAAAACACGTATTCAATATTTTTCGATAATCTAAACAGAATCATATTATTTTGACCCAGTCCGATCCCCTATTGTAGAATCAGCCCTTTTCTTATGAAGATTGAGGATCATGATGTTTTCCTTCACCGTTTTGAGAGCAACGGTGATGAAATAAATTACACAAAGTAAGGCGCCTGCCTGGGTTCAAAACCACGAATTACTCTTCGTAAATCGTGGCCGCCACCACTGGGCCACCGCTACTCTGGTTGGCTAAACCAGTCATTTATCTACAAGAAGCTCCATGTCTGACCTCAACTGCCCAAACTGGGTAATGCGATACCCCTTGGTAAAACTGACGTGACTTTGACTTGATGAAACTACCAATTTTTTGCCATGGAAACCGAATAAAACTACACGAAAATGTAGCTTAAACATAAGAGGGGAACTAAGGGAATACTAATATGTACACCTCTGGCTAGCCCTTCGGGGATTGCATGCGTGATGTTATGTTATCATCATCAGCCTTTAATGTTCCCACTGCAGGGACTCAGGCCTCCTCTCTAGGAGAGGGATGGGCATAATCCACCACGCGGGCCCAGTGCGGGTTGGTAGATGCCACATGTCTTCTAATTTTCTGGTTCTAAGACATGACGATTTCGTCACGATGTTTTCCTTCACCGTTTTGAGAGCAACGGTGATGAAATAAATTACAGAAAGTAATGCGCCTGCCTGGGTTCCAAACCACGACTTACACTTCGTAAATCGGGGCCGCCACCACTGGGCCACCGCTACTCTGGTTGGCTAAACCAGTCATTTACCTACAAGAAGCTTCATGTCTGACCTCCACTGCCCAATTAGTACTGGGTAATGCGATACCCCTTGGTAAAACCGACGCGACTTTGACTTGGTGAAACTACCAATTTTTTGCCATGGAAACCGAATAAAACTACACGAAAATGTAGCTTTATTATACCTTCCATGCAGAACCGATAAACTATCTATGGCATGTCATGGTCATGGACAAACTGTAGCCATAATGGAAGAATCGTTAAGTCCTTGGCGTTTTGCCGAATGACCTTTACCGATGGGTTATAATGCGCCTAGGTTCTGACGAATAACTGGGAAAGAAATTTTTTTTTGGAACAAGCCCGCCTCTCTGTTCCCAAACTACTGTAACTCCTAAAGGCCTGAATCGACAGTGGCAACCACCAGGAAAGCGCCGAGACGATGAAGCTCGACGAAGTCCCAGAGAAACAATTTAACTGTCTTGGATCCAGCAACGAAATTAAACAGAAAAGAATAGCTCCTCCTATGAAGATTGAGGAAAAATGAAGTTGTTAATGAGCTAGTAATAGTAGTTTATGCGACTGTGCATAATGCCTAATTATGTATAGTTGCATACACTACTTTAACTACCCAAATATCAGGGCTCTATGATGGGTTCAGGAACCATAGGGAAATGACCAGCATTGTTACCTGAAATGTAGATGTTCAGATGTCTTTTTGATGGTCTTAATGTAGATACTAGAATAGCACACTCACTTGAATTTGACACCTGTTCCAAATTTAAACTCATAACCTACTACATATTTTCAGAAGGTTATGAGTTCATAACAGTTCCGTTTATTTCTGCTGGTTGGTAATGCTGGTCATTGCCTATGGTTTTTGAACGCATTAGAGAGGGTTTATGATATTTGGGTGGATAAAAATATATTTGGTTCTGTAAAATACGAATAAAACCGACTCGCGACGCGATGTTAGGGTGTTCCTTATTTATGAATTGGTTTGTGTTTTTTTTTGAGGGGGTTGGAAATCATTATATGACTCCTCCCGCTCTGGGCAGAGGTAGGGAGTGTCAGACTCCTACTGCCTAAAAAAAGCAAAATTAAAAATTGCTTGCTGTAGAGCCCCCTGGTGAGTTGTCACCGTTACATATATCTAAGAACATGCACCAATCAAACGCGAACCCATAACTGAAAACTGCATCAAAATCGGACTAGTAGTTTTGAAGAAAAATGGCAACATGTATTTGCACAAACATCCTCTCACCCCAAACGCATATACAGTCTCCGTTCCGTCGTGGGTAAAAACCACCCATGTTCTTTCTTAGCCCTTGTGTAGAGGCTGCGGTATCTCTTTCAACAACCCGCAGTCCATTGGTTAGTGGATCCAGTGTCAGAGTTTTTATGCTACCTTTTTCATTTACTAGGCTGTACATGCCGTCGAGAAATAGCTCTAACGCATTCTTGGTTTGGTTACACACGGTGTTTTTCTTAACCTAAGCAAGTGATATTTACACAATACGCACTTATGCATTTGAAAGATTAATGGTCTTGGGTCCGAACTTCGAGACTTGGCAGTCCAGTTGACTAAATTCGTTTGTGTAATTACTAATTAACAATCGCAATTCATCACAAATCGCCTTTTTGAACAATCAAAAGTCATCAATCATGATAGCCAGTTGAACAACTTATTAAAGTATAAAGTGCATGACGTAGGTTAATGCTTAAGTACGTTCTTAATTACTTATTTAATTTATCTAGATTTTAAGATAACAGTTTTGGTGCAAGAATATTCTGGATTTGGTACGAAAAGGTAAGCCCGCCACGCTATTCCCAAACCACTGTAACTCCTGTAAGCCAGAATCAAAAGTGGCGACCACAAGAAAAGCGCCAAGACAATGAAGCTCGACGAAGTCCCAGAGAAACGATTAACTGTCTTGGATCCCGCAACGAAATTAATCAGAAAAGAATAGCGGATGAGTAGGAAAAACGTAATTTCCACTACGAAAAGGCAGGGGAGTTCCAGAAGTTTTTTTTGGGCTAATAGATTGATTTGCGTTATTTGTTCTTAGTCCCGTTTTCACCCACATCACTTGCCTTTTCCCAACTATATTGGGTATGGCTTCCAGCCTTACCGGAGGTACTGAATACCAGTATTGTAGAATAGAATAGAATAAGTATTTATTCGTTAATGGACAGCAGCAACACAAAAGAGTAGCACATACATAAACAAATAACAACAAACAGCTTAACAATTAATTATACAGCTCAACTGCGCTGAGCATGCCCATAACGAAAGGGTAACCAACTCAGCATAAGCTGGGTGTAAAACACTCAGCGCTGGTTTTCAGTAGGCCCCCCGCAGTGACACATGGATGAGGGTAGTAGGTAGTAAATAAATAATTTTATTCTATTAAATGGGCATTTCTAAGTGTGTAATAAATAAATAATTTAAAATAAATATTTTCTCACAGAGGATAACATAGTTATATTATTAGTAATAGAACACATACACCATAAACTGTAGCGATATTTTGTCAAAATTTTATTTCAACGTTCCCTTGAAGTCTAAACGATACAATCCTCCTTTGTGTGCGCCATTTGCTTCAACTAATTATAGGCAAAATTCGTACATTGTGCGTGCAAGCAGAAACTTAAACAAACTTTGTAAACAGTACGATATAGATCCATTCCAAACTAGTGTGTCGTCAGCCAGGAAGAGCTTAAGTCGAAGTTTTTTCACGTAGTTCATTTTGTTATGATGGTTTTTATGCAGTGTGAGCAACATACATAGTAATTATGATGTAGTACCTTCTATATAGTAAGTTGATGTGAATGTCCGTAGAATTTAATTCTTTTTTCTTCTCTGTATTTTATAAGTGGAGACCTGTAATTGGCTTTCAGACTATTGTACTGTCCTTGATCTGTTTGTTTTAGCTGTAAGTCTCCCATGTTAACTAAATAAATAAATAAATAAATAAATAAACACGAAGATACCTGCTAAATAAATAACCTGCTATATTTTACGTGGAGTGACTGTCTATCTGACCGGCACAATCCAGTTAGTAGGTACTGGGTAAGACTGGTTGTCTGATTTTCGGCCTACTGCCATCCCGATCGTCAAAGGTTTACAATTTGACAGCCGGAACCAATGGTTTTCCGATGCACTGAGGAAACTCGGTATGTAGGTATGTCACCTATCCACGGACCAAGCCAGGCCAACGTGGCTTTATCTGAAGATGGACCCGAGCGGCTGTATTATTTGCAAGGAGCTCCTATCGCATTTTTACCCTAAATCATATTTATTTCTGCTTAATAATGTAGGTTTTTTATCCGTCCAGAATTTTTTAAACTAGTTGCCAAAAACTTCGTTGAAATAAACGATTGATGATAATTTGATTTGATCGGCGATTTGCTAGAGACACCTCCGAGCATCAATTGCTGTAGGCGGGGCCTGAATGGTAAGTAACCAATCAGCGTCAGGTTTGACCAGCGCTTGCGCATACATATTTATAATACTACTTAATATACCTACATTTTATTAATAAATAGTTATTCAGCGGGTCTTAATGAATATCTTTAAACTTAGAAACATGTAGTCGGAAAACATGACTTAAGGATGTCGGGGCTGTGGCTTGTCGAAAGGATAACGCGGCTCCGACACAAGGGCGAAGAAGAAGGAACATGGGTTGGTTTTTAGTCAGTAGAAGTCTGACACTCCCCTTCGCTCTGCCCAAGAGCGGGGGGGGTTATTCGATGATTTTCCACCCACCAAAAAAAAAAAAAAAAAAAAGGATGTTTTCTTCTAGGCTAAATAAAATCATCATCTTCGGCTATTCTTTTCCCAACTATATTGGGGTCGGCTTCCAGTCTACCTTCTAACCTTATCTTCTAACATCAATTAATTAAAATCGACTGTATATGTGTCAAAATATGGTTGGATTTTGGTCTTCTTTTCCCTTTTATCGTTTTGTCAGAATTGGTGTAATTTGGTGTCAGAGTTCTTATGCCGCCTTATGGGCCCTCTGAGTTGTCTTTACATGCCGTCAAGAAATATCTCTTTTGGTATTTAACAGACGCTACCACATCAAACTACTCCAATCGGTCAAATTTTAATAGATTTTTAACTTTATCAATAAAGCATTTAAGTAAGTTCTTGGTTGATTAGTACCATAGGTCCACTCATGAAGGTTATTTCAGTGCACTTCAAATCTAACAATATTAAGTAAATCTTGTAATTAAACTTAGCGGCATATCAAAAGATAACGATTCGATAAAAGAAATATTTCTTTATTGATCTTATCCAACAAATTGATCTCGATTAGACCCCTAATCCACCTTATATATTGCTTATCGAAAGAAATCTAATACTTAACAATCTAGAAACAACTTTATGACCATTATAATGATTAATTAATCATGATTCTAAGATTATAATTTTCTTGGAATGTTGGAAGCAAACTTAAATATAGTCAAATCTCAATGAAACCAGCATTTAGCAAATATCCTGTCGGGGCAGCGGTTTGTTCGAAAGAGATACCGCGGCCTCGGCACAAAGGGCTAAGAAGGAACATGCGTGGTTTTTAGTCAGTAGAAGTCTGACACTCCCTACCGCTATGCCCAGAGAGGGAGGAATCTTTTGATGATTTACCACCCTCCATAAAAAAAGGCTCACCCCCTATTACATGAGACATACATCATCACCAGCCTATAATGTTCCCACTGCAGGGACTCAGGTCTCCTCTCTAGGAGAGGGATGGGCTATAATCCACCACGCCGGGCCCAGTGCGGATTGGTAGATGTCACATGTCTTCGAAATTTTTGGTTCTTAGACATGCCGATTTCCTAACGATGTTTCACATAATATCAGGCGAATTATGGATGTAATAATGGGTACACTTCTGTATAACCCATCGGGAATTACAGGCGTGATGTTAACCAGTTGCGTTGTAATCCAGCATCATCGCCAACCTACTTTGTCGTTATTTATTTGGGTGTATGGTATTTCTAGTCAGTTCCTACCATAATCATGCTTTTCCTTCCCTTGTCCCATGTTATTTGGGGATTTTGCTACATGTTTTTAGGGTTCCGTAGTCAACTAGGAACCCTTATAGTTTTGCCATGTCTGTCTGTCCGTCCGTCCGTCCTCGCTTAATCTCTGTGACCGTTAGCACTAGAAAGCTGTTTGGTACCAATATGTGTATCAATCACGCCGACAAAGTGGTAAAATAAAAATTGGAAAAAAAATGTTTTATAAGGGTAGCCCCCCTATTATAATTATGTAAAGTGGGAAGTGTTTTTTTTTTAATTTCAACCCTAACGTGT
This sequence comes from Diarsia mendica, assembly GCA_949316265.1. Taxonomy (NCBI): domain Eukaryota; kingdom Metazoa; phylum Arthropoda; class Insecta; order Lepidoptera; family Noctuidae; genus Diarsia; species Diarsia mendica. The sequence continues at coordinate 5,167,845 of OX438912.1, read as the reverse complement.
GATATATTGTTGGAAAGGTATTTAAAAATGAATAGGGGTTTACTAAAATATTTTTTTGATAATGACAATAATTTCGGAAATAATCGCTCCAAAAGTAAAATGCAATGTCGTCGTCCCCCCCCCCCTCTAACTTTTGAACCATAAGTTTAGAAAATATGAAAAAAATCTGGAAAGCAGCAAGCATTTTTTTTAACTTCGTTTACATAATATTTTATTATCCTGATCGTATCTTTTTTCAAACCAAAAAAGAATGATTACTACGGAACCCTACACTGAGCGTGGCCCGACACGCTCTTGGCCGGTTTTTTTTTTCCATTCTCCCGTGTCAATCGTCACGGTATCATTTCCTCTTCATTCCTTCATATTATTCCTCACACAATCCATTCACTTTTCTTTGGTTTTCCTTCCATCAACATTTTATATTCATCACTCTTTAAGTTGAATGAACTCCACCCCTCCTCGTCACCTGTCCATAGCATCTTTCTAGTCGGTACCATCTTTTACGTAGTATACACACACTTTTTTACACTTTTTTGGGGGTGGGAAATCATAAAATAGGTAACTGCTCTGCTTCTTAGTCCTTTTTGTCGAGGGCGCGGTATCTCTTGCGAACAACCCTTCCATCGTCATGACCCCAATAACGACAACATTACTACGTTAAATGACAAAAGTAATTATTTAACCAAAACACAAACGTCCCCTCTGGTCACGCACAGTAATAACTGGTTCCACTATTAATTAATAATAAAAATCATATTAACCAGACATCAAACTAATTTGACTTAAAGGGTCTTCTCGTCAAGATTGGAGAAACCTGTTCAAATTTTAAACCAATTAAGTTGAACCGCAGATTAATATTACTAGGAAATACGCATCAGCGGAGTTATTTCATCATTAGATGCATTAATTCTACTTGAAGAATCACTAGCGCGATTTGGGCTAATTTTTTCCTAAAGATGATCAATGTAGCAACTTGCACTGGAAAATACTGATTTTACATGGATCGACAACGTATTGATCTTAAGTACCTAAATATTACATTGGCGGGAAGAACAAGTGTCTTTCTGCTCATAAATTAAATAATTAATAGTATATTTCAATATAAGTGCGGAAAGCACCGCACGTGTACTGAACAACTATTTTTAATACAGTTGCGAAAAAATGAAGCAATTTAATAAAATAATAAAACCGTAATTAAACTCGCAAAGAACATTTTTGGAAAATGGCGCCTACCGTAAAAGAAACTAAGCAGAGATTTTTTTTGTTTTCTTTACCCATTCTGGGTAGGCAAAGGGAACTATGCCTATACAGCCAAGTCTTCACTAGATTTTTTTTATTGATATGAAATAAAAATGAAATTTAATGAGATCTCATTGAATCAAATAATTAAATCTGATATTGAAACAAATTAGTAGCTTCTTTAGAAATATTTGCATGAATCATAAAAACTTCTATGATTTTATTTAGTAAATACTTCGTGATTGGTTTTTTTTTAATGGACATTATTTTGACAGTTGGGAAAGAGAACGCACGAGTTCGGGAAAGGTAAAGAAAAAGCACGAGTACGTAATAGCCCCCATCCCGAACGCTATACGTCCCTGCAATACGCCACTTTTTGAGCAACTGTATTAAAAATTATGTCCATTAAAAAAACCAACCACGAAGTATTTACTAAATAAAATCATAGAAGTTTTTATGATTCATGCAAATATTTCTAAAGAAGCTACTAATTTGTTTCAATATCAGATTTAATTATTTGATTCAATGAGTTTGGTTGTTTCATTCCATTTCATCTCATTAAATTTCATTTTTATTTCATATCAATAAAAAAATCTACTGAAGACTTGGCTGTATGGGCATAGTTCCCTTTGCCTACCTAGAATGGGTAAAGAAAACAAAAAAAAATCTCTGCTTATATTCTTTTACGGTAGGCGCCATTTTCCAAAAATGTTCTTTGCGAGTTTAATTACGGTTTTATTAAATTTCTTCATTTTTTCGCAACTGTATTAAAAATAGTTGTTGAGTACACGTGCGGAACCGTCATTGCAACTTGTTCCGACTGTCAACCCTCGCCGTCGGCTGTGCCTCGGCTCGTGTAGCCATTTGTCGGAACTCTTTGCAATGACAGGCTTTCCGCACTTATAATGAAATATACTATATTTCACCAAAAGCAATCACAATACAAGAACCAAAAAACAAGAGCGTATGAAGGCTTATAAACTAGATCACAATAATTTTAATTCCCTGACTCCTAAACCAGGTGTATGTGCACTTCTTTACACTCATGATATATTAGGGTGGATGTTCCAGGGTAGCCCGCGAAATTCAAATTTTCTTACGTTTTTAGCGATTTGCAGTCCAGTGCTAGGTTGTATGTTAGTGAAAATATGATTCGCGGCTGTAAGACGTATGCAGTTACAGAATTATAATCATCAAAATCATCATAACAACCCTCCAAGTTCATGTAACTGTCAAGAATGAGTATTTCATCAAAAGGTCATTCTTGACAGTTACATGAACATGCCAGGGTCCTCCACAACCCATTTACTTTAAACCACGATATTCGATACGGAGCAGCGGTGGCCCAGTGGTGTCGGCCCCGACTTACGAACAGTAGGTCGTGGGTTCGAACCCAGGCAGGCGTATAACTTTGTGTAATTTATTTCATCACCGCTGCTCTCAAAACGGTGAAGGAAAACATCGTGAGGAAACCGGCATGTCTTAGAAGGAACCAAAAAATTCGAAGACATGTGACATCTGCCAATCCGCACTGGGCCCGCGTGGTGTATTATAGCCCATCCCTTTCCTAGAGAGGAGGCCTGAGTCCAGTGCAGTGGGAACATTATAGGCTGATGATGGTGATGATGATTCGATACTGAAACCCGTAATGAAAGTCGCTGATGGTCTCACTATGGCGCGTGTCGGATCATAGTTCCCTTTAAAATGGTTGAGCTGAATGGTGCGTCATGTTCGTGAACGGGCGCTGTCAGTAATGGACTACTTAGTTGAAATAAATGCTGAGCTACCAGCGCTGTGACATTTGTCAAAAATGTTACAGCACCCTGCTGAGATAGAGGCCTTTTGGCATCGTACACACGGCTACACATCAAGCTATACAAAACCAGTTAATCTTGGCCTCACTTTACTAGATCTTTTCGCACAATGAACGATCAGATTATACTGGTTTTGTATAGCTTGATGTGTAGCCGTGTGTACATGCAGAATTAATTTTAATGTATGTCTTATGTTTAAGTGATTCTCTGATGTATACGAGTACTTTTTTTTAATTTTTTATCTATTTGTTTTGTCCTGTGTGGGACCAATAAATACTTTTTCTTTCTTTCTCTTTGAGTTTGAAAAATATCCGAATGACAGCCGGGAATAATAACGTAGCAGGGAACAGTGACTACCTAATGAACGGTCACGAGTCACGGACCTTACACTCTTGTGGCTGTTATTTAGCAACGATCCTCTAGAAATTATTACAAAACTACAATTCACATAATTTCCTGCGACATCCGGTTTAGCATTATTTTCAGCCACCTTGTTTCTTTTATCTAAATCTTTATTGTACCTGAACTAGCTACGTGACCACTCTAATCAATCAATACCCGAACCATAAAATATAAATTAATCAATATGATTATTGTATTAATACCAATCAATTTTATTAATATTGGTTTTATCAGCAAATTCAGGTTTTTACGTCCGTTCTTTTTTTTTTTTTTGCCGTTACCGTTGTTGGCTTATAACAAAAGATTCTAATATTAGACCTTTTTATTGGGTTTTCAAGTTAATCTCTATGCTGAACGGCTAATCTTTTGGTCATATTGTTTATGACTCGATTGTATAGTCGGAACCTTAATTACGTAACGGAGTCGCAAACTCGCAAACTACAACCAGTGCCCGTACGCAGCTTATCTGCACATACACACCGCACAGTCACCTGCAAAATCGCATGTATATTTTTAGTCTTTATTACTTGTGAATAGAGTTCAGAACTGTCCATGCATTTTTTAAGGTGACTGTACATCATCCTCAATTCCTCATTCTCCTGCCCTTCGTCATCAGCCTAGAATGTTCCCACTGTAGGGACTCAGGCCTCCTCTCTAGGAGAGGGATGGGCTATAATCCACCACGCGGGCCCAGTGCGGGTTGGTAGATGTCACATGTCTTCGAATTTTTTGGTTCTAAGACATGCTGGTTTCCTCACGATGTTTTCCTTCACCGTTTTGAGAGCAGCGCCCTCCTGCCCTTATCCCATTTTATTTGTGGTCGGCGCAACACGTTCTCTTCTCTCATTCTTCCCTGTTAGACGTCACGGTGGCATTTACTCCTTTCTCTTTCATATCATTCCTCACACAATCCATCCATATTTTCTTTGGCCTTCTTTTGCCTCTCCATCCGTCAACATATAAGTATATCCATCACTTTTTTAGTCATCTGCTTATATATTGTGTAAATGGGTACGAAATAGTTTCTAGGTTCGGGCCGCGGATTTTTATACTAGATGACGTGGCCTCGGCGCAAGGGCAAAGAAGGAACATGGGTTCGGTTTTTAGTCACTAGAAGTCTGACACTCTCCTTCGCTCTGCCCAAGAGCGGGGGGGGGGGGTCATTTGATGATTTTCCACCCACCAAAAAAAAAAAAAAAAGTTCTTGTTCTGAACACTTGGGCTGACTATTTTCTAGTTACTGGGATATTGGAGGTCAAAGATCCAACTCTTTCAAGACGGTTTTAGTTTCTATGGCGGGGATAGGTCTCTGACTTCGTGGAAGTAAAAAAATGGTCAGGGTGCCCCAAGTCGAATAAACCTGTAAATCAGTATGGCCTAGGACAAACTAGTTTAGCCTGAACTCGGGTTTAGCCAGTAACATAAAGAGAAATGGCAGCTCAAAAGCATAGGCCTGAATCGGTTAATCTAAGGAAATATTTCAACAAAATCCATACTACTACTACTTATGTGGTTGGTATTATACACATGACATGAATCCGAAAACTCAGAGGTGGTCGTCAGGTTTCCTGTCCTAACTCCCAGCTACCCGTATCGATGTACAAACGAAGGGAACGGTATGCAATAGATGGTCATCCTTACAAAGATCGACCCTTGATCTACCTACCAACCGACGGCTGCTATTACATATTTAGCCATGACCCTTTTTGGGGGGGGGGGGGGGGATAGAAAATCATGTGTTTGATCAATTTTCTACTGACTATGGTCCTTCTTAGCCCTTTGTAGCGAGGCTAAAGCATATAGAACAACCCGCAGCCCCGTCTGGTGTCGCATTCACCTTAAGATCGCTCTGGGCGGAGCGGTAAGGAGTGTCAGACTTCTACTGACAAAAAACCACCATGGTCCTTCTTAGCCCTTTGTAGCGAGGCTAAAGCATATAGAACAACCCGCAGCCCCGTCTGGTGTCGCATTCACCTTAAGATCGCTCTGGGCGGAGCGGTAAGGAGTGTCAGACTTCTACTGACAAAAAACCACCATGGTCCTTCTTAGCCCTTTGTAGCGAGGCTAAAGCATATAGAACAACCCGCAGCCCCGTCTGGTGTCGCATTCACCTTAAGATCGCTCTGGGCGGAGCGGTAAGGAGTGTCAGACTTCTACTGACAAAAAACCACCATGGTCCTTCTTAGCCCTTTGTAGCGAGGCTAAAGCATATAGAACAACCCGCAGCGGTAACCGCGGTAACCTTTCGACATCCACAGCCCCGACGGGCGTCGGCCCTTGCGGGCCCCTTCCATATTGCTGACATCTCTTTGAGGCGCGCGTGGAACACGTACGCGCCGCCGACACGGTCTGTTGCCGTCGTGTCCTCCGGAAGCCATGACCCTCAGGTCGTGACGTTAAAAGAAGGGGAGAGGGGCGGGGAGGGTTTTGAGATTAAGTTTTAATTATTTCTTAACTAGAAATTGTTTATCGAACGAAACATAATGAATTAATTGCGATAAGTTAAATTATTTAATAAGTTTTCCCGCGATAACGGAGTTTGAAACAGATTATCGATTTGATTAAGGTTTATCCTTATTTGCCTTCACCAAATTATTGTAGTTTTATTGAGATTAGCCATTACGCGATTATTTACGAATTAACGTCACCCGTATTAAAACTACTTGATTCTTTTTATCAGATTTTATAGTAGGCTAGCTGTTACCTGTTGCCAATATTATAAACATGTTGCTATTTGAATGAGATTATGATTAATAACGGTCAATGGGTTTTTTTTTTGCACGGATCCTTAATAGTGCCTAAGCTACCTACTTATTACAACATCAGTTATCTGCCAGTAAAAAATCCGTCAAAATCGGTCCGCAGGCAGCAGCTGTAGTAAGTTAGTAAGCTGTAAATTTAAAAAAACTGGCCAAGTGCGAGTCGGACTCGCACATGAAGGGTTCCGTACCAAAACGGTATGCTATAATTTATACAATTTCTTCTATAGGCGCATACGATTCAGGGACCAAATTATATTGGTTAACTGCTGTTTCCATCCAAGTTAAAAATGATTTTCCTAGAAAGTCCTTATAAAGTTCTACTTTTCAGATTTTTTCATATTTTCTAAACTTATGGTTCAAAAGTTAGAGGGGGGGAGACACATTGTTTTTTACTTTTGGAGCGATTATTTCCGAAATTATTGACATTATCAAAAAATGAAATTAGTAAACCCCTATTCATTTATAAATACCTTTTCAACAATATATCACAAGAGGCATTATATTTATTATCCAACACTAACTGGGTTGTGGATGTGGCAGTCCCTTCATATAGGTAAACTATTGCTATTCAGCTGCACCTCTTAAGGCGACATTAGCTGCCCGCGACCTTGAGCGCGCGTTTAACTCATCGCCTAAACAAATAAGGTTGAAAATGGCGATGCGTTTGATGCTCGTGACTGCCAAAATGAACGATAGTTCGCAGATTTAATTTATTTAAATAAAAAAATACGCTGTAATGTTAAAATATTTTTACATATGTCTTTAGTTGGTTAAATTTCCTTTCTGATAGTAAAAAAATAAATAACAGTTGTCACTCAAAATATTGAGCATTTCGAGACGAAAAAGTTTTTTCGTGTGATTTTTTTGTGATTTTGTGATTTTTTTTTTCGAGGTTCTTGATTACTTTTAGAAAATATTTTTGCATAAGTCTTTTACCTATACATTTGACTATACACTGTATTTTTTTTTGGAATTGTAATAAGTAGCAATACGGCTAACTCTGCGACGAAAAACAGGTCGTTTTTACGGTTCCCCCGTTAACTGCGCCGAGTGCAAGCCTATCCCAACACATAAACTCACGTCCTTTTCCAATGGGGGTAGGCAGAAACCACAGAACGCCTCATCCACATACATCCATCTGGTCATACACGCACGCCGGTTACGAGTACCTACTACGCACCTGTCCTTTCTGAAGAACGGCACCAATAAGATCAGTGTATGTCTTTCTAGGGCCTCCCCCTCCCGGCGTTGCCACTGACATCTGCCTATCCCAACATTTTGACAATAGGCAAGGCAGACGATGATGATGACGCTCTTTCAGGGTTTCCGGCCGATAAATCATCGCGTGAAAGTCATGTTGTTCTTCGGAAAACCCGGTTGAGTCAAATATAGGTAGAGAGGTAGTCTTCGAACGTGCGTCAAAAAATCAATATCCGCTGAGTATTGCCAAAAATAATGTGACTAACCATAAAGTTGATATTAGTTAAGTATAGGGCTCTCTTAAATTTCAGCGATACGCAAATTTTAGAATTTACCATTTATCAAATTATATTGGGACAACCTCGCAACTCCTGAAAGCCAAAATAGACAGTGGCGACTAAGTACCAGAAAACGTCAAACAAAACTAAAATAAATTTTCCATTTTTGTTTTAATGACCTGGTTACTAGGACCTTTAAGTCAAGATAAATTTACCAAGTTTGACATAGTACATGGATGCAAACTTTCTAGACAACTCAAGACAAGCAACGCCACCTATAACTGCACCCTTAAAGTGGTCACACTAAAAAATAATCTTATCGATCACACACCTGTCAAAGTCAACTGACAGGACCATAAACAATCCCAACGTGTAAAGCGTATTAAAACCTTGTTTTTCTAAGCAAAAGAAAACACAAGGTTTGACCACACATCTTCAACCACACAGGTAAATCCCTTTAACCTACCTAAGAGATCAGTTTTCCTCAACGCATCAGGCCTAGTACAGAATTGTAATTAGAAAGGAAATAATCGTAAGTATTATAAGACAATGAAAAGCTGTGGTACTGGGTCAGCCCCGGAATGACGTACGGACAAAAGATTTCCTACCGCACATTGTATATAGGAATCCCGGCGACGTGACTGCAAATCAAAATCATACATCGATTTCGGAAAAAAAAACATCGGAAGTTTTTCCTAAGATACTTGGTGTTTGATTTTCAACTCTCGGTAACTGCACTGAACGTTCATTATTTCCGATGTACCTACCTATTTATTATCTGTATTGTTTTACTATCGGTTCTTACCCGTGACTTTACAGGTGTATGACCTTGAATACTATAAACATAATTCAGTTTGACAGATGCATCATAATGATATTATTATACAGTTATTGTTATGGGTTTTGCCCAATGATATTATAAATAAATCATTGGTTTTGCCAAAGAAATATGCAAAAAAGTGGTGTCTTTCAAAGATCTTTAGCTGGAAAAGGAAAATAATATTTTCAACACACTTGCTAATAAAATGGCTCTAATTTCACCGCAATAATCACGAAAAAAATCTCTTTAGTCCGTCAGATAGATTTCCAAAAAATATTGGACACGTATTTTTCCCTTTTCTCACGTAAACAAAAAATGAAGATGAGCTTCGAAAAGTCGCGCGACGTCACAGTTTGGTACATTTTTTACCAAGAAGTGACGTCACCGGCGGCCACCACTCACCATCTTTGACACGTTTTATTTTCGTCAATTTTTATTACTTAATTTGATAAATCAAAAAACACGTGGGTATCCAATATATTTCTACAATCTAAGAGACGGACTAAACAGAATAAATTTTTTTTTGTCAGTAAACTACGGGCACATAATGACACCTGTAATCAAACTGTGACATTCATTGCTATTATTCACAAGTGAGTTATAGGGTTTTTTTTATTTTATTCGTTAAAAAGTGTCAGTGTTCTTAAAAAAGTTTCGATACAAAAAAAGATCGTGTTCAATAGTACAATTAAATAATGTAACAAATACCTAAATATATCTATTGCTTGTTCTTTTCACGCAACTTCGAATTTAAATGGAATTTGGTAAGTAGGTACACAGATCCGTAATAATATTATAAATGCGAAAGTAACTCTGTCTGTCTGTCTGTTACTCTTTCACGCCTAAACGGCTGAACGGATTTGGATGAAATTTGGTACAGACATAGTTTGGAACTTGAGAAAGGACATAGGATAGTTTTTTTTTTTTTTTTTTCGCGAGATAAACCAAAAATCTGCCGGAAGTCACTATTCCACGCGAACGAAGTCGCGGGCAAAAGCTAGTAGTCTATATATAGAGCCTGAGAAAGGACATCGAAAAAAGGGTTGTAAGGGATTGAAAAGGGGGGGGGGGGGTGAAAAGATTACTTTTGGTCGCTATAATCGACATCGGTCGCGATAACCGACTTCGACGCAGGCGAAACCGCGGGCATCAGCTAGTGGTTAATAAAAAAAAGATTTATATATAGGCAGGTACCCACTCAATTTTGGCTTTTAAATTAGCACTTAAGGAGCCTACCCACTAAATCTTACCATACCATGACCTTGCGTAAACGTATTATCATCCTTTTAAGAACATAAATGTCATAATAAAACACGGCCGTTTACATTCAAACAAAAAATTAAAAAAAAAAACGTGTTCATTTATTAGGTTGCCTCGTATTCAACAGCTCTTGTGATCACTCGAACAACAACAGTCAGTAGACAAGAAATCTTTTTTTTTGTGATGTGGGAAATCCTCAAATGAGTCCTCCCGCTAGGAGAGCGGTAGGGAATGTCAAACTTCTACGGACTAAAAAAAACCACCCATGTTCCCTTAGCCCTTGTGCTGAGGACGCGGTATCTCTTTCGAACAACCTGCAGCCCCGACGGGTCAACCCGCAGCCCCGACAGAAAGTCACAGGAAGTCTTGGTTTTGAATAACACAAAAAGGAAGTTACAGAGGAAAGTCCCATATGAATCAACAGACAGTAATTAGGTGATAGTTTTCCCACATCACGCTCTTTCTTATATCCTCATAACTAATTGCAAAAGTAGGTACCCGGGCGACGGAGATCTGCTCAGTAAAAACTAATGTTCCTAGATAGAAGACCTAGCTAGACCGATTTTTCGTTTCCGTAAATGCCCAAATTACAACTTTCATCGAAATCGTTAGCCCCGTTTTCGAGAACGTTATCACAAATATTGCTCATTAAATAGTATAGGATTAAGTATCTAGCCGCAATACGAATATTGAAATGGTTAATGTCGGTCTAAACACAATTGGGCAAAATGGGGTACTTATTACAAATTAATTCGACCGACACAGTGTGAGTGAATGTTATGCTCCCGACCAGACGATGTCCCACTTACTGCAGTGTCGGAAGTATTAGGAAGCACCTTTAAAGTGGCCACATACTGGACCCATAACTTGGTAAAGGTTGCAAGGATCTTCTGCATGCGAGACGCAAGGGATCGGTCAATGTTGCGGCACTTGGGGGACCCCTATGTCCAGCAGTGGACGTCTGGCTCTCGTGGAGCCTTTCAGGTGAAATGATGATGGGCCCAAGAAATAAGTAAACATCGATACAAAAGATGAAAAAGTTAAAATAATGATCATCAAAAGATGGTCTTTTATGTTTCGTTGACGTATAATTTTCCTTTTCATTTGAAAGGAAATTCATGAATATAGAAAATAGGTACCTACTTAGGTAAAATCATTACCCTGCTCTTGACGTTCACATACGTAGTTGCAATAATACCAATGACTGAATTATTGATGGTGATGAAAGTAGGTCTGCTTACATCTTGAGGGTTAACCACAATAGGTACGTCAGCGTGACGTCAAAAAAGGGTGTGTAACGTAAGGATAAAAGTTTTCTTTTTGTATTTCCGTTCTTCAATGTCCTGTGTCTAAAGTAAAACTTACCGAATTGGAAAATTCTGTCTTGGTACGCCCGTTTCGATGGTCAAACATTAACAACGTTAGAAAGACGAAGACAGTGGGTGATGTCGAGTTGTAGATGGTGATGACTGACTATCACAATTAATTTTACCCTAACCCTTGAAATAAGTAGAAAATAACAGGCATTCGCTTGAAAACCAAGAAGTGGTGAACACTGCTTAGTCTTTCTAACGAGATCAATTCTTGAAGAATCTCGGATTCTGATCTCTTCTGTTAGTTCTCTTCTCTTCAAAATCGTACCTAAATAAACCAACATTTTCGTGCCTACATTTTTACCTAATGTCTAAGTGCCAATATAAGTGCTAATATTCTAAATTTTGAAAACATGCTGTTAAATAATGCACTACAATTATATCTATACAACACTCAACAGTGATCTATGCACAATGATCTATGTATAGTCTATATCAATATTATACAGAGTTAAAAAAAAACATCAGGCATTACGTACCCAAAAATAAAAGGACCGCCGGAATAAAAATCAATTTTCTTATGGGGTTAACAACATCCTGAACAATGTTGAAAGTGTGACTGTGTGTTGTGGTGTGACTTACTTTTTGAAAATAACCCGTATAGAAACAATCGAATGATCTTGGAAGTTATATACCCGAACGAATATTAGTCTATAATTTATTTATAAAATGTATCAGTTCAATAAAATTAATTATTAAAAAAAGCTAAACGAGCAACAAACTAAAACTAGGTAGGCATTTGTTTTGTAAAATTTGACTATAGAAACAAAACGAAACTCGAAGACAAGCAGTTAAATGAAGACTAAGCAGTCTATATCTACTCCCAAAGTTAATAACCCAATCTAAACCTTAAACACACATACATAAGATTTAGACTTTATATACAAAGACGCTAAAAGCATTTGTTCCGGTGATATTGATCCGGCAGTATTTGGCCTGGATCTGAATAAGGCCTTTGGGCTTTCAAAGTTTATGGGTATCTAGCTAGGTAAGTATTTACTTCGGAGTTTTGCAAGTCTCGATTGAGGGTGAGGAGCTAGAGATACCGCGGTCTCGAAGAAGTATAACAAATAATGTCATGGTGTCCATAATCAACTCATTCTTGACAGTTACATGAACTTGGAGGCTTGTAATGATGATTTTGATGATTATAATTCTGTAACTGCATACGTCTTACACCCGCAAATCATATTTTCACTAACATACAACCTAGCACTGGCCTGCAAATCGCTAAAAACGTAAGAAAATTTGAATTTCGCGGGCTACCGTGAATATCCACCCTATGCCGTCAAACAAACATTCTGTACATCAAACTAAGTAACTTCTCGTAAAAATTATTAAATAAATAATAATAATATTCCACAACTATCTACTATTGCTAGGATATTGGGGCGACTGTTTTGTTAGGGGTGAAAAATCACGTTTTACGGTAGGACTATAAAACGTGATGTTACGATGTAAGTGATGTAATATTGGTACTCAAACATTCTGAAAAAGTTGGAACTTTGACCCGAAATATCTGTAAACAGAAAGTTCTCAGGTACGATCTAGTACAAAAAAATTATCGCAAAGATGGAGAAAATTATTTACACGGGCGTTGCATTGATCTTTAGGAATTTGTCAGCCGTGTAGGCTAATTTGTTTCGATTGATGGATAGAAGCCTTACGGCTTATTATCATAAATTCATCATCCGTAAAAACACGTCATAAGAACCTAAGAACAAAGAGAAAAAGCTATATGTGCTAGGTTGACAACGGTTATTATCATTGAGGGAAAATAAAGTGCTTGACGTGTCATTAAATTTCCCAAATAGAAAGTTCTAAACTCCCATGACGTGTCTGTCATGTTCCTCCATTCACAACAGTAAAACCGATTAGTCGGTTGTGTCTTACGTTCTAAGTACCTACACTTAGAACGTAAGACACACACCTCTCATTTTGCATGCATGATTGCTAATTAATTTATTTAACCACAAATAGTGCATGCGGTGTTAACCTATTATTAATTGTTGCACTTATAAATGTAGCTCTAACCAATGTTTTGTAAATTGTATTGTGCAAACAATTGCTGGTTAACCAAATAAATAAATAAAATAAAATAAATAAAAAAAATTTTTAGGGTTCCGTACCTCAAAAGGAAAAAACGGAACCCTTATAGGATCACTTTGTTGTCCGTCTGTCCGTCCGTCCGTCCGTCTGTCAAGACCCTTTTTCTCAGGAACGCGTGGAGGTATGATGCTGAAATTTATATCAATTACTCAGGTCTACTGTCCCTTGAAGCTGTGAAAAAATCAAACTTCTAAGCCAACGCAATCAAAAGATACAGCCGTTTATGCCGCAAATTTTCGACACTTGCAAGGGAATCAAAACCTACAGGGTGCTTCCCGTGAACTCAGAATCTTGAAATTTGGTACGAAGCAACGTCTTATAGCATAGATAAAGGAAAAATTACGAAAACCATAAATTTTTAGTTACATCACAAAATATATTTTTTTTACGGAACCCTGGGTGCGCGAGTCCGACTCGCACTTGGCCGGTTTTTTCGTATTCTAGTGTGTGTCGTATGCCAGGAAACCAGCATGCCTAAGATATTACATTTTATAAGATCTTATTTTTTAAGCCAAGTGAGAGTGTCACGGGCGGCATGCAATTATGACAACAGGTTTGGCCATAACCACACAATAAAGAAGAAGGTGCAAAACATCGATCTACAAAGCTAGGTCTATCTGAGAAATCCATTGTCTCAATTTTCTCCCGATCAGAGATCGCCCAGGTACCTACTGTTATTATGTTAATTAAATCTGCGCACCACGAAACTTTGTCATTTATGATCTCTCAAAAATCCACGAGAAGAAAAAGAAACACGTAACTAAGCAACGGTATTCATGAAAAAGATAAAATAATATGAAAACCACTCTAACAGTTAATATAAAAGATACCCAGACCCTAATAACTTCGCTAAAGAAAAAACTTATAATTTTATCTTTCATAACAAGAAAGAAAAAGAAAACCTTTTACCTTTGAAGGACGTTATACCAATAACTGGTAACCTTCCAAAATATAGCTTTAAAGTTTTAAGATCACGCTTGTAGCCCCCGAAGGGTTAGGTAAAGGTGTAGCTATAATATTATACCCACATTTCGCCAGTATGTTTATGTGGTGGAAGTGAGATAGGCAGTTGCACCATATAAAATACTGCAGCTGAAGCTGTCAAAAGAAACTTAACTTATCCCGGGCAAGACCGCAGGATACTAACATTTTCGAGCTCGCTGCGCTCGCGCAATAATATGGATGTTTTTCTAGAGGCAAAGAACTTTGAATTGAAACATCAGCTGCTGCATCGGGCTAGACTGGAAGCTGTCGTAATACTACATACACTTTATAGCTATCATATGAATAGCAAGATTGGCCAGATAACCTGTCAATGCAAAACTTTTAATAATTCCACATTATCGAATGTATACACGAACACGTGTCGCTAAAAATATAGTACATTAGTACCCCACAATACTTTACAGTACATCCAAACTATCTTATCAAACTTGTCTAAAACTGTGACATCAGGACACCTGCTTATGATTTATCTTTGATTTTGTATCTAGATCGCTATCGGATTATTCGTTTGCAGAGTGTTGTGTCATAAAGTTGTCTTTGTGCATAATATTTGGAATTAATTGGTTGGTAACAAGTGATATTGCATCAGCGATAACGAGGATGTTAATGAAAGTTTGTATGCCGATTCTGTTGTCAGTTGTTCTAGAAATGCAAAATGCATTTTGGCGCTTATCATTTTATTCACCAAAGTGCCAAAATATATTAAGCTTGACACTTCCAGGAGGAATGCTTCAACTGTCTTGGCACCCGCAACGAAATAAATACAGAATAGAGCAGTAGAGGGGTTGATAAGCCAAAGTTTCCGATTCGGAGAAAAATCTAAGGCATAGAATATTCGATAGTAAGTATAGTAACCGGGACAAGCCTAGCGTAAGGAGCAGTATTCTATAACCTGCTGCCAGAATATAAGAAACATTTTACCCTAAACAATATACATACATTAACACACGCCATTTTAGGCAGAAACTATATAGAGTAAGATCCCAGAGCAATCAGACATAACTTATTTTCACACGGATGAAACCTGAAGTTTTCAGTAGCGTCTCGTGTGCCTTGAATACCTACGCGCTTTGTGGAACTTGCCGAGTGACACCTGGGCAGGTACCAGGTGAGAAAGGTGTTCATGCCAACCGCTGGCGCCACCTATCACCGGCGCGCCGAACTTGGTGATCGCTGAGCATTCACGCTGGCACAGGGGTTCATACATTCATCACCACCACCAGGCGGAGCCAGTGTCGCGCGGATCCCTTCCACGGATTGCAACATCGCTAACTCACCGCAGCTATAAAAACTTTTTGTTTGTATAGAATCAGTCCTTTTTACCTTCTCTCTTCCTTCAAGTCACATCCATCATCCTTTACAGACCCCCGCCATGGCCATGGCGGTCTAATCCATCCACGCAGTCTGTAACTTATGTAATTTCATACATATTTCAAAATATAATTGTGAAACCATCACGCTCGCATTATTTCAACGACGGACAGACCTGATCCCCAACATTTTGGTCCTACGAGACGGATCTACAAGAATACCAGCCGGAAGAAGACTCCACATACACGGTGCCGACCACGTTGCCGGCACGTTGCGGACTTTGACTCGGACTGGAGCCGGGCGCTGAAGACAATAGCTGGCTGTGAAGACGATCGACCGGGTGCAGCGATCATCACGATCGACCGAGTGCAGCGATCATCACAGCTGGTCCAGTGACCCAGCAATAACATCAAACCAGAGAAAAAGGCAAAGGCGTAAGATACGTAAACGGTCAGGTCTCTGTTCCGTCCCGTCAATCCCACCCGTCACATCCATTCAGTTAAAGATTTGTGTTAAAGCTGTGTTTCGTTTCAGTTCACGCGAGTGTGGCAGCCACGTGGACCAGGTGATATTTGCATGTGAGTAACCACACCACATCACACCACACCACATAACGCTCATCCATATTCCGTCAGAATGTCGGTCAAGGCAGTGGACGAAGTTCTTTCCGAATTAAAGAAACGTAGGGGTAACATTAAGGGTCGGTTAACCCAGTTTAAAAATTACGTGGAATCGTTCGCGGGAGCTCACTTAACAAGCTTACAAACAGCTGAGTTAACTTTACGTGTTCAAGCCGCGAGTGAATTATACGATAAATTCGACAACGTAGAAAATGAACTCGAACTACTCCTTCCGGAATCCGAAACAAACGCGAATCTACAATACATAGAAGCATTAGAAGATATTTATTTTACGGCAATAGCCAGTGCAAAGTGTTTAATTAAAAACGCGGAAATTACAAGTCGACTTCCAATTGCATCGGAACCACGTGTCAATATTAAATTACCAGACATAAAATTACCTGCCTTCGATGGAGCCTATGATCACTGGCTAGAATTTAAACATTCATACGTAACCATGATTCATAATCGTTCCGATCTAGACGAGATCCAAAAATTCCATTATTTGCGGTCAGCACTTAGTGGAAGCGCGTTACAAGTGATAGCAGCGTTGGAATTTAGCCCAGCCAACTACGTTCACGCATGGGAGTTATTGGAAAGCCGTTATCACAACGAGAGGTTGTTAATTAATAATCACGTAAAAGCGTTGCATAATATTCCATCACTAAAACAAGAATCGCCATCGCAAATAAGGAAATTAATTGATACTATTTTACGTAATCTGCGCGCTTTAAACTCACTAAATGAACCCACAGTTAATTGGGATACATTAATAATTTATTTAGTGGTCAGTAAGCTGGACTCGTCTACAGAACGCGAATGGGAAACCCACATCGGTGCCACGTGTCTAGGTTCACGAGAAAAAATAAAACTTAACGATTTAATAACGTTCCTCCGAGGTCGAGCGGACACGTTGGAAATGATCGGCACTAGCCACATAAAGGAAAAAACACATCATAGCGACTTTAAACACCAAAACGATAAACGAAATTCACAGCGCGTACATAGTTACGCGGCTACTAAGGCGACGCGTTATAGTAATTACCGTGGTGCTACAAATAAACAATGGGATTTACCCAAGTGTGTCCTGTGCAATAGGGAACATTCATTATACTCGTGTACAGCATTCCTTAATATGTCCGTGAGAGACAGAATTAAATTCATTAACGAAAATAAGATGTGTGCAAATTGCTTGAGAAACGGTCACGCGTTAGATCAATGCAAGTTCGGTTCGTGTAAACAGTGTTCAAACAAACATAACAGTTTGCTACACATGGACGAGGCGGGAAACAGCGCTTGTGTGCGTGCGTCGTCGAACGGAGGGAACGTACATCCACAATCACACAGTTTGGCGACATCAACAGTGCATTCACGCGACTCGGCCACTACTGTTGTGTGTGAAGCGAACACTACCGAATTCAAGTTAATAAGTACTGTTTTGCTCTCTACGGCGTTAATTGAAGTAGCTGATAATAATAACGTGTATCATACGGCCCGCGCGCTCTTAGATAACGGAAGCCAAAACTGCTTCATAACTGAGAAATTTGCAAAGAAAATAAATGCAATATATATACAGTCCACTATTCAAATATCGGGTGTGGGACAGTCAGTCTCGCAATCACAGCATTCATGTGACGTCACAATACGTTCAAAATTAAGCGATTTCAATACCAAGCTTCGCTGTTTAATCTTGCCATGCATAACATCCAGTTTGCCTACGATAAACATCGAAGCCGGTAATATATATATACCTGAGTTCTTACAATTAGCAGATCCGACGTTTAACGTAAGTTCAGAAATTGACTTGTTGATCGGCGCGGATAGATTTTGGGATCTTCTAGAAACAGACAAAATACGTCTAGCAAGTGGCCCATTCCTACAAAATTCAAAATTAGGATGGTTATTGTCCGGTCCTGTGCTCGCGAGGAGCCCAAAACCTGCTCACGTTCATTGCCACTTCAGTCAGGAAATCGATAAACAACTCCGGCTGTTTTGGGAACTCGAAAACATTCCTTCATCATCATGCGCACCCTTAACAGATGATGAACGCACCTGCGAAAACATATTCAATAACACTACAAAACGCGTTGAAAACGGTAGATTTTCGGTTCGTATACCGTTGAAAGAGGCACCAGATGCCCTAGGTGATTCTTACACGTCAGCAACGAAACGATTTTTAACCTTGGAGCGTAAACTCGATCGTTTACCAGAGCTTAAACATTTATATTCTAACTTCATGCGTGAATACAATGATTTAGGTCACATCGACGGTCCCTACGTATAAAACGACATGTCGAAAATGGCATTTTTTTTTTATTGGATCATTGGCTTTAGATTATCTATGCGCACATACTGATATACGTTTTTTTTTTAAATTGTATTTATTTACCTTGTTTTACAAATCGTATAAAAGAACAAGTATTATAAATACAACGAATAAGTGTCGTAGATGCGGACATCTATACATATCTTTTTGTACGGTGTTTTAAAATGCGTGCCACTCGGTGCGAACGCGGTCTTGTCAGACTTATCGCCATTTACGGGAGCTCCCGTACAGGGTATTAATATAGTTCTTGTAGTGTAAATAAAGACATGTCTTTTAAAATTATCAGGTTTGTGTTTTACTAATGAAACAAGGTTTATAAATTCAACATTATTTATTATTAAAAACAATCTTCTTAGCATCTAAATAATAGGTACCTATAGACTCACTGAAGTAGGAACTAAACATAAACAATCACTGTTGTCTAATATTAGTAATTAACAATTTTAATTTTAAGCACGTGCCTCAGCCAAATCATGTCTAGCAATGCAATTGGTACCTAGTATTTAATAGTCATCACAGTTTTGTACCTCAGCTTAATTAACTACCTCATCTTTAACACATAATTGGTAACATTTAACAAACAACACAGCTTTATTCAGACTGCTTCATCCTCACATCAATGACCTCTTTGTTCCTGGTATTGTTGGGTACGCAGATGACAGCACTGTCATGGAGAGTCATACATCCACCAGCGCAAAAGCCGGTGGTGATGAAGTACGTTCATTGAGAGAGGCCATGTTAGAGCGAACGAATTCAGCCTTAAGACTTGTCTCCGAGTGACGAGAATCTGGTTGATTTCAACGCCACCAAAACGCAAGTGTGGTTCACCGCTAAAAAGAGTCCGTTTAATCTGGCCCATACTTTCCGGAGTGAGTCTATACAAGTTACTGACACTCTCGAGCTTCTTGGCACGAAGTTGAGCGCGAGTCAAGTGTGGCAAGTTGGTATTTGGCTGAGCCATCCCAAAGGTGACAGCAATACTTCATGCCGGACCGGACTTTTTATATTGAAAGCTGTCCAGGCTGGTTGTACCGCTAAACCTTATTTAGGATACCCAGCTTTTTTACCACAGTTTGAGCTTTCGACTCAATGTAGGCGCCGAAGTTCATATTCACGCTCAACTTCGTGCCAAGAAGCTTGAAACTGTCAGTAACTTGTACAGACGCACTCCGGAAAGTAGGGGCCAGATTAAACGGACTCCCTGGTTAATCTGGCCCCTACTTGAGTAGATTAAAGTAGTAGATTAAACGGACTCCTTTTGGCGGTGAACCATTGCGTTTTGGTGGCGTTGAAATCAACCAGATTCTCGTCACTCGGAGACAAGTCTTAAGGCTGAATTCGTTCGCTCTACCATGGCCTCTCCCAATGAACATACATCATCACCACCGGCTTTTGCGCTGGATGTATAACTCTCCATGACAGTGCTGTCATCTGCGTACCCAACAATACCAGGAACAAGGAGGTCATTGATGTGAGGATGAAACCTGTGGATGAAACAGTCTGAATAAAGCTGTGTTGTTTGTTAAATGTTACCAATTAGGTGTTAAAGATGAAGTAGTTAATTAAGCTGAGGTACAAGACTGTGATGACTATTAAATACTAGGTACCAATTTGCATTGCTAGACATGATTAGGCTGAGGCACGTGCTTAAAATTAAAATTGTTAATTACTAATATTAGACAACAGTGATTTTTTTTTGTTTAGTTCCTACTCCAGTGAGTCTATAGGTACCTATTATTTAGATGCTAAGAAGATTGTGTTTTAACAATAAATAGTGTTGAATTTATAAACCTTGTTTCAATAATAAAACACAAACCTGATAATTTTAAAAGACATGTCTTTATGTACGTTATAAGAACTATAGTCCTACCCCGAATGACTAAAACCACGTATAAAGTGATATGTCTTCATTGAAGTACTTTTTATATCCATGGGTGACGATTTCAGGATATTTAACGTATTGATTTAAAAATAGTAAAATAATCCTACATTTTCTTAAAACATTTTATTTAAATTCTATAACAGACACTGATTTTTTGTTTCCTGCGTATAAAACGTTATCATAGACATGACTGACATACTTCTATTTTATTATTGGCGTAGAAACGGTCATCTATCAGTTTTTTCAAGAAAACGTGAAAAAATTAAATATGTGTAAATAGCATAATAAAGCTCTGTATACTGCCAAAATATTGTAGAAAGAAAATATTTATTATTGGTCATAGAATTATTTCTAGGGCGTGTTGAACACAAATTACGCTCTCCTGTAAACCTCGGTTTTTGACTTGACCTTATGTACGTAGGGACCGTCGACATGTCCAAGTTGGAGACTTGTAGTCAACCAAATTATTATCTTCCACATCATGGTGTTGTCAAGGAATCTAGTTCAACAACAAAACTACGCGTTGTATTTGATGCTAGTGCCGTCACTAGCTCGAATAAATCATTAAACGATATTCAGTACCCGGGACCCGCGTTACAAAACGATATTTTCTCGATTTTGTTACGATTTAGACAATATAAATATGTAGCTTGTGCAGACGTGGAGAAAATGTTTCGTCAAGTTCTTCTCCAGCATGACCAAAGGTCACTACAATTAATATTGTGGCGGGATAATCCTTCAGATCCGTTAGATACATATCAACTAAATACAGTCACGTACGGAACTGCGTCAGCACCATATTTAAGTATGCGCTGTATTAGACAGTTAGCATTAGAGTGCGACGATGACGTCATCGCTCGCATCATCACGGAAGACATATTCGTGGACGATCTCATCACCGGTGATGATGATCTAAACAACTTGCTTCAAATATGTCAAAAAACATCAGACGTGCTCCAATCGGGGTGTTTTCCTTTGCGCAAGTGGACCTTTAACTCAGATGCATCTCACAACAAAGCCACAGAACGCTTCATAGGCGAACATGCGCAAACCAAAACACTCGGATTGGGTTGGCATAACACTGGTGACGAGTTACACTTCGTTACAAATATTGAGAACCAAGACAACAATTCACGTTTAACTAAGCGAATAATGTTATCAGTAATATCACAAATATACG
The DNA here is from genome assembly GCA_949316265.1 of Diarsia mendica. Taxonomy (NCBI): domain Eukaryota; kingdom Metazoa; phylum Arthropoda; class Insecta; order Lepidoptera; family Noctuidae; genus Diarsia; species Diarsia mendica. The sequence goes on along the minus strand of OX438912.1, from coordinate 5,146,264 downwards.
ACCCATTGGGTCTTCTTTCGCCGGCAGTCATGATTTCAAAAATGATTTTACAAAAATTATGGCTGAGTAAAATTGACTGGGATACTCCGGTCTCTCAGGAAATTGCTAACATTTGGAAACATTTTATTTTTACGTTAAGATTTCTAAACGATATTCGCATCCCTCGCCACGTAATAGGCGATCATAATCAATACACAGAGCTTCATATATTTACCGACGCGTCTCAAGACGCATACGGCGCGTGTACCTATATACGTACATTTAGCAATATCGGTGACGCAACCGTTCGACTATTGTGCGCTAAGGGCAAAGTCGCACCTTTAAAAACAATCAGCATCCCGCGCTTAGAGCTGAGCGCCGCGCTTCTGGGAGCCCAGCTATTTAATAAAATAATTAAATCTCTTAGATTGCAGTTCAGTAAAGTATACTTTTGGACGGATTCCACAATCGTTATGGGTTGGATTAAAATGTCACCACATTTATTGAAAACGTTCGTACAAAACCGAGTAACTGAAATAAATGAACTCACAGGTGACTCAGTGTGGTTACATGTGAGTAGTAAGGACAACCCAGCTGATCTATTGTCTAGAGGTTGCGGCCTAGATTTATTAAAAGATAACGGACTTTGGTGGCACGGTCCATCCTATTTACATAATCGTTCACATGACTTTGAGCAAACTTACCGCGATAATTCGGAAGAATATAACTTACCAGATTTAAAACAAAAACAAACCTGCTTACCCAATATTCAGCACGAAGACATACTTAAATTCGACAAGGACGCGTCATTCACAAAGCTCGTACGAATCGGTAGCTACGTACAAAGATTTATAGCAAACTCAAGAGCTAAGCAAACAGAACGACAAACCGGTTTCTTATCTGTAAACGAGTTGGACGCCGCGCTGAGAATGTTAATTAGGCTCGTTCAAAGGAATTCATTTCCAGATGTTTTGAATAACTTAACAGCTCAAATTCCTATCAAGCAACGTTGTAAACAATATAATCGAATTTCGGGTTTAAATGTTTTTATTGATGAACATAAAATAATTCGGGTTGGCGGTCGAATATGTAATTCATCCGACTTCACCTACGATAAAAAACATCCGATTTTATTATGCAGTAAGCATCCATTCACGATTTGTTTATTTAAGCACGAGCATGCACGATTATTACATGCCGGACCTCAACTTTTATTGGCTACCATGCGTGAATGTTGGTGGCCATTGAACGCTAGAAATCTTGCTAGAAAAATAGTACACGAATGTATAACGTGCACACGTAATCGAGGTAAGACACTAGCGCCCCTCATGGGCAACTTACCCCCCGAACGGTTGGAATCGGGCTACCCGTTTATGCGAACCGGTGTGGACTACGCGGGACCGGTTTTCATATTATCCAGAAAGGGCAGAGGTTCTAGACTAACTAAGGCATACATTTGTCTTTTTATTTGTTTCACGACTAGAGCCATGCATTTGGAACTCGTTACTAGTTTATCTACAAACGACTACATATTAGCACTAAAACGTTTCATTAGCCGGCGAGGTACGCCTCGCACTATCTTCTCCGACAACGGTAGAAACTTTGTGGGCGCGGAAAAGGAGTTTCCTTTATTTCTCCATAAGGAATCGGAGGCCATTATTGATTACGCTTCCACTAATAGCATTGAATTTCGATTTATTCCTCCTTATTCTCCACACTTTGGCGGACTATGGGAGGGCGGGGTGAAGTCATGCAAGTATCACCTGAGACGCATAGTAGGTAACGCGCGACTAACTTACGAGGAATTTTCCACGGCTTTGACACAAATCGAAGCTGTCTTAAATTCCCGTCCAATGTCACCTCTTTCCTCAGACCCTTCTGACCTTTCCCCCCTCACCCCCTCACACTTCCTCATTGGCCGACCGTTAACGTCGCCACCTTCAAGGAATTTTCCAGACCAGCCAACTTCGAGTCTGACACGCTACGAGCGCATCGAGCAACTGCGGCAGCACTTCTGGCGTCGCTGGTCTACAGAATACATCTCTGAGCTGCAACAGCGAACCAAGTGGAAGACCAAGCAGGAGGACATCACCTTGGACAGCCTTGTCCTCATCAAGGACGACCAGTTGCCACCATTGAGGTGGCGGCTCGGTCGCATTCTACGTGTCATTCCAGGCGGAGACGGCATAGCACGAGTGGCTGACATCAGGACAGCTGCTGGCACGATCAGGCGTGCCTTCTCCAAGATCTGCCCGCTGCCTCCACAACCTGTGAGCGGCGACGCCTGACTCCGTGCCGGGAACCATTTTGGAAGCAGCGCTTCCAAGGCCGGGGGCATGTTCATGCCAACCGCTGGCGCCACCTATCACCGGCGCGCCGAACTTGGTGATCGCTGAGCATTCACGCTGGCACAGGGGTTCATACATTCATCACCACCACCAGGCGGAGCCAGTGTCGCGCGGATCCCTTCCACGGATTGCAACATCGCTAACTCACCGCAGCTATAAAAACTTTTTGTTTGTATAGAATCAGTCCTTTTTACCTTCTCTCTTCCTTCAAGTCACATCCATCATCCTTTACAGACCCCCGCCATGGCCATGGCGGTCTAATCCATCCACGCAGTCTGTAACTTATGTAATTTCATACATATTTCAAAATATAATTGTGAAACCATCACGCTCGCATTATTTCAACGACGGACAGACCTGATCCCCAACAAAGGTGACTAAAAATAAGAACTATTTAACTTAAATTCACATGGCTGATTTTTATATATGTCATGTAGAATATTATTTTAAAGTAATATCATATAGTGTCAGACACTTTTGATGGACCAGAGTTTTTGTCAGACGCTTTTAAGCTTGGTTTTTGAAGCGCCTGACCGATATAGCATGGCAATATCCCGATCAATTAGCTTTAAGTATTAAATCATATGGAGTTTAGTATTATTTAAAGCGTCTGTAAAGCAATACGGCCGACGGGAAGTGTCTGGGAGTAGAAAATATACGTAAAAAAACAGCTTGGAGAAAATACGTGAAGTATTTTCTCCAAGCTGTTTTTTACGTATATTTTAGGAATTATCCTTAAAAATAAGTCGCAAATACTCCCAGACACTTTCCGTCGGCCGTATTGCTTAACAGACGCTTTAAATAATACTAAACTCCTAATGATTTAATACTTAAAGCTAATTGATCGGGATATTGCCATGCTATATCGGTCAGGCGCTTCAAAAACCAAGCTTAAAAGCGTCTGACAAAAACTCTGGTCCATCAAAAGTGTCTGACACTATATGATATTACTTTAAAATAATATTCTACATGACATATATAAAAATCAGCCATGTGAATTTCAGTTAAATAGTTCTTATTTTTAGTCACCTTTCTCACCTGGTACCTGCCCAGGTGTCACTCGGCAAGTTCCACAAAGCGCGTAGGTATTCAAGGCACACGAGACGCTACTGAAAACTTCAGGTTTCATCCGTGTGAAAATAAGTTATGTCTGATTGCTCTTGGATCTTGGACTAATAGATCGCCACCTGCTGCGATCCTAACCTCCTTTGCCTTCGTTCACGTTCATATACATCAAACCAGACACGCTCACCCGTTGCGAGTAGGTACTACTTACCTGACCTTTTCTGAAGAAGATCACCTATAAGGGCAGACTACATTACCTTATATTAACATCTCTACTAATATTATAAAGCTGAAGAGTTTGTTTGTTTGAACGCGATAAACTCTGGAACTACTGGTTGGATTTGAAAAATTCTTTTTGTGTTGGATAGTTCATTTATCGAGGAAGGTTATAAGCTATATAACATCACGCTACTACCAATAGGAGCGGAGCATAAATGAGAAATGTTGCTAAAACGGGAAAAGAACATTCCTTTCTGAGAGCTTCCGTTGCGTGCGCTGCGAAAACGGTTTAAGTTACGAGAATATCATGTATGAAGTAATTATTCGTCTTTAAAAGTTCTAAAAAAAAGTCCACGACAGCATCTGTCTATCTTTTAAGATTGACTCACTGTAACCATTTTTTACTATTAAAATGTTAGGTTAAAAAGAATTATTTTTTGCGAAGCTGATTTAACCCATATGGTATTAATCTATATCTAAATAAATGTGTTCGTTAGAACGGAAATTTAATATAGAATATTTGTGCTCTTTACTCTATACAGTTTAAACAAATATCTTAGAAGATATCGCAATGTAAAAATACCCTCGCGGAAAAATAATTACGCGGGTTGCGTCGCAATGTAGGTACGGGGGATTCTGGCTGGCCTCCGGGAAATTCAAATTCAAACAAAATAATGTTTACAAGTACAGGGTGTTATCGACATCGTATATTTAACAGTAAGAGATACTTATAGTAATTCTCATTTTAGTATAATCTTAACTAATATTATAAAGAGGAAAGATAAAAAATTTTGTTTGTTACGCTTTAACTTAATAATTTTGGTTGGATAGTTGATTTATCGAGGAAAGTTATAAGTTATTTATAGAGACGCAGACAAAGTTGCGTGGGTCAGCTATTATAGATATAGCAGTGGACATCCCCAGTGATGTCAACACACTTGGCACAGGATCAAAAAGTTCCCTTTCAACAGTCATCTGGTTGCACTTGGAATATTTAACATAGACGGAGATTAGAATTTAAATAGCTTTATGCTATCATGCATTCTTGAAGAGGAAAGTGTTTGAGTATAACTTTGGTATTTACAAGATCATAATTATACGTGGAGTTCGGTATATATGTCCCAAAGGATCGTACTATGAAAGTAAGTGTCGAACTCTCTGCCATTCCCTCTATCTTCCTTTCACAAATTTTTAACCTGTGATCTACCTTCACAGAAAGAATCTTTTAAGCACGCTCGTTCTATCATAGACCTCATCCATTTCTTTCCATCAGGCATGACCGAGGTCAAGAGCAGGCCCATTTTGCAATTTTAAAAAGGAATAGATTTTGCATCATTCTGTGTCATGAGATGACGCAAAACAGAGAGGTATGGAAGAGGAAGACATTTTTTTTTAATTTTTTTTTGGGACAAGCCCGCCACACTATTCCCAAACCACTGTAACTCCTGTTAGCCAGAATCAACAGTGGCGACCACAAGAAAAGCGCCGAGACAATGAAGCTCGACGAAGTCCCAGAGAAATGATTTAACTGTCTTGGATCCCGCAACGAAATTAATCAGAAAAGAATAGCGGAGGAGTAGGAAAAAACATAGTTTCCACTTCCCTCCATATCAGCAGGAGACAGAACAGAACAAGGCCAATAGGCACACAGGGACGTATACAACTGAGATAAGCCCAGTTGCCTAGCACCACGGATATTATTGTCATTAATATTACTGGGTCCTAAGTTGTGAGCTGATAAATTTGATTCCAATAATAGGTATGACAAAATTGCTTGAACGCACGGAAATTTGTTCTAGTTTCTACAAGGTCCGTATAGTAAATAACTCCGGATGTAACCTGTACACTATTTAACATAATATTACGTTCATTCTGCCAAAGACTAGGTACACTCCCGTAAAATGTGATGTGCAGTTTGTTCAAATTCGCAGTCAGATGTAGAACATTGACAAAAAGGCGACTCAACAAGCTTGAAGGAAAATAATTTACTCTTAAAGTTACCATGACCTGTGAGAAATTGGGCGACACAGTGATCCACCTCCAGCCATGTCCTGGCCAGCCGCTCACGAACGGATGGAAAGAACTGGTGAAGATGTCGGACGGGGTACGGATGGAAAGAGGAAGACATGCTGCGCCGACCCCAAATGAATTGGGATAAGGGCATGAGAATGATGATGATGCACACACTTAAAAGCATTATAATACCTGCCGAACCGATGGCCGCCGTGACCGAAAACGATCAAGAATACTATAACGTTCCCATAGCACAAATTGTGATCCACACACGGGCTAAGCTCTCACAAAAGCTAGTTGGTAGTACGAAACTACTTGTGACCCTGAAGATGGAAAGTAAGCACCTAGAAGCTTCACCACCGTGCCAATTGGGCCAAAACCACTGGTTCATTACGTCATAGTAACAGCCGAAAGGCATTGAAATCCTGCGGAAATGAACTGAGGAAGTTCTCTCAATGAGGAAGTTATCTGTTTCCGAAAATGATAATTAAGAAGTTATACTAAATAAAAGAAACAATGCATGTTACTGCAATAGTGATGCAGATTGCATTTTGGTTGTAGAAACAATAACCCTTCTTTTGGGCTTCGCCGCAGTCGGGTAAAAATACAAATACCAAAACATTGTTAGTAAGGTCCATTGATGTATTTGTGTTTATTAATATATATTAATATATATTTATGTGTTTTTTAATATATCAATGGTAAGGTCAGAAGAAGTAGTAATATTTAGTACCACGGAACAGAAAGATTCTGTTCTGTGTTTAGTACCAATGAAAATGGAAAAGCCCAAGAGTAGGCTAGAACAGGCTAGCAAGAAATGAATGAATGAATAAAAATGAATGAATTTGAATTTGAAATAAACATCAGGCTGCTTAGCTTTTTTTCCAATTATTTTAGATGGACTTCCAGTCTAACCAGATGCAGCTGAATACCAACGTTTTCTTAGCAGCTGAGTGCGAGTGCGGCGCTCCGAAACAAACAATGTCTCATCACCTGCTGGAGTACCGCCTGAAATATAGAAGTAAAATCGATACGACAAAAAGAAGACCAGCAGTTTCTACACGGAGCAACTGCCTATCTGACCTCCTCAACCCAGTTAGTACTGGTTGTCAGACTCTCGGACTCGACCGGTCGAATTGATCCGTTTTGAAATAAAATAGCATTACTCGGATACATACATAGTTCATAGAATAAATAATAAGTAGGTAGTGTTAATCTGAAATACCTACTGACATCTTTGTATCATAAATATACAAATTAGCTACTTTACTAACTTACGCTGTTTTTTTAGTTGTTAATTAAATTAACAACCAAAAAAACAGCGTAAGTTAAAAAATAATTTATCGTAGTTTAGATTATACTTCATAGCTAATTTGTATATTTTATGACAATCTCCTGAATGATACAAAGATGTCAGTAAGTAATATTAAAACGAAAGCCATTTAATTTTTACAATTTGGAGATTATTCTGGCTGGCAGGCTGGCCCTTAACATCAGACTAATTTAAATACCTTTCGGATAAACTGGGAAACGTGACATCGACAATTAAACTTATCACCTTTGGTCGAATCGTCGAGCTTCAAGATTTTTATTTTTTTCAGAGTTATCTCTGAGATAAAATTAATAAAATATTATTCAGTAGGTACGCATTTTTGGATTCTAAAATAATTTACTTATCCTTACCGTTTTGAGAGAAGTGATGGTTGAAAAGTTCAGATAGTGGATTCTTCAGTACCAAATGATCATCATCTGCCTAGTAAACCCTTTTCCCCAACTATTTTGGGGTCGCCTACCAGTGTAACCTGATGCAGTTGAATACCAGTAGTTTTTTTCATGGAGCGACTGCCTTACTGTCCTTTACAACCCAGAAAGTACTGGATAATACGATACCCTTGCTAAGACTCGCTGTCCGACTTTCAGGCCATGTACCTTATGAACGACTGTCAAAGATCTCCCAATGCCGGCGAGACCAACGGCTAAAGGTACAAGTTGGTAGCCGACTGCACGCAGCAGCAGCAGACGACATGTCGTCGCTTCATGTCGTCACGACACGTCGTCGCGTCATGTCGCTGCAGTCATGATTTCGAACCCGACTGCAGACGGCATCCAGTTGGTGTAAACTGAAGACACAGGTTCCGATACATTTTCGGCTAAAGGACATAATCTCCTGTTGTTTCTGTTATCTATGGGCACTACTGATCTGCGGTCGGACGACACCGTGCGTCTGCCGCTCGACGACGCGTCGCTAGCTTCGTGTCGCTAACTACGGAGAGTATTTCATAGAAATACGTAGAAACCAGTCGTGTCGCCGCGACACGTCGTCTGCTGCGGCTTCGTGTCGCCCGCTACCAACTTGTAGGTTGGCAACTTGCCTATAATGTGAGGCACGTTCAGTAACAGATATGATGGTTAATTGATGATTTTTTAATTGATAAAGTACCTTTTAAGTGCTGTTTTCTTTATCAAGGCGAATTACCGATACGCGGTTTTAATGACACTTAAGATGAGCTCGTCAATTTTTGTGAATCATTTTATTTTTCAGGACATGAAGAGTGGATAAGATGAATAGATTGTGTACAAGTATGTATGAAGGAGAAAGGAGGAAATGATGACCCCAAATGGAATAGGACAAGGGCAGGTTGATGATGATTTATATTTCTGGACATGATTTTAAAAAACGCTGTTTTCCAAAATCATCTTTTCCGCCTATAAATCGACCTTTTTTTTTGGTGATGAAAACAAAAGGTCGATTTATATAACCCCCCCCCCCCCCCCCCCCCGCTCTTGGGCAGAGCGAAGGGGAGTGTCAGACTTCTACTGACTAAAAACCAAACCCATGTTCCTTCTTCGCCCTTGTGTCGGAGCCGCGTTAACCTTTCGATAATCCACAGCCCCGGCGGGCTATTAATCGACCTGACATTCTCTTCTAAAATGCCTAATCATTCTTTCCTATGATTTATAAATCTAGTAAAGCGGATACCACATGGAAAAGCAGGAAAACTTCTCTGTTACGTAACAGATTAATATCAGATTTTGATTTGCAAAACATCATCAATAATGATTTCTAGTCTTGATACGAGAATGCGTCATGTTGATTTGATATTTACGAGATTTTGAACCGATAAACGCTGAAACGCTTCATATCCTAATCGGCTGCGTCGTTAGTTTTGTCATACCGACACACAAACCGACCAAGACCCGGAACAACTGTTTGTAGGCCATACAAATATTTGTTCCGTACGGGGATCGAACCCGCGACATGCACTGCAGCTAATCGCTCAGCCACTGCACCAATCGTGCCGATGCACGCGATGCCGTCAAAATTTCATGATTCGTCTTCTCTGAGGCAATTAGGATAACGAACTAGTTAACGGGTCTGTTGCTTCAACAAATATGAAAATGACCATAATATATACAGAAACAATAATGCAGGTTCCTAAAACTCCCGTCGGGGCTGTGGCTTGTCGAAAGGATAACGCGGCTTCGACACAAGGGTGAAGAAGGAACATGGGTTTGGTTTTTAGTCAGTAGAAGTCTGACACTCCCCTTCGCTCTGCCCAAGAGCGGGGGGGGGGTTATTCGATGATTTTCCACCCACCAAAAAAATAAAAAAAAAGGTTCCTAAAACTGGCATGTCCTATAAGAAACAAAATTTTGATGACTACAGATTGCACCTCCACCAACACCACGCATGGTTGTTTACACACCAACCGCTATGTCTCACTAAACAAACAAATACATAAACTATCGTACCGTAGACCTATGTTTATCACTGATATAATTTCCAATTCCATTTTCCAGTGCTCATGGCCTTCCTTGTCATGCACAGTTCTATCAGGCACTGCGTCTGACAGGCACCCGGTTTATGGAATTACAAGTATCTTGCAAAGTAAATCATACAAAGGGCGATTTAAAACTGTTGACTGGCCTGTTGGTCTAGTGGTTAGTGACCCTAACTGCTATGCCGGAGGTCGTGGGTTCGAGTCCCACCCAGGACAATTAATGTTTGTGTGATGAGCACGATCATTTGTTCTGTGTCTGGGTGTAATTTATCTATAATATGTATGTATTTAGAAATACATAAGTATGTTTATCAGTTGTCTAGTACCCATAACACAAGCTCTGCTTAGCTTGGGACTAGATGGCGTTGTGTGATAGTTGTGGAATATTATTATTATAAAACAAATTTTGAAGAGAAAAGGCAATATCCCTCACTATATAAATGTAAAATATTACCTAAGAAGTTTTGTTGTTGTAAATTCATATTAATAGAGTTTATATCTGATGGGCAACCCAGCGTCGCAATAACGAATTAGCTATATTTAATCAATTGTTGACGTCGTCAGCGGATAATAATCATTGTTTTTAACGGATTTGTTCGTCTAGACATGATGTCACTAGTCCTTACGAAAGGCCTTTTAATTTATTTAAGTACTTATTTAATTTTTTTAAATAAAATATTGCGTCTCTCATTAATTGCAACTAAAATACTTACCTATTGCTCGGTGCATGTTGTTGTGTTATCAAAAATTCGAAACAAAAGATTCAGATTCAAAAAAGTAAACATGGTCCTGCACATAATTGGTTAGTTAGTATCCCGTTTTCAATGTCAGGTATTTAAATTGGATACTTTTTAAACTATATTTGTAAGTAAATATAAATATTTAATTTTTTTCTTATTTTAAATTTGATTTAAATCTTTTATAATTATTATTTTTTATTTTTGTTTATGTTATTTTATTATATTATTTTCATAATTTTCATAATTAATTATTTCATATTTATTTTATTTTTTATTGTTGATACTGATTCTATTGTGTTTTTTTTTCTACATTACAGAGCCCCGGAAACATCTCAAAGAATTTATGAACATGAAAAATCGTTATTATTGCCTATTGAATAACAGCTGATAACATTTTAATTACCATTCAATAATAATGATTAACGTCACTGATTATAAAACAATTTAGATTTTGATTAGTTTATCGAAATGCCTCAAGTAGGTAGGTACCTAAATACTTAGTCTGTAAGTAGATATTATTTTTTCCGATCGTGTTAGTATGATTAATTGTTAAAAAAAGATTTTTTGACTTTGGACGGTAAAAATAGGGACTAATAGGGAGGTATCCTTATTTATTTGTGTAGGTACAAATTCGTACTTATGTACCTACCTACCTTTTCTTCACTGGGTTAGCAATATTATGATTTTAACATACTTGTCGTGACTTGTTTAATAGCAAGCTAAACACAACCTTAACTCAACACTCAAAAAAAAAATTGAAAAGTGTTTAATTTCAGGAAAAATATCCATTTAGGTCAGCCATTTATAGCTACATACAACAACAATAATATCTGAATTTATATGAAAAAAATAGTAAAAACAGCCAGGAAATCAATAAAATATCAAAATAATTATAAAAGTTAGAAACGCTAATATAAATCGTTTATATTCGTTGCTCGAATTTAAATAATTCAGTAATTGTTAAAAAATAACGACAAATTATAAAGGTAAGAATAATAAGAAATATAACACCACTTATGCACGTGACGAAATAAAAATAGAACTCAGCAATGTAGTACCCAATATAGAATCAAGGTCACAGTCATCCAGTATTGTGAGAAAAAACGTACTCCGTAAGTGATTCATAATTTCAACGGGTCTCACAAGTGGTAGCGTGGCCGAGCGGTCTAAGGCGCTGGTTTAAGGCACCAGTCTCCTCGGAGGCGTGGGTTCGAATCCCACCGCTGCCAAATACTTTTTGTGTTTTGTACTGTTTCTTTAGTATTATGTAGTTTGCTGCTTAATTTTTAAGATAACTTATAATCAATTTAATCAAATTAATATGTTGATTTTGATTTCATTCATAATAAAGCAAATAAACCAATATTAATAAATAAAAAAAACATAACACTTTTTTTTTGGGTAGTCGAGTAAAAAGAATGTGCGTGTCCTATAGAACACCTCTGTCGCACCTTTCGGGGAGTTTAAGCGTGATGTTCTCTACTGCCGAATGCGCCTACCTCACGCTCACACTTCCCCACAGTCTTGCCTGCGCGATTACACGAATCACACAGTACATCGCGCGTGTGGTTTGTAATGGTAATACAGTTTTACCAACCATACGCGCGATGTACTGTGAAGTGTGAACGAAAAGTGTGGTGAGGCTTGAGCGTGTAGTAGGCCCATAACACTTCCTAGCACGTATAAAAATAAAATATTATTGTGAGTAATGTTATTTGTAAAGCTAAGATTTAAAACTAGATTTGAAGCTAATTAAATTATTATCTTATTTTATCTACAAAACAATTAACAAATCGTTACACACATAATAATGAGAAATAACGCCATGACAAGTATGTTTATTATTAATAATGGATAGGTACCTACGATAAAATTTTACAACAATGTCATGAGAACTAAAAACAATTGAATTTTTGTATCATAATTAAAACATTGTTGTCATTCTATTTAATTATTAATTTAGGTAAGTAAGTACCTATTAAATGTCAACCTCAAAGTAGGTAAATACCTAATAACTTTGGACGGCTAACTTATTTTCCATTGACAGCGATGCGGACGAATTTTTTATGTTCTGTTTGCTAACATAGCTTTAAACTGTTATAATCACTATCTACATAATATAAAACAAAGTCCTTAACCGCATATGTCTGTCTGTCTGTCTGTTCGAGATAAACTTAAAAACTCCTGCACCGATTTGCATGCTGTTTTCACCAATGGATAGAATGGTTCTAACCTTCCTGGTTTTAGTATAAAATTTGACCGATATCCACAGGGGTGAAGTACCTATTTACCTTGTTAAATATTTTATTTTTTATTTAGTTTTGCCTACCTACCTTCATCAAATAATTTGACATGAATATTTAATTTTATAATTATTTTATTTGTTTCGTTACGTAACATACGGCGAAAATAGGGTAAAAAAAACTAATTAGTCCGTCACATAGATTAGGTAGGTATCAAAAAATATTAGACACGTATTTTTTTCTTTTTGCACGTAAACCAAAAATGAAGACGATAAAGTGCTTCGAAAACTCGTGTGACGTTACATCGCACTGCATTTTTTACCACGTAGTGCCGTCAAAAGCCCCCACTCCTGATCTTTGACGCGTTTTATCTTCGTCAATTTTTATTAATTTGATAAAACAAAAAACACGTCGTACCTATCCAATATTTTTCGGTAATTAATCTAACCGACGGACTAAACGGAATCATATTTTTTTACCCAGGACACATCCCTATTAAAAGTCGTCTACCTGCAATAATTTTTGCGAAGAGTTACTAATCATGATGTAGGACTAGGTACGGTCAGCATCAGAAGTATATAACATTACTCAAAGTTTCGAAGCTGTTTCTTAACCGACTTCCCAAAAAGGAGGAGGTTCTCAATTCGATCGGTATGTTTTTTTTTTAATAAAAACTTGTTAGATACCTATTACTCGTTACTACATGTTATTGGAATTTAAGGACTATTTTAACGAATAATCTTCTGAAACATTAAAAATAATAGGTAGAGTCCTGTACATAAAAGAATTAAAATTCCGAAATGTTCAGCTACTTCTGATGCTGACCGTACAGGTATGGTTCACGGCTTCGTGAAGGGTCCGTTTACACCTTGAATTTATTCAAGAGTGAATTCTCTCGTATACCTAGTTATAAAAAGTATAGAAAGCTTTTCTTAAAGACATTATTATGCACCTTTATTAAAGAAAATAAATAAGATGTATTCTTGTTTTATTTTCTAGCTAACAGGCCCCAAATGATTATTTTCATTGTTATTAAACTTTCAGATCGCCCAATTAAATAGTGCTTGGAGTTAAAAACTATTATGTAGGTAACTTACAAATCTAAAATTTCGAATTTCTATGAGCTTTTAGAAGATATCGTATTCATATTATGTTCGTGGTTAGTTTAATAAAATAATGGGTGATTTGAATAAAACTAAGTTAAATTTAACGAACGTTAATTTAGAAGTTTGCAGATTCGTCTCAAAATTAAGTTGTTTTAGTCTTTCTTGCTTATCTTTCAGAACGTTTTAATGTATGTAAGTACCTATATATGTAGGTAAGTATTTTTTTAAGTACCAATATATCTTTTCTAAGATGTTTTTCTGTTTTACACCTACTGTGTATTGTCTCTACATCACCCTAAGGTAGACTGGTAGAAAATGCCCAAGGCATCAAGTCCACCTTTGTACGTTTTGTTGTGCATAAAGTTTATTAAACAAAAAAATAAGTAATAATATATCTACACGTCATTTACATAAGTAGACATATATTGGCTGAAGCCAGACAGTAATGCAAATATTTTATTATAATTTAAATTGCAAGTTGCATGTTGACATTCATAGGTGAGCCGCATCCATAGCCTTGACACTGATATTTCATAGAATATTAGCTGGCAAAAGAGAATAGTGAGAGGAAATGAAATACTACATTAGCTAGTTCTTTTTTATTATAGAACTTAATAGTCTATGTACCTACCTACATAGTTACCTACTCAGATGAATTAGTTTTTCACGTTTTTTTTAATAATTCGTATTCCAGCCTCTTTTATTTAAAGTTAAAGTTGCACACTATGTACGAAAATAAAAAAGTATTTTGCCATTTGTGGGGATTTTCTTTTTCAGAAGTTCAATTTTATGGGTTTTTGGGAAAGGTTTGGGGAGACGATTATCGGGAATATTTTTCAGGAAGCTAGTTTATTAATCTGAACACCTGAATAATCATAATCATCCCAATTTTGGTCAAATCATACAACCACACATAAAGGTATTGCCGTAGCGTAGCTATTACTTGTACATAATGTACAAAATATATGCAATTAAAATATTTACATTTCATGTTATAATATTACCTACACAATAACACGTAAGCTAAGTAGGTAGGTATCATATTGGGCAATATTATGACAATCTAACCTTAGTCATTTTTAAGTTCCTTTAAAAAGTACCTAATCCTTTAGCTTTAATACCTAGTAAGAATTTAGGTAAGTAGGTACCTTAGGTACCTATACCTATATTATTAATTTCCTTGCTTACGTGTGTTTAAAATAAATAGTAAGCACGCATTTTTTTATCGTATAATGCCTTTTTGTACTACATGCAGTTTTTTTGCTATAGAATAGTTTTTTTTTTAGGTACCTACCTACCTAACAAAGACCCATAGATTTTCTCGTGTATTTACAAATAAAGTCTCAAGCTTTAGATAATTATTTTATTCTGTAAATTAATGGAAGCTTCTAGAATTCAGGCCGGTCTGTAACCATATCTACCTACCTTTTGGGTTAACAATTGTTACAGAAAAGTTAATCACTTTCCCGCAAGAAGTACCTAGGACCTTTTCATTACACAACGTGAAAATTAGTGTTTAAGGAAAAACAATAATATACCTAACCAACCGCACATAGAACAAACGTCAAATCAATACCATCAAACTAAATTGAGTTGTACACTAAATATTATAAGGTGCTATTTCATGCAACATCACTAAGAAAATGTGAGACACCACGTGGCCGGACCGACGACGTGCTACCTATCGATTTTATAGTTATACGACGACCAGACGAAAACATTCAAACTAATATTCTAGTTTAAACTGAAAATCTACACACAACATTCACTAAACACTGGTTTTTCTAGGAAAACAGTTTAAAAAGCACAGTTTTACGCATTCCACTGAAAAAAATAACATTTATGACACTCTACGCTAAGAAAGTCACAATTTCGTAAATCTACCGGCTAGTAGCACTCACCATTACATGGTCGGTGCTAATATCCACCCGCACTCAACGAAAACGGACGTCAAACTGGCGAAATTTCACGATTTTTTACGTCTGTGGTATTCGATTTTTCGAAAACAGCTGTTTCCAGAACGATTTGACCTCCGCGCACAACCGATCGTTACGCGAACGCGTCTCAGATTAAATTGGCTTTAACGGTGTCAGGGGTCATTAACGCGGCGAAACTCTCTTTTTAAAACTTGCAGCAATGCGCTTTATTGTCTATTATTTGAAAATAACATTGTGCAAGCTGTTATTAATAATAAAAACTGTCTCCCAGTGCAATTTTGCCAAGTTTAGTTGTTATTAATAGAAAATAAGACGCCATTTTGCACTGTCGGGGCAGAGAGCGCATGCGTAGCGTTAAGGGCAAGGGTAGCGAACGTCTAAAGACATTATTTATTCCGAAATAAGCTTGTAACTCGCCAGACGTCACGGTTTCATTATTTTTGCATATATTATTTATTTGTTCAGCTGGAAAAGAGTGAAAAGGATAAAATGTATGTTCGCACTCATATCAAGTAACATTTCTTATTGACAAAATGAATGACAGGTGTGTTTTGAGTGATATCTATTGTTTTTTGATGTATTTTTCCATTTCTTGGCTACGTAGGTACGTAACTTTATGCAAACCATACAAGTGAAGTCAATAAGTAAGTGAATACGTGACTGAAACACTTGGTATGCAATAAACATAGTTAAGATCTTATTTTCTAATTAAATAGAAGTTGAATGGATTAAGGCGGGGTTGCAGTAATTTTAAGATTTTTGAACCTATAAAAATCGAACTAAATACGAGTTTTTTAATAAATAAAAATCATTACATAAAAATTGAACATACTCTCTAGTAAATCGTAAAGATAGAAACGCGATTTAGAATGATCGGCTCGATACTTTTTTTTATCAAACATGACTCTAAATCACAATTTCAAACGTGTAGGTACTGCAGGTACTGCTAAGACATTTCATCATGAATTTATATGAAAGTTATATCAGTAGATAGAACTTTTTATTCTGAAGTAAATGGTGAAAACAGATTGTATAATTTCTTTATAGTTTTTCTCCAAGAAGCAAAAAACAGTCAAAATTTAGGCATTACACCGCTCGCGCGGCAGGGCGGGGGGCGAGGTCGTGCGTACATAAAAACAAAGTACTGCAACCTCGCCTTAAGAGGAGCTCTTGGCTAAATAAATTAGAACAGTCGCTGGAGTTGAGGTTCAGGTTAAGCCACAATAGCCTAGGTTGGTAAGTACGTGGATGGGATCACCTAGTTCATCTACACACCGAGTTTCCTCCGTACCTCGGAAAACACGTAGGTCTGTATCTCGGTTCACTCGTGCCAAGCGACGACGGTGTATTAGCACAGAATTAACACTGGATGGATGAAATGGCGTTAAGTCTTGGAAACCGCATTCCCCTTATACACAAGGGAAAGATTTATAAAACCATGGTTGTTGCTGCCTTGTATGGATCAGAATGATAAGCCACAAAAGGCATGAATGAAAGGCAATTGCATGTGGCTAAGATGAAAATGCTAAGGGAGATGTGTGGTGTAACGCGAATGAATAAAATAAGGAATGAGTACATAAGAGGAAGTCTGAAATGAAAGTGGTGATGGTGAGTGAAAAGTTGTGTGGAAACCGGTTGTCGTGGTATGGGCATGTGATGCAGAGGAATGAGGCAAATATTGTGACTAAGGTTTTGAATAGGAATGTAGATGGGTATAAGGGTAGATAGAGTAAGACAAAGAACCGATGGATTAACTGTGTGAAGGATCATAATCAAATGGCTAGAAAGGAGGTGACTGCTGAGATGACGAGTAGGTAATAGAGAAGTATGGAAGAGGAAGACATGCTGCGTTGACCCCTAATAAATTAAATCTGTTTTGGCTAATCTCCGAAACAGCTGGACTGATGTTGACGGAACTTTTAGTACCAGAAAGAAATGTTACAAGATGTAACTTGGGCTACTTTTATTTTAGAGTAGCACTTTGCCCGCGACTTCGGCCATCATCATCATCATCAGCCATAAGACGTCCACTGCTGGACAAAAGCCTCCCCCATAGAACGCCATAAAGAACGGCAGCCTGCCGTTTGCATCCACCGGTTGCCCGCGACCCTCACGATGTCGTCGGTCCACCTGGTGGGAGGCCTGCCAACGCTGCGTCTTCCGGTTCGTGGTCGCCACTCGAGAACCTTTCTTCCCCATCGGTTGTCCATTCTTCGAGCGATGTGGCCTGCCCATTGCCACTTCAACTTGCATATTCTGCGAGCTATGTCGGTGACCCTGGTTCTTCGGCAAATTTCCTCATTCCGGATTTTTCCGCACAAAGAAACTCCGAGCATAGCTCTCTCCATGGCTCGTTGCGTGACTCTGAGCTTCTCTAAGAGGCCAGCAGTTCCAAGGACCATTGTCTCTGTGCCATAAGTCATCACTGGCGACACACACTGGTTATACACCCTCATCTTAAGACACTGCGGAATTTTGGACGAAAAGATGTCGCGTAGTTTTCCGAACGCTGCCCATCCGAGTTGGATTCTTCGGGCGACCTCTTTGTCGAAGTTCGATCTACCCAGTTTAACAGTTTGTCCCAGGTAAACATAACTATCGACAACTTCGAGAGTATCGCTCCCAACAGTTACTGGTACGGGTGGAACACGGCCATTCGACATAACTTTCGTCTTGTCCATGTTCATTTTAAGACCCACCTGTTGAGAAACGTTACTGAGGTCTCTGAGCATTGTGTTCATATCCTCCAGCGATTCAGCCATGATGACTATATCATCGGCAAAATGAAGGTGAGTGATATATTCGCCGTTGATGTTGATGCCGAATCCGTCCCAGTCCAAGAGTTTGAAAACATCCTCCAATGCGTTCGTGAACAGTTTCGGAGAAATAACGTCTCCCTGTCTCACGCCACGATTTCGTCCGCGTCGTACTTTAATAGTACATTTTAGATACAATTGCGGAAAGTTTGTTATTGCATTCGAGACGGAATGAACGACCGAACCGTATGGCAAGGGCGTTCATGGGCCAGTAAGAGTTGGGAGGCTGAGGCTACAGTAGGCAGCGATTTGCGAATTTTTTGAACTGAATTGAATTGATGTACGGTGTAGCCATATACGTGAGCATTCATTTACTTGTTTTAATCGCTCATGTGTCGCAGGTCGCGTCGCGGCCTAATGTAGCCTCAGCCGGAGAGTTGGGTTAGGCTGTGGAGGTCAGATATGCAGTTGTTCCATGTAAAATACTGGTATTCAGATGTATCTGGTAAGACTGGAAGCTAAAACCAATACAGTTGGTAAAAGACTAGGCAGATGACCACTCACAAATTTTTTGGGCAAAGAATCAGCATCGCCACCAACGTGGGAATGCTGCCAGCCTTCTGGGCATTTTTCCTGTTGACAGTGGTGTGGACGAATTTCTTGATGCCCTGTAATCCTTCTCTTTTTGATACTTGTATATTTTATTATAGTTTTAGTTCTATAAATTAAAATTAATTCTATTTAAAAAGAAAATAATCACTTTGATTTGTTTTACATACGGGTACTGTACTACTATCTGTGTACATTCCTAAGTATTCCTTTCTTATTGGAAGTCGGGGGACGTCCTTTAAATAGCTCGGAGCCATATGGTTAGGGTTGCCACCTCCCCATGAAAACCCCGGATTTTAGAGCCCAGAACCCGGACATGCCAACAGGTTTCTTTTAAAATAGTCACAGTAAAAAAACAGTTGAAAATGTCAAAAAAACCTTTTTATTTATTTTCAACACATTTGCTCGAAAAATGCATTTACGGAGCCTGTATACATTGTTCGAAAGTTAAAAATTACGCACTATACAACGGAACGTGTGGTAATAGTATATTTCATTATAAGTGCGGAAAGTCTGTCATTGCAAAGAGTTCCGACAAATGTCTAGCCGAGCCGAGGCACAGCCGACGGCGAGGGTTGACAGTCGGAACAAGTTGCAATGACGGTTCCGCACGTGTACTGAACAACTATTTTTAATACAGTTGCGAAAAAATGAAGCAATTTTATAAAATAATAAAACCGTAATTAAACTCGCAAAGAACATTTTTGAAAATGGCGCCTATCGTAACAGAATATAAGCAGAGATTTTTTTGTTTTCTTTACCTATTCTGGGTAGGCAAAGGGAACTATGCCCATACAGCCAAGCCTTCAGTAGATTTTTTTTATTGATATGAAATAAAAATGAAATTTAATGAGATGAAATGGAATGAAACCTTTAACTCATTGAATCAAATAATTAAATCTGATATTGAAACAAATTAGTAGCTTCTTTAGAAATATTTGCATGAATCATAAAAGCTTCTATGATTTTATTTAGTAAATACTTCGTGGTTGGTTTTTTTTTTAATGGACATTATTTTGACAGTTGGGAAAGAGAACGCACGAGTTCGGGAAAGGTAAAGAAAAAGCACGAGTACGTAATAGCCCACATCCCGAACGCTATACGTCCCTGCAATACGCCACTTTTTGAGCAACTGTATTAAAAAATATGTACTCTCACCTAAGTCCGTGCGGTAAAATTGGTACTCTCACCTAAGTACCTATTTTACCGCACGGTCCCTATCCCGTTGTTTAGCACCGTTCGTATTCTTTACGGTTTTTTTTTTAATTTCCATAAAAAGTAATACAAGAATTCCACCAAGGAGTTTCACATATTACTAGAATAAATAAGCTGACTGAACGAACCTCCTTGGAAGAGCTTTTGTTCAATACGTTTGTCTCACTTTAATACTAAAGAGTAAATGAGATGAAAGTTGTAGTTCTAATTTTCACCACGTGCATGTGGCGCCATTTGCAAATGCGCGGCATTTTAATATTAAAACGTCAAAGGTTGTTGCGACTTTCCGACTGTTATTTAAAAACAAAATAATATGAGTTCAAGCGAATCCGATATTAATATTATGGAATCTACTCCACCTGATATTTTAAATGAGGCGCAAATTGCAGAAAACAGTCTCTTGCCGCCAAAATCGCGAGAGCGCTATCTACCTACAATAATTTATTTTTATAGCATGGAAGACTCGAAGAAATACTCAATCATTCTCTGAAAATGTTTTGATGGCTTACTTCAATGAATTACGTGTGAAGTATAAACCGTCCTCAATGTGGTCAATATATTCAATGTTAAAAACTACTCTAAAAACCAATAATGACATAGATTTAACAAAATACATATAAGTAACTACATGTATTTTTGAAACGACAGTCAGATGGCTATACAATACAAGCAAGAAATTAAAAGTATTCACTGCAGCTAACGTAGGAAAATTTCTTAATGACGCGCCAGATGAAAAATATTTAGGAACTTAGGTACGTTTTTAAATTTTTTATTTGCCATTAAAAATAGTTTGAAAAAGTTTGTTACATTACATAATTGTACTGTTTTCTCGCAAATGTGTTGAAAAACGTTGTATGATACACATGCAGAAATTGGTTTTTACAAACTCGTGACTATGGTAACCCCTCGACTTCGTCTCGGGCTTACATTCGTCTACTCGTAGTATCATAAATAACTATTTCAGACCTTAAAATTAAATTGTCATCTATTATCATCATTTTAAAAGTAGGTACCTAACAAAACATAATCTTATTACAGTTTGTTACAAATTGTTTTCATCGCGCGGCGTGCGGGCACAGTGCGTGTGTCGCGGCCTCGCGGGCGGCCTAAGACTTAAATTTTTTTAACCCTGTCCGGGTTTAAAAAAATTAAGCCCTGCCCGAACGCTCCCCGGACGTCCTTTTTAAACTAGGACAAATCCGGGGAAACCCGGACGGATGGCAACCCTACATATGGCACGAAGTAAAAGGCGCTAAAGCTTGTGATGGCGCGATATTGGATTCTTGATAAAAGGCACAGATTGTGTTCAAAAATGCATGACAGCGGAAACGGTACGAAGCATGTAGGATCTGCTTGTAGTTTTTGATTAGGTACCTATATTAGTCTGTTAAAGATTTTTTTCCAAAATCATATTGTATAACGAATTACCTAGGGTTATCCTAATACAACTGCCAAAGCACTCCTTTGAACGGTTGAGCCCCAAAAGCACATAATACATTTTTCAATACACTTCCTCGAAAACTAGCTCTTATTGCACTACGATTAGGTTCGACATGAATCATATTTCGCACGCGTGCGGTAATAAGAATACAGCGTGCTGTATAGTATATTTCATTATAAGTGCGGAAAGCCTGTCATTGCAACGAGTTCCGACAAATGTCTAGCCGAGCCGAGGCACAGCCGACGGCGAGGGTAGACAGTCGGAACAAGTTGCAATGACGGTTCCGCACGTGTACTGAACAACTATTTTTAATACAGTTGCGAAAAAATGAAGCAATTTAATAAAATAATAAAACCGTAATTAAACTCGCAAAGAACATTTTTGAAAATGGCGCATAACGTAAAAGAATCGCAGAGATTTTTTTTTCTTTACCTATTCTGGGTAGGCAAAGGGAACTATGCCCATACAGCCAAGTCTTCAGTAGATTTTTTTTATTGATATGAAATAAAAATGAAAACCTATAACTCATTGAATCAAATAATTAAATCTGATATTGAAACAAATTAGTAGCTTCTTTAGAAATATTTGCATGAATCATAAAAACTTCTATGATTTTATTTAGTAAATACTTCGTGGTTGTTTTTTTTTTAATGGACATTATTTTGACAGTTGGGAAAGAGAACGCACGAGTTCGGGAAAGGTAAAGAAAAAGCACGAGTACGTAATAGCCCACATCCCGAACGCTATACGTCCCTGCAATACGCCACTTTTTGAGCAACTGTATTAAAAATATTATTACCGCACGCTGTAATCATAGAGCAGCGGTAATTCGATTAAAACTTATGAAATTAAAAAAAAAACACCACTGACTATTATAGAGCAGGCGTGTTTTTTTTTTAATCTCGCCATTTTGATCTGCGTCTTTACAGCGTAAATATTTTTTGAATATTTAAATTGTGTTTGTAAAAAGAATACTACTAATAAACGTAAATGTTTTAAACAATTATTTACTTTTATGAACAAGTAAGCATTTTTTTGTGTTCTTAATTAAAAAATATTTAAATTTTATATTTTTCCTGTGAGGCTGTTTGGCGGCTTTATACCTTTGCTTCTTTTTCAACCTGGCGAAATCAAACCGCGGAAAAAAAGTAAATTAAATCATAGTCTCATCAAATTTGTTGACAAAAACACATAACGTTTTTAGTTAATTTCTTCGAAAGTGTATTGAAAAACGTCGTTTGATACACGTGGGAATTTGTTATTGCATTTCTCGACCCCATGAACACCCTCGCCATACGGCTCGGGTGTTCAATCTGCCTCGAATGCAATAACAAACTTTCCGCACTTGTATCAAAATGTACTAAAGGAGTTGACCTATTCCCAGAAAAAATTAATCAATAATGTTGGTACATTTTCAAAATGGGCCAACATTTTGGAATGTCTCTTACAAAATAACTGATACATGAAGGACATTCTTAGATCTACATTTCAGTGGATAATTAATTATGACTAAAGGGGAAAAGAGAAATTAAAATTATAGATACTCCGGGCACACTAAACTTTGCTGAAAGAAAACAATCCATAGGTAGGTACTATAATTTATTGGATGAACTTACCATTTCTACGTCACCGCCATTTCACTTCACATCACATCACAATTAATTAACATTCATAACAACACGGTTATAACAATAACTTTAATAATGCGTCAATTAACAAAACATATCGACTCAATGAAACTGTCGAATTCAATAAACTGACGAGTGAGGTAACCGTAAAACCGACTAGTGTTACGCGAACTCATTATTTGACCAACTACCCTCATTTTGGAAACGAAAATTAATTTTAAAGATTTTACCACCAATCCGTTGTCCGGTTTCGACTGTCAGGATGGTAAGCTAGCAACCCGGTTTGAAGAAATCCTTCAATGATATTTTGCAACATGAAGGCATAGAACGCGGCGTCAAAGAGGATGTCAACAACATTGCAGGGGCCGCCAGGGCCGATGCCTGCTGGGGCTGCGCGTTGTTCGAAAGATATACCGCGGCCATGGACACAAAGGGCTAAGAAGGAGCTCTGGGTGGTTTTTAGCCACCCAAAGTGGGAGGAGTCATTTGATGATTTCCAACCCTCAAAAAAAATGTAAGGAATTTCTGGGAGTTCGCCACTCAACTGATCTTATGACCTAGAGCTTTCACTTCCACTTTCCCGATATTGCCAAGTCATCTATCGACACGGCTCGGAGGTGGGATGTCGGCACATAAACGAATTACTATTCGACCCATACGCTGGGTGTTGCACCGAAAGTATTAAAAAAGGCGACAAAGGCAGTGCTTATTTCTAGTGGTTACTTTCTGTGCCAAAAGATAACCCCATAAATGATTAAAAACATGCGAACTTAGTGTTCTAAAATGAAAAAATTGCCTATGTAGGTAGCCTTCCCCTTTTTTTTTGGGAGGGTGGGAAATCATCAAATGACTCCTTCCGCTCTGGGCAGAGCAGAAGGGAGTGTCAGACTTCTACTGACTAAAAACCACCCATGTTCCTTCTTAGCCCTTTGTGTCGAGGCCGCGGTATCTCTTTCGAACAACCCGCAGCTCCGGAGCGCGATGTAGCCTTCCCCTAATCTCAAAGTTAAGTTAGGTAGGTAATTTAATATTCAAATATCCGCCTGAAAAACAAGAACATTAGTAAAGATGACCTAACAATTACAATAATTTCCAAATGAGAACGGAAATAGACCATAAAGCTTTGTTCGTAATGACGCGATTAAAATCTAAAGTGTTAGGTACTATAATTCTCACGTGAAGAACATTAGCATTTTTGTTGGAAGTGAATCTGCCCAAATCTGTTTCTTATTACAACGTAGTACAATGCTACTTGACCCAAATTTCGATGCAACTAGCGTCGTTTGCGTAAATGCAAATGAAAGGCATAGCAAATTGTGCGATGAAGGTTTTAACAACTCCTAACGACAATTTAATAAAAGCTGAGATACCTACTTAGCGGCTTTTTTTGTAAATGATTATTGCACGGTAAGTGCATTACTAAACTTAAGTAGTCTTTAGTTTATCAATACATGCAATTAAAAAAAAAAACAGTGGTTATGATAACTGCAAAAAGTATATTTTTTATATTTTACAAAAAACACATGACAGTGTGTAAAAAAACTGTAGACCGCGCCATCTATTGCTTTGAATTAAAACTAATACTAGCGCACTCTAGTGACGAATAAAAGTATTACTTGCAATCCCATTTATGTAAGTGCTTCAAACTACTCACCGCTAGATGATGCTGATATAAACTAAACTACTAAACATCTCAAATTATATTGTTATTGTTAACTTAACATTAAAAAAATACTATTCGTGTAATGATTAACAAAAAAATTAGCACAATAAATAAAATAATAAATCAAAACAGAAAAATAAAATCATCTAATCTTTTCTTTTCACTACTGGTAACACCTCTCATCAATTGTCACTGTCACAAATCAACGGCTGGTATTTTTTTCAAAGTTTCAAACGTTTTCGTAGCTCATGGATAATTTCATTATTTTTGTTTGTTTTACAAAGTTTTGATAAAAATGGACACTAAAACCTCACAAACTAAACCGAAGAACCGTAAGCACATACATCTATTTAGCAGTTTATGGGAAAATCAAAAGTTTTATCGTGTGACATGGAGAAATAATTTTACTCGTGGTTTTTCAGGATTCCTGAAGCTATCTTTGAAGAAATCCAGACCAAAAGCAACTCAAGACATTAATAAACTTAATAGAAGTTCAGATGTGATTATACTTGACGAGTCTTTTGATAGACTGAGAAATGATTTTCTAAAAACTGTAAGTACCTTGTCTACATCAATATGTTAATAACTTTTCAGTTTAATCACTTCAAATACTTATGGAAATAACAGTAAGTAATCAGAAGGCAACAATGTATACCTACCATTGTTATTAATGATATAAGCAAAACATAGTAACTTCTTATGTAGTGACAACAACAACATGTTTTCATTTCCCCTTTTATTTAAAGATCAAAACTACTGGAGGACACTGTCAATACTCTCTAGTTATCATAGTTTAAACAGTTTAATGTCAATTGTAAAGTTATTGAATACTGCCAAGTATTCAATGATTCTAGATTCACATATTATATTTTTGTACAAGCTCTTCTAATTTTCCTTTTATCATACTCTACAATGGGTAATTTTTTCCATACCAGGCACAGTCTAGTCAGAAAATATATTCTCCGATAACTATAAATGATTCCTGTGAACTTTCATTTAATGATGACCTACCAAAGATTACTATCAATGGAAAAGAAAATGAAAAGGAACCTAGCAGGAATGGCAACGTAAGTGAAATTGACTTATTTTACCAATATAGCTATTAAATGTGTAAGTTTCTGTGTACCAAACATGTGTATTACTCGATGACACAAAAATTTATGTGAAATTCTACTATTTTACTTCGTTTTGCCAGGACTTTGACGCATCTTGATGTGTGTTCCTAATTCTTAAAATATCAGCATATTCTATGAATGAAGACTACAAAACTCAATTTTGTGTTAAGTTATTTATTCATTCAAGTTACAACTATCGTTACAGGGATTGTTACACCTAATTCAGGCTAATTCAATAGTGTACTACAACACACAACAACTGTTAGTGTTCAACTATTATTCCTAACACAGGATTACTACGTAAAGAAATGTTCAGAAAAAGACCATCATCATCCTCTTGTCCTTATCCCAATTCATTTGGGGTCAGAGCATCATTTCTTCTTCTTCCATACTTCTTCTGTTGCTCGTCATCTTATGTTACACTTCCTTTAGAACAAGACCATGACATGATATTAATCTGCTAAAAATAAAAGGAAAAGAAGGAACAAGTTAGTAGTCTTGTTTGGTATCTTCAGCAGTCTGCTGACTTAGGCCTCTCCAATCGCACAATATCCAATTCTTCACCAGCTACTCTGTGAAGCTCCTTTCCCAAGCTTGAAAACATCTTACACTATGTTTGCTGAGTAGAGTGATTACATTAAAATGAAAACTTTCCCTGTCAAATTTCAGTACTCCTTCAACTGCTCACGAGAAGATCCATCACCAACCAAAGAATCACGACCCAGCATCGGAGGCTGGTCGCCAGCACAAAACATCATCTGTGCCACACCCAGACACGAACCCACACCATCATCACCGAGAGACATAGCCAATGAATCACAAGAACAATGCTCTATAAAGAAAATACACTTGTCGCAGAAGAAACTATTAAACGATTTATATGGAGACCAGTGGAAATCAATACCAAAGTTATTTAAAGCAATAAAAGCGAACTATGAAAACGACACAGTCTCAAAGAAACTGCGGTTTGATGATGACGAGAGTGATAAAGAGAATATAAGACATGACTTGAAACGTAACAAAATGTTATACTTGACTGATTCCGAGGCAAAACGTAAAGTTGACGTAGCCAACGAAACTGACAAACGGTCAAAGAAGAAATTATACACGGAAAAGGTTCCAAGTACTCCGGAAGTACCTAAAGTTAAGTTAAGAAATGTGAACAGTACTACGAAGAAGATTAAGGTGAAGAAAGCTATGAGTGTGACTGAATTGGTGGAGACGATGCAGGATGATGTTGATGTACTGGTGAAGAAGGTTGGCAATGTATGTGTTACTCCAATAGTTAAGAGTGTACAAAGGATAAGTTTTATCGGTTCTTTGGCAGGTAAGACAAACTTAAATTGAGGAATAGTTTTCTTTTCTAATTTTGTGTATTTGTTTTTGGGAAAATAAATAATTATATCCTTAGTTTAGGTATTAGTGTTTGGACAAATGACAAATTAGATAAATTGGCGAAATATACAGAAATGACGCGTATCTTAAGACGATAAAACCAGCGGTCGTTGACCTCGCAATCAGCTGTTAGTTTTTTGATTTAGGCCAGTAAATTATTTTACGTCCTCTGATCTCAAATTGCGATAAAAGACATTGTATCCATTCAACTGAAAAACCGATGACATGTTGACATTCATCAACTAACACTGGACCTGGGTGGCAGATTAAGGCCCTCTCACAGAGAAAGGAGGCCTGTGTCCCACCACATTCAAGCCCAGGCTTATTCTTATAACTGGGAAAATGTGTCTGTTGTTGTGTACCATTGGCACATTTCTGTCTGACAGGGGGCTTAAAATGGACATTCAGCAGAATTTTTACACGATTAGATACGCTACATTTCGTATACTGGGTCACAAAGTAACAATTGTCACTATTTGTATGTAACCAATTTACAGCATCTATGTCACTTCAAAACCCTCATTGACAAAAAATTTCCCCCTTACAGAAAACGTCCCCTCCTGGAGATGCCATGTAGAAGCCATACAATACAGGAACAGTTACAAAACTCTGAAGGAACAACTAGCAAGGAGGCTGTTCATTGAGTTCAATAAAGGCGTGTTTGACAACGCTATGGATGCTGATCTGCCTATATTGTGGGATACGAAACTCAGGACTACAGCTGGGTAAGTGATCATTAATTTTATTATACAACATCAAAAACGGAGAAGGTTCTGTGTTCGGCTATGCTTATGTATTTTTTAAATCTATTTATTTCACAATTATGAACCGATTTTAAAAAATATTTTTCAAACAACCAACTTCTAAAAATATATATAATCAATGAAACAAACAAGTCACCGACTTTCGAAAGTGCAATTATTTCCCGCTTTTTTGTGTTTATTTGGAAGTTGGTTGTTCTTTTTTGCAAAAAAGTCATAAAGTAGCTGTAATCTGCCTAAAGGAGATCGGACATTTTAGTATGGACTTTGGTCCAAGTGGCGTCGGATGATGAGAACTGCTTTATTTATTAGATAATTTAATATTATAACACTTACTATACCCGCAAATAAATCGACACATGGAGAAAAAAGTAATTGACACCTAAAGGTATATCACCCATATCATTTAAAGGAGTTTTTTTTTTATGTTTGTTAGCTCATAACTTGCGACTGGGTGAACTGATTTTCATGATTCTTTTTTAATTTGAAAGCTGGTGCTTCCCGTGTCGTCCCATTGTCACCATTTCAATATCTGATGATGGGATCTTGTAGAAATCGGGGGAACTCTTCAATAAATAACAGCAGATTAACCGCGATTGTTGCTATAGCATATCTAAGCATTGTTTACGCCATCACACAACATAATATCACGCCTGTACTCACTACAAAGGTTATAAAAACTATTTGGTGAAGATCTGATGAAGAACTTCGGAGATAGGCAACGGAACTCCTCAATTAATGATAGCAAATGGACTGGGATTGCTGAAATCTCATGACTGTCTATTGTTTACACCAGTTCATAACATAACATCACGCCGGTACGTTGTGAAGGGGTAAGCACATGTGAACCACTAAAAAGTGAAAAATAAAAACTTTTTCACAAAAAATAAAACCGACTTCGACAAAAATAAAACACAAAAAAGTGAAAAATAAAAAATCAGCTTCAGAAGTCGGTGGCAAAAACATGAAATCAAACAAACAAAAGTCACCGACTTCAGAAGCTGATTTTTTATTTTTCACTTTTTTGTGTTTTATTTTTGTCGAAGTCGGTTTTATTTTTTGTAAAAAAGTTTTTTGAAGGATACACAACGGTGAAGACCGCGCTCTCCGAGGCTCGTCGGCGGGCCAAGGAACAGGCCCGCGAGGAGATGCTGGAGACTCTCAACAGAGATCCGTGGGGGCGCCCTTATAAGATGGTGTGGAATCAACTCCGCACCCGGGCCCCGCCGCTGACGCAGAATCTCCGGCCTGAGCTCGTGGAGGACGTGGTGAGCGCTCTGTTCCCTTCGCGAGGGGAGCATCGTCCCCCGCCAATGGCTCCGCCACCTGCGGTGCCGGAAGCGGACCACTCAGGATCAGGATCTGATGACGACATTCCGGAGGTGACTGGGGTAGACCTGAGAGTGGCGGTACGGAGGCTTAAGGCCAAGAATAACTCCCCGGGGCCCGATGGCTTGCCTGGCAAAGCCTGAGCCCTGGCCTCAGATTCAGAGGCTCTTGGACCCCAACTGGAGAGGAAAGAGGCCAGTTCCCGCTTCGTTGGAAGACGGGGAAGCTGGTCCTCATCCAGAAGCCGGGGCGCCCTGCGGACTCGCCGTCCGCATACCGGCCCATTGTGTTGCTCGACGAGGTGAGCAAGCTCTTTGAAAGAGTAATTGCAAACCGGCTCCCCGAGCACCTTGAGGGAATGGGTGCGGATCAGCAGTTCGGCTTCCGCAAGAGGCGCTCGACGGTGGACGCCATCATGCGCGTGAGAGCCCTCACGACGGGGGATGCGGTCTCTCGGGGCGGTGTGGTCTTGGCGGTGTCTTTCGACATCGCCAACGCCTTCAACACCATGCCCTGGAGCTGCATCAGGGAGGCACTGGTATCACCGGGTGCC
This sequence comes from Diarsia mendica, assembly GCA_949316265.1. Taxonomy (NCBI): domain Eukaryota; kingdom Metazoa; phylum Arthropoda; class Insecta; order Lepidoptera; family Noctuidae; genus Diarsia; species Diarsia mendica. The sequence goes on along the minus strand of OX438912.1, from coordinate 5,116,367 downwards.
GGCCTACCTTCGTCGTGTAGTCGGGGAGAGATGTCGTGCGGTGTTCCACAGGGTTCGGTTCTGGGGCGGCCCATGTGGAACATCGGTTACGACTGGGTGCTGCGTGCGTCTAGATTTCATTACTTTTTAGAAATAAACAAGCAGCTCCATCGAGACTAGGCTAGTTTTTTACAGAATGTTTTTGATGGGATAACTTTTTTCTCCGTAGGCCGATTTTATGGTGTCCATAGTAAAAAAATATCCTACATTCTCAAACTATTATATGAACTAGGTTTCATCAGCCGACGCCATTTGGACCACTTCCGCCCGTTCTCCTTTCTATACTTGATTTAAATATCTCATTTTCTCGTCATTTATTTTCCAGAACAACAACAAACCGACTCTTAAAGAACTCTAAAGGCGATCGAATCCGGACATCCAGCATCAAATTATCAACAAAAGTATTGGATGGACCACAACGGTTGCGTGACACGCTCATACATGAACTTTGTCACGCTGCAACATGGCTGATCGACTCCGAACTGAGAGCGGGACATGGCCCTTTGTGGAATAAATGGTAAGATAAGACGATATATCTACTTAAGTGTTGGACGGACCACAACGGTTGCGTGACACGCTCATACATGAACTTTGTCACGCTGCAACATGCCTGATCGACTTCGAACTGAGAGCGGGACATGGCCCTCTGTGGAATAAATGGTAAGATAAGACGACGTATCTATCTAATAAGGTGTTGCATAGACCACAACGGTTGCGTGACACGCTAAAATACATGAACTGTGTCACGCTGCAACATGGCTGATCGACTCCGAACTGAGAGCGGGACATGGCCCTTTGTGGAATAAATGGTAAGATAAGACGATATATCTACGTAAATGTTGGACGGACCACAACGGTTACGTGACACGCTCATACATGAGCTGTGTCACGCTGCCACATTCAAATTCATTTATTTTTGCAAAAACACGTGTAGATAATTTACATGGTATGCTCATTATAGTGTTAAGATAATATATGTCTTTGACTCAACATGTTTTACCATGGCTGGTGTACAAATTAGGTCGAAAGACCATAAGATTGCATTATAATTAAAATACAAAGAATAATAATGCACATACATTTTTATTTTATTTTTTTTAATATTTTTTTTTTAAAACGTTGCCCCACACTAGGAATTTCTCCTGTATCGTAGGTGCATTTACAAACATTGAAACTCACATACACAACAATTAAAATCACATGGCTGATCGAATTCGAGCTGAGAGCGGGACATGGCCCTTTGTGGAATAAATGGTAAGATAAGACGATGTATCTACTAAAGTGTTGGACGGACCGCAACGGTTGCGTGACACGCTCATACATCAGCTCATACATGAGCATCAAGCTGTGAGATGTTGCCACTTGTTTTGTTGTCTCGGTGATGGCAATGTTCCAGTGACACCTGTGACATTCCAGATGTCTTTAGACTGCGGTGACCACTTACTGTCATATGAGCTTAAACTGTTTGTCTATTTGAGAAATTGGGGCCTATAGAAAGACCGTATTGTCAGTCATATTTCGAGGATAAAGGAAAACAAGAGTTATTGGAAGTGTATAACAACAAATTATCAGGTGGAAGCGTCTGAAAGATTACAGAATTATTATCATTAAAATCATACTTAGAATGACATACAGCCTGATACCTGTAAATTGCGAAAAAAATTAGAAAATTTTGATTTCGCTACCCTGGCGCTTCCTCGCACTGATTTATTACACAATTTTACATTTCAATAAAATTACAAACTTAATTATTATGAAATCTTAACTATTTTATATGTGTACAACAAAAATAATTCTTGTAACGTGCAAAAAGTAATTCAAAAATAAAAGCAACACTTGCTATGACGCACCCTATAGCATATAACCACCACGGCAACACAAATCTAGTTTCAAACTCCTTCTTACTAAAATGATATTTAATTTTCCTCCGAAAATAAAGCTCTTTCAAGCTTTTATCAATAAACCCAGTTTCTCTCAAACGGATCGCGTTCTTTCGCATCCTATCCGAAATAGGAAAACCTTTACGGAAAAAATATCCGAAAATGATCTTTGCATACGGTTTCCTAAAGAAATAGACCGGAGAACTTCCGTATTCGTCGTTAAGAGATTTCTTGAAATACTTAAAAAGGGATAGTGGTACCATAGTGAACAAATCTTCGGATCGAGCGACTAATTTGACATTTTCTAGATTACTAAGACATTCATAATTTATCGGGGAAAAAAAGTTCGCTTCTGAATACATGTAATCGAGCCATCCATGACTTATACAGGGCTTTAAGTTATGCCTTACCAAATCTATCTCGCTTAAAATCTGATGTTCCTTGATTGGGTTTGAGGTCAAACTGACCAGGCTGGATTGGTAAATACTGTTCATCAGATACGCGAACCACACCCAAATTATAAATACGAATTTGACAATCGTCCGATCAGGCATTTTGAATCCATGTAGCAGTAACGAATTCAATAGTTTCAGCATAATTTCTGTTTTTTCAACACGGAGTAATAGCATCAGTATTATAAAATACAACAGGAAAACGATTAACAGTAGACACCACACGAATGGTTGGAATTCTAAGTAAGCGCTTTTCCAAATCGCTTTAAAGCCTGCTCTTTTCACCAAGATACGCAATTCATCGTCATAATCAAGATGTCCATGCAAGAAGGCAAATGCATCAGCTCGACTTGAAACCAATATAGTACCACCAAACATCACATCTGTCTTATTTTTCTGCAACTTTTCCATCGGACCTACAACTTGCATGTCTTCCGTTATAGTTGAGAAAATGCTTTTATCATATTCGTAGGTAAAAATTACATTGAGCTCTTCAACTTCTGCTAGTATCTTAAATATATATTGCTCTGTTCCTGGTCTTGCGTCGATGGTTTTCCATGGATGGATGCTATACGGGGGTCTGTCTCCCACATCGGCAAATATTGTACAGTTTCTCAGTCCAGTTACTAATTTATTCGGGAAAAGATTGCGTTTTTTCTCCGAGCACAAACCATATCTAATAATTTTGTCGTAATATCTTCCGCAGCCGTAATTTTCGTAGGGATTATAGGTGTATATTTCAGCGTCTTTAGTTCCGTTTACCACGATAGCATTGATCACCAAACGTTTCAAGAACTCATCGAAAATCTTCCTTAGTTCATCTTCTTTAAGCGAATTTATAACGATTAAGAATCGAGCGTATGGGTTCCAAGTTGGCTCTAGTGGGAGATATTTGAATCTTTCAGCGAATTTCGTTGCATTTTCTGCAATTATAAAATATCCTTGGTGTCTAAAACACATTCTTTCTGACGCCAGTCTATGAACCACTGCTGTAACTATTGAAGAATGAATTGCTTTAAGAATTTCGTCGTCATCAGTTTTCATGTCGACGTATGTAAGAGTTTCTTTTTCACTAAAGTATTTTTTTACTATGTCGGTTAAACATCTAATTAAACTTGGTTCTTTCAACTGTTTTTCTATAGGAGAAATGTATTCACTTTTACAATTTAAATACAACATTGAGACTAAAAAATATGCCACCAACATTATGTATTTCTGGTTAGTCGGCTTGATTTTCAAATTTTTTACTTGGTAGTCAAAACCCTTCTTTCATAAAGATTAATAGGTATTTGAAATGTAAGTAACAACGAAAGTAACATTTTTCATAAAACGTTAAGCTGTTAAAGTGTCAATCCTATTGTGGATCCATTTGGATTCACAGTAAATTAGTCACAAGTACATTGTACAGTCAACCGCATTCATATCGCGACTAGGGCGACATATTAACTATTTGCGTGTCACTTTAAGGTAACGTGTCGATTGAAAATATAAAACATAACATTCTTTCTTCTTTTTTATAGTGTGGTTTATTGCCTACCATATTCTTAGCGTGTCGATGGCAAATTGTCATGAAATATATTTGGCCCAAAATTCAGCTATGCAAACTCCACTCGCTGATGCAGGCATAAGATCGTCAAGTGCGCGGACATGCAACGTAAGATAGATATGAACGTCCACGACATTGTGGATATTTGAGTTTCTGTGAGAGTATATTTTTCAATCCTAATTGTAAATAATGTTCCTTTTAACTGTGCAATTTGAACACCTTTGATTTATTATTTCAACCAATTTTCAATAATAATTTCCTGAGAATATATGTTTTAATTTTATTTACTTAATTAGTACCAATTTTACAGACAGGTAAACTCCCATCCCAAATGTGCCACTCAAATATCGTACTTCTTCATAAAAAAGGCGATAAGTGCAACATCAATAACTACAGGCCCATTAGTTTAGTCTCTCATATTTACAAGGCGTTCATCAAGGTCATACATAATCGCATAGATGCCAAATTGGACTCGCACCAGCCACCGGAACAGGCCGGATTCCGTCCAAGTTTTTCTACCACAGACCACCTTCACACTCTGAATCAACTACTGGAAAAATATTCTGAATATCAAAAACCTCTGTACCTGGCTTTCGTAGACTACACAAAAGCTTTCGACAGCATAAAACACAATGTCATATTCTCAGCTCTACGAAGCCAAGGTATAGAGGAAACTTATATAGTTACTGTTAAAGAATATTTACAATAATAGCACGGCTAACGTTAAATTAGATTCAATAGGCCCAAAATTTAAAATTTCTAAAGGAGTAAAACAGGGTGATCCGCTCTCTCCTAAACTATTCACCAGCACCCTCGAGGAAGTATTTAAAACCCTTGCTGACACATGGACAACGCAAGGCATTCCGATCGGTGATAAAATGCTATCAAACCTTCGTTTTGCAGACGATATTGTTCTTTTTGCTTCCGATGCAAATCGACTACAAAAAATGCTCCAAGACCTGAGCACTGAAAGCCTTGAGGTTGGACTGACGATGAATCAGTCAAAGACTAAAGTTAAACTTAGGGTCGAGGTCGATGGGCAGGAAATACACTATGTCGACGAATATATATACCTGGGCCAGTTAGTTTCCTTCAGCAACAGACAAGACAAAGAGATCGACCTTCGCGTTGAAAATGCTTGGAGGAGCTACTGGTCCATGAAGTCGTTTATGAAGGGTGACCTTCCTATCTCACTGAAACGCAAGCTCGTCGACATGTGTATCCTGCCTATCCTAACCTATGGCGCACAGACTTGGTCTTTGACGGAAGCTCAGAAGTCCAAACTCAAGGTTTGCCAAAGAGCGATGGAGCGTAGCATTTTAAACATCAAAATCACCGATCGAATTCGTAACACCATAATACGCTCCAAGACAGGCATCGCCGATGTTGGCGATAAGTCTGCGAGGTTAAAGTGGGACTGGGCGGGTCACATTTCCAGGAGAGATCAGGACAGATGGACCAGAATCGTCACACACTGGGTGCCTGAAAACGGTCGTCGTCACCGAGGCAGACCCAAGAAACGTTGGCGTGACGATCTGGACTCGTTCGTGACTGATTGGCCAGAGAAGGCACAACACCGGGAGAGCTGGAAAGAAATGGGGGAGGCCTTTGCCCAGCAGTGGGACACAATAGGCTAATTAAAATTACCTAATTGGTACATTTTAAATATTATTGCAAAATGTCACCCCTATTGAGGCAGAAACCACAATATTTTAGACAAGTGCCCCATATTTATAATTATTTGATTTGTCTGTTATATTTTACAAATAAATAAATAGATGTGCACGCCAGGCAACGACTTTGCTTCGTAGCATTAAGGGTGATTTTCCTACTTCAAGTTATCATGCGGTTGACTGTGGATAATTACTTCGATTCTAATCTCTATTTACAAATAAAATAGTTTTTAATGGTCAGTTATCAACAACGCTTAGTCTGCGATAATTAGTGACAAACATCACGCCATCTATCCCATAAAGTGGTTGGCAGAGACACCTACATAATTTGGGCTAATTTTGATTGCCTTTTTGGTGTAGAAGTTGCAAACGTGGCTGTTGAGCATGCAGTCCTGATTTTGAGTCCCATTCCGGGAAAAGTGTAACTGGGTTTTTCACCAAGAAGTTCTCAGTAGCAGTCAGAAGTGTGAATTCGTGCCCGGTTGATGGCAATAGGCTCCCCCCCTATTACATGAGAAATAACTGGCGAAATACGGATGTACAGACTGCAGCACATCAAGCTAGTCGAAACTGACAATTTTTTCCAATCAACCTTGAATTTTTAATTGCTTTAGTAATAAAGTTTAACATCTATCAAAGAAATTTGCAGCTCAGCTTTATCCTTCGATGTATGAAAGGTGTAAAGTCTGACACTCCCGACCGCTCTGCCCAGAGCGGGAGGAGTCATTTGATGATTTCTCATCATCATCATCATCATCATCAGCCTATAATGTTCCCACTGCAGGGACTCAGGCCTCCTCTCCTCTAGGAGAGGGATGGGCTATAAATCCACCACGCGGGCCCAGATGATTTCTCACCGTCAAAAAAAAAAGGTTACCATCATTGATTAATAAAAACCCAAGATACACACTGCGCGTCTCAAAACCGTCCGCTTAGAATGAGTGCAACATTACAAATCGTGAACTCATTTCAAATAGTCTCGCGTCGCTCGCGTCTCTGCACGGTCGTACAAAATGCCGAAGTGTTCACTGAGAAATTGTAAAAATACAGCGTCAAAGACAACAAAAAAGGATGGGATATCGTATTTTCGGTAGGTAAAAATGTTTATTGATTTATTTTTGTTGTATTTATGGCATAATATCGAAAGCATTAAGTGATTTTGATTTAATTTCTCTCAGAACTTTACTAAACGGTCCGAGTATAATACGGCATATTTCAATGGTCGCTTTGTTAGCGTAAGAACGATGTATTACAAGTCTTTTCTTTTAGTCGCATTATACAAATGACCCTGTTCGTATCGAATGGAGTCGATTTTTTTTTATTGTGTTTATTTGTGTTTTTTTAATCAATAAGTTTTTTGTTTTATGTTTTTAACAATTATGTATACGTTACATATTATATTAGTTTTTAATTGGATTTCAAAAGAAGAAGAGGTCGTCAATTTGACTTCGTTTTTGACACCTTAAACTTAATAACTACTTAGTTTCGATAATAATGTTCTACTAATACCTTTAAACCAAAAATGTAAATAAATGATTCGAATGGATAATACTTGTTTCATTGATTATACACGACTACACGTACACTAACACAGTCAGATCCTAACTAAAAACATTTACCCTTAGATAAAAGTAAAATTATGTGTTTAAAACACAATTTAACTAACTGTTAAAATAATAATTAAGTATTAAAAAAATATAAAAAGTACCTATTCGTCTCCACTCCATACCTTGTCCTACCGGCTTACTTCGGTCGTAAAATTATTATTGCTTTTTATAACTGCATTGTAAAAACAACTTTGAGGAATGTGCGTAAGGTTGAATTTGCAAAAAAATATGTTTATAGTGTAACGATAACTACTTATGTAGTAGTGCGTGTATTGGTGAGTGTTTGGCGACAGCTTCGACTGTTTGTTTTGTTCGTGGCTGTGCATCTAGGGTTATAAATACATCAATGGTTACCATGTATGATCCAGAACAAAAAAAAATATCGTAATGACGGAGAGACCAAGTAGCTTTCGTCTTCGTTCAAGCCGCGTTTCCACTAGGCAACATTTGGCGCGCGACAGGTGGCGCTCAACGTGTAGGGCAACGCTGCACAACAGCGCGCAACATTGTAAAGTAGTAGATGCGTAGACAGACAACGTTGTTCATCAAAAGTTCCGCGCTGACTTTCCACATGTTGGGCAACATGTTGCGCGTCAGTTGTTGCCTAGTGGAAACGCGGGATTAAGGATACTTTTACACCCTTCATGTATGCAGTGTTATTCTATGTATAGCACTCGGCACGTAATTTGCAACAAAATGGCGGTCGTCCGCATAGGTAAAATGACAAAAAACTTTTTTACAAAAAATAAAACCGACTTCGACAAAAATAAAACACAAAAAAGTGAAAAATAAAAATCAGCTTCTGAAGTCGGTGACTTTTGTTTGTTTGATTTCATATTTTTGCCACCGACTTCAGAAGCTGATTTTTATTTTTTACTTTTTTGTGTTTTATTGTTGGTCGAAGTCGGTTTTATTTTTTGTAAAAAAGTTTATATTTTTCACTTTTTAGTGGTTCACATGTGCTTACCCCTTCACAACGTACCGGCGTGATGTTATGTTATGAACTGGTGTAAACAATGGACAGACATGAGATTTCAGCAATCCCAGTCCATTTGCTATCATTTATTGAGGAGTTCCGTTGTCTATCTCCGAAGTTCTTCATCAGAATATGTTCACTAAATAGTTTTTATAACCTTTGTAGTGAGTACAGGCGTGATATTATGTTGCGTGATGGCGTAAACAATGCTTAGATATGCTATAGCAACAATCGCGGTTAATCTGCTGTTATTTATTGAAGAGTTCCCCCGATTTCTACAAGATCCCATCATCAGATATTGAAATGGTGACAATGGCCACACGGAAAGCACCAGCTTTCAAATGAAAAAAGAATCATGAATATCAGTTCACCCAGTCGCAAGTTATGGGCTAACAAACATTAAAAAAAAATAGTCGAATTGATAACCTCCTCCTTTTTTTGAAGTCGGTTAAAAATAGAGTGAGATTCGAACGAAAATGTGCAACTGAGCATTAAAGATCGTAATTCAACTTACGGGATGCAATCTGTAATACATTATCGGGTCTCAGTCGACTTATTTTCATGATTGTAGCTTCGCGAACGACCGCCATTTTGTTTCAACTTACGTGCCGAGTGCTATACTATGTTTATTTGTTTACCAAATCTGTTGTTTGTTACAGGGCAAAGCGGTCACTGATGGTATTTCCGGAGCTGGGAGAGATTTCGAGGTGTCATGACATGGAGATACATTTCAAGTACTCATATAAATGTACCAAGTGTGGTTATAGGTAAGATTTCATTGTTTTTAAATAATCTAACGAATCGAAGGAAGGGATCAGGTTTAATTCCTGTCTAAAGTACTTTGTAGTAAGTTACCTTGAGAGCACATTTTAGATCAACAATAGTTTTTCGGGAAAAGGGGAGAATTTTTTAAAGTAATTATTTTGAATCGTTAAAATGGTTTTTTTGTCTCATTTTACTGGCAAGTGTATGTTGTAAATACACAACCGGGTTCGATATCCGAGTCGTGCAAATTATTATTGGGTTCACCAGGAATTTCCGAGTAGCCGACACGCTGGACTCCGTGTCGGCCACTCAGAAATTCCTTTGTGCCCGGTTGACGGCAATAGGCTCGGACCCTTAATTTCTGAGTAGCCGACACGCTGGACTCCGTGTCGGCTACTCAGAAATTCCTTTGTGCCCGGTTGACGGCAATAGGCTCGGACCCTTATGGGACTTAGCATAACTGGCGATATATAGATGCACTATTAGGTACACCTCTGCCTAACCCTACGGGAGTTACAGGCGTGACGTTATGAAGTACCAATTTTATCAAAAGTGCAAATAGCAACTTAGACATGTGACATCTACCAACCCGCACTGGGCCCGCGTGGTGATTAGGGGATCGGACAAAAAAAAAACTAATTAGTCCGTCAGATAGATTTCCAAAAATGATTGGACACGTATTTTTTCTTTTTTCAAATAGACTTAAAATGAAGACGATACAGTGCTTCGAAAACTCGTGTGACGTCATATGATTGTACATTTTGACGACACAAGTGACGTTTCAAGCCCCACTCCAAGATCTTTGACGCGTTTTATCTTCGTAATTTTTTATTGATTTGATAAAACAAAAAAAAAACACGTATTCAATATTTTTCGATAATCTAACTTACAGACTAAACAGAATCATATTATTTTGACCCAGTCCGATCCCCTATTATAGCCCATCCCTCTCCTAGAGAGGAAGCCTGAGTCCCTGTAGTGGGAACATATATAGGCTGATGATGATAACATATTTTCTTTTCCCAGTGTCCAACGCCATTCAAAATCAATCGACGTTACAAAGAAATGTTGCGGCTATTGCCGAGGTACTTTCGAACTTATACTCAACAAGAAAAACAAAGATGGGGTCGTAGTTTCAACCCCTGCCAGGAAAGGAACTACTAACGACTTTGCAATGTATGTGAAAGAGCATTATGCTACGTATAAAGATGGAACGCGAACTCATGCGCAGGTAATGAAGATTTTAGGAGAGCAATTTGCTAAGAGTAAGGGCACTTGACGAATGGTTTTGATTTTAGTTTTTTTTTTTGTAGATATTGAGATATTAATGTAATGAAATTATTGTAAATTGTGAGCGTTAATGCTAATTATAATTATTTTATTAAATTAGGACTGATTTTTCAATCTTCAGATATTTTTTTCTGTATAATCGTCCTGTAAAAGTTATCTATGGAAAATCGGTCCTAAATGTGTCTCGGGACAGTGGTTATTACCGCTACGGATTGCCATGCTAATACGCAATAGATATAGTTTATATTTTCGGTATTTTATGTAATATGTAGTATTTTATACTTACTGTGTTGTAGATATTAGTCATACAAGAGTCAAAAAGTCTCTAGAGTAAAAAAATCCTCCTGCATAATATTTTTTTCAAAACACGTAAACAAACTGTTTACTCGGTTTCTGACCATATTTTAGTTTATCAATATATAGGACTATTTAAAACAAACCCTTATTTGACAAAGCTTTTACAATAAGAAACCTCAGGGTTAAACATTCATCAAGAAATGTAAGCATTTTTTTGTAATAATATAATATGCGTATTGAAGAACATAAAAGTAAATTTTATATAATTTACACAGGTTTGTTAGGTAAGTATACTATTCTGTTATTTAGAATTAATCATTATAATTAATATATAATTATATTTGTAGACTAATTGTACTGGATACAATGAATTTTTGACTGAATTCTTATTTATAAGTAATTTAGAATTGCCTAGAAAGGTATTTATGTAAATATAGAAGAATTATTTTGAGCAATTTAATGAAATAATGTACTTCTTGATGTATTTTTTTATTTACATAATGATCAATATCCCGTGACTGCTAGACAACAGAGAGACAAATGAGAAACATAATAAACATAATTGTTTAAAAGCGTCTGGCGGTGGGATGGCAAAATACAAAGTGTCCAGCAGTGGAGGCGTTGTTTTTTAAATGATGCAGTTTAAAAGGACTAAATAGCTTTTGTCGAACAAAACTGCTGCCCTCTTTGTACCTGTTTTCTGCCACAAGACGAAAATTGCCAACTTTCTAAATATACTGTGGCGTCCGGTTTCCGGAACCGCGTCCATAATTTAAATTTTATCACTCAATTTATATGACTATACAAAAATTTGTATTATACCTGTGGTCTACCGCTAGTTTAATGTAAGTATGTATTATTTGTAAATAAATATTAATTTCATTATATTGTGTTAAATAGTACATTTTGATACAAGTGCGGAAAGTTTGTTATTGCATTCGAGGCAGATTGAACACCCGAGCCGTATGGCGAGGGTGTTCATGGGGTCGAGAAATGCAATAACAAATTCCCACGTGTATCAAACGACGTTTTTCAATACACTTTCGAAGAAATTAACTAAAAACGTTATGTGTTTTTGTCAACAAATTTGATGAGACTATGATTTAATTTACTTTTTTTCCGCGGTTTGATTTCGCCAGGTTGAAAAAGAAGCAAAGGTATAAAGCCGCCAAACAGCCTCACAGGAAAAATATAAAATTTAAATATTTTTTAATTAAGAACACAAAAAAATGCTTACTTGTTCATAAAAGTAAATAATTGTTTAAAATATTTACGTTTATTAGTAGTATTCTTTTTACAAACACAATTTAAATATTCAAAAAATATTTACGCTGTAAAGACGCAGATCAAAATGGCGAGATTAAAAAAAAAACACGCCTGCTCTATAATAGTCAGTGGTGTTTTTTTTTTAATTTCATAAGTTTTAATCGAATTACCGCTGCTCTATGATTACAGCGTGCGGTAATAATATTACAGCACGCTGTATTCTTATTACCGCACGCGTGCGAAATATGATGCATGTCGAACCTAATCGTAGTGCAATAAGAGCTAGTTTTCGAGGAAGTGTATTGAAAATAATGGTTAATATATAATTTTAATAAAACATGGTCTTTGGAAATTGATTTTTAGTTTAATTGAGTCACTCCTTTTCCTTCGTTGGCAAGAAAAAGATTTTAGCCAATGTCTTGGAAACGAAATAATATTAACAGAAATATTTCAATACACTTCCTTGAAAACTGGCTCTTACTGCATTTCGCACGCGTGCGTTTGTCTTATTTTTCCGCAACCAAGGTCGGGAATGTAAATTGCCACAGATTACTATACCATAGACCAAATCGATTAAAACATAGGAAATAAAAAAAAAACAATACCGACTGTAAAGTCGGCGGTGTTTTTTTTTTTTATTTGCATATCTTTGCTTCTTCTTCAACCTGGCGAAATCAAACCGCGGAAAAAAGCAAATTAAATCATACTGTGGTACACAGAGAGCTATAATGGTTAATTAGGCCATTACTAAGTAAAGGTTTTGACAGTTTTTGTATGACAAAAAGTGTGGCAGTTTGTCTCTTAAAAATTAATGACAAAAATACTTATCGTTTTATTGTCATAAGTATACCTATATTTACTCTGGTCTTGTATGCACTGGTGTCGTATGGACTGATATTTGACGCGACTTCTTGACGAAACACCACATGAAATAAAGAGACAGAATCAACATAAAGATAGTCCGCCCTATTACAAAACATAGTTAAACCTGGTTTAACTTAGACTTGGTTTATCTCGCATGACATCTCACTTCAATAATATTCAAAAGAAAGTGACAGCATGCGAGATAAACCAGGTCTAAGTTAAACCAGGTTTAACTACCTTTTGTAATAAGGCGGATAGAGACTGGTTGAGACTTTTATAAGTATAGAATAACCAGTTTTTTAACGGATATCGTAGATACGCACTTGAGTTGTATAGACAGTCGGTTATTGGGCATAAGCACAAGTCATTTATAGCTATGACGACGACTCGGGAGGCGGGTGGGCACATGAATGAATTATTATTCGACTCATATGCTGGGTGCTTGGCGCCCAGTGTTAAGTTGGTTATGTGTTAAGGTTCAAAATAAAACAACAAATTCAATACCGTTTTTCGAATTTATTTTTACATATTAGATGATTAATACGTACAGTCTTGGGAATATAAAAAAAACGCTATAATTTACAACAAATTCAATGTTTTTTCGATTGAAGTACCTCAGTACTTCCATCATATATACACTTAAGAGTAAAAAAATAAAATTAAAAAGTGGCATGTATGGTCGCAGCTATTTTACCATACTTATGTACTTAAACATTACATTTATTTACATAGGAATTAATTAAATGAGCATTTTTTTGTAATGCAACATTATTATTCTTTTTCTTCAAAATAACGTTACAATATTCAAGTGAGATGGTATTTTTTTATCAATAAATACTCTTTAGTTATTTTTTCGTCTAATTTATACAATTATTTTATCTATCTATTGTAGTGGCAACATTCATTATTTTTTAACTATGATCGCTTATGAGATAGTCATATTGAAAAATAAGTTATTTCGAGATCTGAATATTTTAAACATTGATAATAAAATAGTTTAATCAAGAAACTAAATATAATTTAGATCTTAGTTGATTTTTTTCAATATTGCTATCCTTAGTCGTCATATTATCAACATATTTTATGTCGTATATTTTAACATATCTACATCATTCTACATAGATATTTTCTTTCAGATTTATGTTAGCAGGTAAAAAAACACGGGTAATTTCTATAATAAAACATGGCAGGTACATGTCACACATGGACAAGTTTAGACGATAAAATATTCTTTTACTCGAATTTATACAAAAATCATTATCAACGAAGACTTTTTAAGTTGAAACCTTGATAGATTTTTACAAATGAAAACTGCACAGTTTAATGACAACTCTGCAAAACTGACATCTGCAGATATTTTAAAGCAGGTTTCCACGTTTTACTATGCATTTTTTTGTGTCAAGTACAATTTTGTCATATTTAACTGTTTATTCTTGCCATTCTGTGACTATGTTTTAACTTTAATAGGTACCATATTATTATAGAAAGTTCTAATAATATGGTAACACTCAATCACACGACTCTCAGATTTATTTTTTGTTCAAACAAATTATTTCAACATCTGCCAAAGAATATTAATTATTCAATAACTGTAACAGTGCTTTATTATGACAAATAATTATTTTATGGATATGACAAAAGATACATAGAACATTTAGATCAGAAATTCAACTCATGTAAATATATTTATTAAATTGTAATGGTCATAGAAATATGTAGGTTAAATGAATAATAAACACATAGACTCATTTAAAAGATAATTTAATAAAATCACACTTCAATTTTTAACTTCGTAGATATTTAGAAGTTGTTGTTTTTTTCACTTGCTTGTTGTGATTTTAATAAAATTACCCTTAAAATAATTTAAAGTACTTTCTTCAACATTTTTTTTTTAATGTTGAACAGTGCACTTATTAGGTACTTATAATTATTTTGATAATATCTTAACATTAAATATGGACAGATTGTTTCAAATAAAATGTTTATTGATATCACATACATTTAAATCTTTATTTATCACTAAAAACGGATTAGGTTACTGTAACTATATGTGTCTTAAAACTAAGTGGGAAATGATATTAGAATTTTGAACTGCGTATCAATACAAACGCAAAATGCAGAGTTTTGACAAAACTCAGCAAAGAAAGATATTTGTGTTTTCCTACAAAAAATATTACCCAGGCTTTTTTCTAAACGAAATCTCAGATATATTTTACATAGACCGTATAAACTAAAAAATAAGCTATTTACAAAAGGCCGTTATGTTTTATAACCTTAAATTACAACGTTATATCTAACATTTACAATTTTACATGATTTTGATTCGACAACGTCAAATAGGGTCATGGTTTATAAAAATGATTCTCTTATTGATACGTATATTTTTACGTAATACTCTTTGCTTAGAGGCCGTAATAATTAAGTCAAGAAATTAAAAAGAAATCAGTATGAACTGTACAGGGTAAGTATAATTAAGTTACTTAAATAAAAATAGCTTTAAAATGCTTATTTTGCCTTATTTAAGGCATACTTCCATTTCTTTTCACTTTCTCACTGACATTTAATGAGCATTTTTTATTAATGCATCACACCTAAGAATATACTGGCTCAAGTGCCTGCAGATATCAATATAAACTTGATACTCAGCATAGCCAGACAGTAAATATTTTATCAAAAACTGAGTTCTGTCGCACCCGACAGATTTATGGTAAATCAGGTATGCGAAGGCTGAGGGTTCGGAGACGGGTCCTTCATTGAACGGATCCTTAGGAACCCATCTTGAGCTACCAACATACTGTTGCCCTCAGCCTCCGTGGGTATCTCATCCTGTGGTTGGGAGTACGAAGCCTCGTAACTACAGTTCCTAGGAGCTGGTTGAGGGGTCCCTCCTAACGCACAAGGATACCCTCTCTCATTGGGGTCTTCTGAAAACCCATACAAGTCAGTAGACTTGGGCCTATCGGGGAACCCATTGCCTTTACCACGCTTCTGGCTCCCGCTAGAGTTGACCATGGAAGTTGACGGCGAATTTCTGCGCTGTGAACTTCTGATCTGTTGGCACGGGTCGTTGCTGTAACTCCTGTTGGGGTTCAAGGTCTGGATGCCAGAAGCGTGGTAGGAGGCGTTTTCAGTATTGTAATTGCCGTATTCATCAGGCGTATGAGGCTGATGGTAGTGGTGCCCGATCGAGGCGTCGTAACCCATCGTCATGCAGTTCTGGACATTCTTGTTCTTCGCTCGGTGCTTTTTCCGAGGATTACTATTGGTCCGTGACGACACCCTATCATAAGACATGTGTTTGAAGTTGTGGGAACTGCGGTTCGACCCTGCATTGTAGTTCTGATTCTTGATGTCCCTAATAAAATCGCTGTTGCTACCGTATTGGATGACATTGTATTCGTGGTCTAAAGGATCGTCGCCTTGAAGAGACTGGATGGCTGGATCACAGTTGGAGTAATGGTCGTCTGAGGCAGACTCTATGCCATTATACCCTGCCAGGTTCGGATGGTGTTTGATCAGATGGTTCGTAACACCTTGACTGGAAGTCGCGTTACTGGATTCTGTCGAACTGCTGTGTCCTGCGTTCGCTATAGAACTGTGTCCAGAATAGTTCTCAGTCCCTGAGTTGGTATCGCAGTTTCCAGTCAGAGTGTTAAGTTGGAATCTCTGATGGTCTATCACTGGTCCGCAGCAGGGTTCAGGCATGGCTGGATGGTGACCAGTAGTTTCATAAATAGGCTTCCCAGTCCTCATCGTGTAAGTATGTAGGTTGGTGTTTGTGTTGCATATCGCTGGGTAGTCTGATTCAAATTGTTCGTTGCTAGAACCTGCTCCACAAGCGAAAAGACCAAGGCCTGATATTTTGTGACCATCGGTCTTTTCGTGCTGCAAAGCGATTCCAACTTTCAGACTTATGACCCAAGAAATAAGGGCAACTATACTGACTTCTAGAAGTCTCAGAGAGAACTGGTAGCCCCACTGAAGCCAGTCAAACTTGGTCATGTTGTGCTGATTTATACCAAAGATTCCGAAAATCTGCAACGCTGCCATCAGAATAAAAAGCAAAGCCGTGGCCAATTTTATCTGAATTGCATGTTGCAGATTCTGGAAACCATTTATATACGTATGACTCTTTTTCTGAAGAACAGATTTGAGCATTTTATATACATATAGGTAGCAAAGACCTAAAGTAAGGCATGCTATTATAAATATTATTTGACAAGTAAGACCTAATACCCTCTTTTCGACGCCCTGCGTATTTCTATTTATTGTATTACTACTTTCAAAGATATGCAACATTAAACAGGACAGTATGTGTAAACTGCCGCCTATAATAATAGTTCTAGGTCGAAGAAGGAATGAACAGCAGGTATTCTTAAAATTAATACTATTTGTAAGGAGGAATAGTATGATACAAGCGAATGCTATGCTAAGGAAAATTTCTGGGACATGGAGAAGAATCTCACTGATGAATTTAGGGAGCGAATTATTGATGTTATAAGGATCGTAGCACATGTAAAAGATCCTGAGAAGACAAACAAGGACCAAAATTAAATGGAGTATGATAAAATAGTATTGCGTAAACAAATGGGTATACTTGTTGTAGCAGAAAATTTTGAAGATGGAGTATACTGCTAAAATTGTAAACATAACGGTTGCTAGATAAATGTGGAGGTTCCACGCGAAAGGCCAGGCCGCTCCTGGCCTTTGGACTGGCCCTGAGTTCTTCGAATCCTGTTTCAGGATCTTCTTGTCTGAATTGACATTGGCTAGATTGTGGTACCTCTCTGTGGACATTTCAGGGTCTTTCAACTCAAAGCCTATGGTCGTGGCAGGAGTATATTCATCCTTTCTGCTATCATTCCTATCTGTCTGTTTATTAGTAGCATACTGGAGATTTCTTCTCGTATTCGTTTCTCCATTTTGATCTACAATTAAAGGCCTATCTAGATTGTTCATTTCTGGGTCTAGGACTGCTAAAACGGATCCTTCTGTTGAAGAATCTCGGCTCGAGTCGCTTAATGTGACTCCGACTTCCTTGGTGACGAAGATGTCACTCTTGGAGGTCTTTTCTTGGTTGTGTTGAGGCTTCGCGGTGACGGTTCTTAGGAGGACGTCTGGGATGTCCTCTTTCCTCCCATTAGATCCCGACAGTATCCTGGATATCGTCGGGATGTTGAGGGAGTTGGGCACGAAGTCTGTGAAGTTGGCCTGGTCTGTCCCAGGTTGTTTGACGTCACTGTCTAGTTCGTCCGGCTGGAAAGGAGAAAAGGAACAATTAGTAACGTTTAAGTGCATTTCCAGGTACCTATTTTAAGTTTAACACTTTCTCTGCCAAGTTTAACATATCATTTTCTTTTTTTGTATGCCTGGAATTGTCAAGTTATCTATAGCTACGTATAGCGACGACTAGGAGGCGGGTTGTGGGCACACAAAGGAATTATTGTACGACCCATAGGCTGGGTGCTTGGCCCCGATAGTGTTAAAAACATCTTGTGACCCATTATCGAGTCCTTTTAGCATTTTGTCTAGAAACTTTATAACTTCAGCTTCTCTAAATCTGGTGCATACCTTATGGCTAGGTGTGTTAAGAGCCTTCTTCTTCTGGGGTTCGATTCCCGCCGGCGGCATCGGTGGCGCTGGTGGAGGCGCTGGCACTTGGGGCGATGAAGTCTCCTGAAAGAATACAAAATATTTATTTTAACAACTGTAAACTTCTGTATGGTCGTGGTAAATCTCTATTCAAAAACCAAAGGATCTAAAATGGCATCTCTAGCACAATCATGATAAAATAAAAATTACGTTAAAATCATAAATAGTCACCAGTCATAAAACTAACTGCATTTGGGATCAGTTTTTAGATTTTTTGGTCGGTCTACCCAGACTTGAGACTACAGATTGGTTTCAAACGATGCATAATTTCCATGATAATTACATTTCTTACTGATCTTCTTGAACAACTATCTAGCTATTTAGTGATCACAAGCGCTACTGTTAAGAATGAGGTTTGACCCCGAGGTCGGGCATATAGCATGTAAGCACAGTCTGTAACTAACTAATTATGGACTGCTTAGGTCTGAAATAAAGACTATTTTATTTATAAGCCTATAGGTTTTTCCACTAGCAGTAGCAGCCCGGATAGCAATAGGGTCGCCCCCTGTGGTCGCCCCTTTTACCTATACGGGTAAAATGTTGGTTGTACATTAGGTATACCTCTGCCTTAACCTAAGCCTTAATTAATATAAGCCTCCTTTGTCAGAAATAGGTACAGGTTATCGGTAAAGGTTAATCATATTCCATCACACCCAGCCGCACACAACATCGACTTGAACAAACAATTTCACACGCAAAATCAGTTCACAGTTCACACAAGCAATATTTAGGAGCATTGTTAATCGTAACCACGAAACGTTGTCATCATTAACCTGTGCCAAAAATAACCACAGTCGCGGTAATTATTCACCCAGAAATAGGTCGGTTTCTGCTGACAATGGGCTAACGAGAGCCCGTAGGACCGCTTACATACAGGAACGCGTATGACGACTAGAATTATATTTGGCGAACATTTGAAATGGAATCCTTATTTTTCGTGTAACTATGGGCCGTTTGAATTTATACATTTTCGTGTACACATGTGTTAAGGGTAAACAAGCCAACGGCACGAACTAGTTGGTGGGCGGGGCTAAAATGCATGCTATTTCACCCGACATCACGAGCGAAATGCATAGAGCGAAAGAGACACAACTAAAACGGGCGCGCGATTGTTTCTATGCAGACCTTTGGTATATTTGGTTTCATGAAAAATCTATTGAATGTATCTGTTCAAAATCAAATTATTTAAATTTTTTAATAACTAATCTATGTCCGTATGGTTTCACTTTTTTCTTTTTCATACTACGAGTATATACGTTACTTATTTACGCCCAAAGATTAGTTAAAATTAGTGCTAAAATATGAAAGTTTTGACGTTCATAACTTCCAAATCAATATTTTTTTTCCAATTCTGCTTCCATACAGACCTAGATAATGATAAGACCAGTGGATACAATTTTTAATTTTGAACCTACACCGTCAAACAGAGGAGTAATCACCTTCGTAAGTTTGTATGGAAGAATGACTGGCTTGTTCAACCTTAAGGATCATTACGATTTTAGGAAAGTTCCTATTTTAGGAGTTCTTTTTTCTTGTTTTCTTTTGTATGTTTTCTGTTCTATTGTATTCCTAAGTTTGACACATTGTTGTCACGTAGGGCTTACTACACAAAGACTTAAGTCGTTTGGGACAATTGGTATAGAATATAAGCCAACTAGTATTTGTGTTAAAAATGCTGACTGCATAATTTTTAATAGGATCTCTCTATGTCAACAGCCATGATAAAAGAACTTTTTTGCCACTTTCTCACTGATGTTTCTCTACTTTAGTGGTCCAATATTGCCTAAAGGACCCTGCCATCTCAGAAGATGGCTGAAGGAGTAATTTTTTTTTAATTCTTTTATTAACTAAAAGGGGTTTTTATCCACATGGATATGCCAACCCCATCGTACCTTATGAACTAAATATAAGCATATATTGGAAAATAACTATGTACTTAGTAGAAAGAGAATCACTGATTCGACATCTTCACCAAGCTACACAACCTCTTTGCAATTGTTGATGTAGGGTTTGCTAAAATATTTTGTACTAAGTAGTCCAACGTCCAGAGCGTTTATTTTAAATTCTCTAATTAGTGCTTCCCTTTCATTCTTGCTCCTAACACACTCCATCAGCAAATGTTGCACATCTTCATGAAGGAGTTATAGCATACATATCATCACGCCTGTAATCCCCGCAGGATTAGGGAGAGGTGTACCTAATAGTACACCCACATTTCGCCAGTTATGTTTAAATTCCATTTAATGGGGGCCAACCATCGTTGTGCCACCAAAAGGGCACAAATCTAAACTGCTACTGAGAGAACCCTTTTGGGAAAACGCAGGACCATGTTGGGAACTTGGGATCAGCTTCCAGTCTTACCGGATGCAGCTGAATAAGTGAATACCAGTATTTTACACTAGCTTTTGCCCACGGCTTCGCCCGCGTGGATGTCGGTTCAACTACAAAAGTGACGATTTTCCATACAAACTTTCATCCCCCTTTTCACCCCCTTAAAGGTTAAATTTCCAAAAACCCCTTCTTAGTGCTCCCCTACATTATAATAGGAAGCCGTGTGCAAAATTTCACATTCCTAGCCCCAGTAGTTTCGGCTGTACGTTGATATGTCAGTCAGTCAGTTCTCCTTTTATATATATTTTACATATAGCGACTGCCTATCTGACCT
The DNA here is from genome assembly GCA_949316265.1 of Diarsia mendica. Taxonomy (NCBI): domain Eukaryota; kingdom Metazoa; phylum Arthropoda; class Insecta; order Lepidoptera; family Noctuidae; genus Diarsia; species Diarsia mendica. The sequence continues at coordinate 5,095,395 of OX438912.1, read as the reverse complement.
CCAGAGCCCAGTTAATACGATTGTCCTTGGTGAGACCAAGGACTATCCTTGTGGGAAATCATCAGCAGTAGTGCTTGCTGTGACCAGGACACAAAGGCTAATAATTTATGTAGGTATATGTAATAATAATAATGTCTTAATAGTGTCCTTACCTGTCCGGGTGGCCTGATAGGTATCCTGTCGTGTCCCGGGCCGAGGGAGGGCGGAGGGATAGGCCGCCTGTTGAGATAGTTGTTCCCATCTGTGTTAGTGCCTGCGAATTGAACATAGGTTATCAGTTATGTGCTGATAAGAGGATAAAAGGCGGTTGAGGGGTTCCGTTACTTATTCTCAATATCTGAAGAACTAGACAGAGGGCTAAGAATTGAAAGAGGGCTCCTCTTTCAATTTTTAGAAAAGCAAAATTAAAGAAAAGAAAAGAAGAGAAGGAGGGGGCTTATTGTTGTCTTAAGTAATTTTTTTTAATTTTAAAATTGTATTACTTATTTAGGTTTTCCTGAGCCTTTAGACCTTCACTGCTACTGGACTCTGTACGGAACTTCACTGTAAAGTTTTCCGAAGAGGTTCTTATCGCGGCCGTACGCACGAGGTCAAATTAAACTATGAAATACCAAATTAGGGTGTAATTGTACCGCAAGCTGATACAAAGCAAGTCCAGAGTTCTCGTAGTAGCTGAGAACTGTTATATCAGCTACACAAAAGCGGCCTGACTCAGTTTTGAAGCTCATTATTCAGTAGACTTTTTGTTTCTTTAGTCTATTATTGTCAACGGTTAGGTGGCGGCAAAGGCCTCCCTCATAAGTCATAGCCTTCCAAGCTTCTCTCCGTGCGGTTTTCTCTGGCCAAAATTGACACAAACGCTTCTAAGTCGTCACGCCAGCGTTTTATAGGCCTCCTCGGCGATGACACCGGTCTTCTGGCACCCACTGCGTGACGACACTAGACCGTCGACGCTTGCCCAATATTCGTTCTGATATATAAATGACTTATCCCATTATAATCAAATTGTCCACTCACCTCTAAGTGTAGGCTTGTCAGCAAAGGGGTTTCTGTACTCGGGCGGCAGAGGGGGGGTGAAGAAGGCTCTGCCGGGGGGAGCGTACGAGGGGACTGCCGCCCCTCCCCCCACCCCGGCCAGGAGAGCGGCGCCGTGGTGTTGTGGTGGCCTGTGGAAGATAAGGATTATTAGATTTGGTGATGAATTTGGGTAGATAGAATTTTTTATAACATTTTTATGGGGGCTCGTCTCTTCAATCCACATTTACTCTCCCAAAAGCCTGCAGCAGTCTAGGAAGGCTGCTGCAGTTCCGGGACGACCTATGTATGTTGGAGTAGGTAGTATCAGACATCAAATACAATGGTCAGGCTAAGTGCGGATAAAGTTCAGTATAACTAAATTGAACTAATGGGGGCTCGTGTTGCCGAATTGGCCAAAGAAAGTCAATAATATGGTGTACTCTGTATTCCTACAGTATCTTCTGTTTATCGTGAGGTTAATGCCTAACCTGGTGTCATGTATTTCATGGTTACGAACATAAAAAGGTTTTGAAAATGATGGTTTTACTCGACTAATCTAATAATGAAAGACAGATTTTAATGAAAAACTACTAAGATCTTGCAAAGTTACTAATTAAACTTTTTACGATCATCATGTTCTGCTTTTAATTATTACAGAATAAACACAGGTTTACTTTATGTTCTTTTGGCTTTCTTTTACAATTATTTGTTTTGGCTTAAGGCTGAGTATATTTGCGTAAGTAAGACAAGCAAAGGATTGCCTGGAATTCCTCGAAAGAAATAGTATTGTAGGTAAATGCTATTTTCTTGGCGTGCAAATCGGAATTCTTAAGTAAAAAATTGCGCAGGACTGTATTTCTTGCCAAATGTACGGAGCTTGAGAAGGAAAAAAAAAAGTAAGTATCCTGTAGGTATACATTATGATGGTTGTTTGGTAATACGATTTTGATTCTGGATCAGATCGTTACATCAACGTAGAGAAAGGTAAATGTTTCCATAAATGTTTTTTTTTGTGTTATTATACATAGTAGGTACGTAAACTAATAACAAGATAAAATTATTCTCTGAGTTCTTATTTAAAGTATTAGCTAAGTAGTTCAAATTATCACGTTTTTGTTTTTCAGTTTATTTTATTGAATATTTTTTCCACGTAGTTTCGTACAGAATTTGTGTTCGATTGATGGCAAAAGCCTCGCCCCTAAATATAACTAGCGAAATGTAGGTGTATTATTAGGTTCAACTCTGCCTAACCCTTCGTGGATTACAGCATTGATGTTATGTAATGTTGTAATAACAAAAGTATTTCGAGTTCAAAAAACTAATACGTAGGTACTCGTTCTTCTCCTAACAAAACTTTAAAGAAACATCGTATGTCGTCCCCGTCTCGTTCATAGAAATTCACAAGAGCTCGCCAATTTCTTTAGTATTCAATGCGATGCATATACGAAGTTCTTAACATGTCTAAGGCTAGCATAATACAAATCGCATTGTGAATGCAATTCCTACAAATCATATTATTGTGCTTTCATAGTTTAGCGGGACAGCAGAGGTAGAAATTATTTCTATCTCTATTACTTTAGTTATTTAAATAATTTGTTTAATAGATTGCTTACTAAATTAATTAGTCCCTTGAAGTGGATTGTGTGAAGGGTAATATGGCAAAAAAGAAGGTTTCTGATGACGTCTCATCAGAAACCTTATTTTTTGCCATATCGCTCTTCACGTTCTCGTCATCACGAGTAAATTATAGAAGAAGAAAACATGCTGCGCTGACACTAAATAAATTGGGATAAGGGCAGGCAAATGATCATCATTCTCCTGCCGTAAACAAAAAACCTTAAAAACGTGCAAAAAAACCTTTCGAAGTCGGTGGCAATAAACTCAATGAAACATCAAACTCACCGACTGAAGGAAGGAAGGAAGTCGGTGAGTTTCCGTTTTCAGATTCCCGTTTTGAAGATTATTAGTTAGGTCTTTATTATGTCGATTTTTTTTATTACGTGCAAATGCCATTCAATCTTACGATAGAAAAGCAATAATGAGCTTCACTCGACCTAATGACAGTTTCGTAATCATGAGGCTTCCAATGATGACCACAATGAACGGATATTGCCAGTATCACCTTACTTAACCGACATAATATTAGTGATTGTCATTATGTCTGCTTATTATTGTTATCAAACAGGAAGAAGTTACTGTGTTCATCATCAAGATCAGGTTACTTAACGATAGTTTCCTGTCCCGTAAGACAATAGGGTAGTTGACAAAAAAAACTAATTAGTCCGTCAGATAGATTTCCAAAAATAATGGACATATGTTTTACACGTAAACAAAAGATGAAGACGATAAAGTGCTTCGAAAAGTCGTGTCAAGTCGTGTGATGTCACAGATTAGTAAGTTTTTTACCCAGAAAGAAAGTAAGAAACGGAGTAATTCGAGAAAAAAGTTATATCGACCAAGAGAATTTTTTTCCTAAAAAGTTTAATAGATTTTCGCTCATAACTTTTTTAGTTTTGGTTCTACATTTTTTTGGTGAAATACATATGCTATTGTGTCTTAAACTCTGAAATTAAGTAAACGGAGTTTAAACTATTGACAGCGCCGTCGAGGTCGACCGCGGCGAAAGTGTGACTATCTGATCATGTTTGCGGGGTTAACATGGTCAGAGATCGCACGGGATAGAGAGGTATGGAAGGTGAAAGGGCAGGCCTTTGGCCAGCAGTGGGACATCATGTACCTAGGTTAGTTATTCAAATCAAATCATTTTTATTTGTTAACACAGGTAAACATACAGATCTTATTAAAACAACTAAGGATATTATGTTCTATAGAGCAGAATTAGACTATACTCTGAATACAGTACCTAAGCGTTTCATAATTAAACTTATTATATAACTGTTTGCCTTACCACATAGAAAGTTTCGACTAAGTTTACTTAACATTTTGAAAAATTAACGTGACACAGTATTTACACTTCTGCGGCACTGTTGCAGCTTTATGCTTTGTTGATAAAATGATATGTGGTTTATTTTTATGTTATGTTCCTCTTTTTATTGTTACAACGCTAGTGTTAAATTTACCAAATTGTCTCATTACGTATCTGTGGAAAACGTGGTTGATTTCACATTTGTATTATTTCTGTATCCTATGTTTCTATGTAAGTCTTAATGTGTAATTGTTTGTTTTCCCTAATAATTAAAATTAAAAAAAAAAAAAAAAAAATTGTATCCAGTTAACATTTATATTTGAATGAAAGCATCACCCACAGAAATATATTATGCGATTAAACTTCTTATGAATCACGCTTACTCAAATTAATTTAACTTTAGCTTTATGGATCTCAAATAACTTCAGCTACTGAGTTTACCTGGGATTCTCAGAAATCATAATTATATCCTACCAGGAAATATATATAACGTATTTAATAATTAGCTATTAGTACTTCACTCGCGACTTCGTCGGCCAAAATTGTGATTGCTCGACTAATTAGTATAAATAAATATATTTTTTTGTCTTTATCACCCTTGAAAACATATTCACAGGTCAGGCACAGTAGGTAATATTTTGTTTTGTCATCAGGAAGATCTCAGCCACGGAGTTTGGATGTGTGCCCGGTTGATGGCAATAGGGACACCCATTTTTTTTTTTTTTTTTTTTGTAAAAAAATTAAGTAGGACTAAAACATAACTTAGCGAAATGTGAGTGTACTATGTATTAGGTACACCTCTGCTTAACCCTTCGGGGATTACAGGTTTGATGTTATTTATGTTACTTGTTGTACTTATGTTACTTGTTGTACTATGTTGCTGTAGTACTTTTTATACTCGCTACCGCACCGCTATAGAACAAATTCGAAACGATTTGAAAGTGATTGTCACTAATCAACGCCCTCTGGTGATTAATTAGCAGCCACACTTCCAGGCCACCATGTTTCCATAGGCTAACATTTTCCCATAAGTATCATATGTCCGTAAAAGACCACACATAGAAGCATTCTTATTGTCTTCAATTCATGCGTTTCAATAGAAATTCTGTGCCTCGTGTGGCTTTTGATTTCATAGAAATATGTAGTGAACGTTGGATTTCTCGGGAAGAGCGTGTTACGTAAATATTATGCAGGTAATTTTAAATATTTATATAAATACTAGCTGATGCCCGCGGTTTCGTCCGCGTGTATGTCGGTTATCGCGAGCAATACAGTCGGTTATCGCGATCAAAAGTAATCTTTTCTTCCCCTTCTTTCAACCCCGCACAACACTTTTTTCGCATATAAAAGTAGCCTACGTCCTTTTACAGGCTTCAAACTATCTGTGTACTAAATTTCATTTAAATCTGTTCAGTAGTTTTGGCGTGAAAGCGAGATAGACAGAGCTACGTTCGCATTTATAATATTAGCAAGGATTGCTCTTTCAAGAATATTTACTAAGACATGCATGTTTTGACTCTAACGTTTTCAATCAATTGGTTTTTAATTAAATTAGAATTAATTATAAGTTACCAATCTACTTTGTTGTAAATAACACTACTTCTAGGTCTAAAATATAGATTCATTTCTAGGTCCATAAGTTCCAATCTAAAGTTGCTCTGAAAAATAATTTGTAGTGGAACTTTTACAAAAATATAAATATTACGGTCACTGCCACACCAAAAAAATAAGTGATATTACTTCACTACATATAAGAGAAACCTTCATTAAAAAAGTCCACGAGAGTGGACAAAAAAAATGTTTACAAACAGACCAATTTGTTTTTTTTAAAGGGCAATTTAATTCACCGAAATTGGAGCGTAAATTTTATTATGGCAATACCGTATAAGCGAATATTTTTCTCAATGCCGTTGACCTTAGTATTTGTATTCAATCCAGAGTAAAAAGACCTCTGTTTTCCAAGAATTTGTACTGGTACAGAGATCAGTATTCAAATCCCAGTCTCCTATGGAAATGTCAGAAACTGGCAATGTGCCATAGCTATGCCATTCAGTCCGTTTTATTTTCGGTACGCAAACTGCATTTTAATGAGGAACGTGTAAAAAAATTGACTAGGTTTTTAGCATAAAAATAGGCACCTGTTGATAAATGTACCTACTTCAAAATATCATTGGAAACTATCATGCCTCTAAAAGGCGCCATTTGTATTTTTATCTCCTTTTAATAAAATGCTTTTGTCAAAATAAAAAAAAAATAAGTAACTAACTAAAACAATATTTTACATAGTTACCAGCAAATAAATAAAATTACAAAAGTAAACAAAACTTTTTGTTCATAATCTCCTTTTGTTACATTGTGCCATTAGCTAAAAGATGGCGTTACTAGAACAATGCAGATTATTATCCGATTAAAACTCAACCACAATTAAATGTCTATTGTTTTAATTAAGTACCTCAAATAAAACAGTTTCCACTATAATCAAAATAGTTAAATTCAAACACAATTAGATTGTTAAAAGATAACGGCAGTGGCTGCCATTGAAATAAATAGCTAAATTAGTTTCGCTACTCGCCACTAGATGGCGTTACGAGTACGTGATACGATTTCGCAATTTTCACGAGGTCTAGTCAGCTTAGTTTTACATTTTAAAACAAATGAGATAATATTGTGACATTTATATGCGAAACCGTAGGCGGTTACATTTTCGACAAGATGGCTATTTAGATAAATATTCTATTGCTTCTATTCTAGTTTATGGACTGATCTTTAATGGAAATGCATAATTTTAGCTTTTTTTGTCTACAATAACGAAGTGGTTTAATAAATAGTAATAAATACCACTCCATATCGTAAGAGGTGATCAAATTATAGACATCATCATCACTTTAAAAGTTTCCTTACAATAACTGACACCTCTCAAATGGGCGGGATTTTTGCTTTTCATCATCAGCTGCCTACTCTTTTCCCGGCTTGTGGGCTTTAAGAAAATATATTATGTCCTAAGGAACTAGGACAGATCATCAGACGACCCTTCAAGAATAGAGATGATGATTGCGTTTTTTCTCCTCCAACCATAACATGCATTCTAAACTAAGCTTTCAGCATAAAAACATACTACTTACCTAATTTACACAAACCACATTCTCAGATAAAAGTAGCAACATAAATAAGATTGTTTTGGCAATAAAACATAAAACTGCTGGAATACAATGCAAATACGAACAATGCTACAGTATTGCTAGATTAATGATCACAGACTCGAGCTCAGTTAGGTTGAGATGATAGACTGAAGTGGTTCTTAGTTTTTTTTCTTTGGCAACACTACTCACAAGTACTTAGCAATGGTGATTAGTTGTCACTTGCGTGTTGTGTTTGATGATTGTGGCAACACCTTTGTGTTTTGGGAAATGAAATTGTCAAATATTAATCTATACTTCTTTATTAATATTCTAAAGAAGTATAGTTTGTGTTTGTTAAATTGTAAGGGGTAATCTCGGGATCTACTGAACCGATTTTAATTTTTTTTTATCCCTGTATTCCCACGGGAACGGGATCTACGCGGGTGAAACCGCGGGACGTTCACTAGTATTAAATGATTAGTTAAAAACTTGATTTTGAAATACTGCTTTTTTGAGGTCCTGGGATCGATTCCCAGGTCAGGCTAAGTGTTATTGGGTTTTTCATCAGCAATTTCTCAGTAGTAGCTACGGAGCCTGAATTTGTACCCGGTTGACGGCAATAAGCTCGCCCCTATTATGTGGGACTTAGAAAACATGATTGGGGAATGTGGGTGTACTATTGGGTACATCTCTGCCTATCCATTCGGGGGTTCCAGGCGTGATTTTATGTTATGTTGATTTATTAACGACTAGTGTAGACGTGGATGTCGGTTCAACTACAAAAGTGACGATTTTCCATACAAACTTTCATCCCCATTGTCACCCCCTTATAGGTTAAATTTCCAAAAACCCCTTCTTAGTGCTCCCCTACATTATAATAGTGCAAATTTTCACATTCCTAGCCCCAGTAGTTTCGGCTGTACGTTGATATGTCAGTCAGTCAGTTCTCCTTTTATTATATATATAGAAAGAATTCTAGAATCAGTATTCATTTAGTATATTGGTAAGTAAGGTGTTCTTCAAAAGGGCGTAGATAGAGCAATCAAAACTTATGCTACCTGGATTTTAAAAAAAGTAATGCACGGAATTGAATACGGGGTGATGGTAAAAAAAAAAATCACGCTAACATCACCAATTTCTCGCTAATTACAAGCAACACATTCTTTAGAATACATTGATGACATAACACAAAGGCACAAAACCATAGAGCATAATTTATATCTATCAGAACTCGATTGAGCATAGACTAGCGAGCTATGGTGTCACCCACCGCGTCGACATGGGGTGAATGACCATAATTGACCATAATGATATACTACTAGCCTTAGGGCATCATAACTTTTCTGTTTTCCTACTATTTATGTCGAGTCGACTAGTTTTATAAGCATAGGCAGACTACGGTCTATTAGGGATTCGCTATAATCATAATTTTTTAACCTAGTATAATATGCATTAATCACCCTATATTGTACTGTGGGAAATATCCTTTCTTTCTGTACGGTTTTAATTTTTTTTCAGGTGCATGGCATACCGGTTTCTTGATGATGTTTGCCATAAATTAATTTAGCATAATTATGACAGGCGCTCAAGTCGATCTTTATTTTAAGCCGCGCTGTCCTAGGGTTTCCTCCGTGCCTCGGAAAGCACGTTAAGCCCTTGGTACCGGCTGTCAATTATAGATCTTTGACAGTTGTTAGAAGTAGTCAGTGGCCCGTAAGTCTGACAACCAGTCTTAATAAGGGGTATCATATTATCCAGTACAAACTGGGTTGTGGAGGTCAGATACATTTTACATTTCTTTCTGTGTCGAATTATAGTTTAATTAGATAGTTAGATACTAAACCAGAGTTACAGATTATTATTATTATGAGCCTGTACTGTCCCACTGCAGGGCAAAGGCCTCCCTTCCCTCCTTACACTTTTCGCGATCTAGTGCGATGATAGGCCAATCCTTTGAGAAGGAATCCAGCTCATCCCGCCATCTCCTTCTGGGCCTGCCGCGTCGTCGTTTCCTGCTGGTTGGTATCCACTGAGTGGTAATTTTTGTCCATTGCTCCTCTGACATGCGGCAAATGTGACAAGCCCAGTTCCATTTCAACCCAGCAGCTGTATTGCAAGTATCGGCTATTTGGGTTTTCGAGCGAAGTATGGTGTATGGAGTTACAGATGTTTCTATTAAACTCAACGAGTACTATTTGATGTTGCCAGTCGAAAGTTCGTAGTATTGGGCAAAACAGACATACGAAAGTTAGACCAGTTGTGAAACTTCCGGGCTTCTAACTACCCGTAGCGATCATAACAACTATTGAAAGTCCTCCAGGCTTCGTCTCTGTGTTAGGGAATAGGATTTCATCCACCTCGCAGGCCCACTTTTAGTGGATGTCTAGTTTTAAGGACATGTCGGTTTCTTTACGATGTTTTCCATCAAAGTTTTGATTGCAGTGGTAATGAATAAATTATATAAATGATAATGCTTGCCTGAATTCGTACCTACCCGCGACCTTAAAACATATAAGTCAAGTTGGGGCCGTAACTACTGGACCATCACTCCTCTCTATCTTTCTTGGAGACATTCACAATAATAACATTCAAAAATGTTGTTAATAAAAAAGCAGATAAATCAGCTAGATGAAATTTGTTAGAAGTTTTCACCTCTAATTAAGTACTAATCCAAAAATAAAACGGCTAACCATAAAATTAGAGAAATAGATTAAAAATCATTTAGTTTCGGAAACCAGAGCCGACTTTGACAGATATAGAAGCCACAACCACGAGTAAATGTATTATCGAAATAACTCAAAACCGCTCTTAACTCAAATCACACTTGTGTAGGATTAATGTATTTTGACAAGCTGGTATTAATTCTTCAATCAGGCTTAAAGCAGCGCATTTAAAACAATATTTAAGTCAGGCGAATCCGTGTGCAAATCCTATGCGAAATAAATATGTTTTATTTCGTTTTTTCGTTTGATTCGTTAATTCTGAAAGGCAATGAATTTATTGGATGATTATGTCAATATATTTTTAGAAATGGGAAGTTCAGGATTATGACAAAACGTTTGGAAGCACCCTTTTTTTTCCTTTTGGGTGGTGACAAATCATCAAATAACCCCTCCCGCTCTGGGCAGAGCGGAAGGGGTATCAGAGTAGTGGTATATGAGTGTCAGACTTCTACTGACTAAAAACCACCCATGTTCCTTCTTAGGCCTGTTGCCGAGGCCGCGGTATCTCTTTCGAACAACCCGCAGCCCCGACGGGACAACCCGCAGCCCCCACGGGATGGAAGCACCCTTTAATAACATAAAAGGCTGTAATCCTCGAAGGGTTAGGCAGAGATGTACCTAATAGTACACCACTACTACTACAGTTATAATATTTTAAGTCCAATGTAATAGGAGGCGTGCCTATTGCCATCAACCAGGCATATATCCAGACTCCGTGACTGCTAGTGGTCTAGTGATTTAAAACGGGATACATTGAATGATAGCGTGACGACTGACAGGGCAGAATGGAAGAAAAAAACGTGTTGCGCCGACCCCAAATGACATGGGATAAGGACAGGACAGGACGATGATGATGATGACGTTCAGACAGATTACTTTCTGCAGCATCTGTCAGTGTCCCTGTCCGCACTTTATACCATAACTAGTGACCCGCCCCGGCTTCGCACGGGTGCAAAAAAGGTATTAAAACCTTCCTCTTGAATCACTCTATCTATATATCTATTAAAAAAAACCGCATCAAAATCCGTTGCCAAAGGGACATAGGGACAGAGAAAGCGACTTTGTTTTATAAATACTATGTAGTGAATAGGTGAGAACAATCCTCCATAGATAAAAACAAATGATTGAGTCTACTTAAATCCCAATCACAATCACCAATCAAATATTCATAAAAATTACATCACTTTTTTCTGCGATTGAGCCTCCGCCTGCTTTGCGATTATTCGCAAGTCGCAACTCGGAATCACTAAACTGATTATGAACACGATTAGTCGTGAGTCGTGTCCTTTGTAAATCTCGAAGATTTGCATAATCACACTAACGAGACTTCAGCAACGACTTATAAGTCGTAATTTTGGGGCTCTGAAAACAGCGGGAAGAGAAGCGAGAGCGAGTTTTTTTAGAGCTAACATTTTGCTGGTGGTCAAAACAACGCTATACACGTATCAGATGAATTTGCAGGAAATTCATAATTTCCTGCAAATTCATTAACTAAAAGGGAAACTTAAAGTGCTTGGGGTCCTATATTTTTACAAAATTATCAATTAGCAATGATTTTATTTAAAAAATAACTTTTACTTAATAAGTAAATAAAACATTACTGCTAAGTATTGTTCATACTTAGATCACTCTCCGCCACCAACGAGTAAGCTAGGTACCGCTAACAATTGAGTAAGTATTTAAGATACAAACGGTGAACAAAGAAAGAACTTAAGAAAATTACTAATAACTTTCATGAAAACTACACCCGTCTTTCAGGATACTTCAGGTAACAAGTACTAAACGCTTGATAAACTTCAGAATACATTACAGCGTTTAGCTTCCAAAACTTGGTGAAACCTACATGAATAAAATATCTGAAATTGGTCGATTAGCCCCCATCTTATGGATGTGCCTATAAACTTATTTTACTATCTGAAGATATAGCTTGATCGAGTGCCAAACTCGTAGTTTACGACTGTGCGGAAATATGATGGGTGTGCCTTGTGTCTTTAAGAAAATATGATATTATTGACGTAGCTGACTAAGATTTTCCAACCATTTTCTGACTGCAGATTAAAAAGATCTTTCTCTGTTTAAAAAGAAAAGATTTTGAGAAGAGAAGATTTTGGTCCATCATGTTCACAACAATGTGGGGGACATTGTTGTTTAGTCCAAATCTAGCTTGTGACGGCTAAACATCTTAAAAGTTTTGCAACGAATATAGAACAACGTGCTGAGTGTCAGTCAATCTTTACAAAGAAGATACCAGACTCACAATGATGTTTTAATTTTGTGGTAGGTAAAAGTCAGCCTTTTGTTTTTTTTTTATAGTGTTTCCTTAGAAAATTAAATAAAAAAGTAAAATGTGTTAATTAATCATTTAAAATGAAGTACCATCATAACTAAAAGACAGTGTTGAACGCTTATCTCATGGCTCCTCCCTTATTCTTGTTAAAACTTTTATTGTCACGTATTTTATTAAAACTTTAAGAATACCAAACGAGAAGCAACTATAACTAAAACACCAGAGGTCACAGTTTACTTTAAATTCTAGTACACTTTAATTACTGTAGCATAAATTAAATAATTATTTTTCAATACACTTCCTCGAAAACTAGCTCTTATTGCACTACGATTAGGTTCGACATGCATCATATTTCGCACGCGTGCGGTAATAAGAATACAGCGTGCTGTAATATTATTACCGCACGCTGTAATCATAGAGCAGCGGTAATTCGATTAAAACTTATGAAATTAAAAAAAAAACACCACTGACTATTATAGAGCAGGCGTGTTTTTTTTTTAATCTCGCCATTTTGATCTGCGTCTTTACAGCGTAAATATTTTTTGAATATTTAAATTGTGTTTGTAAAAAGAATACTACTAATAAACGTAAATATTTTAAACAATTATTTACTTTTATGAACAAGTAAGCATTTTTTTGTGTTCTTATTTAAAAAATATTTAAATTTTATATTTTTCCTGTGAGGCTGTTTGGCGGCTTTATACCTTTGCTTCTTTTTCAACCTGGCGAAATCAAACCGCGGAAAAAAAGTAAATTAAATCATAGTCTCATCAAATTTGTTGACAAAAACACATAACGTTTTTAGTTAATTTCTTCGAAAGTGTATTGAAAAACGTCGTTTGATACACGTGGGAATTTGTTATTGCATTTCTCGACCCCATGAACACCCTCGCCATCTGCCTCGAATGCAATAACAAACTTTCCGCACTTGTATCAAAATGTACTATTTACTAGTTAATTGAGGGCATTACCTATCTATTATAAACCTGTTGGTTGGTTGTTGTATATAAGTAAATCCATACTAATATTATAAATGCGAAAGTAACTCTGTCTGTCTGTCTGTCTGTTACTCTTTCACGCCTAAACGGCTGAACGGATTTTGATGAAATTTGGTACAGACATAGTTTGGAACATAGGATAGTTTTTTTTTTTTTTTTTTTTTCGCGAGATAAACCAAAAATCTGCCGGAAGTCACTATTCCACGCGAACGAAGTCGCGGGCAAAAGCTAGTATGTATATAAGTATCATCTCGGGTCTTAGTAAAAATTTAATTCTTTGAACAAACTAGTAAAATATAGGGACGTGGTTCCAAACGTCTATAATTTTCTTTGACTAACGAATCATATTCATCTAGAAAAAGATCACATCTTAAAACACGGACAAGAAACTCTGTTTTCACATACATAGACTAATCAAAATACGACTAAATCAATACAAAACTTTTAAGTAAGAAGAACATTGAAACGTCCAAAGTTTCTCAATAACTTTGTTTTTATTCAAATGAATCTCCACTTTACAATAATGAAGTCCAATGATGCTTTTAGCATTGATACAGTTGTTCTCAAACTTTTTCATTCCTTTTTTTACTTGACTTTTAAAAACATTGCCCAATAGAAAAGTCCAAAATATGGTAGATGAGTTACTTGGATCACAACAGAATTTCATCATCATCATAACATCACGCCTGTGATCCCCATAGGGTTACAGAGAAATTAATGATTCTCAATTTATAGTACTTTGCCTGATCCGGCAACCGAACCTAACTCAGAACCGCGTACTCAGCAGTCGACCAATGATGCAGATTTTAAAGGAAGTCAAGCTGCTGTTTTCCACCAATAAGGACATTGCATTCAAGGCGCAAAAGCGCTGTATTAGGGGAATGTTTAATATCAACCAGACTGATAGCTGCAGACCATGTTTTGTCAATTATAATATATTAACATTGCCGTGTGTCTACATTTATGAGATTGCTAGCTTCGCAAGAACTTACAAACATCTTTTTGACAAGTATAGAAGTAAGCGACATGGTGATAAAATTTGTTGCAAATCTAGCAAGACGGCCTTATATACCAAAAGCAGTTTCAGTATGGCACCGCGTATATACAATCATTTACCAAAGTCTATACTAGACAGTCCATCCATTGATGAATTTAAAAGGAAATGAGAGGATGTAAGGAAATTTGTACTCAGAAATAATGCGTTGTTGATGTGACATGTAATTATTGCACTGATTAATTATTTATCCATTATTATTATTATTTTTGACATTTATTTACAAATATATCTTGACATTCTCAATATTTTAATACATGATTATTTTTAATTTTATATTATTTAATTATTCTAGTGACATTGTTATTTGCTAATGTTTGATTATTATTTGCCAAAATTATGTTTTTAATTATAAATTATTGTTGCAATTAATTGTATAATAAATAATAATGTTGTGATAGCTCTGACCAAGCTTTAAATTTGCATGCCTTAAGGCGTAATATGGTTGAACTATTTTTAAACTTTAACAACTTTATGTTATTACCCATATTAGCAAATAAATGAATTTGAATGTTTTCTCAAAAAAGTAGGGACACTACTTAAAGAAACACATTTTCTTTAAGTAGTGTCCCTACTTTTAATATAGATATTGAAATAATACAATATTATTATGCTCCCACGTCTTCTTCCCACACATGTTTATCGATAAAAGAAGATAAATTACGTCACTTGCAGCTCTTCTTGTAACAACAACTTTTTTCCCAACAGTTTTTCTTTGACTATTAATCCAACAAGATAACTGAACCACCTCCTTTCATAAACAAAAAATAAACCACAACTTAAACTTTGTTTTAAAAGAAATTCCTTTAAACATTAAAGCTTCCTCTAAAGAAAAACTAAAACCGATGCATCAAGTGCAAAATCTAGACATGATTCCTACAAAGGGGTCGCGTTCGAGTAAACTTTGAGAAACGCTGTTCGAACTTCGTTCAAGGAACTTTCGATCGATGGCACAGTTGATTGATCTGTGTGTAAAGAAATGGAATTCTGTGGGAAAATACTTTTCTGACAGCACTCTATGGTTCTAGAGTGTTGTCAGAAAAGTATTTTAAAATTTTAAAAGATTTGGTATTGTTTAGAGGTGCCTTTTTACGGCCATGGAGGTCAACATAGACAATAATTATAGAGGACAATATTATTATGTCGATATGACATCAAACCTGACTTTCCAATTTTAGTTCGATTAGGTTGATTTTTAGTGTGAAATATTTTGAGTTAATCTAAACTTATTAAAACGGCTTGAAAGTGAACCCAAAGTGTAATTATTTCACGTTTTTTCCTTTAACATAAAAGAGGTGCTTGCCCTCCAATAAGTCCATGTTATTTTTATCATTAGGCCCGTCCTAATCTCTATCCTCTCCTATTTAGGGAGTCCCTAAGGAACGCAATTCATCTGTACGTCTGTGTACTAATTACGTCTTACCAGAGTGACCCCAATGGGGGTCCCGCATAGGGATTCCCGCAATGCCGTATGAAGGATTATTTAATTATTTCTTTAAGAGAAGCTGAGAAGTATTTTAGTAGTGGACACTATTTTATTAATGTGACAGATTTGGTAGAACCTATCTTTGGTAGTACCTACATAATTATGTTAAAATTGTCGACAGCGCTGATAATGCTAGGTTTAGCGTTACTTGGTCTTCTTCTAAAGTTACAGTTCATTAATCGAGCTTAAAAATATGTTATGTTTGTCCAATAACTGTTGTTTTCGTCTTTAACCCTTTAGCTCGCAACGTTGAGCCGGCTCAACGCTCCCTTCAAAAAAATATTGCTCAAAAATTTTTAACTTTTTATAAGATTTTATTTAATGCCTACAACCAATAACTGATCTCAATTGTAAAAAAAAAAAAAAGACATTTGTGAACGTATTTTACGTCAGTAATGTGCAAAATGGCGTCACGGTTGCAGCAACTCCGCGGATCGCATTTAATTTAATTTTATATAAAATATTATTCAGAGTTTTTCTGTTAGTGGGACACCGGCATTTCATTTTTAGTAAGCCATTTCATTATTATGTATACAAATAACTTCATTGTACTGAGTAACTTACGAGCACAGCGTTCATAAAGTGATACGTTGAGGATTCTCAACGTTGCGACGTTATCAGTGAAGTACTTCGTAAGATGTATGTTGAGCATGTTCAACATTGCGGCTGTACTAACGATTAACTTAGCATGTATTTATTAACATTTTATTATTTAAATTGATGTTTTGTTATGCTTTGGGTGTGGTTTTGCATGTTTTTTTTTGCTTGCTTCAATATAAGCCAATATCGCAAAAATACATGATAAATTATGGCACTAGTACCTCCAGAGAATTCTCTATCAGATAGTAGCAGTACTACAAACGCTAATATCTGATGGATTACGACGATGAAGTTATATTTAATTGAAGACAAGACGAAATAACGTGGAAACTCTGATTGGAGCACCCAATCTAGGTCATGCCCTTCTTCACTGAACGACTTGCACCTTGATAGGTCTGGAAATGAGCCTCGCCTCAACGCAGTTCAAGTCTAACAAAGCCTGCGTGACGAACGCAAAGTGGCCACAAGTTCAGATATCGTGAAATGAGACTTGCTGAATGGAATCTGTCTCCAAAGAGAGCTGCAACAGGCTCAGCATTAACGGTAGCCCATCGTCGATCACGACTTGAATTTGCTCGAGAGCATAGGGATTGGACGTTAGAGCAGTGGGGTAATGTACTCTTTAATGATGAGACCAGGGTGAGTCTATATTTAAGTGATCGACGTCAGAGAGTATATCGTCGCCCTGGAGAACGTTATTCACAGTGTTGCATCGAGTAAACTGTTGCTTTGCTGAGGCGTTGCTGAGGAGGATCGGTAATGGGGCGGTATTTCGATAACCGCACATACGGCGTTGGTTTTTATGGAACCGATAGGCCGTACTCGTAGATTGACTTTTCGTCGCTACATTACCGTAATCCTCGCAGACTATGTGGTACCTTAGATAGGATATATCGGATATACTATGCACTTCATGCATGATAACACACGCCCTTATGTTGCTTATGTGATAACCCAGTATCTACGCGACATCAACATTCATACGATGGACTGGCCAGCTCGAAGCCCGGACCTTAATACGATAGAACACTTAGGTATGGGATGACCTAAAACAGGTCGGGTTGGAGCCCGAATACCTGCTGTAACAAGGCTTCCAAAGCTGCGAATCGCAATTGAAGAGGAGTGGAGTGGTCTGTTCACCTGTCACCGTCGTCTGTATCTCATGAACCGTGATAGTTAAACGGTTGAACTTTTCACAGATTATATATTTCAGGTGCCTCAATAACAGCAATTTCTAAAAGACATAATAACATAAATATTTAAGGGGGCTCCCATACAATAAACGTGTTTTTTTTGCCAAATTATAGATAATGGTACGGAACCCTTCGTCCGCGAGTCCGACTCGCACTTGTTATAATACATAATGACTGATTGTCCTTTTAATGTCATTTCAATTGTATTTTTTTATAATGAATGTATGATAATTGTAAATAAGTGTTTATTTTATAAAAATCTCAAAAACCTACATATATCGCAACGTTGAAAATACTCAACGTTCATTTTAGTACCTAATTTTCTCAATACTTCGCAATGTTGAGTATTCTTAACGTATGTTTTTCCAAAAGTTACACATACTAGATTTTTTATTTTATTTTTTTGTACATGTATACACTATTTACATACATATAAACCAAAAAAAAACCCAAAAATATAAATTTTGTATCCTTGCGACTTAAAGGGTTAAAGAAGATATGCAAGATTTCCAGCAAATCAGCTGTCATATCTTTAAAAGCAATTGATCCCAAAATATCCACCGATCAATATGCTTTATAAGATTTGGCAGCAAATCCCCAAAAAAAGCTTTTTATATACCGGAGATATTTCCCAATCATATTACGCGATTTCAAAGCCAAGAAACCTCTCCGTATACAGATTTTTATACTAAGAAATAAAATCCTTCGAAAAATCAAATGGACCAATTTCCTTAGTATTATTGAGATTAAAAAATGTTTGAATCGGGGTTCATTTTAAAAGTTACGCCGTAAAAAGGTACATTAAGACGCATAATGTGTTCTAAGTTAAATTATTTCTTTTCTGAAATTATTCTGCGGTAAGCTTAATGGGTTTGTAAAAGATAGTTTAGATGACGATTCTTTTTATTGCTGTTAAAATATTCTTGGGACATTAATTTTGAAGATATGATCTGGTTTATTGGGTCAATCTGTCAGCACTTTGCGAAAACTTATTGGGCAATCGTCGGTCGCCGCAGCATGTTTTCTACTTTCTTAATACTCTATAGAGTAAAAGAGAAGACATGTTGCGTAATCCCACCTTAGTAGTGATCGTTCTTTAGCCATACTTATTATTATATTCTTTTTCACAGTTCAACACAACATAATGAGTTTTCTCAGTGCCTCGGAAAGCATGTTTAAGCTGTTGGTCCCAGCTGTCATTTGAGACCTTTGACAGTCGTTACAGGCCCGACAGTCTGGCAGCCAGGCTTATCAAGGGGTATCTCATTACTCAATACGAGTATTAACTCGGTTGTAGAGGTCAGATAAGCTAACGCTCCATGCAAAATAAACTGGACGAAGTCACGGGCAGAAGCTAGCAACAATAGCAGAAAATTAAAAACTTTCCTGTGGATACTCTTAGTTAAATAATTATTATGTATGACAGACAGCTGCCCCATTGCATATTAATCGTGCCCAATTTCTGTTTGAAATCACCCGTTAATTCTATGTTTTTCTTTTATTATAAGATAATTCCGAAAATAAAGCCATAAAATAAGATTATAAAACTTCGACTTAATGTTGTCAAATCAATAAAATCACGGGAAATGACTATTACAGATCTCAATAAAGTTTAGGAACTGGTTTTGCGAGAAAATCACCAATTAATTTATATATTTGTGAGAGATAATGCTGGTAAAATTAGGGTTGCGAGAAGTTTTGATTGAATAAAACTTTATTTTGATTAATTAACAAGGTGATAACAAAACGTTACGCATGTAATCATATTATAGGGTAAGGTTGAGATGTACTTAATAGTACGCCATTTAAGCCATGTAATAGGGGGCCACCTTATTGCCATCAACCTGAAATTCCTGATGGAAAAGTCCATTATCATTTTGCCCGACCCGGGAATTGAACCCAGGACCTCGTGAACGTGAGTCGCACTTGCAACGAGGCAGCAGCACGTACTGAAACTAAATGTTTTAATAGTTATTGTTTTCTAAGAAATATTTTTGCATACTGACTTTATTTTGATGACAATTTTTTTTTTGATCTTTCTGACTTGTCAGAGAGATTAAAAGAATCAAAAATAAACATAAAAGCTGCGAGAAAGAATAAGCTTGCTTTATATATTTTTTAATCTATGTTTAAACAGAAACGCAAAGTTAAACCAATATTATTTTAGCTGTGTTTAATTCATTAATTTAACGCCCTTTTTCTTTCGTATATTTAATCCCTGTACTGTACATTTTTCTTTGAGCCAAGTATCCTTAGATTTTCCGGGTTGAGCATTTTTTTCCTTTCTTAACGTGAGTAGGTACATTTTCTTAGTAAAAACCTTTTTAATTTCGTTGGCAACCCTAAAGAAAAACTAATCGTTTGAAAATTATACTGCTAGGTTATGCCAATTTTACGATTTGAACAAACTAAACGGCCCGTGAGAAATACCTTTTTACACGCTGCGTATAGAATGGCCCGTTTTACGCATCGCGTAAAATCACGATTAGCGGCCATCCCGTTTTGAATTTAACGATAATGTTTTTTTTTTACTTCTGTGTGCAGTCATTGCCCAGTATTACATGACCCCTCGAACTAAGAAAAAGAGGGCAAGTAGTATGAGAAGACGTAGATGTAGTATGTAATTTTGATATTTCAACCATAAATAAAAAATGTGCTCATTTTTTACATTGTATACAAAATCGTCTATTTTCGTATGAACAAATTGAAGCTAATTTTTAATTGTATGAATGGAGATTTTTTTCTCTTGTAATTCTATTGTTGCGGTCTAGAACTTGGCCACTTTGTAAAATCCTTACATAATATAAAACAAAGTCGCTTTTTTGTCTGTTTGTTTGTCTGTATGCTTAAATCTTTAAAACTACGCAACGGATTTTGATGCGGTTTTTTTATTAGATAGAGTGATTCAAGAAGAAGGTTTTAGTATATAATTTGAACGACATCCACGCGGGTGAAGCCGCGGGCATCAGCTAGTAATTTAATATTTCAACACCGGAAACAAAGGGCTTTTATATATTATTATTATTATTATGATCTTTGTATCTACCTACCATATACTCAGAAATAAATATTATTCTATTCTATTCATAGAGGGGTCAGGTAATCTTGGGTACAGACTGTATACCTGTTTGTTTCTGTAAAGTAAGTATTTGAATTGCCGTAATTAGAAGCGTATATCCGAGCTTTTACGATTACTGTCCTAGTTTAAATAAAAGTTACGCGTAATAAAAAGTAAATAAATAATAATCTGTGATCTGTTTTTTACTCACAGCTTGTTGAATAGGGCTTTCAAACTCGGATAGTTATCAACTCCGGAGCTAGTTACGATGTTGAGCATTCAAAACCGGAACTCCGGAGTTGGCTCCGGAGTTGACAGCTTTTTTAGAAATTAATAAAAAGTTTCTTTATTTTAATCAATAGAAGTTTTATTTGTTAAGGAATCAGTGTTTTTGTTTAAAAAATTACTGTCTGACAGACAGAAGTTATAATAGACAACTAATACGCATTATAAAATATTAAAACAATCAACAATCATTAAAAATAATCATTTGTTTGTCAAGAATACTTAATTTTTTTTAAACGTTATGTTAAAAAAATTAAATGCCTGACAGACAGACGTTATAATAGACAAATAACCATCATCAACCATAAGGGGTCCACTGCTGGACAAAGGCCTTCTCCATATAACGCAATAAAGAACGGCAGCCTGCCGTGTACATCCACCGGTTGCCCGCGACTCTCACGATGTCGTCGGTCCACCTGATGAGGGGCCTAACAACACGGCGTCTTCCGGTTTGTGGTCGCCACTCGAGAACCTTTCTTCCCCATCGGTTGTCGATTCTTCGAGCGGTGTGTCCTGCCCATTGCCACTTCAACTTGCATATTCTGTGAGCTATGTCGGATTTTAGTCCTCCAGAAGTTTTTAACTCCGACATACCCTAAGGTACTACGCCAGAAGCATGGCACAGGAGTGTGGTGGTGCTCTTCTTAAAAAAAGGTGACAACACCCTATTGAAGAATTATAGACCCATCTCACTCCTGAGCCATGTGTAATAGCTGTTCTCAAGGGTCATTACGAATCGTCTCTAACGCAGGTTTGATGACTTCCAGCCTCCCAAACAAGCCGGTTTCCGAAAAGGCTTCAGCACCATGGACCACATCCATACGCTCCGCCAGATTATACAGAAGACTGAGGAGTATAATCGGCCATTATGTCTAGCGTTTGTGGACTATGAAAAAGTCTTCGATTCAATCGAAACCTGGGTGGTGTTACAGTCTCTTCAGCGATGCCGTATCGACTATAGGTATATCGAAATGCTGAAGTGGATGTATAGAAACGCCACTATGTCGATCCGATTACAGGATGAGAGCACGAAATCAATCCAATTGCAATGAGGCGTGAGACAGGGAGACGTTATTTCTCCGAAACAGTTCACGAACGTATTGGAGGATGTTTTCAACCTTTTGACTGGGACGAATTTGGCATCAACATCAATGGTGAATATATCACTCACCTTCGTTTTGCTGATGATGTAGTCATCATGGCTGAATCGCTGGAGGATATTAACACAATGCTCAGGGACCTCAGTAACGTTTCTCAACAGGTGGGTCTTAAAATGAACGTGAACAAGAAGAAGTCGAAGTTGTCGATAGTTATGTCTACCTTGGACAAACTGTTAAACTAGGTCGATAACTAGGTAGAGGAACTAGCTAACAAAGAGGTCGCCCGAAGAATCCAACTCGGATGGGCAGCGTTCGGGAAACTACGCGACATCTTTTCGCCTAAAGTTCCGCAGTGTCTTAAGACGAGGGTGTATAACCAGTGTGTGTTGCCAGTGATGAGTTTTGGCACAGAGACACGGTCTTTAACTGCTGGCCTCTTAGAGAAGCTTAGAGTCACGTAACGAGCCATGGAGAGAGCTATGCTCGGAGTTTCTTTGTGCAATAAAATCCGAAATTAAGAAATTCGGTGAAGAACCAGGGTCACAGACAACTAATACGCATTATAAAATATTAAAGCAATCAACAATCATAAAAAATAAACATTTGTTTGGCAAGTTACAATAAAATTGCAAGCTTTCGTCGTTTTGTAAATAATGTTTACACGGTTTTTGAAAACCGGTTTCAACTCCGGTGTTCTATTTCAACTCCGGATTTGAAAAATGCTTAAAATCGCTCCGAAACTCCGGAGTTACGAAACTCCGGAACTCCGGATTGAAAGCCCTATTGTTGAACTTAGTCAACGAATAAAGGGTTCTGCGCTGCTGGTTGTGGGTTTAATTCCTAAAATTGTGGACTTACACCTATATGTAGATATCCACAATTCTAGGAATTAAACAAAAATTAAAAGGAGTATATTATTATGGCCTACAGATTAATATCCTAGATCCAAATGTGAGTAAGATATGAGCCCGAAAACGCAGTGCCATTTTATTATTAGCCATCTGTGTCCTACTGCAGGGCAAAGGCTTCGGCCTTCTCTAGAAGCCAAACAGCAGCAAACGGCACCGTAACAGTCCCCAAAAAATCCCGGGACGAGCTCGATTCTTATGCCAGGGATACACGAGGCGAGTCTTTTAAGCCAGGATAGCAAGCTAGTGTCGGTAAGCTTACTTCTGGCTTCGCTTAGACAAAACTAGCTGCATTTCTAGCATGTTCCAAGCCAGGACAGTTTAGTAGAGTACTAGCTTGCTGTCCTGGTTTGAAAACTAGCCCGAATACCCGGGTATTATTTTAAAAGTAGGATCACAAAAAATGCCTTAAAATTTAAAAAAAAAACAGCAAAGTTTACCTCGGCTTATGATACGTCGGGTTGCTGTTAGTCTTGAGTATGTCAGCGTTGGGGACGGACGTCGGCAGCGCGTGCTCCCGCTCCAGTTCGCTCTCATAGCTTTCTAGCGGTACGTGCTTGCCTGGCAACGGATCAGCTGAAAATAAAAGAAAAAGTATGGTTAGGTTTTGAAAGATGATATAAATCTTAGAAACTAGTGGGGTTTTAACTGAGATTTATCAAGGAACAAGCGGTGCCCGATGGATTGAATGCAATAAAAATACGATTTTCCGTAGAAGCGTACCTACATAAAAATCATGCTCCTAGACTTATTCGAATAAGTTTAGATTGATTTCGTCTATTTGTTTATACACCTTATTATAATGATTTATTCGTATCTGACCGTGGTATTGGAAAACCATAGATACACGTGCACGGTGTACAACA
This sequence comes from Diarsia mendica, assembly GCA_949316265.1. Lineage (NCBI taxonomy): Eukaryota > Metazoa > Arthropoda > Insecta > Lepidoptera > Noctuidae > Diarsia > Diarsia mendica. The sequence continues at coordinate 5,071,775 of OX438912.1, read as the reverse complement.
CCATACTGAGACACACCTTTTGGCCTCGTTTAGGACCAATTTTACTTTAATATAAGTGTTATTTTTTTTATATAATTTGATTTGCCCTGTGTGAGTCTAATAAATACTTTTTCTTTCTTTCTATATTATCCTATCCCGCTTTGTTCTAGTTTAGATATCGTTCCGTATACAAAAGCACAATACGTATTATTCAAGCAGACCTTTTACAAATATACTGTCTGTCCATCATGCTTTCACTAGCAGTATTTTAGGATCTAAAACAGTCACACGACGGTTTTCCTAAAATTGGTAGCTAAAGGCAACGTCACCCCTTGTCAAAATTGTACCTACGGCGGTCAACGCGGCGGGGGCGAGGTGGGGCGAGTTGGTGAAGTCGGGGGTCGAGTTAGTCCTGTCGGCGGGTCGAGTTTGCGGATGAGTTGAGGGTTGAATATTCTAGGTGCAATTTTACGTTAGCTCGTGTTGTTACTTTAGTTGTCGTTTTTGTTAAACGTTTAGAACGTGGTTTTGTCCTCTTTTCATTATATTTATTTATACGTATGAAAGATATTTGACTGCCTCGTTGGTCGCGTGGTCACAAGTCTGACTGCTGATTATGAAGTCCTGGGTTCGATTTCCTGGTCGAACTGTTACATGGGACTTAAACATGACTGGTGAAATGTGGGTGTACTTTTTAGGTACGCCTCTGCCTATGCCTTCAGGAATTACAGGTTTTTTTTTTTTTTTTTATTAGCCTATTGTGTCCCACTGCTGGGCAAAGGCCTCCCCCATTTCTTTCCAGCTCTCCCGGTGTTGTGCCTTGTCTGGCCAATCAGTCACGAACGAATCCAGATCGTCACGCCAACGTTTCTTGGGTCTGCCTCGGTGACGACGACCGTCTTCAGGCACCCAGTGTGTGACGATTCTGGTCCATCTGTCCTGATCTTTTCTGGTAATGTGACCCGCCCAGTCCCACTTTAATCTCGCAGACTTATCGCCAACATCGGCGATGCCTGTCTTGGAGCGTATTATGGTGTTACGAATTTGATCGGTGATTTTAATGTTTAGAATGCTACGCTCCATCGCTCTTTGGCAAACCTTGAGTTTTAGGTTTAATGTTATGTTATGAAAATAAATATTATATAAAAATATAGGTACGTATATACTGATGTGAATTAATATCATGTGAATTACAGTGATTATTCACGTGAATTTGAATAAAATTGTACCTATCGTTTATTAAACCGGATTTAAGTATGAACTTAAAACAGTCATTAAAAACATCGGTTTATTTATTCCGACAAGTAAATACGGTTTTATTAAAAATATAACTTTGAGTTCTCCCGTTATATTTTATGAGTGTTTAGTAACAGAGGAAAAAACGGGCAGCACAGATATCAGTAGCCATTAATTAATTTTAAGAATATTAATTTAATTAATTAAAACATTATTAAAAAAAAAACATTCGCATTCAAATAATTTTAGTAATAAATGGTGCTTATTATTAAAACATGGCGGAAATTATCAATCAACCGTCACATTTGAATTAAGAATGTTTTTATATTTAAAATTGGAATGTCTTCGATCGCGTTCCTTGTACCTATAATTCGATTAGGTACGCAATATTTTCTATTTTACAGTGTTCATTTAGTTTATCGCTATCTTTGCATGGCCGTCAGGTAACAGTGATCTCTATACTAATATAAATACGATTGCTGGTTGATTGCAGCTGACAGAGGTATAATAACTGTGAACGAGTACAGAGAAATTGAAGTGATAAGCGTATTTGCTTCAATTGACGTCATTCCCTCTTTATCAAGTTATTTTGATTCCTTCTGGAATAAGTATACATAACTTAACGATATTATTAACACCGTTTTATACATTAATTACAGTTGGTATGCTCTTAAGACATTAGGACTGGGTAACACAATACCCCTTGGTAAGACTGGTTGCCAGATTTTCGTTCTCAAGATTGATACGAGCTCCTTAATATATGTATTTAGGCATGAACATAGACCGAAGACCTTTAAAAAACATGTTTCGATTAATAAACTAAAGATAAGCAAAAGTTTTGCATAATAAAATTACGAAGACAAACACCGCGCCATTTAAAAAATCCGTTGCACAATCGAAATTCGAACTCCATTTTTAAATCGCGATAGCCAGAGACAAAAGAGTAAAGTGTAAACAGCCAGTATCGAATAACGTATCAAATTAGAAATATTTGCCGTTCTCACAGGTTATCGAATTTGGAGTTCAGTGGAATGAGATAAAAGCCATTGTTTAACTGTCAGGTCAATAGTGTTCTATAATTACGATGTTTACAATTTATAAAGTGAACTCTTTGTTCTTTGACCTAGTTTATTAATTTAACGTCTTGTAGACCCGATTTTTAATAACGAGACCGTCTGTTCATTCTTTCATAGATTACTCGGAGTTATTTTGGACACATTTATAGTGACTTATTTCAGTGTGTTTTGCCTTTTTGGTTTTGGGGTGGAGCAAAATGAGGAATCCTGGAATTGATTTGCAGGTCCAGGTATTTGTTATTGGGTTTTCCGTCAGAAAATTCTCAGTAGACGGCCATTTAGTCTGGTTGATGACAATAGGTTCCAAATGCGGGTGAACTATAAGCTACACTCCTGCCAAACGTCACGAGGATTGTAGTGTAATATATTTCAGTCATCATCACCATCATTCTCCTGTCCTTACCCATATCTATCGAGATATAAGTACTAACGTACTAGAGAAGCTACGTCAAATAACTGAATTGTCCTATTTCGTAATTTGAATGTTTAGTTCGCTGCAGCGTTAAAATAATAACAATTCGTCTAAACCGTAACTAATTTACCACAGCGCTAGATTTGCTGCGGAAGTGTATTTATTCTCGGCAAAAAGGTCATAAGCGCCATGTAAATCACGGCACTTACGCGTTTTCTTCGGCGACGCGAAGGTGCGGCGCGATCGCCGCAGTTGAACGAGACAAAGTAGGAATGTACGGTGTCTTCTCTAGTACGTTAGTACTTTATATCTCGATGCCCATATCCTAATTTATTTCGAGCCGGCGCAGCATACCTATATTCTTCTTACATACTTCTCTGTTACTCATCAGTTAATCACATCATCAGACACCTCCTTTCTCGCAATATCGACATATCAGTCATAACTTCATAAGCATAGATATTATTATTTTCATAGTCTGTCGTTGACAGATAGGCCTCTATGGCCAGGCAAAGATGACAGATACAGTAAACATTGACATAACGATTTCAGTGAAATAGATTATTAAGAAGGCAAGGGACTTGTTGAGGACAGCCGATGATGTCATCATGACATGTGTCATAAGTAGGTTCGTTGACATATTGGTCAAATACCTATCCTTTATTGATTTATCGAAGGAGTATGTACACACAGCGACCAGTTTAAGCGTATCTCTCATTCTATAGGAAAGCTATAGAGGGCGAGGCCATGTTATACTGGAAAGGTAAAGCTTGATGTGTGGAAATGTTTACGTACAATAATATACTTAAGTGGTAAGTAGTCATCCTTAATTCTAGGATATCTATTTAGAAAATATCTTTGTCTTTTAATCCGTAAGTAGGTACACACTGACTAAGACATGCTTTGTGTTACTTTTCATCGTTAAAGTACTTATTGGTAATTTATCCACACATAATATTACAAGTCCATCATCAACTATTTTAAATATAGAACCGATCTCTTACTGGCGAGCATGATTTCACATAGTATATAATAGTTCTCTTTCTCTCATCATCATCCGCCTAGCTTTTCCCCAACTATGTTGGATGGAGGCAGCATCCAGTCTAACCGGTTGCAACCAAACCGATCCACTGCACATATTTTTCTTTTGTTTCTTCCTTTCTGATCCCCTGTAATTTATCATTCCGTTCTGATCCCCTCCTACCAGTATTTTTTATTTTTAGTGACTGCCTTTATCCGACCTCTACATCCCAGTTATTGGAGTTATATTATGAGATGACCCTTGGTAAGATTCGTTGTCCGACTTTCGGGCCACTGACAACCAATGACGACTGTCAAAGACCTATAAATGACAGCCGGGACCAACGTCATACTATCCGAACTAAACCATTCTAAATTTAAAATCGAAAATATTTAACCGTTACTCCGTGTTTATGAAGTACCTACGAACTCTTTATTCGTGGCCTCAATAATGCTTTTAACGTTAAGCGCAACTTTTTAAATAGAATGGAGAAAGTAGTTCTTTATTCAAAAGTTCAAACGCAGTACGTTCCGTTTTGTACTTTGAAAAGAACATTGGTAATGTTTTTGTTTATGGTCGGGCTAATGAGGTTTCGTCGAAATGCCACTGGTGTTGATAATGGCGCTAGTGTGGTTTTTAAATAGAGTTTTTAGCATGTATGCATTTATCAAGTGTCAGGTTTTTTTTGTCTACCTTTTTTTTCTGTATAATTTATAATGTACATTTGTTGTTATCTGTTTTTCTTCATTTCATATGTTAGTCTAAATCTTTCAAACAAGAAATTAATCAAGTATTTTAGGTCATCGTATTTTCTCGAACACATACTTCTTACATTGACTATCCGATTACATATCTACAGTGATTGCCAGGTCAAAGATCGCATAGTCGATAATTAATGGTCGAACGGTTACTAGGCCAACGAATATAAGAAGCAAAGACTCATATCTTTGCAAGTTTCTAACATAAACATGTATTTAGGGTACCTACTTATCTACATGTTGTACCCTAAACACATTCACATTTTGCAAGTTATGCTTTTAGTCCTATTGGAAAAACTCTTTGCCCGTGAATCGGGACCGAGACTCGACCAACGAGGAACTAGTCTAATAAAAAAGTAATTTAACTAAAATTAGGCAATAAATTATACATCACTCACATCATAATGCTAAGTACAGCATATTTAAACCCAACTCACGCGATTGCCCCGAAAAATTACAGTAGGCAACACCAAACAGGAAACAACCATTCAAAGAGCCCAAATTAACGTTTTTCTGGGCAAATAAAAAATAAAATAAAAAAGCCAATGCCATTTTATTCACGACCACCTATTATCATTTTGTAAGAAGGCATTATTATAAAATGTGTGAATACAGATAAAAATTGCGGTCAAGCGCGAATCGTTTCATAATGGGCCCGTTTTTTGTTTTTTTTTTGCTATGACTCATACTTTTTGATGATTTCTGTGAATGCGTTGGGTCGTGCAAAAATGCTTGTATTGTTTAATTTTTATTGAATTAGATTAGTTAGGCTTAGGTTTCATTGTACACGAGAGATAAAAGATTAATAAAACAGTTTTTAGCTGGGTTTCACTACTCTATGTATTGTTCAGTTTTCCAAGAAATTCTACCTTTTTATTGCTATCAAATGGCCTAAAATTTAAATTTATTTATTAATTGAAGAGTAAATGAAGTCAAATAATTTTAAATGTTTTTTTTTTGTTTTTTAACTTTTACTACAAAAAGTAGCAGCGCTAAAAAGGGTGCTATCAAAGTAATTCAATCGTTATAGCTACATGTAGACTTACAAAAACACATACCTACATAGAGCTATAAAAAAAAACAATTTTTAAACTTCTACCCGAGAATCTTACAAAAACGATTTGCCAAGGAATCTTGCAATCAAATTACCGATACCAAATCAGTTAGGATACCAATAAAAATGTCGGTAATTACCTATGATTCACATCAAGTGCGGTTTCCAACTCTGACTCACACCAAAAGGTGGCAAGCGTGATGATTCAATTATCGTTGCATTTTTTTCCTTTTATGTGAAGTGTTTTTCACAGGAATCGATAATTTGTTAGTTATTGGAGGTTTTATGTATTTCGGGAAGCGATATCATAGGGATCTGATGTTTTTAAAAGCTTTTATTTTTAAACTCAATAAAGGCTACGAAAGAGCGCAATAACTTTCAAGATTATTTTCATATGTCATTTCTTAGTTTTAAACCGAAGGAAAAAAAGAAGGAGGTTCTCTATCCGACACGTGCAGTATTATGATTTTTTTATACACGTCAAATTATCTAAGACTAGCTTTTGCCAGCGGCTTCGCCCGCGTGAAAATGACGATTTTCCATACAAACTTTCATCCCCTATTTAACTCCCTTAGGGGTTGAATTTCGAAAAATCCTTCCTTATTCCTTGTCTACATTATAAAGGGAACCTCTGTGCAAAATTTCAGCTTTCTAGGTCCAAGGGTTTGGGCTGGGCGTTGATGAGTCAGTCAGTCAGTCAGTCAGTCAGGACTTCTCTCTTTATTTATTAGAAGAAGATTCTAAGGAAAGCTTTTCTATATTGTTGGTTAATTGGTAGGCAATACGTGCAAAATGTAAAGTAACATTGAATTTCAGAAAACGAGAATTTATTCCATTCTAAAATCCTTGAAAAAAAAAAACATACGAACAAAACTTTCATTAGCACAAAACCTGTTTAACCATAAAATTAAACAGCACACCCCAAAAACATTACGAACCTAATTTTTATAACCCAAATAACGTTAGGGAAATAACGTTACAAAAAATAACGCTTTCTAAACACGTAGACATAATTCCCTTTGGCATAATAGGCGAAACAGTGGCCCTTCGAAATTAAAAGTTTAACACGATTCCAAATTCGAATTACAAAATGGAATTAATAAATTCAAGTGAATTCCATTGCCAAGTTTCTGTTTATTGGAAGAGACGCCAAAGCTTGGCGGGTAATCTAATGTACTTACTTGAATTTTAATTGGATAAAAGACTAAAACTAAAAGTAGGTACTAGGAATTCAGACTTTATCAAGACGTTCCTTTTAATTTAAGCAAAGACCAGTACCTAGATATTGCCTTCCGTTATTCCAAAACAAGTTTTTGGACCAAGAGGGCTGAAGGTTAACAATTTTCAGTATTTTTTATTTTTTTTTGCTTTTTCCAGACTTACTACGACGCAAGTGAAATTTAAATGCGACCAGCACATCTAAACGGTGTTCAAGAACTGCGACAACGAGGCATTTTAATAATTTTATAGTATTCAAGTTGGCTGCTTGCAACTTTTGTTTAATTAAAAATTTGCTTCTTTTTCGCTATTAATTTTACCACACAGGTATTTTAGCATTATCAAAAAAATATCTTAAATAAACTCGAACAGAAATATAATTTTAGATATGTCCAGTTTCTCAATAAATGTACCGAAGTGAAAATTTTTACTTCGGTACATTTATTGAGAAACTGGACATATCTAAAATTATATTTATAGTTAAGAATTGTACCTTGCACATCTACCTACAATTCGTCGCAAAAACATTTTAAAAATACAAAGCATTGTATTTAATAAACATACTTTTGTTTAAAAAAGTAATGATTTGACTATCCATCGTAATGCGTCCTCTTAAGTTAAAATATATTTCTCTATTAACCTACCAAAAGAAAACGAAAGGATTAAGTAAGTAGGTACCGACTTCGGTGACTTCCAATTAATTAATTAAAAGTCATGTCTTGTACCAGCGCTGGGAAAACAATGAAAACTGGAATAAAAGTTAATATTATTACAGCACCTATTGTACGTTTCCGCTGATGATTTTATTATAAAGCCCTTTTAATTCTACGTTTTAAATATAATTGAACGAGACTTGAGTATTTCTTGTCTCGTTTTTCTTATAAAATGAAAAAGGTGTAAAAGTGCTATGAGATAATTAAGAAAAGGCAGTGACTTATTTTTGTAAAAATAGGGTTTTTTAATTAATGTAAGTTTATCAGTCCCTCGTGTCCCGCTGAAGAGGTTCCCGTGGCTTAATAATAACAGCGGTACGGATCGATTTTTAGGTTAAGCTGTGCTTGCCTTGTTGGTCTGCTGTGGTTGGTCCCTGGATGGGTAACCAACCACAGAGTTTCTTCCGTGCCTCGGAAAGCACGTTATGTCCCTGGTCACGGTAGCCATTTGTTAATCTCTGGCTATGTATAACCCATATTTGCAAATAAATGCTATTCTATTCTATTGGCAGTTGTTACAGGTAGTCAGTGGCCCAAAAGTTTGACAAAGTCTTAAGCTAAGGGGTATCGTAATCCCATGAAGGAAGTAACATGGGTGTTTTTTAGTCATTCTTCTTCTTAGTCGTTATCTTCATTGCTGAAGGTCGTGTCTAGCTTGAAGTGTTAATCACCCGATGCACTATGCCTCTCCACGTATTTCTGTCCTCGGCAGTCTTTATAGCCTTGGTTATTGATAGACCAGTGAGCGACTTTACAAGGTCTGACCAGCGGGTAGGTGAGCGACCGCGTGATCTTCTTCCGTCGACCTGGCCAACTACCATCAGCTTCTCTAGGCTGTCAGGGTTCCTGCGGGCGATGTGTCCGAAATACTTTAGTATGTGCTGGTAACAGATAGTGGACAGCCTTCTGGTGATACCCAGTTCTTTAAGTATGGACACGTTGGTCCGGCGTGCAGTCCATGGAATTCTTAGCATCCGCCTCCAACACCACATCTCAAAAGCGTCGATCTTTGCCCTTTCACTCTGCCTTATTGTCCAGGATTCAGCGCCATAAAAGAAAATCGAGAAGACCAACGTGCGCACCAGCCTTACTTTGGTTTTGCGGGATATATTGCGGTCTTTCCATATCCTAGTGAGTTTAGTCATCGCTGCTTTGGACATTTGGATTCTTCTCGATATCTCTTTCTCACTGCCATCCACACTGCTGAGAAGAGAGCCCAGGTATACAAAATGGTCAACAAATTCCAGGTCTCGGAGTTCATTTGAGCGAATTAGTGCGCCAGGTCTGTCTACCACCAACACCTTTGTCTTCGCTTTATTTATGGTAAGGCCAACTAATTCACTCTCTTTTTCCACTCTAGAAATGAGTTCGGCCATTTCTTGCTCGGACGTTGCGAACAGTGTGGTGTCATCTGCATATCGTAGGTTGCTAATTTTTTTGCCACCAATGGACAGTCCGCCTTCCCAACCATCCAAAGCTCGTCTCATAATATATTCTCCATAGATGTTGAAGAGGATTGGAGACAGTATACACCCTTGTCTAACACCTTTCTGCGGCTTAAAGGGCTTTGACAAAACATTGTTCACCTTAACTATTGTGCTGCCATCCTGATACAGGTTTGCTATGAGGATGACGAGGTGCTTTGGTACTCCCATTTCTGTTAGAATGTTCCATAGACATTCCCATCTGAAACACACACAGTCAAACGCTTTTGAGTAGTCAACGAAACACATCAGCATCGGAATATTGAACTCGCGACATTTCTCTATAATTTGCCTAACATTCACGATCTGTTCTCTTGTACCTCGTCCTTTAACAAATCCCGCTTGCTCTACTGGAATCTGCCACTGCAAGAATGCTTTAAGGCGTTCGTTTATGACGTACAGTAGGATCTTGCTTGCATGGGATATGAGCGCTACGGTCCTGTAGTTGGCACAGGACTTGGTTGAACCTTTCTTGTGCAGAGGTATTAAAATGGATTCCTTCCAGTCACTGATCCATTCGCCGTTTCTCCATATTTGATTGCATAGGTTTTGTAGAATGCATATACCGTCATCTCCAATGAGCTTCAGATTTTCGGCAATAATATAGTCACTTCCGGCCGATTTATTATTCTTGAGCTTCTTCAGCGCAAATTCGATTTCGGACCTTAATATATCGGGTTCCTTAGGAACGCCGGTCATGCTGTGTCGTAGGTTTATTGTTTCCGCTGTCTTATCTGCGTACAATTCTTCGCAATAACCTCTCCACCTATCTACCACCTTATCAATCTCTGTGAGCAAACCTCCGTTTTTGTCTTCTACAGCCCACGTTTTTGCGTTGAAGTCCCGCGTTATAGACTTTATTTTCATAAAAAGATCTCGAGTGTGCATCTTCTGGGCATGATCCTCGATTTCAGAGCAAATATTGTTGAAGTACTGGTTTTTATCTTGCCTAGATTGCCGCTGTACTTCTTTCGAGAGAGCTTTATATTGCTCACGGCTATCATCTTTCGAGAGGTTTTTCAGTAGTTCTTTTTTCTGGTTAATGATGTCCCATGTCTCATCTGATAACCATGAACTGCGGGGTGAGTCCAGACTTACAACTTGACTTTCTTTGTGAGCTGTAAGCAACAGTTCTTTAAACTTTCTCCAGTTCTCGTTCACGTCAGATTTGTCATCTATCTGTACTCCCGTTGTCAGTTTTTGTTGGACTCTTGCTTTGAAATTCGTCTGTTCTCCAGGTGTAAGCCTGCGTTTCTGTTTATCAATAAGACGATAACATCTTTTCAGCTTTATGACCATTTTCGCAACCAGCAGAGAATGATCAGTGCCACAGTCAGCACCTGGGTATGTCTTGGTGTTTATTACGCATGACTTCCATCTTTTCGGAACTGCAATGTAGTCGATTTGGTTTCTGTTACGATCTCCTGGCGATTTCCACGTATACAGTCGTCGAGGATGGTGTTGGAACCAAGTGTTCATTATGGCCAATGAGTTTGCCGCACAAAATTGTAGCCATCGGTCTCCTCTCTCATTCCGTTCTCCTAGTCCAAAGCGTCCCACAACATCTCTCAGATGGTTATCGTGCTCTGTACATCCAACTTTAGCATTAAGATCTCCAATCAAGATATTCACTTCTCTCTTGGGTAGCGAGTTATATGTGTCATCAAGCTGTTTGTAAAATGCTTCGATTTCCGCTTCAGTAGAACCACTGCTCGTAGGCGCATATACCTGTACAATGTTTATACGACATGGCCTAGTGTTGAGTTTTAAAGTAATTATACGGTCGCTAACAGGATTATATCCCAGAACACATTTATCGATCTCGGGTGTAACAGATATTGCCACGCCTTTGCTACTCTCATTATCAGGACCAGAAAAGTATACGGTATATTTAGTCAAGTATATTTAGTCATTAAAAGTCTGGAAAAAAGGGATATCGTAATCATCGGCAATAGGCTCGCCCCCTATTACATGTGAGTTAAACATAACTTGCGAAACCCTCTACCTAACGCTATAACACAAGCATATAAAATGACAGTCTTTGGTCCACTTGAACCTAGTCGAAATGGACCCACGACATCAGTCGAATAAATCATATTTTAAATAGTTATTTTTTTTCATAGTTTTATTGTGGGTCCAGTTGAAAGCGGGTCCAGTTGACCAAAGACTCGACACATCTTTTGTTTTCTTCCGTTTTTATTCCATTTTCTAGGAGTAATAACCTCTGTTTCCTGCCTTCTAGATAAACTCAAAATGCGAACGCTAACCTAGTTATTCTTGAACGTTGATTATATTATTCTAATTAAATAAAGGCCGGCTTTTACTAAAAAGTGAAGAACCCACCTAATTAGTATTTCCTTGATTATATTAACAATAAGATTATGTACAAAGAAAGAGCTGTTCATTGGAATTTATTTCTAATTATTATTAGTAGATGTTTGTTTTTATATTGATTAAAATACTACTGAATTCTTGAGAAGGTCGTGGTTAATTAAAAACAGCCGGTCGGGTCGATCTTTAGACTAAGCAACGCTTGTCTAGGTTGGTCTGTGGATGGGTGACTCATTCATTACATACTGAGGTAAGCTGTTGGTCCTAGCTGTCATTTGTAATTTTGTAAATCTTTGACAGTCGTTACAGGTAGTCAGTGGCTAGAAAATCTGACACCCACTCCCTGTCCCAGTCCAGGACTTAACTGGTATTAAGCAGCATCCAGCAGTTGGACTAGAAACCTACCCCAACATAAGTAGTAGAGAAAACACTAGGCAGATGATGATGTATTTAATGTGGATTCTAAAGATTACGAGTAACATTACAAACTAAAGCTTGAATATTTAAACAGTTATTGACATGGTATACTTAAGAAACCACCATTATAAATTGGCAGCTGCATTCAACTTCGAAAAAAATCACTCGAAGACCGACAGACTTAAAACAAAAAACAACAAAATAAAACCAATTCAAGCAACCATTAATCAATTGCTGCAAGCATACAGCGGTTACACGAAAAATAAACGAAAAACCGAAACACTAGTGCGGGCATAAAAACCGGAACTCTCCAATTAATATCGCCCCGTCTCACAATTGTTCCAGCATTAATCGAAAACAAATGGATACGATTCACTGGCTCATGAAACAGATACAGTTGTCCCTAGCAATGAATCATACGTAGGGGTGGGAAAACCGTCTATTTGCAACATATATGTGACACGAGATAAGTTATAGTACAACCTTAGTTAAGGTTGAGATATTGCCGTCGACGTCGTCGTAACGCTATTATTTTCCTGTAACGGTATTAGCGAAATTCTTAAGACGAAATAATTAGTTACATTTGTTATATCTTTTGCTCGGGTCTCTCGCCCGCATCTTCGTCTGCCTAGCTTTTACCCAACAACATTTAAGTCGGTTTCCAGTCTAAGCGACTTATTCCAAGGAGCGACTGCTGACCTTCACAACCCATTTAGTACTAGGTAATACATTACCCCTTGGTATGACTGGTTGTTTTTTGGGAAACTGACTACCTGTAACGACTGTCAACGATCTACAACAAATTTTGCTACAAGTTAATATTTTTTTTCACAAATTACAAAATAAAATATCTACAGAAATAGTCTAGTTACACGTGTATTACTAATAAATAAATAGAGACGGTACCTAGAAATGTTTGCTTAGGTTTTATCGAAGGCCAAATGTTTCTAGTATCTACTAAAATATTCCGTAACTATTTGTGTGAAAAGGTGGAACGTTAAATTATTTGGAGTTACACTTTTTTGAGAACGTTTCGTCTTTTGGAATGTTTTAATTGGTTACAATAAAAGGCTATCTTGTGTAATTTTGTAGTTAGAAATGTGATGATTCGCGGTCTTATTTTAAAACTACTTATTTTGACTTTTTATCAAGATTCTAGAAGAATCGTATTGATAACATTCATCCGTGGTGAGTATAAAGTTTTACCTTTTTACACAAGGCTCTTCTTATGAGGGAACTAGCATAGAATCATAGTCTTATAAAATAAGCCAATTCTCAAGAAGAGAAGACTTTGAAACTGTTTTTAGAAACAAATTATAATGACGAAACAAAAAATTTAGGACCAATTCTCCTTTTCATGCTTATTAAATAAGGTACTCGCCACATAAATAAATGTCTGTCTGAGGGTACCCAGACTGATTTATTAGTGTCTGCATTTCAGCCTAGTTTTTTGCTTGAAGAAACTTTACGAGATTCAAAGTTAATATTGTAAGCTACTCCGTTGTTTGGGATTAATTTTGGTCTTGATTAAGTACTGGATTTAATATTAAGGGGTTTAATTAGTAATCCTTCATTATTGTGGTTTGGTTAAGCATAATTTCGATTAAAAAGAGCAAGTGTGGCTGGACCTTTGTCAAGGTGGACCAATGACCTGGAGATCGAAGGTGAATCGATTTTAAAGTGTCACGAATTCCTAAAGTGACCCCTAACATGATAGACATACACTTTTGGATAATATCTGTCAATTGAAATATACTATTGATTGTTCCCTCATTGTTTATGCTGATAGAATCTCCAGATTCTATCAGCCGTATCAGCGTAAACAATGCAATATCTACTTTACGTAGGGCTCCATTCATCTCCAGATGAATGGAGCCCTACGTATAGCTGCGTGGAGCCGCGTATTTCGCAATCGCTACAATGCAATTTCTAGACGGTTTGAATTTAGAAATCTCGACGGTTTCCATTTTTACAGAAAAAAATTAATGTAACGGATTGAGAAACTGTTGGTGGATATTCGATTTCTCGATATTATAAGTTTATTGTGACATTGTATTGTCATAGTCAGTCAACCTAAAGGGAATACTTATTGCATTAGCAATTTTTTATTAAGTTGTAGGTAGAAATGGTGATCAGAAGGGATTTTCTTTGGCGAAGTGCACACTGCCATTATTATACTTTTCTAGGAATTACGATACACTTCAAAGCTTTATTACTAGCTTCTTTTCTTTCAATTATAATACCTGTTGATGTGGCGAAGGTCTATGTCCAGCAGTGGACGTCTTTCAGTTCAAATGATGATGATGATACATGGATGTACAACTCATTTTACAAAATAAATACCTATACCTGTAACAGTTATCGATACAATACATCAATCTACAAAATTAATTAATCAGCCTCTACAGCAATTACATGAAAACACTGAAACATTTATTGACTTAAAATGGCGACTCCACATCAGCAACAAAGCAATTATTACCCCACACGTCAACTGCATATAAAACAATCGCTCCAATTTGTATTGAAATATTGTTCACATTATTATGTTTCAATAATGTGATGTAATTATTTATTATGTGACTGTGTGCCTGGTTGATGGCAATAGGGTCGCTCCCTATTACATGGAACTTAAACATACCTGCAATGGCGAAATGTACTTGTACTATTTTTCATCTCTACCTTTATGTCCCTTCAGAAATTACAGGCGTTACGACACGAATGGATGAAATAACAAATGAATAAATAAGAGGAAGTCTGAAAATGGCCAAAAGGCGACGTGGTAGACCTCGAAGGAGATGGCGGGACGAGCTTGACAGAACAAACGACCAGTGGTCCACATTAGCCCTGGATCGCAAAATTTGGAAATCATGGGGGGAGGCCTTTGCCCTGCAGTGGGATGACACAGGCCAACAGTAACAGTAGTAGTCTGAAAATGGAATGAGTATGGATGGGTTCAAGTCAAGAGGTAAAGTACCTTAGACTAAAGAAACGATGGATGGAATGTCTAAAGGATAATATGGCATGAAAGGACGTCTAATGAGATATAGAAAAAAAAAACTTTCGGTTTGTCGCCCATTTATTTTAATTAATATTTTGACAAGCTTTGTATTTACATTATGTATGACCCATGATGGTCTGTTATAAAGTTGGTTTATTTAATAACATTTCAATCATGGCCGGAGAGTTTATTAAAATTCTGAGTTCCCATCATAATTTTACCCCAAAGTGTTTTTGACATCTGCCAAAGTATTCTCCACTACAAAAATAATTATAAATAGAACTTGTATTACACAATACAACCCCATATTGGAACTGTTTCTCATAAAAGTTAACCCTTTAAATTCTCCCCTCGAAAACTGATAACTCGAAAATTCGGGTTTCGGGACTTACGGGTGTAAAATTCCCGCGTAGCATCTTGCGCTTTAAAATTTTGTATGTGGACCCTAAACTTAAGTAATTAACATTTCCGCGAAATAATGACTGGCTCTTGCATTGTTTGAATTTTAATGTCGAGTGGTTTCTTGTTTCGCTTCAGATAAAACTTTATAACGGTTATGTTCAGCAAAACATGTTGAAATCCGAATTATGAATTCGCTGAAAGGCCTTTGTTTTACTTTAGACATAATAAATAACAGACTTTAGAAAATTTTAATAGGATTTAATTATATACAAACAAAGGTCCTAAAAGGTCTTTATATTGGACAAGGTAAAGCTCTAACAAGCATAACAAAACATTTTCCTAATCACACAAAACACGTTTAACAATAAACACCTATTTATATTCTTTAAACGAAACCAAACAACATATCCTTTACGCCCCGCACAGAATAAAAACGGCTTTCATTACCGCTACTCGATAACAGATGGCGCTACACGCGTACTTAAGGTCCGCCCACACAATAGCACAGAAATAACACAATTTTGTTCAAAAAGAAAGAGAAACAACACGCCAAACACCCATTATAAGTATTTATAAGATCTCCAATATGTAATAGAACCAATTCTTTGCTTTATTTCCTTATTTATATCGAAGTTTACTAATGATAGTCGATATTTTTGCCAAATAATAGGTTATTTATCGAGGACTGATCAATCACGTGAAGTATTATCCACATTGACATCGCATTATATCTTATTCAGGAGTTAATAACAATTTGTTGCCTCAGTGTGATGGAAGGGTGGATAGGGAAAGACGTGTTTTTTGACGTCCTTGGGGGACTGAATATGATTTTTCGTAACAAGAAGGCTGTTTACGTAATAGTGCGTGTAACTTCTGTCAAATAAAAAAGAAAAATAGGTAGCATTTTGCGTGCAAAGGAAATATTTTACGAGGAAAAGATGGTTATGGTTTTTTTCCTTTTTGTCCGTTGTGGTTGGCTCCTAGACTATCGTAGCAGAATATGTAAAGTATATGTATTTAAATATAAGAAGGTATTGTATGCAAGAAACGAGTAGTGTCATAAAACCAAATTGTTATTACAAATGCAATTTTTAATACTGTAAAATTACTTTAGAAAATGGTGAGTGCTTTGGTCTTAGTTTATGATCAGAGCTTGATATTTTCTCAGAGAAATAGCTTTTAGAAAATAATGTAAAGCCGTTTGTTTGAAATATTAGAAAAAGTTACGACAAATTAATTAAAATAAATATTATTAGCCTGCGTAAACTTTAGAGTTCGTCTAGTAATACTTAAAAAAATGATTTGATAGGCAGAGTTAATTTAATTACGTTTATGTTTTTATTCACTTTGCTTGAAAATTCAAATTTACACACTCGTCGTCTTTCAATCAAAAATTGTAAAATATTTTTAGTATTATTAAAAAGACAATCAACACGAAAACTAACATTCATTAAAAGTTTCGATGAAAACTTTCGACGAACAAAAATAATAATGCTTTGTGTCGAGTTGTTGTTTCATAGAGATCAACAGAAAATTCGTTGTTTTAATAGAATTAACTGTCTCAGCAAGTAATTGTTAGTTTGTTTATAAGTTTTCTTGCAGTTTTTGCCAAGTTTTGGTTTGTAAAAGCTTTTAAAGTAAGATATTCTTTAGTGTTTATGTTATGTCTGCTGCTTTCGTGATAACTTTTGATTTTTTTGAAGTTGAAACTTCAGAATAAGTACCTTCGTACAGATAATTTAACATTAAGATTCTAAAGTTTTACTCTGTTTTTGATACATTAAAAACAGAGTAAAATTAGAGTAGTGAGTAGTATTTTATGTTAGCAAAATAATTTTTCTTGGTTGCATTTCGCTATGATACACTAAAAAAAACTTAAAAAGTGTATTTTCTTGGCCATTACATGCTCTACATCAATCAACCTATTTTAGTGCACATAAACACAAATCCTACCTATTTTTACTCCATAAACACAAACTAATCTACTTCTCCAGAACTTTTTTAATAAAGAATCGCTCCATCACTAATATTCTGACCTGATTAATCCGCTCAATCATCCCAGACTTAATTCTCGTTTTAAAATTGTATACAAACTTTATGCCCCGGCTCTGTTTTGTTTTAAAACATCTGTGGCATAAGTTTACACCGCTACTTCTTCATAAAGGAATAAACTTTTAGTTTCTTTAAGGGATCGACTTTTAGTTCGCAGGGTTCGAGTTCAAGCTATTTTTAGTAAAGGAAGTCGGTGTTTTGGGGACGTTTTTTGTAAGTATTTTGTAATTTATTATTTAAGATTGATATGAAGTGGTTAATTTATTTGAAAAGGAATAGAGTGGTTGATTTTGTCGGGTAATAAAACGTTGATTTTATGTATCAATACAAGTGGTTATGGACGATTTTGAGTGGCCACATTCACTTTTTCTTTCTACCAAATAATTGTGAGAGAGTTCAAAGGTTGCTCGAAATTATAACTTAGAAGTTACGGAACTAGACATAAAGCAGCGAAAGCAACAAATTTTATTGCTATGCTTTAAAAGCCATGAAGGTCCGAACGACTTGCCTTTTCAATTGAAACTACTGACGAAACTGTACTTTTAACAGTTTTGTTTATTTTGCGACTTTCGACTAGTTTACTGAAAATTGCGCTTATTTACATAAAATCCTCATAAAAACACATTTAAATAAATCACACCATACTATGCTTCAGCTTCATAAAAAAATCAATTTCAACCCGAAAACTTTCGATATTAAACAGAAAAACAAACTTTTTGATCTGTTCAAAAGTCATAAAAAAGTTAACAGGAGAAAATCACTATCACGCCATAAACTTCTTTTTTATGACTGCAAAGAATAACTAATACAGTTAACCATATAGTTTAACTATCTCGTTGAAACTAAGCCGACAGTTAAATTTAACCGCACAGAAACGATAAATTAGGTTTAACCAGAAATTAATATAAACATGACGGATTTATGAAGAATGTAATTTTTATATGATTTTTAATAGGGATTAGGTAGCCAATCTATAAAGAAGTTACTTTTTTATTTAACAAAAATAGTGAAGAACTTACAAGCTATTTTAATTCTATTACTACTAGATATTACAGTTATAAAACTTTCACTGCTCGGGAAATAGACATAAACGGTTATATCACAGAGAACCATATGTGGTTCAGAATACTTCTTCTTAGCGTGTCGATGACAATTAAATTGAGCCGGCCCAAAATTTGGCGACGTGTTCGGCACTTTCAGTAGCCTCCATCAACTCCTGTGATGTGCAAGTAGCAGGACAGGCTGGACACGATATCAAGTGCTCCATAGTCTGTGGGGCAAGACCACATTTACACTCCAGGGCAGAGTCGTCTATGAATCTCCACCTGAACAGGTTTTCCTTGCTTCGGCCTACCTGTGTCCGGAGTCTGTTTAGAGACTTCCAGGTTAACCATGGCAACTCGTGTCCAGGTGGAAGATTTTCGGCATACTTCAGAATACTGGGAAAAAGTTATTCAACCATTTACGGAATGCATTTCACATAACTGTTAGTAACTAAGCCTTTTCCCAGCTCTGTTGGGGTCGGCTTCCAATCTAACCAGATGCAGCGAAAAACAAGTATAGGGTAGTTGACTGACAAAAGAAAAATATGATTCTGTTTAGTCCGTCAGTTAGATTATCGAAAAATATTGGATACGTGTTTTTTTGTTTTATCAAAGTAATAAAAATTGACGGATATAAACCTTGTCAAAGATCATGGAGAGGGGGCTTTTGACGTCATAGTCTGGTAAAATTGATCAAGGAGGCCTGAGTCCCTGCAGTGGGAACATTATAGGCTGGTGATGATGATGATGAAGTAAGGGTATGTTAAATACCATGGTATTTAACATAGTATCGCACGCGCCTGTAATCCCCGAAGGTTTAGGCAGTTGTTTACACATGAACTAGGGAGCGAGCCTTTTGCCATAAACCGGGCACTCATTCAGACTTCGTGACTGCAGCTGAGAAATGCCTGATGGAAAAACCTAGGGCATTCAAACTCGGATAGTTATCAACTCCGGAGCTAGTTACGATGTTGAGCAATCAAATCCGGAACTCCGGAGTTGGCTCCGGAGTTGATAGCTTTTTTAGAAATTGATAAAAAGGACCTTAATTTTTATCAGTAGAAGTTTTATTTGTTAAGAAATCAGTGTTTAGGTTTAAAAATTTACTGTCTGACAGACGGAAGTTATAATACACAACTAATGCGCATTATATAAAATAATAAAACAATCAAAATAATAACCAAAAATTGTTTTTGCAAAAAAAGGAATAACAGACTTCAAAAACACCTGAAAGTGAAAAATAAACACCTAAAAGAAAAATTAGCTTCTGAAGTCGGTGGCAAAAAAAAAACGAAATCAAACAAACAAATTAATGTCAACGACTTCAGAAGCTGTTTTTTTTTTCATTTTTATTTGGTATATCCTACACAAATATTTACTATACATTGAACATTCATACGGGATTCATGTGATTACATACGGGACCGAAACGTGGTCGCTCACAATGGGCCTTATCAGAAAGCTCAAAGTCACCCAAAGGGCAATGGAGAGTGCTATGCTCGGAGTTTCCTTGCGTGATCGAATCAGAAACGAGGACATCCGCTTGAGAACCAAGGTTACTGACGTAGCCCGAAGAATCGCCAGACTTAAGTGGCGGTGGGCAGGGCACATTGCTCGCAGAACGGATGGCCGATGGGGCCGAAATGTTCTGGAATGGCGACCGCCGACCGACGACCTGGGTCAAGGTTGCGGGGACCCGCTGGATGAGAGACGCACGGGACCGGTCAATGTGGCGACACCTGGGGGAGGTCTATGGCCATGCGCCTATGTATGATGATAATGATTTAACATTCAACCAAGAAATCTAACCCTACCTAACCTTCAAGATTCCCTTATTATTGCTATCAACTCCTAACCGTTGAGGAGTACCTTCCATCAACATCAAGTGATGTCTGCAAGATGCGAATACTTGAATAGCGTCAGAAAAAGCACGAAACACGTAATACGAGCTTAAGAAATTTGAGGGTTGCCCTCGATTTCTCTGGGATCCCATCACCAGGTCCTGGTGTCCATATCATGGTACCGCCCTTGAAATATCTCCTTTCCAATAAAAAACGACATTGGTTAATAAACGACGAAGTAATTCGCGAACCCACGTAAACGAAAAATGTTAATAAATAAAAATAAAAAATCATTAAATGAAAAGTACTGGGCCAAACTATGTTAAATTTTTATTTGACCTAATGGCAATCATTTCCGCATCTAATAAAAAACGAATCAGGTAAATCGGATCACAAATCTCAGCGTAATCGGTGTACATAAAAATAACAATCGAATTGAGAACCTCCCCCTTTTTGGGAAGTCGGCAAGAATTCTTAATATTTTTTAATAAAAAAAAAACTTTTTGTTTAAACTGTCTGACAGACAGACGTTATTATACCTAATAGACAACTAATACGCATTATAAACTATTAAATAATCAATAATCATAAAAATAAGCATTTGTTTGGCAAGTTACAATGAAATAATAATCATGAAAGTATAGATACCTAAAAAATCTCTTTTTTGAGATCGAAGTTCTTGGTTTTACATGGTTTTTGAAAACCGGTTTCAACTCCGGTGTTCTGTTTTAACTCCGGATTTGAAAAATGCTTAAAATCGCTCCGAAACTCCGGAGTTACGAAACTCCGGAACTCCGGATTGAAAGCCCTAGAAAAACCTAATAACACTTTGCCCGACCTAGGAATCGACTCCAGGACCTCAAGCACTGTATTCGTGTTTGCAACCACTAGACCAACGAAGCAGAACAATATTGTATTTGTGACAATATCATCATCATCAGCCTATAATTGTTCCCACTGCAGGGACTCAGGCCTCCTCTCTAGGAGAGGGATGGGCTATAATCCACCACGCGGGCCCAGTGCGGATTGGTAGATGTCGCATATCTTCGAAATTTTGGTTCTATGACATGCCGGTTTCCTCACGATGTTTTCCTTCACCGTTTTGAGAGCAGTAGTGGTGATGAAATAAATTACACAAAGTAATGCGCCTGCCTGGGTTCGAACCCACGACCAACTGTTCGTAAGTCGGGGCCGCCACACAAACAATCTTCTTTACTATAAAAAAAGAAATGGCCGTTACTCAAAAAGTACCGTTTTCAACAAACTAGTAGCAAGTTCCTACGAACAATTTCGTAATCTAACACGTGGTACATAGTTTTCTTACAAAAACTGTTTATTTTATCTTGTTTACGTTAAAAGTAACGCGCGCATGTTGCCACATGGCGTATATTATGGCTTGTTGTAACACTGGATTTTTATTGTTTCTTGTAAGCGTAAGTTTTTGGTGGCCTAACTCGGAATTACGAGATTTATCGACGAGTGAATGAGGGTTAGAATAAGTAGGAAGTCGAATTGTTTTTAGTGCTGTCTGTTTTGTTTTATTTATTTATGTTTGTTTAATGTTATTTATGGGATATTCTCAATGTGGGTTTTAGGAACTACATAGCCTTTAACAAGGTACACCACGTAGAAGTTAGAACGAAATCAACAAGCTATAGACCAAATTAGGCCAAAATAAATGCCAAAGCCATGCCTTTGCCCAGCAGTGAGATACAACACACTACAGACAACCAGTAAAAATATTAACATTATTTATTCAAACAATATATCTTAAAATAAGTGATGTAAAGCATAACAGCACTGTCTAATAATTAAAAATCAACATTTATTTAAGTACAGGTTCACAACCTTCCAGGAACTTACAAGTCCACATTGAAAAGTTGAACAAAATTCATAAAGTTGACTTCCCAGAATTCATTACCCTGTACAAACATATTTAATCTAAAAAAACCGACAAATAACAGTAAAGCGTAACAACTAAAAATCAACATTCATTTATCTACTGGTTCACAACATTCCATGAACTACCTAATTATTGCACGATAAACAGTTGAACAAAATTCATAAAGTTGACTTCCCAGAATTCATTACCCTGTACGGATATTTCATCTCAACCAAACCGACAAACCTGTTTTCTCATAATACCTAAAACTACAAGCACTAGCACCCAACATTACATAAGGCTAAACACAAGTAAACTAAAATAAATCCTAGCCTAGCTTCCCGCAGTAAAGTCCCGCTAAATCTACTCCAGACTTAATTAAAGACTATACTACTAAATTCCAAGGTATTTAGGCTAGCAGACGTGACACCAAAACACTAATATAGGACAAGATAATATTTTGCCAGATGCGCTGACGGAAAGCATGGTGTTGAATGAGGTAAGCCGATGTTTGGTGGTTATTAATATACTACTAGCGATAACCAAGAACATTTTGTATGTTTTGGCGATAATTCTGGATGATATATTGGCCACCTGTGTTAACAGTGCAAAGCTTAAAGTGGGTAAGTCTTATAAGTCATAATTGTGACTTACCAAATTTGGCAATTTTTGGCTTACGCCATGTTAGAATTAGGTCGACAATAAACAATAATTATTTGCATTATTGTTTATTGTGTCAAAAAATGTGTATAGTAATTTAAAAAAAAATATTCAAGAATATTTTTAGTTAGGTACTTACTACCTTAGTTTTATAACCACTTCTAAATAGTCTTCACAAGTGTTACCATAAGCGAAAATTCGCCAAATAAATTGTGGTCTGGTAAACATTTACCATTAGACCATAAACTCGATTATTAGTTTTTCTTTTTCATCGACACAAACAAAAGGCAACGGAAGAGACATAACTCTATTCTTTGTGACGTGTCTTTGATGTATGGGCTCAGAAGAGAAATTGTTTTGTGTGGGTAAATATTGTTTATTTTTTCATTTTTCTCACTGTTACATTTTGTCGCTAATGTTTGATATATGGCACGCGGTTCGCTTTTGAATTGTATTTTTGTTTTTTATAGATGTTATTGAAATGGTTCATAATATTTACAACGCAAAAGAATTTGAATTCAATAGAATTTCGGATAATAAACTAGTCCACGTAAATATATATTTAATTAGGATTTTTAACTTAAAAGATAACCGTGCTTTTTATTTAGTGAATTTGAGTTGGAACGCAAACAAAACTACTAAAGTATCAAATAAATTAAGAGACATTCCCAGACATACTAGCTTCGACGCTATGAATAATTCCTTAGAAAATCAAATTAAAACGTCCGAAAAATAGCTTCTGGACATCACAAGGCCGTGTCCAAAATACCCACACTTTCGACAAAACAATATGAACAATACATTCGTAATGATATCTCAGCAAAACGAATATAAAAAGGTTAAAACTTATGCAAAGAATGGAAGCCAATTACTTATCAAAGAAAACCAGGTAAAAACCAGAAAGGTAAATTCCCTTGTGTTCTGTGGAAACAGACAGATAGAATTAAACCTAGGCGATAGGGAATAAATAGTATTCAACGTCAGAATGAAGAATTTACATTATCAAAAGTTATACAGAAACCTATTTCAAAGCCCGAAGACTCTCTCAGAATAACAGTTTATCTTGAAATACCTAACACAAAATATACTACATTTCCTCCAAGCTAAGAGGATCACGAAATTACGTCTAAAAACACTGGAATGAAGAAAATAGAGACGCTTTCTCAAATATTATTGTATAATTTGCATACTGAAGGCCGTAACTGTACTTTACCAATGTTATTCATGTTGTTACACTTAATGAATGCTCTAACATTTCCTAGAACACAAAGCTCTGCGAAGTCACTCATAATTTATGTGCCTATTGTATCACTATAGCGCAAAATAAACAATGAAAAGACTATTAAAGCAACTTGCTATTTGCGCGAACTGAAGTTTAGTTCCGCTACTCGACGCTAGATGGCGCTGCGCGTCGACGAGTGGCAATCAACAGAATACATTAATGTATTGGGAATACATTATTGGAGTTATATTTGTTCAAATATCGCTTATAAATAAGATTTTAAGAACAATTGTTTCTGTTTAATAAATTCATTGTTAATGCAAATACATGAGGCAATATTTGGAGGGATTCAATGTCTACGAAAACGTAACTTCGATAAGTAATACAATGGAGAATTAATTTTCACTCGACTGAACTTTTCTTAATATTAGTATTATTACGAATTACAATTACAGCGTACTTAATGTGACTTTCTTGTCGACTAGTGATGTGAACATCATCTTCAAAAGTTATTGAATTTCTTGAACAAATGAATAAATGACTTATGACATAAATGACTTATGACTTGACGACAGATTAAATCACATTTTATGACATACAAGCACTGAAACACTTTCAACTAAGTGTGGTATTACTACGAAACTATTTAAAAAGCAGCTTAAGGATAACGGATTCTTAAGGATAATCTAGAATTCTAGACCATTCATAGCATCAAAGAAAATACTTCAACAAAATGAATGAAGTAGACTCAGAAATACGGC
The DNA here is from genome assembly GCA_949316265.1 of Diarsia mendica. Classification (NCBI taxonomy): domain Eukaryota; kingdom Metazoa; phylum Arthropoda; class Insecta; order Lepidoptera; family Noctuidae; genus Diarsia; species Diarsia mendica. Next base: position 5,047,212 of record OX438912.1, on the reverse strand, counting down.
AATAAGATAAAAAAAGAATAAACATCAAGAATACTCAGTCAAACTAAAATACAGCGCTTATATAACATAAAAAGATACATTGAGAAATAAAAAAGAAAAGCCTAAGGAACAGAAATCGTGCCTCGAAGTCACGTCTTCTTTAATTCAGTTTGCTACGGTTTGGCGAAGCCACTTTCTAAAAAAATATCGTTTTAAATTTTTATCCTTGATTCCATTGAAAATATCGTAAAAGATCGAGTGGACGCTCTGAATCTTTAATGTTATTTATTTGTTGGACGTCAGCGTAAATTTTTATGATGGAACCGACGAAATTCATGATTGAAAATTAGCAAGATGACGAACTAAATTATGGGAGGTCGTAAACTCGGTGACAGTAAATTTGAGTTACATGCAAAGGATGATATTGCTAAAGAAATTTATAGTAATGAACCTTTCGTGCACAACAAATTGAATCTGTATACGGACGTATTAAATAACTTTGAGAAACTAGATACAAACATCGTTCTAACAGCAGTATTGACTTCATATATTATGATACTAATTTAAGTCGTAACAGGCTAAGATACAGAATAACTTTTGTTATACCGCAAAAAAAAACTAGCAAAACATACCGTTTTCGGAGAGCAGAAATAATATTGAGAGGCTACTCCTATTTTTATGATGAATGGTTATAATAACATCAACGAAATTGCGGAGGCGTGGTTTCAATTTTGGAGCAAGCTTTGATATTAAACTCTTTTATAAAATATCACCTTTTTAAGATCGTTTCAATTTCGTATAATACGAATCTGTATAATATTTTATTATCAGAAATGGTTATTTCATTTTTTTTTGGTAAATTTGTCTTTCATTGAAGACCGCTTTGAAGTATCGCGAATCACGATCTTCAAGAATCCTTGTAAGTTGAAGATTTTTATAATATTAAGCTAAGCTCTTGCTAAATAATACCCATTATTACTACTCCGAGAATTCGACTAAAAGAATTCAGAATCCTTTTTGACGAAAACAGTTTCATCGAAACATCAATTAGTTAGGATTTGCAGTAAATTTTGCCGATTAAGACATCCCTTGGGCTTCGGCCGTTTCCCATCCAAACTCCATTAGATTATCTGTTTTCATTGGTAGTAATTGGATATGAAATATTAATGTATTGGAAATTTTGTTTACCTCTACAGAGTTGTTTTTCGTCTATTTTTGTTAACACAAATCTTGGCAAGTCTCGTAACAATCTCTATTATTTCTGAGATGGTTATCATCCGTGTGCTCAGGTTTCTAAATAAAACAATCTTTTTACACGGTCTGTGATGCTTTGTTTTTTTGCTAAGTACTTTCTTTACAGACAACTGTTTCATTTCGAGTTTCAAAATTATTTACATCAGATTTTGTATCGTGCTTAACTTGTACCTTGAAAATCTAAGAATATCTTTCAAGGGCTGTATAAATCTCTGTTTTATTTTTCCTTTTCCTTGTGTGGTCTCAGTAATAGGTTAGTTTTAATGAACTACGTACTAATTGACACGGACGAGCAAGCACGGGTAATAACGTCAAGTTAACTGAATTTGTGGACGCCTACGTCCATTGCCGTTACGATTGGGAATTTATAACTATTTAATTTATCACTGCTAAGTGTATAGTATGCGGGCGCTTTAGTCCCGTTTTGTAACTTAGTCGATTTTAAAATTAGATTTGAGTGATTTTGTTGGGCGGCACTATTTCTTAAGTTTCTTTTTCGGTTTAAATATGGAAGTGACATTGATTAATGTCAATGGCTTCTATGTCAAGTTCAGTCGCCTAATCGAAATATTATTACAGCGGCATCTCACAGTAAACCGTTATGACTACAAACGTTCTGTTGAACTTAGATTTATTTATTACGGCACAATTTATCATAGCACTGTCATAATTACTCAGGATGCCAATTAATGGTAGTAAGACTAATAAATATTCCAGATAACGTAACGACTACAATAAACCAACTGTTTGAGATAACTGTACTTACCTAAAACTACCAATATGAAACACAAACTAATGTACAAGATCATCAGGAATCTTTGGTAACTAATAAACTAATAATATCACACTCAAGAACGGCAATCATCTACGCGACTGCCGAAATTTTATATCACAGTACACATCACTAACTACAGTGTATTGGCCACACTGCGATCCCATCAGGCCATCACATTACAAGCACACATTTTTTGTATACGGGAGTTGCATTCGGCACCACAACTTTTTTCCGTTCTCCGTAACTTAAAGAAGTTTTGGTCATCGTACGTTATCGATGTTCACACACTTTATTACACTTCCCATCACTAGTATAGTACGTTATACAAAATTCGAATTGATTTGGAACACTTGTGAATTGTTTAAATGTTTATTGTACGATAGTTTTGGGGGCGCGAGCGGCAAGGGTCCGTCCTCGCCGGCGGTCTGGACGCAACTGCGTGAAGTTGGCCCCCATTGGTGAAGAATGCGCCGCGCATGGTTGCCACACCGTCCACGCTTCACTTGAACGCCGGCCGAAATGGAGAGGCGCACTCGAACACCCAATTTACAATAATCCCGTGTATTCTGAAAGCGGTCGCTTAATATAACCAGACACAGAATCGTGCATTGTCAGTAGCGTCGGCCCCGATCTTGGCCGCTTGTAGCCACGAATTCTTTATACGCTTTTGGAATACGTATGCCGTCTCGCTCGCTCAAGCTTTCGAATGAAAAACAGGTAAACGCTTGGGGCCTACAACGGTGTGCAATGGAGATTACGAAACATCCAATTTTATATATCGCCGTGTTACAAAATTTAACGCATTTTAATATGCATGCAAATTGAACGACAGCAGTATCTTTTTTCGTATTTTTTTTAATTCTATCAAATGACAGTAATCGATTTGGAATATGGTAGTTTCAATCGAATTAATTGGTCGATTTAATTGACCTGTTAGCGTTTTCGATGAGGTTTTTTGTTGACAATATTACCTGTTCCGTGTTTCTGGGAAGTAATCAGTGTATGGCCAGAGTTGAAGTAACTTTTCGTAGTATTTTGTAATGTATTTATTCAACTTTTCACAGGAATACTGGGAAAAATAACGGAAAAATTAAATTCGATGGCCTTATCTATAAAAAGGACTAAAAGTAATTAATGAAACAATGTTTTTGTTTAAATATCAGAAGAAAGTAATTATTTTTAGATGGGCTTTGGTAATTGGTATATTTCTGCCTCTGACTAACTAAAGTTTTAATAGATTATTCTTATTATAGGGCTTACTTGCCTAGTACCTAGTTACAACTAAAAACATCAACTGATGGAGTTACCTCGCAAAGCCGGTTTTGCTCGATTCAACTTCGAGTACCAAGTTCTGCCAACTTCAGAGCAAAATTAGGTAGTGTTAATAACAAAATTTCCAAGCCCTTTAATACTCAAAATATCATCATTCCTTTGATATCAAAGTTACGAACAAAATCACAAAAACTCATCATACCGGTTCCATCCAATACCATTTCTTTTTTCTCCTTTCGAAACCGATTCACATCCTTGATACTTTTGTATCTTTCTTTCTCTATACCTATATATGTTTACCTGTCTCTACATCTAAAGATAGGGACAGGTCAAAAACTTACGCGGTAACAACCCTTTCGCATGATCTTTTGTGTTTACCCCCTTTCTGTTACAGACCCAGTGACGCACGATCTTTTACGTTTAACTTTTACTTATACGCTCTTGCGAGCTTTAAAGGGTAAGTAGGATTGGAAGTTGTGTTAATATTTTATAGTACGACTCTATTAAAACATTAATGCTATACTATGACTCTATTAAAACATTAATTCTATACTATGACCTAGTATTAACAGGGTTGTGGAGGTCAGATAGGTGGCATGGAGCGACTGCTCCATGTAAAATACTGGTATTCAGCTGTATCCGGTTAGACTGGAAGCCGACCCCATAGTTGGGAAAAGGCTAGGCAGATAATGAGTAGAAATAAGACACAGATCAAGCATGTTTTACAAGAAGAGGTAGACAGACTGACAGACTGCTAACAACCTATATTTTATTGGTGAAATGAGGCGTTCTTACTGGACTGTTTAAAAAAATTGCTAGCATAATTAATTATTGAGAATTTCCCAGGATATCTATTCACCTATCACATTCCGATCCTTTAAAGCCTGGAACTTCAGCGCTTCGTCAAAGCGACTATTCAAACCAAATGAGACAGCATTATAGAGTCATGTTCCATCCCTTTCTCCCGTTTGCTTGCAAAGGTCCGTTTTGCTTTACAAATTAGTCGTGCTGTCATCATTAGCGACCAGTTCATCCATCCCTAATGCGGCGAGTTTCTTTACCCAAACTAGTTTGCGTGAAACTATGGGAGCCCGAGTTCTCCCAATGCTGGGTGTTTCTTTGTTTATGACAAAACTGCCAATTTTCGCGCTCCTTTGCTAGTATCATAATATAACATCACACCTATGTAAGGGTTAAGCAGAGGTGTATCTAATAGTATATCATTTTGCCAGATAGGTATGCTTAAGACCCATGTAATAGGAGGCCAGGCTATTGTCATAAATGCAGACTTCGTGGCTGGGTTGGTGGTTTAGAGTGGTGTTGTGAAATTCCTGATGGAAAAATGCATTAACAGCTCGAATTGAACCCTTTTACCTCATGCTCAGCAGATCCTCAGATCAGTCTTTCGACCACTAGACCAAGAGGAGTCATAAAAGAGAATCTCCATTTTCTAAAACATGTTAAAGAATCCTCTATTCCCGACCTAACTAAATAAACTCCCAGCAAAGGAATTAACGACACAGAAAAGAAAGTGAAAACAAGTAAACTAGAGCAAGACAAAGATATTTCTCAAAGTATGATTCCGTAACATGACAATCGGTAAAGTTCACGTCATCAAAGATATCTTCAGAATAATTGTTTTGTACTAAATCACAGCGGAAAGATTAGAGTTCCGTAACTCCATGGCTGGAACTTCGACGGCTTGTTTAGGGATGGCGAATGGGCAGATTTTGTGCTCTGAACTTGAGAATCTTTGAAGTGAGAAAGATTGGTTCTTCAAACATTTGTGCATAATATTAGCGACCTTTCTAGCGAATCGCTGCTCGGATTAATCTTGAGGTTAAGCCGCGTTTGCCTAAGTTGGTCTGTGGATGGGTCCACCACCTACTGAGTTTCCTCCGTGCCTCGGAAGCACGTTAAGCCGTCGGTCCTGGCTGTCCTTTTGTAGATCTTTGACAGTCTTAACAGGTAGTCACTGTTATAAGACTTTATCAAGGGATATCATATTATCCAGGCCAGTACTAACTGGGTTGTGGGGGTAAGATAGGCAGTGGCTCCATGTAAAATACTAGTATTCAGCCGCACCCTTTTAGAATGGAAGCCAACTCCAACATAGCAGGCGAATAAGCTAGGCAGACTCTGTCTGTTAGTCTCTTAAAGGACCATCTGACCTATTTTCCTCCAGAAACATTGAAGTATCAGCCCTATAGTTTAGCCGATTGTCGGTCGGACAAACTATTTACCGGACAAACTCCTTTGAACTATTCAATTTGATGGTAGACAGTTAAAACTTGCACGTTTTTTTGAGTTTATACGCTTTTCTCTCTCTCACTGGGAATCCGTTGCAGCATGTTCTGAAGAGCTCAAATTTTATTTCACTAGTTTTGCAAACTTTTTTCGCTCTATGAATAGTTACGAGGCAGAATACATTGAATATTTCCGTTCTTTCAAAAGCGTTCGACTGTTCCAGATTTTAATGACAGAGAAACCTATTTAATGTTTATAAAAAAGTTGGATTTACTTTTTCTTGGTAACCAATTTTATACACACAAGATTCATTTACTAGTACAATGTTTTGAAATATGACGAAAGTTTATATATAAAGGGAAATCTCCAGAACTAAATTTAATGACATTCCAATTTTTTTTTAAACACTCAATGATAGAAATAAACATTATTCGTAGATGGATATAAATTATATTTATTTCATGCGTATTTGCCGAGCTATCATAATTTTTGCGGACGAGGTCGCGGGCGAAGTGCTAGTCTTCCATACTTTCATTTCTAGCCATAAAATCTTTTACTAGGTACCATCCATCGTTTCTTTGGTCTTCTGCTGTCATTGTTGTTACTTTGAGACTTAACAGTAAATCCATCTATGGTTTCTTCCGTTGCTCTATCGTTATTATCTTCAATAGTAAGTTCCCTCTTTGCCGTAAATTAATTACTTTGTAGATCACAACTGGTACCATATTTGGAACCAACCATATTTTAAACTTGACAAGCCCTTATGTCGTAGCAGTAAGGACGATTTTCGTAATCCAAAATTAACCACCGTTTTTTTACAAGCCCAGTTAGTTTCGGTTTAATTACAATGGTTAACTACTAACGAAATCCGTTCCCGTCTTTGAAAGGAGAATCTATTGTTAAAGGATTAGTTAGAAGAAAAACCGTGGTTAAATCTCCCTTGGGAATAAAGTGGAACGAGAATGCCACGTGCTTTCTTGGTCTGGTCAATGACTGGGTTTTTAAAGTAGTAACATAGCCTAGGCGTATTTATTATATGGTCTAAGTCAGAATTAACAAAGTGTATCATACATTCATAATAAACGCAAGAGATAGCCGATTTTACAAGACTGCTAGGATCCGGGTAAAAAACAATTGAAATTTGTAGCACAATTCGATTCAAATATCCTATTCTATATAGATCTGAAAATATACATAGTAATTTTACGCTGACGAAGATTGCGGGCAACAGTTAGTTTCCCGCAAACCTTTATACCATTTATTTGAAACTGAATTCCCCTGAATCGTGCCATACTATGCTGTCAGTTAGGTACCATTTGCATTGACGTCATTGTCAGTACTTAGTACTGCATGACCTACAATTTACAACAGTTCTTGAACAACGTAACAATTCTTAGTTGGTGTATCATCATTTCCGTTTACCACAACTCTTGCATCTTTCTATACTCTCCAGTTGCGAGTACTACCTCATTGTGTCATTCTTCATCATTCACAGCATGACCATTTTTCAAAAGCGTCTCCTAAACACCGAAAACAACAAAACTAACCACCCCGATGTCAACATGTAGGGTAGAGATAATTTCGTTCCAACAGAAGTTTCGAAAACTATTATCTCTAACATCACTAAAAACTACCCCCTAGAGAGAAAAAAAGGACAATAATGAACCCACAGGAACCTTCGTTAGACCATTATCATTTCGACCAATTTTTGGAAACAAAAAATTTCGAAGCCCCATTAACCGTTTCTACACTAATTATACACCTCTATTACAAAGCATTACAGTCCACAATCGAGTAACAATAAACTTCAGAAACGTAATGTGATACCTCGGTGTGAAACTTAAAATTCGTCGTTGACTGGTAACCGATAGTTTTAACAAACATTTTGGAAGATATCGAAGGTTTAATGTAATATGTCTATCTGATTTGGGAATGGGCGAAACAGAGCTTATCGGCTCAAAGCAAGTTATCCTAACTGTCAGTAAGAAGTTATTGCGTAGATATTGAAATTCTACAGAATTTAAATTAACGCCTACTAGTTTTAGACCAGAAATAGATAGAGATTTAGTTAACAAATAATAACCAGAGAGCGGACCAAACTAAATATGTATATAACAAAACCAAAAATAAATTAAGACCTATCCCTGACTGGGCCCGCGTGGTGGATCTGGATAGCCTTTTCGCTCTCATAGAGAGGACACCGTACGCCCAGCAGTGGGAATATGATAGGGTGTTTATGCTATCATTAGCTTTTATTTAACAGTAACTGCACGACAAACGCATCTATCTATACTCTATTCCCACTTCTGTTTCTAAGGCTTTTTAGACAAGTCTTCATATAAAACTCCTTCAGTAATAAACAGAAATATTTCTAAATATTACTCAACCATAATCACTGCCCATTGACATATTACTTTACCAAAACCACCATTCGAACATCCGAAAACAACTCCATGTTTTATCAAATTATTTTCACCAACCGCTTCGCCAGTTATAACATGCGTAACCATCTCATCTGTTACCACGAGTTGTGCCCACCCCACCAACATAACCGTAACATATTAAAGTAATAAATCAGGATTGGGGCATTATACCACCGTACCCCAAATTAATGTTTTGACCTCACATCCAATCGGTATCAAATCTGAAAATACCTTTAAAGAAAGTTTTATTTTTACTTGATAGACATTATCAGAAGAACATCTGGGAGTGAACGATGAATTCGCAATTGATATACTGGTTACTGGCAATACGGGACAGATTTTGAATTCAAGAAAAGTTCGATATGGGGACTTTAAATACATGATATATCTTGCAAAGGCGTTTGACAATGATAAATTCATCAGCAAAGTTAACATCAAGATTATGAGTCAGAATTAAGCGGTGAACACACTGCAGACTCAAATATTAGCCCAGATTTAGATGACTAATAAAATTGAAATGATAGAACATGAATTTGAAATGTGCAGTCATGTTTCTATTTTGGATACCGAAGCGTAGAAACAGCTAACTATCGCGGTGATCGTTTTTAACAGTTTTATGATCATTATTGACTTCTTTCGAGAGCCAGACTACGTGAAACATAATACATATAATATTATATTGATATTTATAATAATCGTATTTTTAAAGGCTTGGTAGGCAACAATAACATTCAAGAATGAAGATAATAAACAGCTATTTACGAAAAACACTCAATTTATCTCCGAAATTGGAGCTTTTTAGGCTTCATCGGTAACTTTGACAACCAATACATCGATGTTTATTTATAAATCAATGAAGCCTTGTATAAGAAACGTTATTCATGTTTTTGTCCTTGAAAACCAGCTAAGAACCGATTTATTTTGGTGTAAATTCTCTTTTTTTTATTAAATTAGAGTGCTCATAACTTCATACTTAACAGTTTTCCATGTGATTCTTCGTTCTTCCCAGATTCTTTTAAAAAGTTACAGAGCTTCGGAAATTTCGGAAGTATGTTTGCTAATACGGGTCTCAAGCCCAAAACGCAAGCAAAGAATCATTGTAACAATATCAACAGTCCCACTAAGAAATTCTTCACAAAATTTCACGGACCTGCGAACGATACCCAACGAAATACAACATACAATGCAATGCATCTCATTTTTTTTTGTCTCTTTTTTGCCCCTCAAAGGTTCGTCGAACGTTAGAGCGGGACAAAAAATAACAATGGCAGGTAACAGGAGACTTGGACCATCACTTACTAATTGAATATTAAGACTGAAATAGTTTTGGTGCATAAAATTGAGATTGGTCGCGGTAGATATTGCGGAGTTCATTTTTAGATTCGTCATTGACTCCAATATTTAGAGTTAATGCCACAGATATAGGTTTCTAGATAATGCAAGTATTACGATGCGTATGAAAACTAAACGTGCCATTTGACTACCTACTATGACTGCATAAGGTCCCTGCGCCTGACAAGTTCCATAATTATGTGATTTTTGTAAGGTTTTGGGATAACAACGAAAAACGTGTTATTTAATAGAAAAACGGAAACATTGCAAAAATATTAATGCATAAATTAGTTCAACTTGTTTCTAGTTCGAATAAGTCAAAAAATATTATCTCAACACAAAGTGAATGAAATGGAGTCTCTGTTCAGTGAGGTGTTCAAAAAAATATAAAATGCACATAATTATGGAATTTGGCATGTGCAGCGACGATAGGCACTATTTAGTTATTAAACTGAATAAACTACGTTTTTGTTCGTTAAATGTCTAGCTAGAATTAGGTTCTTGTGTTTAACTATGAAAAGTTATTGTTTTAAACAAATTAGTTTACTGTGACAGTACTGTAACCTCACCAAGTACAAAAAAAACTTCGCGAAGTCTCTTGTCTCTTGCGACATCTAGATAATTATATCTTTATCTGTGGTTAATGCCCTATTTTATCCGGTTTTTCATTGAATCGCATTGCAAGGTGTTTATTAGATTTTTTGTTTAACCTCTACAATGAATGAAATTAATCTTTTGATATCGGATTTCTCAGAGATGAATATTATTCGACCTAGTTTGACTTTTTTGGGGCGAAATACATTTTTGGCTGAACATGTAATAAATACGACGAAATGAAATCTTCCAATGTGACTCTCTAATATATCTAGGTGGTGGTTGACCTTTGATATATTGATGGATAGAGAGGGAGAGGAAGGTCAAAGAAAAGATGGATGGATTTTGTGAGAAGTGATATGATGGAGAAATGAGTAAATGCCACCGTGACGTCTAACAGGGAAGAATGGAAGAAGAGAACGTGTTGCGCCGACCACAAATAGAATGGGATAAAGGCAGGAAGATTATGATGATGGATGACCTTTGATAGGTTGCGGGGACCCGCTGAATGCTAAACGCACGAATCCAGTCAATGCGACACTTGGGGGAAGCCTATGCCCAGCAGTGACCATCTAATTTGGCTGAAATGATGATGATGATGACCATTGATGACTTCCAAATACGTTGTCTAGTTAATTAGAGAATGGCTATTGTTTTTTCCAGCAGTTGAACCTCAAATTAAAAATCATCAAATTAAAACTAGCCAGTTATTAGTTTATTGTTTGGAGTTCAAAACAATCGCATGCTTCAGTTTCGTGTACAATAGGTTAATCAATATTTATAATTGGATAGTGTTTTGTGTTGTCCACAATGGGATGATGTGACAGCAGTAGAATTCGCCTTAGGGTGTACACTGACGGGCCCGTTTAACAGGGCACGTTGCACAGAGTAAGGGTATGGCCACGGCTAGAGGGTTCATTCTCAACACTTTCCATCTCCTCATCATCTATGGTTTGGCTTTCAGTCTAATCGGAAGCAGCTGAATAAAAGTATCTTATATGAAGCGACTGCCTATCTGACCTCCACAGCCCAGTCATTTTGAATTTATGATTATTAGAGTATTATTATTATGATTATATGTTATTGAAATTGTAGTTATTTATTTTATTGTATGTGACTTTTTATCTGTCTCTATTATGGGTGTCTCTAACCTGAAATAAATGAATTTTAATTTTTTAATTTTAATTACTGGGCATACGATACCCTTTGGTAAGACTGGCTTGGTTGTCTGGCTTTCGGGCCACACTGACCACCTGTAACGACTGTCAAAGATCGGTAAATGGAAACCGGGAACTATCGCTTAATGTGCTTTCCGAGATATGGAGAAAATTCGGTAAGTAATGGATGGAGACCCATCCACAGAGCAACCTAGGCAAGGGCGACTTAACCGAACTGATGCTGTGTTAAAATTCCGGGCTTTCCGGAAAATTGCCCCACGTATGAGAGATCAGATCGTCATGAGAGTTCTAGGTCAACCGGGAACGATTTCAATTTTATTATATACTAGCTGAACCCGCGCATGCGTTGCAATGCGTTTTTCCTACCTACCTATCTACTACCCTACCTACTACCCTACCTACCCTACCTACCCTACCTACCCTACCTACCCTACCTACCCTACCTACCCTACCTACCCTACCTACCCTACCTACCCTACCTACCCTACCTACCCTACCTACCCTACCTACCCTACCTACCCTACCTACCCTACCTACCCTACCTACCCTACCTACCCTACCTACCCTACCTACCCTACCTACCCTACCTACCCTACCTACCCTACCTACCCTACCTACCCTACCTACCCTACCTACCCTACCTACCCTACCTACCCTACCTACCCTACCTACCCTACCTACCCTACCTACCCTACCTACCCTACCTACCCTACCTACCCTACCTACCCTACCTACCCTACCTACCCTACCTACCCTACCTACCCTACCTACCCTACCTACCCTACCTACCCTACCTACCCTACCTACCCTACCTACCCTACCTACCCTACCTACCCTACCTACCCTACCTACCCTACCTACCCTACCTACCCTACCTACCCTACCTACCCTACCTACCCTACCTACCCTACCTACCCTACCTACCCTACCTACCCTACCTACCCTACCTACCCTACCTACCCTACCTACCCTACCTACCCTACCTACCCTACCTACCCTACCTACCCTACCTACCCTACCTACCCTACCTACCCTACCTACCCTACCTACTACCCTACCTAAAAAAAAAATTAAAAAAAAAAAAAAAAAAAAAAAAAAAAGTATCCTATGTCCTTCTCCTGGTTCTTAGCTACCTCCCTACCAATTTTCATCTAAATCCGTCCAGCCGTTCTTGAGTTATAAATGGTGTAACTAACACGACTTTCTTTTATATATATATAGATAGTAGGTACTGCCGCCTCTATATGGTGCCAGCCTCTGTGTTACATTGGCTTGTATCCTAAATGTAGTCAATCTGTGTTGCCTTTAGGACCCAGACGTCATTGTTCGGTTACGTTGTTTATTTGATGGACATGGCTCTGATGGAGGAAGGGTATAACAAACTTCATGTTCGGTGGAGGAGACTTTGATTTTGTAACGCACAAACAGACAGAATATATTATTATAATATCACATTATGCCTGTAATCTCTTCTCGGGTAAGGGAAAGGGGCACTTAATATCCTGTGTGTTCTGCTGGATGTTCACTACAGAAACTGATGGACGCTACCGAAAGCGCAAAACTAGTAGCCCAATTCTGGGCCGACACATTTAGATTGCCATCGACACGCTAAGAAGAAGAAGGGAAAGGTATACCTAATAGTAGGTACACCCACATTTCGCCAGTTATGTTTAAGTCCTACATAATAGGGGGCGAGCTTATTGCCATCAACCTGGCACAAAGATAGACTCCGTGGCCTATCCTATACTTCTATACTAATATTATAAAGAGGTAAGTTTGTGTATTTGTAAAATTGTAAGGAGTAATCTCGGGATCTACTGATCCGATTTTAAAAATTCTTTCACCAATAGAAAACCACATTATTGCTGAGTGTCATAGGCTACTTTTTATCCCTGTATTCCCACGGGAACGGGATCTACGCGGGTGAAACCGCGGGACGTCTGCTAGTATACTTATATACGCCGCATAAATCCATCATTTCACACAAATCCCTGTTTATATAAATAAAAAATAACCGTAACAATCTATTTTTTTCGCGTAAAACCGTAAATCATAATAAACACCGGTTTACTTATGTAAACGAAGATTAATGAAACAGTAGTTAATAATGTTGTTTTTAACTAATAGTTAACCTGTCAAATGTGGTTATTAGTTACGTAAACTGTTGTTGAAATAAGGGCGGAAATGGGGTTAAAAATATAGGGTGTGTATGGTTTATTTTTGTCACTTTAAAAATACGAGAAATGTGGGTGTACTATTTAGCTACACCTCTGCCTAACCCTTCTGGGATTACAGCCGTGATGTTATACTATGTAAAAATAAATTTGAAAAGTATCTTTGTTACATTCACGTTTATATTGCCTAGCTGTTTCCCGCGACTTTGTTTGTGATCTAGGATGCCAGCTGTGTGCTATAGTCTTCTCCAGGTCCATGGCTATCATCATCATCATCTAACTAGCCTTTTCCCAACTATGTTGAGGTCGGCTTCCAGTCAAACAGGATGTAGCTCAATACCAGTATTTTACATGAAGCGACTGCCCATCTGATCTACACAACCCAATATATATGATACCCCATAGTAAGACCTGTGTCAGACTTCGCGGTCACCGACCTGCAACGACTGTCGAAGGGCTTTCTTTAAGGCGGGGTTAGTCCGATAAACGTCATCAACAATAGCGTTTTACTCGTACATGGAACGGATTTAAATTTTGAAAAAAATGTATTACATAGTTGACTCTTCGATAATGATATGTCGGGCATGCGATACACGATTACTTACACGTCACTGCATCCAATTATATCGCAAAGACATGTCCAAATGATGGCTAAATAATCGTTTTACTTCAGTTATATTAGGCTTTGAAAAATGAAACTTATATCATAATAAAGGTCGTAAAAAATGTGTATTATCTCGGGTCACTAATGTATAATTTCTTTATCATTTTTCTCCAAGAGAGAAAAAACAGTCAAAATTTAGGCAATACATCGCTCGCGCGGCAGGGCGGGGGGCGAGGTCGTGCGTACATAAAAACAAAGTAGTGCAACCTCGCCTTAAGTGACAGCCGGGACCAACGGCTTTACGTGCTTTCCGAGGCACGGAGGAAACTCGATATGTGATGGGTGGTATCCAAGGATAAACCTAGGAAGGCGCGGCTTTACTTGAAGATCGGCAACAGCGGCTGTTACTATTTAGCCAGAAGCTCCTCGGCTATTCATCTGTCTAAATTCCATTACGATCAGTTTAGTGATTTAAACGTAAAAAGGTGACAGACAGACAGATAAATAAGGGTAAAGGATTATCTTTGCGACTGGAAATTTACCGAGCGGTCCGCCAAATAATTATAGTAATTTAAATTCTGATAAAAACGAACTTTACTTTATAAATAATCACACTCAGATAATGTTATTTAGTTACCTACTTATTTTTAACAACCCATTAAAATATCTGGCTATTTTTAAACAACGTATAAATAGCAAGCGAGTCTGAGCATGAGGTCATGGCTTTGATTCCATTGACTGGCCTGTTGGTCTAGTGGTTAGTGAACCTAACTGCTATGCCGGAGGTCGTGGGTTCGATTCCCACCCAGGACAAATGTTTGTGTGATGAGCACGATCATTTGTTCTGTGTCTGGGTGTAATTTATCTATAATATGTATGTATTTAGAAATATATAAGTATGTTTATCAGTTGTCTAGTACCCATAACACAAGCTCTGCTTAGCTTGGGACTAGATGGCGTTGTGTGATAGTTGTGGAATATTATTATTATTATAACTATTATTCCCAGGTCAGGCAAAGTGTTATTCGGTCTTTCCAACAGATATTTCTCAGTAGTTCTTTATATAGGTCTTTCGTCGTTTCGCACCACGAGCGGTTCGGACCGCGGTGTGAAACACAGAAGAGCTCTTAAGAATGGGCTGTTTCGGACCGCGGTGTTAATCGACCATAGAAGAATATCCTGGTGTCTGAATTTATGCCCGGTTAATGGCAATAGGCTACGATGACAATAGACGTTGGATGGAGAGTGTAAAGGATGACATGGCAAGAAAGGAGGAGTCAGATGAGATGACGAGTGAAGAGAAGTATGGAAGAAGAAGACGCTGCATTGACCGCAAATGAATTGGGATAAGGGCGAGAGAATGATGATGGTCGCAATAAGCTCGTTCAATATTATTTGGGACTCAAACAAACTCATAAAACGTGGGTGTGTTAGGCAGAGTATATTAGTTACAAATCTACCTAACCCTAAGGTAATTATAGGCATAATATTATGTTGCGTTACGTATAAATTAGATAAATGTACACACGGCTACACATCAAGCTATACAAAACCAGTATAAACTGATCGTTCATTGTGCGAAAAGATCTAGTAAAGTGAGGCCAAGATTAACTGGTTTTGTATAGCTTGATGTGTAGCCGTGTGTACACTACAGATTTTTTACACCAAATATTTAATAAAAATCTAGGCATTTTACAATCCGTATCAGCACAACCAATCAGCGTCAAGCACAGATTACGCAAATTTAGGCTTTACGCACAACGCTGACACCATGTAATTTTTTTATCATTTATTTTATTTCAATCTTTTTTTCATACAAATGACTACGTACGTTATTTATTTACTTTTTTAACTTAATTTCAGTCCTCACTGAATGTGAGTGGTTTTAATTTTTACGACTTCTATTTGGTCAGGTGGTGCTGAGCATGGGTTCGATTCCCGGGTCAGCCAAATTATTAGATTTTTCTATCAGACAATTTTCAGTACTATCAGTCAAGGAGTCTGAATATTTATTAGAAGATTTTTTTAGAACTTTATAGACTAACAAAAACTGAAAGAAGTAACCTATAGGTTAGGGTTCCGTATTCTTTTCTGTTTTTCTTACAAGTAAAAACTCAATGAACGCCTAAATATTACTGCATGGTTGGTATTTCGACCTGGCCTACCTAACCTGATTGATGTATAGAATAACAGAACCGTTACACCAGTTGTCCTAATTTCCATCAATTTAGGTTTATTTTTATCCTTGCATGTTGCCGATAAGGGGATTAAGCCCCATGTGATAGGGGGGCGCTTATTGCTTCTACGGGATACGATGCTAATCCGCTTAAAAATTCGGAAATTTTGACGTAAAAAGGTGCCTATTGTGTATGTTATCGGCTAAGGAATCGATTGGTTACTTAGACGGTAAAATAACTTTTTTATATGGATTTCTGAGAAGAAATTTGCTGGAATTTAAGTACCAGCAATTCAAAGGTACTACAGTCGATAGATTTTCAACTTTATCACTGAAGTAGGTATAAGGTTTAAAGTCAATTGGCAAAATCTGTCAGTATTGTGTAACTTGATTTCCTGGCGTCTATACCTATTCTACGAGTTTATGAACCTATTAAACTTTTGAATAACATAAACATTTTAAGTTAATCTAACTAATTTGGCAAAACTGTAGTCGCAATTTTAATAAAACAAATTACTTCAAACTTTGAAAACCTAATCAGCTATAACCTAATTTCATTGAATAATAACAAAAAATAATTTAATCATACGCCAAACAATGAGAATAATAGTCAACCCTAAAAAGCTGGCGCAAAAAACATTTTTACGACCAACATAAAATTGAATTAAAGTTATAGAATAATTATTTTATATCAGCCAATAAAAAAAACGCAACAATGTCATCGGAACGGATAAAAACTGTAGCATTTTAAAGTGGGTCAGTTAATCTAGGTTTATGCATTGTAAAAAACTTTAAATGTATTAAAGATTTTGTTCGGTTTATAGCTATGTAGAGACGAGGACAAAATGACCGCTTTTAACCGTGAACTGCCGAAGGTTGCATTTATTAATGATATTTTATTAGGCAGGCCTGTTTGGTTGGCATTTATAAATTAAGAAAAAAATACCTGTGCATAGTAACTTTCACTGCCGCTTAAACAATGAGGAAAAAAATTAACGATAAAAAAAACAATATAACTCACAAAAAACTGTTGAAAAAGGTTCGTGCTGTCATTATTCAATGTAGAAAGCAACCGTGCGTAAACACGCTTAAGAATTTACGTCCAACATATGTCACTAGATTGAGGGACCCTAAAAACTATTTGCTCACACTACTTTTAGGTATTTTGTCTTTGCCGATAATAAATTTTATAAGAGAAAATCGAGCCAATAGTTGAGTAAGAAAACATTTTGTGACTAGCCTCGCCAATCAGTAGATAAAACTATGTTTTTATTTTATTGAGTGAATGATAACCGTAAATGGATTTCTTTTGCTGTCACTGCAGTAATATAATTATGTAAACGAACGTAGTGTCTTGAAAGAAATAAAATATAAAATAAAATTCTGCACAAATTGGATGGCATTCGTAGGGTTTGCAATGGACTTACGCATTATGATCTTGAACTGAGCAAAAACGGGTTTAATCATAATATAATTCTGATTGAACGAATGTTTTGCAATGACGATGCGTATTTTCGTACTTACGGTCGGCTTATTAAGGTTTTTTTTATTTATAAATATTTTCTGATAGGAAGTCAGCTTGATTGCTTTTAACCTAATTCTTCTAAATTACACTTCGATTTCGCAACAAAAAGACTTTATAACTTACTTCTGCTGTTTCTTTGCAAAAACTTCACAAAAAAAAATGGAACAAAGCCTACCACAAATTACTTGACCATCAAAGAATGTATTAAAAAACTATGTTAACCCTAAAATCGCAGGCGCAATTTGCGTCCAACATGGCGTGTTCGATTATACACGCGACGCGGCATCTGGCGGGTTGGCTGAGTTCAGTTGCACCTGCGCCCACGCCATCTTTGAGATTAAAAAAACATTAGCGGAGTTTTGTTGCTGGGAGCAATGACGTCAGCTTTTGAGAAATTATTTAGCTTGCGTTGCATTTTTGGATCACTTGTCGTAAGTAAAAACTGGGCTGTCGCATTCGTTTTTTTTCTCATGAATTTTTGACGTACCTACAAAAAATATCTACCTATGTGTAAACGAAGTTCCAAAAACATGGAAATCTGGAAACGAAACAAAAGCAAATCCGTCCAACTCAGTAGGTATCTAACAACAACAACTCATCTAACAGTATAAAAAGAACCACAAGTATATAATCTCTCACGACAATTATTGTCATACTGTTACTGTATTAAATATAAAAACGCTTAGCGTAACAAAATGCGTGCGTAAAATCTATAATTACGCACGCAATCCGGCTCAAAAAGGTGAGACTCCGTACCCGTAAGAGAATTTGCGACGCGATTTATTTCCAAAAGCGAACTTGCAAAGCGGAAAACTGAGTTTGACGGCGGAATGCGGAAACGATGCTCAGATACGACATTTTTCTCTGATTTCCTCTAAAACAATTTTTCTTTTGGAGAAAATTATATTTTGCGAGACTTCTTTGTTATGGTGGTCTTTTGTTTTATGATAATAGGAGGGAGACACGTATCTGATTATGAGAATTCTGACCATGACCTTTTTGAATATAGGGCAGGATTTTTCTAAGATATCTGTGGTTCACTACTGGCCTTTATTGCAAGGACATAGGATTTAACATACCTGGCAAAAAATATGGGTTTACCATTGTCTATCATTTTGAGAATACACGAAAAGAGCCCAGAGACAGCTACAGCAATTCAGCATAAACGAAAAATCATGATATAAGCCTTTTTGCGAGGATCCACGCGGTACATCATATTTCTTCGATTTTTTGTTTTTAAGACTTTCGTTTAGTACTTTATTAGTTTTCTTTTGACATCAACCGAACAGGAAAATCTAATTACGGTCTAATACTAATTAAATTAGTTTGTCCTGGACGCTGCTAGATTCCTCGTAAGCTTATAAGTATCTGTCAGGCACAATTTTTATTTCAGACTACTGAGAACAGATTTCAAGAACTGTAATCAAACTTTATATACCTTATTTGTTTGTGTTTATATCATTCCGAAACCGTAGTAAGTAATATCACGAAAAACCACAGGAAAAAACACGATAACAACAGCAGAGAAAACACCTTTTTATCCAAAGATATATTTCAGAGGCGAGATTATTGTAATTTAAACATAACCACACACGTAAAGTGATGTATTACCTACACATGTAATGTTTTTACATTGTTTAATAACACAAAACAATGAATAAAACCCGACATATGGAGCCTAGTCCTGTCTTCAAGACATTGTAATGGTAATATGTAACTTTTTTTGTAATTTTATTTTGACGGTAATGAGCGTTAATTTTGTGGGAAACATCGTACCGTGCGTGTTTTTAATACTGTCTGACAAGAACCGCGCAATGAAGGGTTAAGTGTTTCATGCGTTGAATATTTTTAAAGAATATTTTAACAGTTTTGTAGTGATATTTTTATTTTGTTTTATAATTTAGAGGGGTGCATTTTTTGGACAAAATTAATGTTAAAAAATTGAGATAAAGTAGAGCACTTCAGAATACGAATATAGAAAGTAACAATAAGTACCCAATTAATCTTAAGCCATACCAACTTTTTATCAGAAGTCGGTTAAAAATCGCCAGTTTGAAACAGGTGCAGATGTAAATCCAGACCATTACTCCAGTCTGAAAACTAGCCATGATTAATAGTTAGGTCCAAACTGGCGGAAACCTAGGATAAGTGGCCAGTAATACTTTGAATAATCTTCTATAAATCTTGGGAAATTGTGATAACTTTAATTTTATTACAACTGAGAAATTTTATAACTTAATAAGTTCAGTGAGTTGATTTTTTTTTGCTAGAATGTGTTGAAAAAGAATTGGTTTGATTACACTTCAAAGAAGTGTTCGAGTACTTCAAAATAGGGAACTTTTTTGCTTAGTATTTGGGTATCGAATCCAAGACGCCTACTACGAAATTACGAATATAATATTTGTATATTATTTTGCAGCGCGCTATGATTTGACGCCCTATTGTGTATAGTCCTATATAGAAATCTGGGTATCTGTAGGTATTAATGAGAATTTTATTTGTAAAAATAGGTAAGTCTGACAACCAGTCTTACCAAGGGTTATGGTGTTACCTAGTGCTAACTGGGTTGTGGAGATCAGATAGGCAGTCGCTATAAATGTAAAAGTCTGGCAACCGACCCCAAACTATAGTTGGGAAAAGATTAAGCAAATGATGAGGTATCTAAACTCCAAGAGCAAGCCTAGGAGAAATCTTCGACTTTTGACATAGGTAACAATTGGCATATTACGATTCGGCACAAACTGTAATGATAAATAAAATAATACCAGTAAATAAAAACGTAATTAACTACTCAGTATCTACCAGAAAGCACCTGAAACCCACTTAAAATTCACGTAGGCCCATAACTAAAAGGTAGCAAGTACCTTAGTTCAAAGCACCTCTATTTAATACCCAACCAACCACCACTTTTCATTAACTACGAGAATCGTCGAGAATCGT
Organism: Diarsia mendica; assembly: GCA_949316265.1. NCBI lineage: Eukaryota > Metazoa > Arthropoda > Insecta > Lepidoptera > Noctuidae > Diarsia > Diarsia mendica. The sequence goes on along the minus strand of OX438912.1, from coordinate 5,026,739 downwards.
CGTTATCGTGTTTACCCAGGCGACACGATTTAAGGTTTCACCACAAAGCTTCTTTGTCGTGCGACAAAAAAATCGCACCCCCATCTTGGCGAATTGAAAGTAGATGTATTGTCTGTGGTGGGACCATAAATTTTGTAAGAAAGATGCATAAAATTGGTTGTTTTATTGGCGTCTGTAAATTTTGTGATATTGCGCGATTTGTCAAAGGAAATGGGTGTGTTTTTTATTTTGTTATGTCGCGTCGAAAGTCTGTCTTTTAGGTCGAATAATGTTAGGGTCAAAATATGAATAAATCACCTGAAGCTGCTCTTACAGTCTTTTTTCATCATATTTAGGTATACTTATAATGACAATAACTTAAAAAAATATTAATCTGTCTGTAATTTCAATATAACAGATTTCTACTCAATGCTTATGATAGTATTACCGTAACAGACAGATGTGTGAATGAAATAATTAGGTACCTACACAAAGTGTAATAGAGCCTGCTTGGGTTCGAAGCGACGACTAACAACTCGCAACCTTTACCACTAAGCCCCAGTGATAGCCATTAATCTTATACAGGGTAGTAACTAATGTTTTAAAAAAACTGTTAGAAAATGATCTAAAGAATTAGTATTTAAGTACCATGTTAAAACTAAAGAGAATATTTAAATAATCATGTTGGAGCCTCTAGCTCCACCTTTTCCGTCAGTCACTTGACTGCCGGAAAAGATTTTAGCCTAAAGATAGAGTCTAACATTAAAAACATACTTTCTTAAGATTCAGCTTGTTCAAAAACGTATCAGTGTAAATATTAAAAGTTTTCCCTTGTACTCCTTGTACTTAGGGTTACCATGCGTTTGTTATTTCTTTTCAGGACACATCTGACTTTTTGGTTACCCTTTAGGACTTGTACCAGTCGACTTTTCAAGTTTTTTCTTTAGTTTGTTTCTTGCCAATCTAATTTAAATCTAATTTAAAGAAATAATCTTCTTTGGTAAGGAGCTACATTATCTACGCGAGTAATTCACAATACAGCTGTTGCATACATTTCAACGAGTAGGTATTGCACTTTTGTAGAAAACACAAGATTTTTTAAAATTACTCCTGATATTTTTTATGTGGGGTTGGGTTAGGTTAGGTTTAGAAATCATAAATATTTATCCAAATACACCCAGTATTTGGATAAATATCTATGATTTCTGTGATCTATTTCTACAGACTTAATTCACTGTTTAAGTGATAATCGTTTGCACGTCGGTGTCCTTCCCACCCTGTATTTAAAAACCAAATTGCATAAACGCATTTAAATAACACGAGCGAAGCCTCGGAAAAAAACAAAGAATAAAAAAACTTACATAATTACATGCTTTCTTTACCGAATGATAAAACAAATTAGGTATCCCAAGCTTTTTCAAACTTCCGGGTCTCTATTGGATATTTCCCAAAATCTCAAATGGTAACCCTACTTGTACTGGATTCTGTTAAAAAGTTAAGAACAGGCAGTGATAGCTTTAACTTAAATGTTTAGATTACTTTAGAACTTTTGTTTCCGTAATATAATATTCGTAGGTCTAAGTTAGAATTAAGTCTGAAACGTTTAACCGACTTTTTGGTCACACATCTTCATACTTATGTAAATTAATTTAGGGTCGGCGAAGCATGTCTAGTTTATAAGATAGCCTACTAACGAATACATGACTTGGATTTTCACATTGAAACAAAGTTTTGCTCAAATAAAATTTTATTTTTTCTTCTATCTTCTAGATCTTAGGTATAAACGCCGACAAAATCACTTTTCATAAATGTTTTAGATTTTTTCGAACGGAGTTCTATATCGCACGTTATCGTAACGCGTAAGGGTGAAAAATGACACGAAAAACGTTTATCTTTTTGCAGTGATGTTTGAGGGCACTTCCTGATCATCTCGGTATTTAAAACGTTTTTCAAGCGATTCAGCTTGTCGTCAATTTTGAGAATAAACAGAATCATTTTATTTTTTAAATGTTTATATATCCTTTTTTTATTTAATCAGTACTTAGTACATTTCTTTACACACGTACTCTGTTCCAATCGAATGTGTCTTATAAGACACCTCTCTATTCTATCATATTACTAGGACTACTTTACACGTGGACATTGTCTCATTTCAAGTGATGTATTGCGCCTTGATCGTCTTTTGAAATATTCTCCCCACAATGCACGATTACTTTTCGATATAATTAAATACACATTTAATGCTATTGTGTTGAATAATTCTCCCAATATTCCTATAGATGAAAATAGTGTATTATCCAACCCAAATTCAATGCTGAATAGGGATAACGTACAGAATAACGATAAAATATTGCTAAGTATAAATATCAAAGTAGCTATGTAGAAGTGGCGACATTTGTTAGCAGGTGTATTGGCACCAGCATCACTAACTTGGAACAGAGAATATACAACCACTATGTAAAGAATTACATCAACTGCCGGAGGGATAAAATAAATAAGAATTATAAAAAGGTAACCGTATAGCTTCAAATCGCAATCTAAACACCACTTAAAAGTAAATGAAACCACATTCAAAATGATTGGTATCATAAATGGTAGCAAAACAGGGGAACCCCAGGCAAATAAAGCAGCTTTAAGGTACTTCCTACGAATGTCAACATTAAAAATCTTTACAAAATCGATATAAAAAATATAGCTTAACACAAGTAACCAAAACTGAAAAGATAGCACAGAAATCAAAAACAGAAAAGAAATAAAACCCTTTAACTCCCCTGAAGCTATTTCAGATGTTGCATAACACAATAAACGCATCCCGTTTGCAAATATCACATTAAGAAACACATAATTTCTAAAATGGCGAAATTTCTTGAGGGTGCACCACGATGTCACTCCGTAGATAAACGCAGCCATACAGAACACAAAAAGTGCAAAAATAATTGTTGAAGAGGTACTAAGAGTAGAATCGTTAACATTAGTGGTGTTTGCACCCATCGTATGTACTGATGCCGCCTAGTTCGGTATACACTCGTGGTGTATGCACTGGTTTTGTTTCCTCTGGTCTCCTATGCACTAGTGTTAAACACTCTGGTGTCGTATGCACTGGTTTCGTTTACTCTGGTCTCGTATGCACTAGTGCTAAATGCTCCGACATTTAACGTTGATGGAACTTCTTGACGAAACACCACAATACTCCGTAGATGAAAGCAGTGAGAGATAGCATCAATATAGGGACAGCAACATAGGTTCCGGTTCTGAAGACTCCGTTTTAGACGAATTGTTAAAACTACTGCAGTTAAAACTGGTGTTGTTGAAACTGAATTTGTTTGCACTAATGTCGTATGGCCCTGTTGTCGTATGTACTGATATCGGATGATCTTTTGTCGTATTCAAAATGGTCTTATTCGCTGTTACACTGGTGTTGTTGAACGTAACGAGTGCAGTTTGTCGCGTACTGAAGGGCAGTGCCCATTATTTTTATAATTAACACAAAAACTTTCCTATTTAATCAATATTTTAATTAGGTAATTGCTGATAAGACAATATGGGTATAAAACCAAACCGGTCAAGGGCGAGTTGATACTGAGAGTTAACCCGAGACCTTCGTGCCTATTAAATACACATTTTCATTGTATAAGAATATATTAACTAATAAGTTTGACAATCAAGAACAATCACATAAATCGTCAACATGACAGGTGTCCATTATAGGTGGCCAGTATATAACAGTACCTATAAAAAAACTCGAATCTTTCACAAGGAATACAGATGGATATAAATTATTTTAACATTAAGACGATGACAATAGCTATTGACTTCTGATGTTTCAGTATTTTTGGACACGCCCACAATTTTTCCGATACCCTAGCGCCATACTACCAAGTAAGAAACAAATAGTCCAGGATCCGCGGTCCATTTTTGCACTTGATTACTATCAAGCTAATTTTGATGAGACGGCGAGACGCCCAACAATTTCCTGCACGAAACTCTCGAATTCTCGATTGTGGTAAGTAATAGGGGTAGCAGGGATAAAATATGTTGGTTTGATGATTGTCAAAAGTGTTAAGTACAAACACTTTTGAGAATCATCAGCTGGGTTTTTTTTGTTAAATCTGATGATAATTATCTAAATTATTTGAAAAAATATTTGTCCTACAAAATGTATGGTTTGATCAAAGAGTCCCCTTCCTTCCTTCCAATATGTATCGATAACGAAGTCATTAACAATGATTACTTACTAACTGGGTTTTGGGGATTGGATATTTTCTATTAAACCCACTCTTTACAAGTTGCCTACAAGATTCTAAAAATTATATTAAGTGTTTGGCACTTACTCCACGCACCATCAATACTCCTGTACATCATAAACAACAGGCTAATACACTTTCTGGAGCCACAAATTCCAGAAGAGCAAGCAGGTTTTGTTAAAGGCAAAGACACGCGGGAACAAATCCTGAACGTTCGCCAAATTATAGAGAAAAGTCGGGAATTTAACAGCCCTTTTTTTTTTTTTTTTGGTGGGTGGAAAATCATCGAATGACCCCCCCCGCTCTTGGGCAGAGCGAAGGGGAGTGTCAGACTTCTACTGACTAAAAACCGAACCCATGTTCCTTCTTTGCATTTGATTGCGTGGAGTGGGGCAAGCTGTGGGGGGTTCTTAAAGACATGGGAACGCCTCAACATCTTATTGACATAGTCCGATGCCTCTACCTACACATCAACAACCGCTCTTTCGTCAAAATAGACACCGACTGTTCAAATGCGTTAGGCAGGGATGCATCCTCTCACCTCTGCTCTTCAATATGTACGAAGAGTAATATCATTCAAGACTCTTTAGGGCTGGGACAAGGGGTTTACTGTTGGTGGAAAGTGGATTTCCAATCTGAGGTACACTGATGACACCGTTCTCCTTGCTACAACATTTGGCAACATGAAAGAGATACGGCACAGATTGGAAGTGGAAAGTGGCAAAGTAGGGTTTGCAATAAATAGGCAGAAAACCAAGCTTATCGTGGTAGATCGTGCGGGAAACCTATCGGGCGCCTATAACATCTAAGGCATCTATACTGTGGACAGCTTCGATTAACTAGGCTCCAATATAAGTAATGAAGGTAGCTGCGTCACAGAAATAAAACGGCGGATAGCCATGGCTAAAGATGCTATATTACGCCCCCGGAACATCTGGGAAAAACGTGGTATAAGTTTTAAAACGAAGGCCCGTTTGGTCAGAGCACTAGTTTTCCTGATTTTCCTCCATAGAGTTAATAATAATACTAATAATATTTATTTATTTTCAGGCTACTTTGGCCCATAGATAAATACCTTACAGACTAACATACATACGATATAATTGACAGCTTGTGTTAGTAAACAAAACCTAAAAACTATATTAGTATCACTACAGTTGCACTACGTCACTGTGCGATCATGTGGCACTTGCCCGCGGAAGCGTCGAAACACCACCCCCTGCGGCCAAAAGTCCTCTTCCAAGACGAAGAAGGTGCAGGTAGCATGTCGGTACTCGCACCACAAACGCCTTAAAGTTGACGTTGCGGCGCGACTCGAGCAGCTGCACTCTCGCCACGTACTTGATCTTCTGGCGCACGTACTCCACGATGTCCTCCGTCGTAGTGGTGTAATGTAGACGGGAGAGGTACAAAGGAGTGTTCGGCTTTGCGGCACGAATATGCACATTGGGCTCCGATGGAGCCGTGCCGCAGCGGTTCTTGATGGTTCGCTGACGGCGCTTCCTCCTCAACACCGTCACGAAACCATCATCAGCCTGGATCGGTTCCTTTTCAGGCACAGGCTTCTCGGAAGGAGCATTTTTCCCCACAAGTTAAGACATGGACAATTCAAACAAGAGTAAGACAGAGGATAGACGCATTCGAAATGTGGTGTTTTAGGCGGATTCTCCGAATTCCATGGACGGCCAAACGCACAAATGTGTCTATCCTTTACCAACTCGATATCAAGACTCGATTGTCAACAGTTTGCCTACAGCGTATTTTGTCTTATTTCGGCCACATAATGCAAAGAGGAGATAGCAGCCTTGAAAAGCTGGTCATTGTTGGCAATACCGAAGGCAAGCGACCGCGAGGCCGGTCGCCATTTTACAAATTTGGAAGTGTCTGTCTTCAAACGATTCGCTTTGAGAAAAAATTGTTTGTGGAACCTCAATGTCATTTTTAAAGACCTGTCTAATGTCTATAGACACCCCACACGTAGGTATAGGTTTGATGAAAAAAAAAAATAGTTTCAGTTCCATGTATGGGGCGACCCCCTAAATCCTTTTTTTTTTTTGTATAAAAATCGTAAAGCGGTTCACAGAATACTTGTAGAGTTTCAACTGTGTAGTCTCAATAGTTTCCGAATGAAGTGGCTACGTGACATACGGGTGGACAGACGGACAAACAGACATGACGAATATATAAGGGTTCCGTTTTTTGCCATTCGGCTACGGACCCCTAAAAAACAGCTGGTTTGTAGTAATTTTTGATGAGCTCGTTATCAATACATGTTGGATTTAGATAATGATCATCAGATAAAAATAAAATAGTTAGTAAAATTTTTGATTTTTGAAAATCATCAAATAAATAATTATAATAATATATAATCAATATATATTTTATCCCTGCTGCCCCTATTACCTACCACAATCGAGAGTTTTCGTATAGGGTAATGTTGGCTCACGGAAAATTAGCTTGATAGTAATCAAGTGAAAAAATGTACCGTGGATCCTGGACTAACATTGTGACGCGGTCAATAATAATTTATAGATGAACGGATAGCTGTCAGTGGGGCGCAAAGTGACATACGTCCGTCTAGCACCGCGCCTAAGCGCTCACTGTCGGATTGCATACGTAAGAAAGAGAGCACGATGACGCAACGCTCGAACTTCTTACAAACCATATAATGATTAATTATAAAATAATAATTTATTAAATAATCAAAAATTAAAAACAACCAAATTTTGTATTTAAATATGATACGGTAATGTTATAAATTTTACCAACGTACGTTCATCAGTAATACAGATATTTTTGTTGGAAGATCATTTTAAGAGGTTAGTTTACCATTTTTTTGTATCGAGAAAACTTTTCAAAAACGTGTTTTGAAAACAACGAAATTATCAGAAATATGTTCAAGATTAACATATATTTTTTCCGCCGTGTCAAACTGTATAGATTTGGCTAAAAAATTGTTCAATACAAGCCTATTTGGCTCTTGTCAGCGCCTTAAATCTTATGGTTTGTGATGTAAAAAGGCTAACTTATAAACAGACTGGCAATCCAAGTCGTATGATTGGGGTTCCGTTTTGTAACTCTGAATGATACATTGGGGAATGAGGTAGGTATTAGTTTGGTCATGTGAAGAGCACAAAGCAGATTGGAATGGTAACGCCGGGAGGGGAAGCCCTAGAAAGACATACACTGATCATATTGGTGGTGTTCTTCAGAAAGGACAGGTGTGTAGTATTCGTAACCAGCGTGCGCGTATGACCAGATTTAAGAATGTGGACTGAGGCAAAATGAGAGTGTAAGAATAGTAGCAGCTGGCGTTCTGTGGTTTTTGCCTATCCCCTTGGGAAAAAGGTGATGTGAGTTTATGTATGTATGTAATACTGAACCCTAAAATAATCCGATATACAGTCGGTATGAATCAATTAATTATTTTATTGAAATTTTTGATAAGACTGTGTACTCTACTGACCATGATTTATATTTTTTACTTATTTTAGTTTTGTTATAAATCTTCAAGCTATTACCCTAATAGGGTTAGCCGGAAACTACAGAACGCTTGTTTTGTGTAAAATTTATGAAGCCAGATAATTTATTTATTGACATTATCTTATTTCAAAAGTAACACAAACCAATTTGTTTTCTTAATAAATTACTATTGGGGTCAAAATTGATGCTAAGCTCTAGAAATATTAGGTGTTACAATGAGTACAGTGTTTTTTGAGGCACTTCCCAGTCACCTAGGCATTTAAAGCTTTTTTCAATCGATTCAGCTTGTCGTCAATTTTGAGAATATGCAAAAAAAAAAACGTTTAATTATCCTTTTTTATTTAATCAGTATTTAATACATTACACAACAACCCCGTTCCGATCAGCCCCCGTATTGCGTATCTTTTTAACGTCAGTGGCTATCAGAAATGTCCATAGATTAACTGTAAATTGGTTATGGTTTGGTACATTTTTTTCTTAAAAACTCACCATTTGACAGTTATTTGATAGACATTATAAGTTATCCACTGTCATTAAAAGATACACAATAGCCCTGCAGGTGTGTCTATAAGATACCTCTCTATTCTATCATATTACTAGGATTAACGTGGACATTGTCTCATTTCAAGCGATGTATTGCGCCTTGTTCGTCTCTTGAAATATTCTCTCCACAATGCTCGATTACTTTTCGATATAATTATAAACACATTTATTGTTATTGTGTTGAATAGTTCTCCCAATAAACCTAAATAAAACATTGAGTCCAAATCCAAACCCAATACTCCACTTAATAGAGATATCGTACAGAATAACGATAAAATATTGCTAAGAATAAATATCAAAGTAGCTATGTAGAAGCGACGACATTTGTTAGCAGATGTACTCGCGCCAGCATCACTATCACGAAACAAAGAATACACAATCACTATGTAAATAACCACGCCAACTGCCGGAGGGATAATAAAAATAAAAATTATAAAAATGTAACTGTATCGGATCAAATCGCATTTTAAACACCAATTTAAATTAAATAAAATCCACTTAACAAAGAATGGTATCATAAACGGTAGCAAAACAGGGGCAACCCACGCAAATAAAGCAGCTTTAAGGTACTTCCTACGAATATCCACATTAAAAACCTTTACAAAGTCGGTATAAAAAATATAGCTCAACACAAGTAACCAAAACTGAACAGATATCTCACAAATCAAAAATAGAAGAGAAATAAAACTCTTTAACTCCCTTGAAGCTATTTTAGTAGTTGCATAACACAATAAACGCATCGCGTTTGCAAATATCACATTAAGAAACACATAATTTTTAAAATGGCGAAATTTTTTGAGTGTGCACCACGATGTCACTCCATAGATAAACACAGCCATACATAACACAAAAAAGGCAAACGCAATAATTGAACGTTCGTTAACATTAGTGGTGTTTGCACCCATCGTATTGTATGCACTGATGCCGCCTAGTTTCGTATACACTCGTGGTGTATGCACTGGTTTCGTTTCCTCTGGTCTCGTATGCACTAGTGTTAAATGCTCTGGTATCGTATGCACTGATATTTGAAGTCGATGATGGTGTACTGGTTCCGTTTACTCTGGTCTTGTATGCACTAGTGTTAAATGCTTCGACATTTAACGTTGATGGAACTTCATGGCAAAATACCATAATATCACTCCGTAGATGAAAGCAGTCAGGGATGAATATAAAGACAGCCACATAGGTTCAAATTTGGTGTTATTAAAAGTTGGGTTGTATGGACCAATATCGTATGCTCTGTTAACGAATGCACTGGTATCGGATGATCTTTTGTCGGAAACAAAGTTGTCTTATTCGCTGGTGCACTGGTGTTCTTGAACGTAACGAGTGCAGATTGCGGCGCACTGATGGGCAGTGACCAACATTTTTATAATTAACACAAAAAGTTTCCTACTTAATCAATATTTTAATTGATTGCTGATAAGACAATATCAGTGTAAAACCAAACCGGTCAAGGGCGAGTCGATACTAAGAGTTAACCTGAGACCTTCGTGGTTTACCCTTGTTTGGTATGACAACGTTTCGTCGAAAATCACTTCGACTAATTTCAGTTACCATAAAGTCAGTTCGTATAATTATTCATTTGACCGAATAATTAATTGGTCGATTTTTATTTAGCATATTTATTTATTTGAAATAATATCATTTGACCGAATTTTCAAATGCACTAATTTTATTTAAACTAATGTTTCACTAGACTAATAATAATTTAGTTTAGTCCGCTAAGTGGATGAATCACCCCAATGTCTAGTAATAATAATAATAATGACGTCACTCATACATGCAACGCATGTACTCCATGACGCGCGCTCGCTTTTTATAATTATATCAAAAGTTGTTCGGCGAAACAAGGGTGAACCTATAATACGATTATACGACCGTCTCGCGGCAGTATCCTTTATCGGCGGCATGGGCACTGGGCCGTAGGCCGTCGAAGGAGGCAGGCGGAGGCCCGGCACTTCAGGGACAGAAGATATTAGTGTTATTTAATAAGCGAGCGAAGCGAGCGCGCGTCATGGAGTACATGCGTTGCATGTATGAGTGACGTCATTATTATTATTTATTATTAGCTTTACTATTATTATTATTACAATTGCCACCTGAACAATATGTTTATCTCTTTTTGACAATGGGGTGATTCATCCACTTAGCGGACGACTAGCAACAGCCATCATTATTAGTCTAGTGAAACATTAGTTTAAATAAAATTAGTGCATTTGAAAATTCGGTCAAATGATATATATCAAATAAATAAATATGCTAAATAAAAATCTACCAATTAATTATTCGGTCAAATTAATAATTATGCGAACTGACTTTATGCTAACTGAAATTAGTCGAAGTGATTTTCGACGAAATGTTGTTATACCAAACAAGGGTAAACCGTATTATAGGAACACGAAGAAAAACTTAGCGGGAACCTAAACTAAATTATTATTAGTCTAGTGAAACATTAGTTGATACGATGAAATGAAAATTATGCTAACCGATTTTATACAAAATGATTATTTTCTTAAACGTTGTTCGAACAAGTAACATTTATAGATCAAAAGTTGTTCGGCGAAACAAGGGTGAACCCAAATGAACATTATACATTTTGATCAATAGCGCAAACGTTGTTATCGCAAATAAATATTCGATGAAATGAAAATTATGTTAACCGATATGTTAAATTATGTTAAATGATTATTTTCTTAAACGTTGTTCGAACAAGTAACATTATATAAAAAGTTGTTCGGCGAAACAAGGGTAACCGATTTTCGTACCTAAAAAAAACTCGAATCTTTCACAAAGAATACAGATGGATATAAATTATTTTAACATTAAATCTTATGGTTTGTGATATAAAAAGGCTAACTTATAAACAGACTGGCAACCCAAGTCGTATTATTAGGGTTCTGTTTTGTAACTCTAAATGATAAATTTAGGAATGGGGTTATACGAGAAAGAATTGAAAGGAGTATTAGTTTGGTCATGTAAAGAGGAAAAAAGCAGAATGGAGTGGTAACGCCCGTAGGGGAAGCCCTAGAAAGACATAGCCTGATCTTATTGGTGGTGTTCTTCAGAAAGGACAGGTGTGTGTGGACTGAGGCAAAATGAGTGTGTAAGAATCGTAGCAGCTGGCGTTCTGTGACTTTTGCCTATCCCCTTGGGAAAAAGGTGATGTGAGTTTATGTATGTATGTAATACTGAACCCTAAAATAATCCGATATACAGTCGGTATGAATCAATTAATTATTTTATTGAAATTTTTGATAAGACTGTGTACTCTGCTGACCATGATTTATATTTTTTACTTATTTTAGGTTTGTTATAAATCTTCAAGCTATTCCCCTAATAGGGTTAGCCGGAAACTACAGAACGCTTGTTTTGTGTAAAATTTATGAAGCCAGATAATTTATTTATTGACATTATCTTATTTCAAAAGTAACACAAACCAATTTGTTTTCTTATTATATTACTATTGGGGTCAAAATTGATGCTAAGCTCTAGAAATATTAGATAGGATGTAAATAAAACTTTTAGGTGTTACAATGATTTTTGGGGCACTTCCCAGTCACCTAGGCATTTAAAGCTTTTTTCAATCGATTCAGCTGGTCGTCAATTTTGAGAATATGCAAAAAAAAAGTAACGTTTAATTATCCTTTTTTATTTAATCAGTATTTAATACATTACACAACAACCCCGTTCCGATCAGGTGTGTCTATAAGACACCTGTCTATTCTATCATATTACTAGAATTACACGTGGACATTGTCTCATTTCAAGCGATGTATTGCGCATTGTACGTCTCTTGAAATATTCTCTCCACAATGCCGGATTACTTTTCGATATAATTATAAACACATTTAATGTTATTGTGTTGAATAGTTCTCCCAATAAACCTAAATAAAACATTGAGTCCAAATCCAATCCCAATACTCCACTTAATAGAAATATCGTACAGAATAACGATAAAGTATTGCTAAGTATAAAAGTAGCTATGTAGAAGCGACGACATTTGTGAGCAGACGTACTCGCGCCAGCATCACTATCACGAAACAGAGAATACACAATCACTATGTAAATAACCAAGTTAACTACAGGAGGGATAAAAAAAATTAAAATTAAAAATGTAACTGTATCGGATCAAATCGCATTCTAAACACCAATTTAAATTAAATTAAATCTACTTAACAAATAATGGTATCATAAGCCGTAGCAAGACAGGGGCAACCCACGCAAATAAAGTAGCTTTAAGGTACTTCCTACGAATATCCACATTAAAAACCTTTACAAAATCGGTATAAAAATATAGCTCAACAAGTAACCAAAACTAAAAAGATATCTCACAAATCAAAAATAGAAGAGAAATAAAACTCTTTAACTTCGTTGAAGCTATTTTAGTAGTTGCATCTTGCGCACAAATACACAATAAACGCATCGCGTTTGCAAATATCACATTAAGAAACACATAATTTCTAAAATGGCGAAATTTCTTGAGGGTGCACCACGATGTCACTCCGTAGATAAACGCAGCCATACAGAACACAAAAAATGCAAAAGGAATTGATGAAAAAACACTAAGAGTAGAATCTTTAACATTAGTGGTGTTTGCACCCATCGTGTGTATGCACTGGTTTCGTTTACTCTGGTCTCGTGTGCACTAGTTTTGAATGCTCTGGTGTCGTATGAACAGATACCGCCTAGTATGGTATTTACTAGTGGTGTATGCACTGGTTTCGTTTACTCTGGTCTCGTATGCACTAGTTTGAAATGTTCTGGTGTCGTATGCACTGATACCGCCTAGTGTCGTATACACTTGTGGTGTTTGCACTGGTTTCATTTACTCTGGCCTCGTATGCACTGATATTTGACGATGATGATGTTGTTATGAACTGGTTTCGTTTACTCTGGTCTAGGATGCACTAGTATTAAATGCTTCGATATTTAAAGAACTTATTGGCGAAACACCACAATTTTATTTCGTGAAAAATGTTAGCTACAGTATCAACATAGAGGCAAATTGGGACTTCAGTTAGTCTTCGGTTCCGAAGAATCAGTTTTAGACAAATTGTTAAAACTGGTGTTGTTTGCACCAATGTCGTATCCAGTGCATCGGGTGAACTGTCGTATCTAAAGTTGTCTTATCCACTGTTGCACTGGTTTTTTTAACGTAACGAGTGCAGTCTGGCGCATTCTCATGTGTCAACCTTTTTTATTATGAACACAAAAAGGTTCGTTCATAATCAATATTATAATTAATTGCTGTTATGACAATATCGATATAAGATAAAACTGGTCAAGGGCGAGTCGCTATTAAACTGAGGTTTTCGTAACTGTAAAATAAATTCAAATTGTTCACAAGGATTTTTTAAAAAGTCATTTCCTTCAATTTCGATATTACAGAATGCCATAAAATTGAAAACGTAAATGTTATGGTTCCTGACAAAAAGGCCTAGTATAAATAGACTGACGATCCAATTCACATTTTTGGGGTCCTGTTTTGTTTTTGTTTTAATACGGATCCCTAAAATAATTCGATATCCAGTCGGTATCAAACAATTAATTAATTGAAAACCTTTGATAAGATTGTGTAGTCGGACCATGATGCATATTTGTTCCTATTTTTGGTTTTGGTACATAACCTCACACCTTTTTCCATGTGGGGTAGGGCAGAAACTACAAAATGCAACTTGTTTTGTGTAAAATTCGTGGAGCGGAAAATCTATATAAACTTCTTATTTCAAAATAGTACGTTAACACAGCCCAATTTGTATTCCTTTGCTATTATTATTGGGGCCAAAATTGATACATACTAACCGTTAGAAATATCTTCGTTTTAACCCCTGGCTAAATAGAGTGTTGTATCTGTCTCAGGCATCATAGCTCCTAAATAATTTTATTTTTGTTGGATCCCATTTTTTTTAGGTATTTACGATGGGTCTCATTTGTAATGACCATTGAATACCATGTTATAACAGCATGTGTACTTTTAAAACGTATTTTAAACAGATTTCGATAATGTAATCGAAAGTGTTTCCTACGATGTTTAGAGAAATTCCTGATAGGAAAAAAAAAAAAAAAAAAAATGTTGTTGTTGTTGTTGTTATGTGTGTGTTATGTTTAATGTTAAATGTTGGAAAACTCAATAACAACCCGACCAGGAAACCGAATCTAGGACCTCATCATGATCAGTAGTCACGCTTGCGACCACTTTGCCAACAAAGCAATTTCAAGAAACGAATTACCTAAATACCAACAAATATTCATGAGTCCTTTTTATCAGAATCAACAAGAGATCTAGCCACCGATAAACCTATTTTACATGCGAATCACAATACAATTCCTATTTCCGAGTAATCGGACAACAATACACACAAACACCAGTGCTTAGCAACAAATACCTGTTCTGTGTTCGCAATTTAGTTTCCGAATAAGTAAACAAAACTGTGTACATTAAACTAAAGGAAAATGTAAAAGTGTATCTTTATATTTTTCAAACGCAAACTCGCCTTGGTTCATTTTTACATAAACCTCAGTTTGCGCTACAACTTTCAGGTATTATATAACTTGTTGTTTGTTATTTATGTTAATAAGTAAACATTGAACTTGCAAATATTACTGACTATTTTTTGGATCTATGGTCTCTTTGTTTATTTAATTTTTGTTTCTCTGTTCAATTTCAGTTCGATTTTCAATGAGCTGCAAATGTTGCTAATCAAATTAATTTAAATTGTATAATTTATGCATAAAGAAAGAAAGAAAGAAAACATATTTATTTAGCACAATATGCCACAAGTGCACACAACAAACAATAAAAAATAAAATGAACAAACAAAATGCATCATTTACAATAACATTTTAAATTCCAACATGCTGTATTTAAACGCCGATAAAGTTGAAATTCGTTTAAGCGAAAATACAAGAAATAGAAACATGAAATTGAACAGGTTTTACCAACAAATGCCTATATGTCATTTGATTGTTAATCGTGGGATAGGCAGTCGAAGTATGATGTCATTATTAGTGTAGTGGATACTCAATGGTCAATATTACCATATAACCTAAGTATATAAGTGGAATGAGCATTAAGTCTGCCTATATACCACTGCTGTTTAATATATGAGTGGCCTAATGGAACCGGTACCTATGGATTGACTGTTGTGTGAGATTAAGTAGCACTGGCTGAGGTTGGGAGGTCGATGGGTGACCTTTCTTTTCCTTGATCATGTCTCCAGAGAATGATGGTATTGATTTTTGAAATAAAAATAGCAGTGCAAATTTGGAAAGGATTGAAAAAGAACGGACTTTTGAAGAGTCCTATACTCGGCATTGGGTGGCCATAAAGTTGAAGAACAGGGAGAGAGAGAGAGGGAAAAAGAGAGATCAAAAACTAAGAAAAATCACTATTATGTATCCCTCTTACATCAATAAAACAAAGACAGCACTATCTTCAAAAATTCGTCACTGCTCAAAACTGGGGCAAGCTATAAAAACAGGAAGTTAAAATTCCGAGCAATTAATCCATCAGAATTGGTAATAGGTTAACAACCGGGCAGAACATGTACCTACAGTCGAACGACTTATTTACAGTAAGTCGTGGGTTCGAACCCAGGCAGGCGCATTACTTTGTGTAATTTATTTCATCACCACTGCTCTCAAAACGGTGAAGGAAAACGGCACGCCTTAAAATAAAAATAAAACGTAGACATGTGACATCTCCCAACCCGAACTAGGCACGCGTGGTGGATCTATCCCTCTCCTAGAGAGGAGGCCTGGAGTCCCTGCAGTAGGAACATTAGGCTGATGATTTGGTAGGAACATTAGGCTGATGATTTGTAATCAAATATATTTTTGTACTAGACCATTCTTGGGATCCTTCAGGTATAATTGGGACCGAATTTCCAACTTTCCCCGTACTATTCAATTCATCGATGAATGTTTTGAGACCGTCACATTTTTCACCCCAAAAACTATTTTTTTTGTACAGAAGAAGCTTGGTTGGATGTGTTCGCGAAGGGTTACAGCTTGTAGTCCTTGGAATTCCAAAACTATTACATCATCTCCTAGACCAGCTCAATTAGGCCTTTTTCCATTACCCAATCTCCGTAATAAAACTATCAACTTTAACTACATATTTAAGCAACACGTTCATCCAGAAATTGGAGCAAAGCAATAACTGTAGGGTTTAAAAACGAACAATTACTGAATGGCATAGTGCTAGGCACGCGAACGGGACGGATACTCGGATACTGGGATAGTTTTCATTCGAATACCTACACAAAGCAATGGATCCACCTTAATATCCGATTGAAAGCAAACAATCCTTGCATTTCATTTCATTCATACCGTTCCGATGCAGCTAGGGCTGTCGCGGGAGAGATTTTCGTACTTTTTATAAACTTATTCAAATAATAATTAACCTCATATCCGCTTTTTATATAGAATAATTAAAACAAAAAATTAATGGGAACACAAACAAACAATTATTTAATTAAACAACAGGACGCTCAGGCGTCAAGTCCTCCATATCGCTGTCATCCGGAAACGTGCCCAGATCCATTTCATAGGTTTACGTATGATGAGATTATATTATAACAAGTGCCCTAATTTTTACTGAAAAGCTAGCACAACTCATATTTTTGAATACAATTTGTCTTGATTTACATTATGTTCAACAAGAGAGTAAAAACGTGAAGAATCTCGGTTCATTTCGCTAAAATTCCATTTACATTTTTTCGCTGATTTCGGCGTGTATTCTTATAATTTTGTCAAGACGTCTGAGTATTCCAATTACATTTGCTGTTATTAAATTCACGTTTAGTGCCTAAATGTATTTATGTGAGAATTCGTTTGCTTACCAGGAATTTTTTTAATGGATATACATATAATTTTCTGGAAGACATTTTTTTGCATGTGTTTAAAATAAATAAATATTATTCACTGCCGCGTTGGTTAAGTGATCGCAAGCGTTACTGCTAAAGTGCTGACTGACCGTGATATCCTAGGTTCAATTCTCAGGTCAAGCACAGCAATATTGCGTTTTTTTTATCCGGGATTTCTGAATGAACAGCACTGAATCAGGACTTAGTTGGCGGCAAAAGAGTTGCACCTAATTCTATGGCGTTTTAGCATAGCTTCTGAAATAAGGGTGACTATAGGGTACATCTCTGCCGAACTCTTCGGGATAGGCGTGATGTTGTCAGAATTCGCTTGCCGAATATACCGGGTAAACATTAATTTTGTATGAATATTACCTACTAACTAATCTCGCATACAAGCCCACTGATGATTACATCATTAGTGTTGATTTTGAACCTAATTAAATTATAAATGGGAGACCAATGGATTTAATTTATCATTACCACAAAGGGATTGGATATAAATAAATAAAGAATCGCGCACATCCCTCTCATTATTTCCCTCTCATTATATAATTATAATTTACTGTGGCGAGAAAGCGTTTTCCTACCCAATCCATTTGTGCCACTTGCAAATCTTCCACCTGGACACGAGTTGCCATGGCTGACCTGGAAGTCTCTAAATAGACTCCGGAAACAGGTAGGCCGAAGCAGAAAACCGGTTCAGGTGGAGATTGATAGATGACTCTGCCCTGGAGTGTGTCTTGCCTGTCCTGTTACTTGCACAACACAGGAGCTGATGGAGGCTACTGACAGTGCCAGCTCGTAGCCAAATCTTGGGCCGACTCAATTTGTATTGTTATCGACACGCTAAGAAAATATAGTTTATTTGGATATTGAACTTCAACAGATTATCTGATGATAATTCTACTTCGTTTTTGATACTTGTAAAGGTTACGCTAGGGTGTTCCTGATAGGTTTGCCTGTACAGTTTGATTAGACGGGTAAACCGCCGGAGCGTGTATGTCACAAAACTGTGCAGGTTTCCTCAAGAGGCAGCTTAAGTTTACCTCGAGGATGTACCTATCAGGTACACATGATTTTAAATATTTTATTAATCTTTCTAACGTTATTTTTATCGAAATTCGTGACAGCCCTAAGCTCGATACAAAGCAACGAATGAACGAAACGAACGAATGACCGGCTTTATGCCAAGTATTTTTAAATTCCCGCGCATTCGGAAACTTCGTCGATTCCCAATATATTCTGCAACGATTTCGACCGATTAATTTAACATGATATTGAATAATTATTATGTTTAAAAGCTACTTTCTGTGAGATAGTGAAAACTTTATTCGTGAAGACATGTTCGGTCAGTTTCATTAATTGTTCTTTGAGTTAAAAATCGATAACTTTTTTTTTAAAATTGATGAAACAAAGGATGTAATTTAAACTGGGTATTAATATATTTTATATGGAAACGTGTCTGTTATTAATTTGGTAAGCGTTTTACGAATTACGAGTTTTTCAATTAATTTATTAAAGTCGTCAATTTTTAATTCCCTGCAAAAACTCATTGAAAAGCAACGCTTTTACTATACTTCTTTCATAGAAAACTTCAAGTTACTCAAAATTCCTCAATTAATAAACCAAATAACAAAAAAAAATAATCAACAAAACTATCCAATTAACGTTAGCGTGACAGCACCAAATTAAAACCCAAATAATCACGTACAATAAATTCACATCGCGTTTCGGAAACCAGATTAAAACCATTGTTTAAACATTTAAAATACCGACATATGGCCAAACCAAACATTGCGGGGTGAATCCAAATGTTATTCCAACTTTCAACCCCTCGACTCTGGCGAGGGTTGAAAACCATTAATGATTTGCTGATTTTATTGTTTCCGCGAATCTAGTCATCGTTCGGCAATCAATCAAATACTTTAATAATGAAAGCCACAAGTCGTTATCAATATATTCCCCGTAATAGAGACGTAGATTTCGGGGGTATTCTCTGAAAGGGGTTGTTTTGTGTACCCCCTTGTAGAATGTGGAGAGGTTGAGTGGGCTGTTGATTGTAAACGTGGGTGACTGGTTGTGTATATAATAGTACCTATTGTTGTTTGGCGAGTACTTGAAGCTCAATCGGTATTTTTTCGAGGTTAAAAATAAAACGGAATTGATCAGGGACACTTGTCGTAGAAGATTGATTTCGATTCAACCTACGCAGACACTTGACAAAGAAATGGGTGTCATACTGTCCAGAGCCCCTTGGTAGACAATAGCTCTGCCTTGGCTGACTAGAAAACTCTTTCAACACTTTCTTCTTCTTTTTCGTTATCGTGTGGTTACTGCCTAACTGCTATGAGTTTTTATTCCGCCCATGGGCCTCTGACTTGGCTTTAAATACCTTAATTATCTCTCAGCCAAGCACTTCAGATTAATTTTCACCTTGTAAATTGATAATAATTTACAAGGTGAAAATGAATCTGAAGTCTTGCCCGTTGGGGTCAACTGACGAATGCGAATGTCATGTATGTTGAAGAGAAACTTTAAGTTGTTTCTACAGAGTATAGACTTATCCATCTTCCCGCTTTTAGATGGGTGTTTACTTAAGAAACTTCTAGTGCACACTCATTAACGAATAGACGGTCAAACTCTTTATAATTTAACCTAGTTCATTTTTGTAGGGGTGAAATTTCATCCCCCACAAAAAACTGGGACTTTTTGTTTGAATTCTGCTCCCACAACAAAAAATGGGAATAAAATATAAATAACAATAGGAAATTCGCTAGTTCAAATAGAATCTGTGTTGCTGGGGAGTTTGTATCGCCCCTTCTTCTTCCCAACTAAAATACTAGGCAGTTTCTCGTCCCTTTGGGAGTAAGTTTTTAAAGACGGGATCATCGTCTGAATAAGGTAGACTAACTAAACTATAAAGATAAAGTACAGACAAAATAAAACAAATAAGTTTAGTAACATCTATAATTATTCAAATACACTTCCACGTCTGCGAAAGGCATGTGAATATTAATCATCAATATCAAAGATGTCTACTGCTAGACGTAGACCGAGCGTCATTACTTCAACCGGTTCCGTGTTTCTCACATCCCTTGACTTTTATGAGGCCTGCGGACTGCTCATTAAAACCATTATTCTATAGGCTTTGTTCTCCATTTTCATTCTTTGTACAACAATATTTTGTTCGTTTTCGAAAACACATATTTTACGATGTCATTCTCTAACGTATCTTTGTGCACATATTATTATATTTTCAAACTTTCGGGTTTAAACTTCTCCTAGCTAGGGTAACTAAGCCTTTTTTTCAAAGGACAGCAGAGTCCGCTTAACAGTTCCCGTCCAGAGGTACAAGAGCTCTTTAGGCACTGTAGGCTTCCTTCAAACAGTAATCCATTCTCCTTCGGGACCTCCCAATTTCTATTCACCAAACGACTTATTTTTGTTTACACCATTTTTAATGATACGACTGTCCAAAGCGTCAGCTCTAGCGGTGTCTAGCTTCTCGGTCGTTTGCTTTTCTATGAGAAACTGGTTCGTAAGCGATGATGTTGTACTCACAGTATGTAAGGAACCCGCTTCGCTACCTTCTTTCACTAACTGCTGCATGACGTCATCGGTGTCGGCCTACGGCATACTAGTCGTTCAGTTTCTGGGAGCGACGCAAATTCTTTGGTCTACCGTAATACTTGTCTGTTTAATATGCTATTTCAACTCATTAATGTCTTGACCAAGGACGAAACATCGACTTGGTCAAATGGTATTTTTGGTACTAGTTTTTTCAACAACCTTGCGACATATATCGGGGGTTTATCTTCAATATCTTTCTGTTCTCTATTCTTTCGCCCCGATATTTTGCGGGGACTTGTAGAAACAGGTTCGAACATTAAACTGTTTGCCGATTCAATTTCTCCATTGTTATGAATCTTATACACAACCGGATCAAATCGCCTTCGTCCGTAGTATCAATTTTATTGTGCACAAAACATAACAACTCGTGTATGTTACAATGTACTTTATCAGGAGGTTTTTTTTCTACACCGAGACGATCGATGATCGATGCGAGGACTGATCAATACTTGGTCTTGACATTCTCATTCCATCACCACCACACGTTTGATTAAATTTTTTATTAAAAAATTGTCGCCATATTTCCCGATTACTCTTTAATCTAATTAAATACACAATCAATGCTATTTTGTTCAAGCCATAACCTACTGTGACTATAACATCAATGGTCAGAATTTCGAGTTCCAATATTTCAAATAAGGCGGTTATTACTGTTAAATTGCTGAATATAAAAATTAGCGTGGCTATGTAGAAGCGACGCCATTTGCAAAGAGTGATACTTGCAAATTCACTGCCACGGAATAAACGATTTAAGACTGTTCCATAAATAACAATACTGATAGTAGCAGGTATTAATATCGTAGAAATTATAACAGTTTTCAACATTTGAAATGTTATAATTTTTTTGTCATTGAAATAAAATAACAATGTAGGAACACCAACACCTAAAATTAATACAAAAGGTAGACCCCAAGCAAATAGATTAAACTTAACGTATTTTCTACGAATGTCAAGGCAAAAAACTTTAACAATATAAACATAGAAAACATAGCATAATACTAGTACCCAGTAATGAAACGCTAGGGCACAATACCATATAACAGCAGTAATAATAACACGCGCTACAAGATATTGGTGAAAAAGCTCACTAAGAAGATATATTTTTGAGATTTGGCACAAATAATCAAGCACTTTAGCTATAATTGCACTTAGGATCACGTAGTTTCTGAAAAGGCGGAACTTCTTCAAGAGGCACCAGGATGTCAGTCCATATATGGCCGCAGCGAGTGCCAGTCCAAATATAATCCAGTTGTAAATGTCGTGTGCAGTGCCACCAATGACTAGCGCGAGGGGTTGTTGGTCGCTATCACGGTTAAATAAATTGAACCAGGGAATAGCATAATTTGTACTGTTGTTGTAATCACAGGTAAAACTTATACTGTTATTGTAATCACTTGTAAAATTGATACTGTTGTTGTAAAAACTGTTGTTATAATCACTTGTATAATTAGTGCTGTTGTTGTAATCACTCGTATAATTTATACTGTTGTTGTAATAACTGTCATTATAATCACTTCTATAATTTAAACTGTTGTTGTAACCACTTGTATAATTAGTACTGTTGTTGTAATCACTTGTATAATTTATACTGTTGTTGTAGTATCTGTTGTCGTAATCACTGGTTTCATTTCTATTGTTGTAGTAATCACTGTTGTCATTGTCAGCCATGATGATAGTTGCGTGGGCGCACACACGTCTACAAAGTTACACGACGCAGAACGCTATGATACCGGATCAGTAAGTTTTTTTCCAATATACGTCAAACAAGTATGCAGATATTACATTGTTATTCTTCGTTTTGACGCCTATTTTTTTAATAACACAGTCTACTTAAAAATATTGTGCATAACTTATTTAGTAGTTTGTAACATTATGTTTGTTCTTTTTCCAAAAAAAATGCTTAAAAAGATATTACCCCCTAGCGTTAAATAGATGGGTGAAGGTCGGCCTTAGCCGGAATCTAAGACTATTAGGCATTTCTTTTATAAACAGGTTTCATCTAAGTATACAAATAATATATAAAATTGAATTGTCTGTTTGTTATAACAAAATAACAGTTTTTTAGTAAATGAAAATACGAGATAAAATGTAAGTAAGTACGGTACTTAAAACAAAACCAATATTTTTTGTTTGTCGATTTGTCCCGGCTAATTTGATGAGACCTTGCAGAGGACTGCTGTTATAAGGTGTAACATTACCTTACTTTTATTTTAGAAAAATATTTTTTTTTTTTTTCTCTTTATTTCTTTTGGGGTTTTTGTCTTAACAAGAAAAATAATAATTTTTTCCCATGTTACATTTTCTTATAAGTTTAATAGAAATAAGGTCACATAAGCGAAGTCGTGGGCGCAGCTAGTTTTTAATATTACCTAATAAAACTACCAAAGGTTAAAGCAAATATCCAGCAAGGAACTATAAAATTTATAGCGAATACATAATTCATTAATATTTTTAACAAAATTTATAAGCGATCAAGCCAGTTTAATTTTTCTCAAAATTCAATACGTCATAGTCTCAAACAAGATTTGCTATAGTGTATTAAATTATTTATTTATGCAAATAAATTTATGCCCGGTTGACGGCAATAACCACACCCCCTATTACAACATTACTATTAGGTACACACGGCTACACATCAAGCTATACAAAACCAGTTAATCTTGGCCTCACTTTACTAGATCTTTTCGCACAATGAACGATCAGATTATACTGGTTTTGTATAGCTTGATGTGTAGCCGTGTGTACACCTCTGCTCCCCTTCGAGGATTACTGGCGTGATGTTATGTTATTAGTATTTACTAAGGAAAACAAAAGGGTTTAAAAATAAATCTATCAACATAATCTATCATTATATATATTTATATTATACTAGCTGACCCGGCAAACGTTGTTTTGCCATTTTCAGAAAAAAAAAAAAAAGATGAAAAATAGATGTTGGCCGATTCTCATAGATACCCGATACGCACAAAAAATTTCATCAAAATCGGTCAAGCCGTTTCGGAGGAGTTTGGCATCGAAAACTGTGACACGAGAATTTTATATATTAGATTTATATAAATATATACAATGATAGATTATAATATATTATACTAGCACTTTGCCCACGGCTTCGCCCGCGTGGATGTCGGTTCAACTACAAAAGTGACGATTTTCCATACAAACTTTCATCCCCTTTTTCACCCCCTTAAAGGTTAAATTTCCAAAAGCCCCTGCTTAGTGCTCCCCTACATTATAATAGGAAGCCGTGTGCAAAATTTCACATTCCTAGCCCCAGTAGTTTCGGCTGTACGTTGATATGTCACCCAGTCAGTTCTCCTTTTATATACAAAAAAAAGAAGATATAGCAAACAAAAAAATACTGTAAATTGTACCAGTATTTTTTCCAGTTCTCCACACAAGACTCAATTACGTATTTTTTTCTCCACAACCCGTTTACATTTCAGTAAAACACTCTAGTGGGGGGTGAAAGTCAAGAAGAACCCCAGATTTTTCTTTTGATGAAGGGTTCAGTAAATATTAGGATAGGGTTAAGTGGATCACTGTAATACGTTTGAGATGTTATCCAGGATTTCTTAACTAAAGGTGGATTTCTTAGTTAAAGAGGGGTTGAAGATGTACTCTGGAGGCCTGAGGAGTTTTGTTAGACTTTTTTTTTTTGGAATGAGATTAAAAATAGATTTATCTTTTAAGTATTTTATTTGAGTAAAAAAGTAGTTATTATTCATTTATGATGTTAAGAATCTTATGAATTTTTAATTAAATAAGAAGGCAAATGTGTAGTACTTATTTATAAATACATGACGAAACATCAAGGGGTTTTCATATCCAGTATAACCTGACCACGCTTTGTATGAGCTTCCCGTACGATGAGAAATCAGATTAATTTGGTTTTGCTTAGCTCGATTGGGCGTGTGAGAATATTTCATTTTTTTTTTTTAAACCTATACTTGTATTACTAAAAATAAATCATCATCATTTTCATCATTTCAGTCAAAAGACGTCCACTGCTGGACATAGGCCTCCCCCAGGCGTCGCCACATTGACCGGTCCCGTGCGTCTCTCATCCAGCGGGTTCCTGCAACCTTGACCAGGTCATCGGTCCACCTAGTGGGAGGCCTTCCAACGCAACGTCTTCCGGTTCGCGGGCGCCATTCCAGAACTTTTTGGGGCCGAAGCCCCATCATAAAAAAATAAATAGAATAAGTAAATCCATTAATTGAAATACAAAGTAAATATTATAATACTTTGTTTTATCAGTAAGGTACGCAGAAAAACTTACCTTTCAATCCTTTTAGAAGACATGAAAATAAAAATAAAATATTCATTAGGAAGACCAAAACTGAAATTATATTTACAAATTACAATTTTAATTAGAAACTTTATTTTTAGACTAGCGGATTAGTTAGTCGAAAGCGTTTTGAAACGAATGTAGGTAAAGATAAAATTTTAAAATATTTAGAGCCACTTTTTTTTAACATTGTATTTCCCAGGTCAACCTATAAGGCTGCTGAACCGAACTCGCCTGTTGGTGCCTTTAGTACAAGGCTTCCAACCAGGGCTATAGTAACACTAAAATAAAGTCAATTCATATAATAAAACATCGTAGCAAAACTTTTAAAAACCAAAAAACAAAAATCAAAGCAACCCTTCACCGAAAACCGACTCCCCATCCTACATAATTTCAAACCCAAAGTTAAATTCAGTCAAAGTAATTATAAGACTACGCCTTAAATAAAATAAGTGCGCATATTTCTTAAAAACATCCGCGACACTGACGCTGAAATGGCCAAGAATACCCCTTAACAATTTTCATCAGGGAGGGGTGGCCCTCGAAAACTCCTTAAGAGGAAATAGCTAAAGATAGTCCTCAGCTATTACCGGCCAAAGTTCAAATTTGCCCGAACTACCCTCTATCACGGGACACTTGGTTATTTAACCTGGATGCTGCGTTTACACTCGAGACAGTTTAGTTACTCGCTCAGATTTTACTTGCACGATTTTTTTTACTCGGAACAGATGTGTAAAGTCAGGTGTACGCGCAACCCACGCGTGGTGGTGGCCCAGCGGTTTTGGCCCGACTTACGAACAGTAAGTCGTGGGTTCGAAGTTCGAACCCAGGCAGGCGCATTTTTTTGTGTAATTTATTTATCACCACTGTTCTCAAAACGGTGAAGGAAAACATCGTGAGGAAACCATGCATGCAAGCATGTCTTAGAACCAAAAAAGTCGTAAACCGCACTGGGCACGCGTGGTGGATTATAGCCCATCCCTCTCCTAGAGAGGAGGCCTGACTCCCTGCAGTGAGAACATTATAGGCTGATGATGATGATGACCCTCTATCACGGGACACTTGATTATTTAACCTGGATGCTACGTTCAAACTCAAGATAGTATAGTTACTCGCCTGCTCTGATTGTACTTGCACGATTTTTTTTTCTCGGAACAGATGTAAAAGGTCAGGTGTACTCGCAACCGGCGCGTGTATGACCAGATGTATGATCGTGTGAGCATGTGGCGTTTTGTAGCTTCTGCTTACTGCCATGGGAAATAACGGGCGTGATTTATGAGTTTTTGCCAACAGATTGGCGATGACAGCTGTGTTTCTTTATTAGCAGAAATGCTGCCTATCTTGTTGATAAAATCCGTACTATTTTCTTTAACTTAACCAATTTAATTAGCTACATGAACAGCCTGCACTTTCACTTTTATTTCTTAAAGTTTATCAAAAGTTGTTGCATAGCGTTACTATTACTACACCCCTTTTTAAGTTGTCATCGCCACCTTCTTCTTCCATACTTTTCTGTTTATCGTCATTAAAGCAGTCATTTTTCGAGGTGTTTCGTCTTTAACACAGTCCATCAACAGTGTCTTTGGCCTTCCAACTTTTATGACCACCACACATTCAAAATCAAAACTTCCCTCGTGTCTCTAAACTCAACACTGTTCTTAGTTTTTAATCCATACATCACATTTGTAAAGCCATAAATACAAACGCAAACCATGATGTTATAGGTCAATTCACCAAACACCTTACGTATAACTGGTCGGCCTTCTGCATAACCTTTCTCACATACAAAGACACAGGCGAGACCTAGTTCTTCTGTTTTAAATGTTAACAGGTTCAAATAATTTAGTAATTATAAAGATTTCGCCACTAGTGATAGTGAAAGTGCAGACGCAACTATTTTGTAATATGTGCTAATTGGATTAGTGGTCGATCTTTTAATTGGTGTTATTGTATAATGTATTGCTGATTTTATCGTGTGTTTATAAGTCTATGTGGCCTCTTTGCGAATCTGGTTTTGGATTATATAGTTGTGAGCTGAAACTTAGCCTTTCTTGCCATATCATCCTTCACATAGTCCATCGATCGTCAACATTTCACTCACTTTATTTTCATCTAAAACTTTTGAAACTTAGTTTATGTCAAATGACATAAAGAGAAGGAAATCATCTCTAAAACTTCATCGTCATCTATTCAGCCAGGTGATGTTCATTGTTGGATAGAATAGAATAATAGAAATAGAAGCCTCTCTAGGATTCCGAGGATTTTATCCATCAGTGGTCATCGCCACATCGAAATTCAACTGGTCCCGGATTTCTGAATCCTGGAGATGCCAACGAGACCAGGTCTTTTAAAGCTGGTTATTAATCAAAACAGGAACGTCATCAAAATATTAGATAAATCGAATCAATACTGATTAAAAAACGCATAAACCGTACTAGCTAGATGTTTCAAAACATATTTCATCCAACATACAACTAAATGATTCACATACCTCTGCCTGCCTCTATTATATCTATAACCTTCAATCTATCTAAAAAGGAGCGGCGGCTGTTATCTAGTCACGCCTATGTTGCCATGATTACATTCTTGGTTTATAATGAGAGAATCCGCATTGCATTTATCAGTTAAGTACCCACATTCTTACTGATCATCATGTTGTATGATGTTCAAATAAAAATAATCACCGTTTTTTTTTTTTTGGGCGATGTGGTCGCTAAGCGACAAGCCCTTAAATAAAAAATTATTAAAAAATAATCACCGTTAAAAAGGCTCTCAGAAACATTATCATCATCGTTCTCCTGCCTTTAAGGCTTGGGCACACCAAAAGCAGTTGCAGTGCGGTAGCAGTGCCTACCGGCTCCGCCACTGCGCCGCGCACGCACTGCTCTTCTACAAAACTTTTGGACGGGAGCAGCGCAGGCGCGGGGCGGTGGCAGCGCAGGCGCGGGGCGGCCGCAGTGAGTACACGTTGTATTACTACGTCCGCCATATTGATAAGTCACACCAAAGCAGTTGAGCGGGACAGACGCAGCGCAGGTCGTAAACGGTTGTGATTTTTTACAACTTTATCATGGAAACGAATGAAAAATTGATTAGTTGGTGAGGAAATATAAATGTTTATATGATATAAAAGACAAATATTATAGAAATACGGTTCACAAGATGCGACTACCTTCAAAAGATTCTAATTCCCGACATAGACGATGGTACTCCCCATATTCTTCTCTTCTCTTATATTGGGCTTGGGCACACCAAAAGCAGGACAGGCGCAGCACGGTAGCAGGGCAGGTCAGTTGCGCCGCGGTTCATGTCACACCAGAAGCATGAGCAGTCAGAGAGCAGTTTGAAGGCTATCTTCCCCCATAGTCGCATCTTGTAAACCGTATTTCGATAATATTGGTCCTTTAAATCATATAAACATTTATATTTTCTCACCAACTCAATAAATTTTTCATTAGTCGCCATGGTAAAGTTGTAAAAAATTACAACCGTTTACGACCTGCGCTGCGTCTGTCCCGCTCAACTGCGTTGGTGTGACTAATCAATATGGCGGACGTAGTAATACAACGCGTACTCACTGCGGCCGCCCCGCGCCTGCGCTGCCACCGCCCCGCGCCTGCGCTGCTCCCGTCCAAAAGTTTTGTAGAAGAGCAGTGCGTGCGCGGCGCAGTAGCGGAGCCGGTAGGATCAGCGGGCCCGCGTTTGTTCAGTGTGACATCCCTCATATAACTACATTATTTACTAACGTAGACGCACTGCTACCGCACTGCAACTGCTTTTGGTGTGCCCAAGCCTTTATCAAACTGTATTTGGGGTCGGCGCAGCATATCTTCTTCCATCTTTACCTTCTTGTCATCATCAGTATTTTACACGTGTGTGTGTGGAGGTAAGACGATACGCCTTCGTAAGACTGGTTGTCAGACATTCGGGCCACTTAGTGACCTGTTGCGATTGTCAATGATCTACAATCTAAATCGTACGTTCACCTGTTCACAGATCAACCTAGGCAAGCACGTCTTAACCCGATAGACTCAAGTGGCTGGTATTATTTAGCCACAAGATCCTAAAATATCACCATAACAAATCTATATATTATACCCACATAAATAGACAAATAACGTCCTAATTAGTGAATGGGCACTAATTGAAGCTGAAATCAAAGTGTAATCCGGATTAACGTTTCTCAGCACTGTGTTAGCAGAATTCCCGTAACATTTCGTTACTTTACACTGGTATTCCAGTTCTGGGGTTTTTGGATGAGATTCAGCGGTGTGTCAGTTTTTTGGCTAAAGTTTGTGATTTTTGTATAACTCTTTTCAAATCTAATTATACTTACCTAGGATTCGAAAAAGCTTCAACCTCGTTTAAAAAAGTTTACCTAAATAGGCCAACTTTAAAAAAAAACTGTGTCTGTTTGTTTGCTTCGGCTAATCTCCGAAACGGCTGGGCCGATTTCGACGGGACATTTACTGACTGTTTGTAACTCTTTTATGCAAAAAACCACTGAAAAGATACGGATGGCACACAGGTAGGTACGTTCTATTTTTGAGATAGTTAACCTTGATTAACACATAGTACTTTTTTATTCCGGTAGTACGATCCCTTGGGATAAGGGAACCAAGCCACGGACATAAGCTAGTATTATAAATTATATAAATTAAAACCGCTTTCCTGTCTGTCTGTGTGCCCTTATTGTTCTCTTAAACTTTGCAATGGATTTCGTTGCGGTTTTCATTTTCATTTAAGACCTTCTACTCTGGCAGGTTTACTAAGTGGTATGCCTAGTACTTACTTATTTATGTTTAGTTAATTAAACATTGAAATTATATACGAATAAATTGTATTTTTGTAATTTCTTATGACGCTGTAGTGAGATAGATTCTTAATTAGTTTTTTAAAAGGGTTCACCTCACTATTTACATTTTAAATGAATTAGTGACTATCTTTGTAAAATGTATGGTTTTTCATTAGTCTTTTGCTTTGTTTAGTAATTCATTAAGAATATTAAATCACGCCTTTTAAGCCCCAAAGGGTTAAGCAGAGATGTCCCAAACAATACAGCCTCATTTCGCCAGCTTTGTTAAGTCCTATGTAATAGAGGGCCGTCATCCTCGAATAAATTCAGACTCCGTGGCTGCTACTGTGAAATTCGTTTTGCAAAAACCCAATAACACTTTGCCCGACAGAGGATTCGAACCCAGGACCTACTGCTCAGTAGTCGCGCTTACGAACACTAGAACAACGAGGTAAATATTGGTGAAAACAACATAAAAAAAAGTAACATGTTTGTATTTATTTGACTCCACCACGTCGAAAGCTTTATCTCTTGAAACAACCGAAAATATTTAAATTAGTTCAACAATTTAGGAGATTAAACCGAAATACGAACATTCACTTTTATGGGTGAAACTCTATTTTATGAATACTTTTGGCGAATTTTAGGCTATAACGTGTCACAAAGTTTATTACATAATAGGTTTTAGGTAAACATTTGCATTCGCTGGGTTTTCATATAATGTTGGCGAATTACGAGGATTAGCTACAATGTGTGAAATAATATAAATACACCGCAAAGCAGAGGTATTAGATCATACCAGTATTATACTCATGCCATTTACCCTTAGGGGTAAGATTGTGGATTGTTCGAAAGAAATACCACGGCCTCGACACAAAGGGCTAAGAAGGAATATGGGTGGTTTTTAGTTAGTAGAAGTCTGACACTCCCCCCTACCGCTCTGCCCAGAGTAGGAGGAGTCATTTGATGATCCACCCCTCAAAAAATAGGGTAAGATAGGCAGAAAATACAGAACATCACTTGCTACGGTGTAAAAGTGTGTCAAAATTTTTGATTTAAAAATAAAGGAGTGTTCAAACGATACACCATGACCTGCTTACTTGTCGAACAAGCAAAACAACTAACCAGTATTAGGTACCTATCATACCGATCAACAGTATCTACCCACGCTGCATTAAAATTTACTAAACCTCTTGCGAAAGCATTCATTGTCTCGTAGATTTTTAACAAGCTTAAAATGATAACCTACAGAGCCCACTTATGTTATAGCTGTTGCCAGCTGAAGCGGCTTCACCCGCTACAACTCGAAAATTATCCCACGGGAAGATAAAATCGGGATAAAAACTATCCTATGTGTTAATCCAGGTTATAAAAAAACACTAAACTATCTGTGTACCAAATTTTATCCAAATCCGTTCAGTACTTTTTGCGTGAAAGAGTAACAAACATACACACACTCACAAACTTTCGCCTTTATAATAATGTGTGCTATGTGATGCTCGCCTCACAACTTGCCCAAGCAACTTGCTTGGCGTACTAAACGGGGCATAAGAACATAAACTTCCAAGGGACTCCTGACTTTGTTCAAATATTTGACTTCAAATGCTTAAAATGGACCACAGTGGCTAAAGAATGAAATTCTAAGTTTGGGTGTTATTCAATTTAAATTATTTCGACGCGAAAATTTCAAGCCCTCATGGCTTAATGACCGAAATAATGTGAGGAATTCGACGAAAATTTCCTAAATTTTCGACGTTCTGTTTTTAGGGATAAGTATTTATAGCGAATTGCTAATTTGTAGGGTTAAATGTTAATGTCAATAATATTTTTACAGGAATTTCAGAAAAAATAGTTTTGTGCTTTGATTTTATCAAATGTTTAAAACAGTGGTTTTTTTTTTTATTTAAAAATGTGGATCTTTTAAACATAAATATCTTAATATAAAAACTGATAAAGCAACTGTTGCCTATCAGTTGTAAAATCATTTAAATCAATTTAAAAAAAAATATTTTCGTTTTCGATTTCGTTGGAACCTCGAAAAAAAAAGAACAGTACGTTTCCAGGTATTACTATAAAAAATACAGACAATTAGCAGAGGAATTTTGACGGCACGGTTGGCGCAGTGGCTCAAGCAATGGACTGCCGCGCTGCGTGTCGCGGGTTCGATCCCCGCACGGAACAAATATTTGTATGACCTACAGATAGTTGTTCCGGGTCTGGGTATTTGTGTATGTGAGTTTAAATGTTTGTGAACGCACCCACGATACAGGAGAAATTCCTAGTGTGGGGCAACGTTTAAAAAAAAATAAGTACTGTATAATTAAAATACTTAGGGCCGGTTTCACCACTTGCTGATAAAGTCCCTGATAGCCTATCAGGAACTTATCTGCCAGATAAACTACAACTTTTGATAGCATTATCTGTCAGATAACTATCTGACACTTTATCCGTAACCGGTGAAACCGGCCCTTATACTTTTTTTTACAAAAAATCCTGTACCTAACCTGTATGTAACCTGAACACAGAATTACGACCGAGTTTTTTCATACAGCGTGTAGGTAACCCAAAAAACCGTTTCATATATCCTAGTGCCTACTGAAATGAAATACCTATTTCATTTAGTGAAGTAACCGCTACTATCGAAGATCACTATCAGCCGACCGTACTTTACCCAAATAAAATAGTGAACAATTTGTTTCAGATATCAGATCGCGTATATACGTGTTTTATTCAATGTATTTTGTTTTAACATAACGTCGATAAACCTCGATAGGTTAGGCAAAATTATACCTAATAATAAAGGGGGCGAGCCTATTGCCGGGCACAAATCCAGATTCCGTGGCTGCTACTGAGAAATTGCAGTCGAATAATACCTATCAACACTTTGCCTGACCCAGGAATCGAACCAAGGATCTCATATTCAACAGTTGCACTTGCAATCACTACGCCTACGACAACGAAGCAGTTGAGGAACGTAAGGTAGACATAATAACACGGTTTTATAATTATAATAAAAACAATACTGAAAACATCGTGAAATAAACCCGCTATGTGACATTACGCAAAGTTTTTAGGCATAATCTGACAGTGAAAACTCAATTATACAGGATGGCTCGAATGTGAAGAAGAAAAAAATGTGATGAGGAAAATTACATCATTCGTTAGATTCTGTTTGTTCAGTTATTCAGAATTCTCAGAAAAAAAAACAATTATCATTGAAAAAAAATAACCCTGTATATGTTTTGCCGACTCAATTTTAACTTCGACAAAGTAATTTTAAAACTATTCTCTGGAGAAAAGTAATTATGACAATAAACAAGTTACTTGTAAACTGTCAATTAAGACCAACTGTAACATGTCGAGTTTCGATGAAACAAAATACTATTGCGTTACAATTTAATTGTAGGATTTATTTTACGATTCCCTTGTACTGTGAGAAATTGTTGACCAGTGAGTAATACGGAGAAATATTGTTTCAATAACGTACTATCTTTGAGGGTATAAATCAGCTGTCAAACTTGGATAGAAACGGTCAATTTGAAGTAAAGAAATACAATTCATCTAGTATTAGGTCCCATGGTCACCTTCAAAAATGCATGGACAGTTCTGCACTCTATTCACAAGTAATAAAGACTAAAAGTATCCATGCAATTTTGCAGGTGACTGTACGATCAACTATTTTTTTTTTTGATGTTTGGTATTCGTCAAATGGTTCCTCCCGCTCTGGGCGAAGCGGAAGGGAGTGTCAGACTTCTACGGACTAAAAACCACCCATTTTCCTTATTAGCACTTGTGTCAAAGCCGCAGTATCTCTTTCAAACAACCCGCAGCCCCCGACGAGCCGCGTTTACTTACACCTTATGGTAACAAAACAAACGATACAGGTAGAAAGATCTCAAGTTTCGGGTCAATAATAAGCTTAAATTGAATACCAGCGGATACTTGAGTTCTTGAGAAAAATACTTCTATCGTAATGTATTAGAATTGGTAGTTTATTGATATTATGATATCGACTTGTTGACAAAGATTGAGTATTCCATATTATTTCTTGGAAGATTTTGGAACATCTATTATTTAAGTACATATTTTCTTTTATTGAAACGTGCTGCCTATAGCTATTATTCAAATAAGTAAAGATTGGAAAATGAAAGGTCAAAGGTCGACAGCCTTCCAAAGATTTTAGAAGGAAAGAAGAACGGTCACGTCCCATATAAAAAAAACCCAGACCCGACAGAAAAGTGACATATCTCAGTTTTTTTGTTATTATTTATATAATCATATTATATAGTTTTTATATTCGAAATCAATGGCTAACACCAAAATATTGCCTTATGTTTTTGTTCAGGGTTTACACTAAAAAAATACAAAATGCCTACTTATCTACAAAATTCGTAATGTATGTAACTAAGTGACGATAAATAGTTATGGGA
Organism: Diarsia mendica; assembly: GCA_949316265.1. Taxonomy (NCBI): domain Eukaryota; kingdom Metazoa; phylum Arthropoda; class Insecta; order Lepidoptera; family Noctuidae; genus Diarsia; species Diarsia mendica. Next base: position 4,992,477 of record OX438912.1, on the reverse strand, counting down.
TGTATCCAGGAGACCTGGAGATACAGCTGTAATAAATAATATTTGAACTCCGAGTACAACATTCAACTTAGGATAAATTTTTTTTAGGTGGTTTAAAATCATCTAATGACATCTCTCGCCCTTAGGTGGAGCGAGAGGGCGTGTCAGACTCTTACTGACTAAAAAATTCCACCCCGTTCCTTTTTGCCTCTGGTACTGGGGTCAGAGCATGCCCTTCTGGATTTGCCCTCAACTTAGGATTAATTAAAATCGTCATATTCGATGATTCAGATCGGATTATATTATATATTATAACCTAACCTAAGTTGAATGCGAATCCAGAATGCTCTGACCCCAGTACCAGAGGCAAAAAGGAACGGGGTGGAATTTTTTTAGTCAGTAAGAGTCTGACACGCCCTCTCGCTCCACCCAAGGGCGAGAGATGTCATTAGATGATTTTAAATCACCTTAAAAAAAAAAACCTATGTTGAATGTTGTACTCGGAGTTCAAAAATTATATAATACAGCTGTATCTCCAGGTCTCCTGGATACATCCCATAACTATTTATCGTCATTTACTTACATACATTACGAATTTTGTAGTTAAGTAGGCATTTTGTATTTTTTTAGTGTAAACCCTGAACAAAAACATAAAGCAATATTTTGGTGTTAGCCATTGATTTCGAATATAAAAACTATATAATATGATTATATAAATAATAACAAAAAAACTGAGATATGTTACTTTTCTGTCGGGTCTGGGTTTTTTTTGCCTGTTCTTCTTTCTAATTGTATTGTAATTCTAAATGTAATTATACTTAACATAATATCACACCTGAAATCCCTGAAGGCACAGGCAGAGGTTGTGTTTAAATTCCATGTAATAGGGGGTGAGCTATTGATGTCAACCGGATACAAATCCAGATAATTCCGGATTCAACTAAATAAGTAGAAAAAGATAGCGCAGTACTTGAATTATTTTGTATCCTACTTTATTTTCTTCTGCTATAATATCCGGCTAAATCCGGTTAGACTGATAGCCGACCCCAACACTCTCGATAAAAGCTAAGCAGATAATGATTCCACTTAAAACCCCAGACAGGCCAACCGCAGGACCCGTCAAATCAAATGAAAAAAGGTAAAAATAGGCAGGACCCTCTTTTAAATCCCTTACCCTCAAAACTCACACAAGTATTGTATCCTAAGTCAGACAAATCCTTTTAAACATAAGTATAACACATATATAATAACATACAATAGGAAAACGCTAAAAGCTTAAAAGGTTTTATAAGGAAAGTCCACCCCGATACTAAGAACCCCAAACCAACTAAGCTTGGCCTTTGATCGTGGCGCTGCTTGTCAAGGAAAAAGTCAATTCTTACGTCAAATCAGTACATTTTCGTTTTAGTTCTGAATTTGGCCACGGGTCAAGTTATGGTGGATCTTTTTGAATGACTGTAGGGGACAGTGAAATGCGTGTGTACTCAAATCGGTCGGGTGGCGAATATAAATAATTGTTACCCCATATTTGAGTGTATTTTCATAGAGATTTGGGGAAGTTACTTAGGCACCTACCTACTAAATATAATATCGAATTTTGTATTGTAGGATTTTAAAATGGTCTAGTCTAGAATACCTATAATCAATACAGTACAATGCTAATAATAAGCACGAAAGAGGTTTGCGAAAGATAAATTTATATTATGTTTCGGCAGAAGTTCTGTTTTAGTCTTCAAAGCGATGTCTGTGCTCTGAAGTTAATTTTAAGTTTCAATGCTTCTATTTATTCTATACTCTTACATTTCAACAATTATTAAAGTTATAAATGTACAGCTAATTATAAATTCAAACAACACGCCTCCCCAAAAGTACGAAACTCCTAAAAACTTACATATTCCTGTTTGTTTTGTACAAAACCATATCATATTCAGTAAAGTCCAAAGAGAACCGCAGGGAAACCTCACTCACATCAGAAGCTACGTTAATAACCAACAGTAGGTTACTGCCTACCCTCCTAATTATAAAGCGTAAATTAACACTAAGAACAGTATATCAAAAGTTCGCAGTTGTATGATTAAAATTTCTACGTTTAAAAGAGAATTTTAAGTGAACAGGATATGAAACCTCGGGCCCCAAGGGCCGGGCCCCCGAAATATTTGTGGGGCCCGTCCGACCTCGGAATTTGTGGAATTCCGACATTTCCCGGAGATTCATTCGGATTAATATGGCGCCTAAATATAAGGGACATTTTCGGAATACGATTCGTCTTAAATAGAAAGAGGAATGTGCCTTTTGATTGCGTGTGATACGTGCTGACTGATAGGCCACCCTAATTCTTTTTTTGGCTTAGCGACAATAATTGTAACTGGAATGTTCGTTCCATAGACGACATTTTGGTAAGGTTTTTTTATAGATACCATCGTCAATCGTTGTCGTATAGTAAACCTAGTATTCGTTTAGTATGGCTGAGAGGTTGATAACACAATTAACTAACTATATCACAGGTTCATCATCATCACAATGAAGTCTCAGTTCAGTGTTCCTTTCACCTTCCTAATTTCCGCCATTCGGAAATGACTGACAGTTGACATAAGTGACAGCTACATGACTTCATAGAGGTGTGGCATTGTTTAGATATCCACAACATGGGTACACAATACTATCAGTATCTAATTTGATATGTCTAGTATTATCATACCAAAGAGCATCGATTTTTGACGTGATAACGTCTTATAATTCAATGGCCGGCTGCATGAACGAAAAAAGATGACGTAATGAGTCGTTACCTCGCTCTGAGGCGTTACCTCGCTCTGAGGCGTTACCTCGTTCTGAGGCGTTACCTCGCTCTGAGGCGTCCCATAGCAACGGCGTGTTAATTGTCGTTCCATAGCAACGGCGTGTTAATTGTTTGTTTATAGCAATGTAAGTGCTGTATTTTCTTATGACGTTGTCACGTTCAAGTATCGCCAGTAAACCGACTTTACAGACAACCGATTTTTTTATGTAAATTGTAGTACTTCGATAGATCCAAATCATAGTCCGTCTATCACGAGAGAGGACAACAGTAAGTAGTAGTAAGTAGTAATAGTATAGTACGCTGATGACATTATCCGTCTTCAGATATCAATTAAGGCACTCTGTCTAACCCCCAAGGCACTAGGTCAATTGTCAAGACAGTCATGTATACCTAATGGGTCATGGATTAATCAAAGTATATGTAATTCTAGCTTATCTATACTAATCTATACTAATATTATAAAGAGGTAAAGTTTCTGTGTTTGTATATTTGTTAAATTGTAAGGGGTAATCTCGGGATCTACTGAACCGATTTAAAAAAATCTTTTACCAATAGAAAGCCACTTTGAGAAAGGCTACTTTTTATCCCTGTATTCCCACAGGAACGGGATCTACGCGGGTGAAACCGCGGGACGTCCGCTAGTGGCTAAATATTTAGAACAGCTGCTTGGGTCGGTCATTATGTTAAGCCGCGCTTTCCTAGGTTGGTTAGTAGATGGGTGACCACACATTACATACTTCAAGTGAAAAGAACGTTAAACCCTTGGTCCCGGTAGTCCTTTGTAAACTTTTGACAGTCGCTAAAGGTGGCCCCAAAAGTCTATCAACCAAGTGGCATCGTATATATATAAGGTCCCATTAAAATAGGTGGACAAAGAACAATGGCCAAATTTCTATAGGAGCTGAACCCGACTTTTATTTTTCATGTCCCAAAACAAGCTATAGTTTAATTGGTTTGTTTTTATGTTGTAAACACCATCCTGTTGAAAAATCGTATCTAAATAGCCACGATTTTTTATAATAACGTCAACAATACTTTTGAGGTTAGAATCAATCAACAACTACCTATAACCCGACTGCGAAGTAGCCTAAAAGTGTAGTTAGCGATAAGCGAAGAGGCTTATTAGCGATCTCGTTCCCATTTATTTCGATAATAATAATTATCATCACACGTGAAGTCTTTTAATAGGAACGACTTCAAAAAAGCCTAAGTGGATCGATGACCACAGATTATGTAACTTGTCGATCACAAATGACGTTCCGTTGTACGTGAAGTCGCTAAGCTTACTATGAACCTACATAATTATTTTTATGACAAGAATCCAGTACATAATAAATAAGCATAGTAGTTGAAATTGATGCCTGCGTACTAATTGAATTGAATTAGGATGAACAACTATTCAGAAAAACGTGAATAATTAGTCTTTTAATACCAAGTCCTTTCATCCGCGAAATGAATCGTAATTAGGTGCGTTCCAGTGCGTTCTGAAACTATTATTTTAATTATTTCGAAACAGTTACAAGAACACAAATAAATGGATAACTTTTTTTTGTGGCTACTTAGAGAGTTATTTCTTGCGTTTTTTAAGACCTTAAAAAATAAGGGTATTTTTCATATATATGCCATATTGGGACGCCATCGTTTCATCGTCAGGTACGATTTGGCCGACCTTCTTTAAACACAGCGTTCAGTAGGTATAACCAAACATATCTAAACAAAGAAAACATTAAATAAAGTGATTTTTTTTTTACTTAGAATAATAAATTGCCCCGACTCTAGAACAAACTCATCCTGAAAGAGTAGGTACTTAAATGCGTTTTTCTAATTATTTTTTTTACACCGTTCATATTTTGGTGGTCTGAGTGATTTCTGAAATTTTGTCCACCTATTTTAATGGGACCTTATATACCCAGTGGTAACTGGGTTGTGGGGATCAGATATGCAGAGGGTCCATGTAAAGTACTGGTATTCGTTTGTATCCAGTTAGACTGGAAGGCTACCCCAACATAGCTCGGAAAAAGCTAGACATCTGAAGATGACACAGACATATCAAAACTACGATTATCTGTAATCTGGTCTAGTCTTTTCAGTTCCGTACGCAAAGGGGTTTAGAAAATTCTTCAATAAAATACCCACACACATACAAACCACATAAATCTATAACCCAAACTGAAAACAATTGAAGATAAACAATACGAAGAGCTGTAAAAGCCATCGGTCTGCAATTAAGGCCCGGGGCACATCAGTGGCAGGCACGCGAAATTACCTGGAACAAAATAAATATCTCTTAGTAAATCATACTTGTATTCTATTTGTTGGTAATGTTGTGCACTAGGCTTTATTGTGTTGGAGCTTGATTGATGTCTTTTAGGGTCGGTGGTTAAGTACGTCTTATAATTCGGGGTGAAAGTTCAAGTTTTTGGGTAATTATTGGTGATTTCTTAGACATTCGATATATCGTCTGACTAGGTCTGACTTATCGAAACGTTTCATAGGATTTTGAAAAACTTTTATAATAAACTTTTTTTTCTATTTAGGTACCCGACTGTGGCTGAACCAAAAAGAAGGGTTATGTGTTTGGCCTGTTTGACTTGTTCTGTTGTAATTTTTACTGACAGGGGAGACTAAGATCGATTTGTAATACTAATAACGCATAACATTTTATGACGATAATGTGATATACAGGTCGTAGTGAGTCTATCGATTCACAACTTTTATTTTATTTTTGTATTTCATTAAGCCTGCGGGGTGAAAAAATGCAAATCATAAAAAAACAATGATTGACCGCCAAGACAGCTGAACTAGACAAAATATTAAAGAGAGACAAAATTTTATTATTCATATTCATAACCTCATCATTCCCCACTTTCCTTTGAGATACCGTAAAAAAATATCAGCCATTTGATCTCGGACAGCCCAATTTTATGTGGGCCGCGATATAATACCAATTACTCGAGAAAATTAAAAAAAACTAAACTTAGTCAGAGCCGCGGGCAAAGTAAACTAACATTACCGACCTAGTGCGTAAAATAGCTCATTATACTAAGCACGTTTGCAAAGATTTTTTTGGGATAAAGAAGCGGTAGGTGGGATGCTTGGCCACTTCATTGTTTTTTTTTAAATTGCGTTTTACCCCTGTCATATCCAATTCATAGATTAGAAACATGTTATAAAAAGAAGGGACATATCGTACACTTATATCTTTAAAAAAATCACATCGTCGTCATCATTCTCCTGCCCTTATCCCAATTTATTTGGGGTCGGCGCAGCATGTCATCTTCTTCCATACTCCTCTATTTCTCGTCATCTCAGCAGTCACCTCCTTTCTAGCCATATCATCCTTCACACAGTCCATCCATCGTTTCTTTGGTCTTCATCTACTCTTATACTCATTTACATTCATGCTCATCTTTTAACAATTGTAAATAACATACTTTTTATCATGCGTATAATATTAAATTTCTCTTTCTGTTTATATTTTCATTTTTTTTGTGTACCTAGAGATATCTAAATGTCTTTTCATGAAAACACACGATACGGTACGAGTTTTTCGCAGTTTTTATTAGTGTACCTAAGATATTAGTAAATGTCAAGGATTCATGAATACTGTCCCTGGTCCCTACTTAATTATGTGCTTTAAGGATGTCTTTCCTAGAATTTTTACTCAAATATACCTTAGTCCCTACAATCTCTTATAATATGCTTTATACCTATTGTTGGTCCTTTATATTCATAATAAAGAGAGATAAGTACCTACATGCACAGATTTCGGTATCCGATATGAATATAACATCATACCTGCAAACCTTGAAGACCAAGGCAGAGTTCCACCTACATCAGAAGTCGCTCATGTAATAAGGAGCCTAATGCCATCAACCAGGTACAAATTCAATCAATTCCGAGCGGATATTGAGAATATTCTCTTGGAAAACCCCACTATCACTTAGCCCGACCTTGGAATCAAACCCAAGACCTCATACTCGGCCGCGGATTTTAGTACGAAATGACGTGGCCTCGGCACAAGGGCAAAGAAGGAACATGGGTTCGGTTTTTAGTCAGTAGAAGTCTGACACCCCCCTTCGCTCTGCCCGAGAGCGGGGGGGGGGTCATAGTTATAGTAAACTAGTTTTGCCCGCGGCTTTACCCGCGTGGATTTCAAAAACTTGAGAAATTACTAAAACCTTCCTCGAGAACCACTCTATCCATTGGTAAAAAAAGGTAGAACTTAAAAAACTAAAAAACCCGACTGAAAAAACTGAAAAGCAAAAAACAAGCACTTTTTAAATTAAACAAAACTTGGAACCAGGCGGGGTTCCCTTTTATTTAGTTCTATGTTTTTCATTTCATAATTTAATATTCAAATGAACCCCGCCTGGTTCCAAGTTTTTTCGAAGAATCCCTTCATCCGTTTAGGAGTTATGAGGGAACAAAGAAACGGACATACATACATACTTACATACATACATACTTACATACATACTTACATACATACATACATACACGTCAAACACATAACCCTCCTTTTGGGCTTCGCCGCAGTCGGGTAAAAAAGCATGAAATAGGTGCAGTAGTTTTTGAGTTTATCGCGAACAGACCGACAGACGCGGCTTAGGACTTTATTTTATAATATGTATGTAGTGAATGAAAATGAATATTACATAATACAAACAATTGAGCGAATCGAAATAGATGACCGTCATTTGTTAGTTTCAGTACCAAAGCAAACATTTATTTTATAGAAACCTTATTTTAATTTGAAAAAAAAAAAAACTTTCTTTAAATCAATTTCTGATGGAGTGGATGTGATGAGATGGAGTTTAAACAAAGAAAGAGGCTCAGTAACTTAACTAGAATAAGTTTACATTAAACTACTAGGTACACAGAATTTTAATGATGGGTAGGTACTCGACTAATAACTCTAACAAAATTAAGTGCGAGTTCGAAGGTTCTAATGTTCATTGAATACAATTAACGGTAAACATTATTATTAGAAATTAAATTAGGTTTCCAACGTAGCTTATAAAGCTGTGTGACCAAAATTGGGACCGGGCAGGCCACGCCTGCCGAAAGCCGGCACAGCTATGGGCCCGGATATAGCAAAGTCTGAACCATGAGACAGCTAGATGGGGTCACAGCAGACCGAGGAGAAGATGGTGGGACGACTTAGATGGCTTCCTCGTGAAAATATATGAAGAGAATGATGTACCACCTATTAAAGGTTGTTTTTAACCGACTTCTAAAAAAGAAGGAGGTTCTCAATTCGGATGTTTGTATTTTTTTTTTTTTATGTTTGTTCGGGCATAACTCCGTCACTTGCTAACCGATTTGAAAAATTCTTTCTTTGTTGGAAAGGGTATACTTTCGAAATGGTCCCATATTTTTTTTTTCGAAATCGGACAAGCGGTTTTTGAAAAATCAACAAAACTCAAAAAAAAAACTACATTGGCCACATTGACTCATGAACATGTGAACCACTAAAAAGTGAAAAATAAAAACTTTTTAACAAAAAATAAAACCGACTTCAAAAAAAAAACACAAAAAAGTGAAAAATAAACTTTAGAAGAAAAACCAGTCTCTGAAGTCGGTGGCAAAAAAATGAAATCAAACAAACAAAAGTCACCGACTTCAGAGACTGGTTTTTCTTCTAAAGTTTATTTTTCACTTTTTTGTGTTTTTTTTTTGAAGTCGGTTTTATTTTTTGTTAAAAAGTTTTTGCTTAAATACACGGGGTACCATTAACAGGATAGTAGATAATAATTTAATTATTCTTGTAAAGGAAAAATCTCAAGTCAAAAATACATTGACAGTTTTACCATCAACTATTTTTTTCTTTTTTCTTTTATTTTCATTTCCGTTGTTATTGTTTGTTCATCATTTTTGTAATTCACCTTGTTTCTTTTGTACAATTTTTGTGTAACGTATTTTGATTTTAGATTTATTACCTTGTTAAACTTACTGTACCTACCTAGATTATAAGTGAATGATGTGGTCTCCTATAATTGGAAGCGCACACTGTATTTGTCCCTCTTATATGTATACTTGCATGTGATTGTGTAGTTTCTGTTGGAGATCCAATAAATAAATAAATAAATAAATAAACTATATTTATTTGCACACTTTAATAGCAGTCTTTTATTATTTAGTGCGACATCTTTTATACTTTATAGTGCATGTAAACACGCTTAAACCACAGACTAACTTATTTCTATCATAAAACAAAGTACGACCATAAAAATGTAAAGTATTTTTATGTCCCTGCTTATAATAAGTGAAAACAATCTCTATGTTAGTGACCGCTAAAGTTTTAAGTCCAACTTTAAGTCCCAGCTCAATACTTGAGTCTGACAATATTAACATTGAGTTAGGTTGTGGTCACACTGGTTGCTGAAGACACTTAAGATGCAAAAAAGTGAGGTTTTCGAATTTAGGGTATTTTTTTAAAGTTTTATATAGAACATTTGTAACTTACATTATATTTATTGGTAATTGACTAACTTGTATAATATGTTCTTTGAATCCCTACCGGAGTTTAAAAGCCTGTTGTCCTTTCATTTGAATTATTTCATAGGGCAACGACGATTTAGGGCGAAGGTGAAAGAACACAATACATACTATAGTCTAGAGTTAGAGGAGTCATCTACGAAAATACGCTAAGAGGAAAAATTCAAGGTGTCATGTTTGGTAGAAACAATATTTTAAACATAAGTACAACACACACAAAATAGCATACAAAAGCAGACTTATTGTTCATTTGACCACTGCAACCACAGCCTTACATCGACTGCAACTCTCAGCAAGTTAATCGATTAAACTAGTTAGCAATCACTATATTATTTTACTGATCAACCAGCTTTGAACTTCCGACTTCCGATCGTTCATTATTTGTTGCCTAAGAAACTGACGATCGGTATTATTTTAATACGATCGATGTTGGGAACATTTTAGGAGTCCCAGAGTATTGAAGAGCCGTGAACAATGAGGGATGCAATTTTAATTCATAATAAGTAATAACAGTATAGTAAAGAGAGTAGTAGCAGTAATGTGTAAGAGTAAGTAAGTAAGAGGAGCTCGTGGCTTAATAAGAACTGCCACTCGGGTCGATCTTTAGGTAAAACTGTGCTGTGCGGTCGGTCTGTGGATGGGTGACCGCCCGACATACCGAGTTTCCTCCGTGCCTCGGAAAGCACGTTAAGCTGTTGGTCCCGGCTGCCATATATATAGATCTTTGGCAGTCGTTACAGGTAGTCAGTGACCTGAAATTCTGACATCCAGTCTTACCAAAGGGTATCGTAGTACCTAGTATTAACTGGGTTGTGGGGGTCAAATAGGCAGTCGCTCCATGTAAAATACTGGTATTCAGCTGCATCCGGTTAGACTGGAAGCCGACTCCAATATACTTGGGAAAAGGCTTGGCAGATGAGTAGTAGTAGTAAGGTGGAATTAATAGTGAGGAGGAATGTGGAATTCGTTGTGAGGGAATAATTGAGTTTAAGGATGGCTGTAAGAATAGAAGAAGTTCAAATAAACAATGGATAGACTGTGTGAAGGATGATATAACTAGTAAGGAGGTGACTGCTGAGATGATAAGGCTAAGAGGAGCATGGAAGAAGAAGATATGCTTCGTAGATCTCTAATGAGTTGGTATCCCGTATACCAATTAATTAGAGAACGACTTTAAGTACCATTTGTAACATATAAATTGAATATTATGTACCCAGATAATTATATTCATCGAAACTAATGTTCAGGATGTTGAAGCAGGATATAAGTATGAAGTAGGATACAGTCGACTTACACGTAAATATGAATGAGCCTCTGACATTACCATAACTCGGTTCAATACCAAGAAGACCGAGGTTCTAAGCCCCCAAGCTTGTTTCACAAGAAATCTTAAATTGTCTGACAAAGCAGGTATTGGTACCGCCCCAGTGTCAAACTAAAGAACCACCTACGCCGTATTACCGGAGAAACCTATATTATGCTAGAAGGGTGATGAAAAATACATGGACAGAAAGTTCACTGCATACAATTTTTGGATTCTTACATCCAAATAGTATCAGAATTTTTGTAGTGTGAGCAGTTGTGCTATAGTTACAGAAATAACGCAAAGCCATAGTTCATGTTCATTGCTTAGCGTAATTTAAATATGTTGAGGCCGGCTTCTAGTCTACAATCAACACCCTGTTAGTGGGTAACGTGATACCTCAAGGTAAGACTGGATATTGTCGGATTTTGAGGTTTCTGACTACGTCTAAAGTCCGTCTAATATCTACAAATAACAGCTGGGATCAACAGCTTAGAACTCTTATAATAAATATCAAGCAGTAGGCCTTCTGAATATTCTTATTCTGTGGTAATGTCACACTTTCAAAGCTGTTCCACACTATGAGCCTTTACAAAGCATTTCATGGCTTATAATAGATTTTAATATCAGTACATACTAACAAATTAATGTCTGCTGTGATGAGAGAAATATTGCGCGAAACGAATTCAGATTTAGACTGGAAAGGTATGGAAATCGTTACTGGCATAATAAAATAACTTATACGTATCTTAAGAGTATTATTGGTGGAACTAAAGTGATGACATTATGCACAAATAGTTTTGAAGAAAGTGAAATTGAAAATGCTTACATAATTGTTACCGTCCAACCAATAAGCTATTGCCTTTTCTTACAGGAATTATACTTTAGAATTTTTTTAAGATAATTAAGTGAAAGCCAGGTTTCAAAGATCTAGATAAGATAGACATAGAACAGCGGAAAATGGCGTAGACCAAAACAAGAACGTGAAATTGGCTGATAAGACATAAATTGAAGATAATGATTGTGTTCAAGGCTATAAGAGTGAAACAAAAAAGAACTATGGGTAGACTGAGAGAAAGATAATATGGCTAGATAAAAAAAGAAAGATAATAGGCTAACAGAAAAGAATGAAAAAAAAAATTACATAAATGACTCGAAGAAGAGATACTTCGTCTTTGTGTTACTGACACGACAGTATTTTATAATTTGTTGCCTCTTGAAACAATTCGCCGCTGGGAGCGCAGAAGTCACCTGAACTACTTAGGGGGCTCAGACGGAAGGGTTAGAGATGGAACAACGTTAGAATAAAGGAAAGAGAATGATAATGATGAGGAACATCGCCATAACTCTTAGTAAGAATGTTTTTCAAAACTACCCTCTGATTATTCTTTAGCGGTAATTCCAAAGATACATTGGCAGACTAATGAACTCGAAAATCAAAAGATCTCCTTCGAACAACCCCTAAAAATTATGAAGAAGGCTATCCAGCAGCTTTTAATAAAGTGTATTTAGCTCCAGTTAATAAATTGGGGCGGTTCCAGCGTCGTTTCTCACTGCAACCCTTATTACTAAGTGAGAACGAAGGGAATTAATTGGATCAATTTTGTTTGACTTCGTTCAGCTTGGATGGCGATGCAAGTAAGATTGTAGGAGCGTAGATAAATTTAAAGTAAGCTGTTTTTGTTGATTGTTTTCGTGTTTGTAATGTTTTTACGGAGAGATATAACATCACGCCTGTAATCGGCAATTCCATGTTTATAGGGGGCTCCGTGGCTGCTACTGAAAAAATGTTTAGTTTTGAAACCCTACATTGATTTCGGTCAGTAAAACTTCCTCTAACCAAACGGTTAAGTAAGCATAACTACTACACTAAGCATAACTGGCACATGACTGCTGTATAGACGCCATCACATCAAGTAATAAAAAATAAATCTTTAATTTAATTTTTGTTTAAATTTTTTATTGATCGCTAAAGCAATTAGGTTCAAGGTTGATTGGGAAATTTCGACAGTTTTGTTACAAGTGTTTGACAGTTACCTTGACGTGGAAGTTCAACAAACAAACCACCTTATGATAAGCAAAGTATACCACCAAAGTTTTTGAGACACATACGTGTTTAGTCTTAATAGTTTTACAAATCAAAATACCTTTGTGTAGTCTAAATTAAACATTATGAATGCACTCTCTACACAGAAATCAAACACTAATTATGGAATCGTGGCAGATTAATATGATGAAACAGGCTTTGAAACAGGAAATATAATTAGAATTTCTATTCAGTGGATGTTATACTAATGTCTGTTTTGACCGTTCATTTTTGTTATAATCAGGACATTAGTAATGTTTCAGTAATGGTTTTTGCAGGTGAATAATTTTAGAAGATTTTTTTTTTGCAGAAGAGTGTTGGTGTTTTCCGGCGGCGAGATGGGCAGCCGACATACCATGTTTTATACCCTGCGTGAGGCTGGCTCAAGAACGTCGAGCTTTGCACAATCAAAAAAAGGCCTGTACCCAGCTACGTGTGATGCAAATGGCATCAGTCCAGCCGTGGACAGTCACCTAGACCTTACTTGCCATGTGCAATTGTGGATGCACTAGGTGAGTAAGGTGAGGTAAAAAGGACTGATTAGGGACCGATTTTTTCAAGTATCCACGTTCTCAATTAAATTATCACACTATAACACAGACAGTACACAAAGAAATCGAATAGTAAACAATATTGTGGGAACCACGTTATCTGCTGACCTCGTTCTGTAAGTGAGTCATGCAAATACAAGCTTATCGACTTCGTAGTTTACAAGTATGAATCATGGATTCTACATTAACACATTACCTGAACCAAAGGTGGGTTTTATGTTCGAAGAAATCTATTGTTTGATGTTTAGTTTATACATTGGTGTCATTAGATTTTACTGCAATTTGTTCTTTGTTGGCTGAATTTTAAGTAGTAGGTTTCTTAATTGAAGGATTTACATTCTTGACTAATTTTTCTGTTCTAAACTTTATTTATGAACCTTCTAGTTACGGAGGAATTTGGGGTCTTGTCATTACATCTAGGAACTTCAATATTGATAGCCAAGTGATTGTTCGTTGCATTTTCTTAGATTTATTTCAATTTTATTTAACACTGGTCACTACTATACATTAGACCGGTGCTTGTGTAAGTACCATCTGCTATACTGGTCTCTATGCCCAAAAATACGAAGTCAAACTAACCACTGGTGAAGTTTTCGGTAAACAAAGTCTTTCGTGCCACGAAACGACTTAGAAGCTGAAATCCTGACAAGGATATTATGGAAGAAATACTCTAGCTTTCAACTGGTTCTGACTCCTGTATGAATCAGGCTAAAAACAACATAGCTTTCGAAGATTCTCCGAAAAATGTCATCATGTATGCAACGTTTCTACTTCTTTGCATCCACTTAAAATTCTGACAGCGAAAAAGTGATTGCGGTTAAGTTACTGTCATTAGAAACTAATATACCACCGTCTACAATAGATTTCTTAATCAAAAAGTATGATTCATTTTGGTTGGCAAAATTATTCACACCTTACTGTGCCGAAAGAACTTTTTTCTAGGCGGAATCCTATTGTTGTGGTTTCTACTAAATATCGATATATTGAAGCAATTTTGGAGTGAGTAATAGGTACGTTTGTATGGTCTAACAATTACAGAGGTGTTCATAATTGACGGTTTTGAGAAATCTGATACCTATTTTTTTTTGTATTACTTGGTCGACTTCCGTGACTAAGAATTAATTAAATGCATCCACAACACAACACAAGGTATAGGCAGATCCTGACGGGGCTGCGGGTTGTTCGAAAGAGATACCGCGGCCTCGGACACAAATGGCTAAGAAGGAACATGGGTGATTTTTTGTCAGTAAAGTCTGACACTCCCTTCGGCTCCGCCCAGAGCGGGTCAGAGCGGGCCAAAAAAATGATATAGGCAGATAGGGTACTCCATAGCTGCACCTGCACCATATCTTCCTGTCAGATTTAGCCAACTTTTTAAGGTTATCAACTCACCTATCATCTATCTAGATGAAAAGCGACGATGAACAATTAAGTCATGTGTTTTAGGTACAGGAAATCTCATAGCTTTTCTCAATTTCTATTAGGTATAGGTACCACTAATTCCCAGAATCTTTCTACAACTTCTGTTCCAAGCAGCAAACATAGAAATGGATCATAGATACGAAATATCTCTCACGACTAAACTGTACCTGTCTAAACCAAGACCCTTAACCACTGGACACATAACGGACAAATACACAACCAAACGACCAGTTACACAATCAGTTAACCCGAGTTCAATTGAACTCAGGTTAACTAACTGATTATTATTATAATCGGTTCTCGTATCGTTAAACCGCGGTTCTAAAGTGGCAATCTACTTAGGAGGATTATAATTAAACGGATAACCTTAAAGGTGGCTTGTAATGTGGAAGCCTTAGTTGCAACAAGCTTAAATCAATATTATAGTCTCGCTTCATTTTAGAAGCTTAAGACTGAGGGATTTGGTTGTCGATATTTATTTTTACGGAACAGTTTAGATAATGCGAAAGATTCTGTGGGCTAACTAATATTGTTAAAGGATTGACTATGTATTATTTGTAGTATATTTCTACACAAAAGAAGAAAGTAGCGGATGATTTGAGCCGGCCAGCGTGTAACGCTTTGACGGAATAAGCAGTAGAGGTTTTAATCAACTAAACAAATCAACATAATGATGTACTAATGTCGATTAATATGTTATTATTTTTTTGCTTCTTATTATATCAGTGGATTTCTATGTTGATCTTAATAAAATAAATATTTTTTTTTTCGCAAAACCCTCCTTCATTGCTTTTTGACAACATTTTTTTTATATTTTGAACATGGTACCTACCAAATAATGCAATTTCAAAGCCCGTTATCGTAGCTAAGTATTATAGAAACGCCCAAATCCACCAAAACCTAAACAATCAAAACATAATCAGCCGATTAAAGTTCATCGAACGTTTTAACGCCAGATTAATCTCCAGTCAATAATACCTGTTGTGCAATCGGCTAATTGCAAACATAATCCACAATATCCGACAAGCCAGGACATGTCGATGATATAAATAATTCAAAAGCATTGCCGCGAAAATGGCAGATTATATTATCAGACAAATCCGACAATGATATTAATGTTAACATATTCTGGTTGGAGCGAGTGTTGTGGCCATGATGTATTTGGATAGGGAATAACAATATTTATTTATTTAGCATGAAATAAACTCAAGCCTTTTGCCCTTTGGAGTTGGCAGAGTTAACAGAATGCCACCTGCTTTTACATAAATACAAAAAAAAACTTTTCCTTTCTCTCTTCTTTTCTTTATTTCTTTCGTTCTTTCTTTCTTTCTTTGCTTCGCAAAGTCAATAATAGGTCATGCACGAGAGAGACTCTTAAATTGTGTTACCCAAATAATACAGAAAACGGATTTGTATAGAAGAATTTGTATCACATCTGCCCAACAAAATATATATAAAAAAAATATATATTAAACTAGTTAAATGAAGAATCGGTTCTACCCGGTTAACCAATTAAGAAGAAACAAACAAAATAATCTTCCATGACGGACAATTCTTACAGATTATCAGGACAATCTGATCCATGGTCACCGCAATGCCATGTCCAATTCAATCGCATTACCATGAGAGCTTTCGATACAAAAATACAGATTTATACAGGTACTTATATAGTTACTAGCTTATTCCCGCGGCGTCGCCCGTGAGTCGGATGAAAAGTATCCCACAGGATCGTTACCGTACGGGAGGTCCTAGACCAGCCATACTCAACCTTTTTTTACTTTGGGCCACATAATTGCTACTGTTTAATCTTGCGGGCCGCAATAATCTACCTATCTACCTAACACGTAAAACTAACTTTTACCTGCGGCTCCGCCCGCGCGGTTGTTGGCTATCGCGCAACTTCACTTGGCGTATTTGCCCAAATATTCGTGGCATCTTAGTAATGCAGAATAACCGTAAGTTGAATGCACACAATGTACGCATTTTTTGTCTACTTCTGAACGGACCAGAAAGAATTGACAGTGGTCCGTTCAGACAAACCACCCCCCAACACTAGTAGTACCTACTGATCCGTAGGTGCCGTATGTGGAATAAAATTTGAAATAATAAACTATTCCACTAATGGCACCTGCGAAAAATATTGACAGGTGCCGTATGTGGAATACCTCAGGTGCCATTACCTCAGGTGCCGTTAAAGCGGGTGCCCAATGTGGAATACCTCCTCAAAACATAACTGGTGACATGTGGGCGTATCGTGGCCACCTGCTGGGCCCAAACCGTGTAATATGGAAGTAACAGCAGCGTTACGAGAAGAAGACTATTATCCTACACCTCTGCCTTATTTTTCGGGGATTGCAGTCCGAGTTTCAGCCTTTTTTTGTTTTTTTTTTTAGCCTTTTGGGTTTCGGTCTTTTCAGCGATTTAGACGACAAAGTAAACAGACACACAGTTACTTCCGAATTTAGAATATTAGTATTCAACTATAGATCCGTAGTTATTCATACAGACTATAAGGAAAACACACTAGCTGGTATTGTTAACACACTCTAATTTTGTACCGTAAGAATAAACGATACAAAACTACGTACATTTATTCAGGTATTCATACCACTATTTATACCTTATTACTAGTTATTACTATACCACAATACCTGGACAAACAGACATGAAAATAGATTAGCTGTTGTAAACAGAATCTAGTTTCGTGAGAGGGTTGATGACGTAAGTAGTGATTGAATTTGAATTGTTTTGAATATGAAGTTATTACTTTGTTGTGTGCATGTACTCCTAGTACATTATTCCTCAATAAGAAATAGTGTAGGTACTTACTAGGAGTAAATGAGTAAGTAAGTGGTATTTAGAAGTAATAAGGATAGGTACATCCTTGTATCGCAATGGCTGAAAAGGCGAAACAGCTTTCTGAAGTTTTCTTTTCTTTATATCTGAAGTGTGTCATCCCACTCACTTGCGAGCGGTCTACAAAAGGACTAAAGCTGTGGTGAGGTAGTGCATCCTCTGCGGGTTGTACGAAAGAGATACCGCGGCCCTGGACACAAAGGGCTAAGAAGAAACATTGGTGGCTTTTAATCAGTAGAAGTCTGACACGGCACGCTCCGCCCAGAGCGGTACATTGCTACACAGCAATGTCCATCAAAGGAACAAAAAATACGAATTTCACACTGCACACTTCTAAAATACGGAGAAAATACAATTTTGCAACCTATTTTTAGACGGTCTGTGTCCGTTTCGTTCATTTATTTTAGAAAGTCCTCGTCCTCTCTCTGTTTTATTAATGTCAGTTGGATAATTCGTTATGAAACATGTGTTTTGTGACGGACATCGTTGTTAGATTTAGAAGTTCTATTTTCATGGAATTTCGAAATGTAGGTGTACTCTCACGAGGACCAATACACACAAAAGAACAGTTTTTAATAGTGATTCTCTGTAGGTAACTGAGTTGATAAACGTTTTACGTTTCCAAGAACAAAATATCGTGAGCAAAGTAGCCAAAAAAAAGAATGTTACCATGTTATGTGTGTGTGTTGGTTGTATTATTACCTTTGTACTATTTTCTGTTCCTTTCTTTTTTTCTGTATTTAGTGTGTACATAAATTGTTAAATAAATAAATAAATAAATAAATAATGTTATAGAAATAGGTAAATACTCATAAGATGACCGCTAATACAGAAATATGGTAGAAGACATGCTGTGCCGACTCCAAATAAATTAGTATACCTAAGGGCAGAAGAGTTTTGATGGAATTCACAAAAAAAAAAAAAATACTTAAGAAGAGAGGCATCTAGGGACCAGATTTTGCAAGTAGCGCTAGCTTATTTCATCGAACCTTAAAGTGTAGTTTAGACTAAGACCATACAAACTATCCTTAATCCCTACCAAACTTTCATACCAAAAAATAACCAGCAGATTCTTCCCAACAACGACCCCATATAAAAAAATACTGTCCACCATTTTACGGTCTTTGACCAGACCATAGAGATACCAACTCTATGATAGACGTAAAATTATTTATGGTCCGTCGTATCTATACAGTGCCACTTAGTTAAATGACATATTCAGACATAATAGACATAACTATTTTATAGGATAATACTGTACAAACTAAGTTTGTTGAACCGTGGACAACAAAATGTTGCTTTATCTAAAACTCTTCGACTTTTTTATGGGGTTAATGAGGAGGAAAATAAAGCCTTTAGGGTCCATTATTTAATACAATATTACGTAGTATTATATCATGCCTGTTATACCCAAAGGGTAAGTCAGAGTTGTAAGTCTATGATGGAACGAGCTTGCCTAGAAAATATCTGTTCACTCTTGCATTGAAAGTTTCAAAAATACATCTAAGTAATGCAAAAATTAAGACATTTCGATTGAGGGGGAATGAAACGCATGTGACAAAAAAGTGATGGACATTAGTCTCTCTTCGTGGTTGTTTATTCCGGCTGAACTCAATAGATCTCCGGGATATTTACCGACAAATAACTGATAATATGAGGCTACTTTTTTTTTTGAAAAAAGATCAAAATCCATAAAATTATTAACATAACCCGATTCAAACAAAGACGTATTATATTTACAATAATTTCACACGAACCAAACACACAGGGCACAGCTAGTCTACCCCAAAAACACAAATACAGTCAACAAATAAATCCTTTCTATAACTTAACTCCAGATTTTTCCATCATTTAGGTAAATCCAATGCCAGTAGTTTCTCCTAGCAGGCTAGTCCCTGGATACCATTAAGTGATTGCTAGCTCATCCGTCTGTTTACTTAACTGTCAGGGTAAGACCCGGGTAGGATGCGATGGGATAAGCATTGAGGAAAAGTAGGTTATGTTATGTGCATTTTGTTGTGAAGTGGGTAGTGTTGATCTATTGAGATTATTGCTGATAAAAGGAGTCAAACCACTTCGAAATAGCTCAATTTATCGGAGTATAATAACGGTAAAAGATTTTAAAATATATTCCAAGGAAGCATCAGTATCAGGCATCTGGAATTTTCCATCAGGAAGCGACGGAGTCTGCATTTGTGTACGGTTGATGGCAATAGACTCGCCCCTATTACATGGGGTGTACATGGGGTACACCTATGCCTAAACCTTCGGGGATTATCATTATCGTGCGTCTTAAGAAGCATAAGTTATTAATATATTGTAACGACTATTATTCGACTGGCCTGTTGGTCTAGTGGTTAGTGACCCTAACTGCTATGCCGGAGGTCGTGGGTTCGATTCCCACCCAGGACAAATGTTTGTGTGATGAGCACGATCATTTGTTCTGTGTCTGGGTGTAATTTATCTTCTATATTATGTATGTATTTAGAAATATATAAGTATGTTTATCAGTTGTCTAGTACCCATAACACAAGCTCTGCTTAGCTTGGGACTAGATGGCGTTGTGTGATAGTTGTGGAATATTATTATTTATTTATATTATTATATTATTATATATATTTGTGAACGTGGAAGAAACAAAAAAGCGTGTGGCTGGTTTTGTATAGCTTTATTAGTCACACCGTGCGTTCGTTCCTATTATTTGGAGCCTTGTTACAAGTTTGGCATACCTAATTATCTAAATAATTCTGTGATATGAATGCTAATCCTAAAATTCACATCTTGCCTTTGAAAAACATCCGCCATTTTAATCCGAATACTCTCAATAGGCCATTGATTCCGCATCATCATTGGACAAATAATTGAAGGGACCAATTTGTAACTAGCGCCGTCTTCTGGCATCGCCTGCGGTTTCACTCAGACGGTAATGTCTGGCTTGTAACTATCATAACTAGTGTTGGGCGTAAATGTTTGATTTTGCGGGACTTTTGAAGTTCCCGGGATTTGTG
Source organism: Diarsia mendica (assembly GCA_949316265.1). NCBI lineage: Eukaryota > Metazoa > Arthropoda > Insecta > Lepidoptera > Noctuidae > Diarsia > Diarsia mendica. The sequence goes on along the minus strand of OX438912.1, from coordinate 4,971,974 downwards.
GGGTAAATATAACTATATATTTTGTTTAAGGAGATGTTTTTAATAGCAGCACTGCATGGAGCAAAATAATGGTACATAATAAACAAACAAACGACTTAGAGGCTTTTTTTTTGAAAGATTGGATGGAGAAAATCATACGGACAGAAGAGTGGAAGGCTTTTGGGGAGTCCTTTGCCCAGCAGTGGGACAATATAGGCTAAAAAATAAAACAAAGGAACAAGGACATATACATTTTTAGATTAACTCCAAAAACAATTTGTTGTTTTACTCCAGTTTTAAAGTAGAATGTAATTTACCCCCTTATTACCAACTAGACAAGCAAAAACGTATTTAAAATCAGACTCCAACGTACTGAAAATGAACATCCTTCCTCGGAATCTTCTGAAAAACGCCAGACAAGATTTATCCACGGTACAGTTCTACTTTTTTATAATGCACCATGAATTTCCTGAATACCCCCAACATTCGCCAGTTACATTAAAGTCCCATTTATTAACACCAGCCAATCACCTTATAGGCACAAATACAGTCCCCTTGGCTGCTACAGAGCAATTCCTGATGAAAAAACAAACCTAGGACCTCATGCTCAGCTGTCCCGCTTGTAACCAATAGACCAACGAGGCAGTCAGGAAGTCCCGTAATCCCGGGAACTATCGCGTAACGTTACTATTTGTGATCGCGAGATTTATCCACGGTACAGTTCTACTTTTTATAATTCACCAAGAATTTCCTTAAGTCCCGTGATCCCGGGATTTCCCGGGAACTATCGAGTAACGTCACTATTTGTGACCCACCACAAATGATCTAACGGCACGCTGTCTGGGGGCATATTGAATGTGGGTTCTGTTTTGGAAGACGTGAATATATTATAACTGTGTGACTTGCTATTGGAAACTGTTGCCTTGGAAACTTGGGTAAAAGGTTGTTTGTTTTAGTTTTTTTAGTCGTGGGTGGTGTGTGGAAAACTGGGGCTTAGGAAATTTAATGATAGGTATTGAATTGGTTTCCTTTACAAGAAATCTTGGAATAATGAAAATACAAATTTAAATATCTAACTCGCAAGCATGATTTCAAAAATCTAAACCGACGTAGCATAAATATTTACTACATACTTACTGGTAATTAATTTTTTTTAACCAACTTTTAAACAAGTAGGAAAGAAGATGAAGTTATGGTACTTGGACATTTTGTGTTTTTTTATCCTATTGACTCTCTCCTATTCTATTATTAAAAAGAGCTTCATCCCGAAATTAATTTATCAACTCAACATTTCATTCAACTATACCATAGACCATAGATCAAAGTATTCTCTAAGTTTAACTAAGTGAAGATACTGCTCCACATGAAATTGTCCTAATAATATGATGAACGACAACAGATCAATTTCCATTACACCCACTCCCAACTTTCAAAAGTCAAAACTTTCAAATACAAAACCGTCAATTATCACGTCCACTAAAAACCTACGAACACGAAAATGTAACATTTTAGTTCACATATCCGTTCCCGATGACTTTCTTCAGCAAGAATTCAATTTTGACGTAATATCGTCGAACGTATAAAATATGGTCTCTCAATATCAAATAGGACTCTCAATAACTACATTTGTAATTCCCGGCGCGATCTAGAACTGGGATCACTCCCGGGATTCGGGAACATTTCGCGGGAATATTGTATCGATATTACATGTATTATCGGATTTAATCATATTCAAATGTGTGAGGGACCTCTCTAGGGGGGTAGTGCCGATTTTTTTGGGTCATTTTGGCGGTAGGCATTGGCTCGACCTGCTTATTGGTAATTTAATAGTGTAATTATTGGTTTGTTTTGGTTTGTTTACTATGATTTTATGTTAAAAATTATAAAATGTCATTCTCAGAAAAATGATTAAATATTCTGATTTGACATCATGTCTGCAGAGTTTCATGATGAGATGCAGAAAGAAGTAACAATACAATATCAGTTTATTTACCTATAAAATGCCTAGTTATTGTATGAAAGTATCGTAGATCTAGCTCATTAAAAATTCAGATTATGAAATACATTCCTTGTCAAAATCTTGCCTAATACTTTATTTATCACAGGAAGAACAGACGAAAGTAATACGCCATCCATTATAAATCAGTATAAACAAAGTCAAGAGTTCAAGACTTCAAAAGAACATTTTTATTATTCATCATCGCGAAGAAACTCAACATTGAAGGTATATTTTAAATTTATTAGCCCCGGATCCACTTCAAAGGCGACATGATTGGCTGCGCGGAAAGTGGTGGGGGAAACACAAAAGGCGCTGTAATGCATGTTTCATTATCACTATTGTGTCGACCGAGACGCCGAGTAGACGTCTGGGCGGCGTTTTATTGAGAACGGGGGCGATTAAAAATGAGAATATGCAGTGTGGGCTAACAATGTTCTATTGAGGAATTCTAGAACAGAATCGGAAGCGATAGTGATGTATTGATATCGATAATTGAGTATCGATTGATTCGTGGGTCTTTTTTTTTTTTTTTTTTTTTTGGTGGGTGGAAAATCATCGAATGACCCCCCCGCTCTTGGGCAGAGCGAAGGGGAGTGTCAGACTTCTACTGACTAAAAACCGAACCCATGTTCCTTCTTTGCCCTTGCGCCGAGGCCACGTAATCTAGTACAAATACCGCGGCCCCGACGGGCGTCGGCCCTTGCGGGCCCCTCCTTGCTGACATCTCTTTGAGGCGCGCGTGGAACACGAACGCGCCGCCGACACGGTCTGTTGCCGTCATGACGACGGCCGGACGGCGAGCTAGCCCATTACTCACCGTCCACAGGCCCGCGTCTACGGTGGCCGGAAGCCATCACGTGGCCCCCGACGCCCGGAGCGCCTTCCGCGCCTTCCGCGGCGGCTGGGACGTTGAGAGGATCGCTCCCTCTCTCGTTCCGCCACCTCCTTCGCTAGCATCACTGCTTCGCAGAAGGAGGCGACGGCGTCCCATTCCTCCTCGCCCCGGACCATGGCTTGCACCAGGGCCGGACGCGAGAGGTCACCGCCGCCGATCGCCGCTACGAGAACACGGCGGGGATTCGTGGGTCTTGTGGTCGCAAGTGAATGCTGCGTCTTGGGTTCGATTCCCATGCCACGTAAAGTGTTATTGAGTTTTTTCACAAGTAATTTGTCAGTAGCAAGGTGATGGTGATTGGCTAACTATTGAAGTAGTTGGTGAACTATTAGGTCACCCCTGCGGCCCTGCCTTACCTATCCGGAGTCACGGGCGTGAAGTTATGCCTACTGTTACGACCCAACGGTTATGAATGTATTTCTAGTTTCCAATCATTGTTGTCGAAACAATAGCATCGAAATCAGTATGCGTAACCAACTAACTAATTAAACACAAATTAATACAACTATCATATTTCAGTGTTGCCATTTCATCAATGAATTTGCATATCGATTAACTTAAACAATGTCTCGGTAGATGTAATCGAATGATAAACTGTTCAATTTGGAATCGATTAAGAATCGAGTCTGGGAATCGAGAGATCCTAGCCGATCGATTAATGGAGGTTCCTCCTATTTGAATAATTTGCTTGAAGACAGAGGCTAGGGTAATCATTTATGTAGACCCGTAGACCTACCGAGTCGAATATCAGGCTGGATTGTCTATGGAAATACTAATGCATTCTATTTCGGGAACGGAACTGTGTATTCAGGCTGTCATTTTGCATCCACGTCAAATTCAAGGAGTTTATTCTCGAATACTTGAATCAATAACAAAATGTGTAGGTATTGTTTCATAATCATCATCAGCCTATAATGTTCCCACTGCAGGGACTCGAGTCTCCTCTCTAGGAGAGATCCATCACGCGGGCTCAGTGCGGGTTGTCACATGCCTTTGAATTTTTTGGTTCTACAACATTCCTCACGATGTTTTCCTTCACCGTTTCGAGAGCAATGGTGATGAAATAAATTACACAAAGTTATGCCCCTGACTGGGTATTGTTTATCTTCTTTTAATCGGAAATCGGTACCTAAGTATGAACCATCCGTGTTAAAACGCGGTCATTCTCGCTTTGTAACCGAGCTTTCACACACACACACAAACAAACGTTTAATCAATAATTTCTTATTCCCTAAACCATGACGCGGGGGTTTATTCTGAAATACTGCTAATTTTGTAACAACAAAACAAACCGTGAATTTTAATTTTTTGATAATATCGTAATTTAAATTGATTATTTCTTTTATAACTATCTCCTGAATTTTGACGAAGATGCTTAAGTAACTGCACCTTGATTTTCAAATCTCTTCATTTCCTTTGAGTCCGAATCCAAGTCAAATCTGATGCCCATATTCACAAGGCACCATAATAAAAGAGTACAGTTGCATCTTCAACGTTCAGTTACCGAGAGTTGAAATTCCAACGATGCTAGATAATGTGTGTTGCCTAGTGTTTGTGACAACGTGCATTACTGTCGTCAAACATAGTTTGTGGGTTAGCTACTTAATATTCTAGGTATGCGAGAGAAGCAGAGTTCGAAAACTAGTGCTTATAATTCACCAGCTTATCCTGGTTTATGTCTGGAAGGTTTGAGGTACTGGATTTAATTTTAACAGGCGAAATTTCATTTGGTTTATGTTAGGTGTTCTTCTATCATAACATAATATACACCTGTATACATAATTATATGGTTGGCAGGGGAGTAGGTACCCACAGAGTTTAGGACCTGCAAGACTAATGTGGCAGAAATCAGTCAGGTTTTATTTTAAGTCTGCTCTTATTTTTAACATGAATGAAATTAAGAGTCCTAATAAATCCCAAAAGCCGTTGTCCATTTAAAAGAGTGGGGATCGACTGACGTTTTTGAAACAAACAAAACAAATTATTCTATTGGGAAAATTATGCGATGAATTTTCCAACTATTTCATTATTAGTTAGAATATTAAGCCAACCTTTGCCCAAAGCTTGTTCGTTTCAAATACCATCGGATTAATATAAGTCTTGTCAAAAACAGACGAGATTTGAAACAAAATTAATGTTTAAAATGTCTGCTTGATACTTGAAATTTAATTTAAAATGGTTTTGATTGATCATGTTTCATCATTTGGACTAAGAACGTAGTTTATTAAAAGTGGAACTGTGTCATTGGTGCTAGTATTTATCTGAAAATAATATAAAAATCTTTTTTTGTATCATTCTATTCTTTCCCACTGCTAGGCAAAGCGTACCTATGCTAATTTTATCAGTGACGAACTGACAAAAATCATTAAAAAAATTATATCCGAAAAACATAATTTTTCAAAATTGTATTTTCATGAACATAATTTTTCAGCAATGAATTTGTGTATGAAAGTTCATAATTATAAGCTGGTAACTTTTTGCCGATGGAGAATCGTATCGAAAACAAGGCCACACAAATTCAAAATATGACGACATAACAAAATGAAGATCTCTCTTTCAATGGAATATAATAACAGGCTTATGATATGTACAAATTATAACCCTACATCTAGAACAGAAACCAAAGTCACAATAAACTTCATCCTTCAACAATTTACCGTAAACATCATGAATTTTGTACGCAATGACGGATTATGAGAGCCAACTAAAACAAACTTTGCACCCAAGTTTATTAATATTTTAATACCTTGCTCACAGTATCGTATATACGGGAACTTTTACCGAACTTCGTTTCCTCCCCTTTCATGATCGCGGTCTCCATTTTTTATTCATGTCACATAACAATATTTGATCACGTTGCCGATTAGAACCAGAAAACAAACGCGCCCGAATGCCTGATACTCAGAAAAAAAAGATAGAATTATAAATATATTATTCATAATGTCTGTCGGTCGGCCAAACGATCTAAGTTTAGAATTCGTCCTCCGTTTTTTTTTATGGTGGCCATTAAAATTTCCTACTTATGCCAAATAAAGCAAAGGGTGGGCTTCAAACAAAGGGCTATAGGATCTTGATGGGAATTCTCTGAGGATTTCATTTGAGAGGGAAAAAACTGGGCTAGATATTATATTTCTTGGGTTTGATTTCCAGTGATTGCGAAGTCGAAGCTATATTTAACTAGAAAGGTGTGAAAATATTTAAAAGTATGATTCAGCCCATCCAACTGAGCCACGTTCTCTAAGGGATCAACATCGTAATCGCAAAAAAAAGTAAGTCGTCCCATACAGTTCAGTCGAATAGGTATTGAATTTTTGTATGGAACAGCGGATTGCTTCTAATCCAATTTGACAGTCGAATAAACAATACAATATCATTAGACAAATACAACAGAAAAATAAAGCATTTTTCAACATAATTTAGCGACTGAAAACTCATCAATCATTTACATAAAAAAAAAAACTATAATTTATCATTATTTAACTTTGAACGGACTACAAAAGTCACCGACAGATTAATTAAGTGAAAAGTTCAAGTTAATTTTTCTTTTGCAATTTATTATTCAAATGAGAAAAGAAACTTCTAATTAGCACTGAATATTTAGCATCAAAAGGATGCAGAGTAAGTTTAACTTTTAGTTCTTTTTTAATCTAAATTAAAAATTTAGTTGCAAACATTTTTACTTGAACAGATATAAAATTACTAAAAATATGGGAGCTAGATGAGATTTCAGAATTGAAGATATTAGGATGTTGTGCTATTATGCTTCAGAAAGAATAGAAAGAAGACTACCCAATTTTAATAGACCCTGCCTAAGTCAAGAAAGTATCATCATGTGCCTGTAATGTTCCCACTGCTGGGAAACAAAACTAAGCTATAAACCGCCACGCGGGCCTAGTGCTGGTTGGTAGAGTGCGAATTGAGAGACAAAAAAGCCTGCAAGTATCACGATCGGTTTGAAAACCAAGCATGCCATTTTTAACCGACTTCTAAAAAAAGAAGGAGGTTCTCAATTCGGATGTTTTTTTTTTTATGTTTGTTCGGGCATAACTCCCGTCACTTGCTAACCGATTTGAAAAATTATTTTTTTGTTGGAAAGGGTATACCTACTTCCCAAATGGTCCCATAATTTTTATCGAAATCGGACAAGCGGTAATCGAAAAATCAACAAAACTCAAAAAAAATACTACATTGTCCACATTATGACCCATGAACATGTGAACCACTAAAAAGTGAAAAATAAAAACTTTTTAACAAAAAATAAAACCGACTTCAAAAAAAAAACACAAAAACGTCAAAAATAAATCAGTTTCTGAAGTCGGTGGCAAAAAAAAAATGAAATCAAACAAACAAAAGTCACCGACTTCAGAAACTGATTTATTTTTGACTTTTTGTGTTTTTTTTTGAAGTCGGTTTTATTTTTTGTTAAAAAATTTTTTTTGACTACTTACTGCGACCTCAACCGCAAGATTTAGTTATTATGCAAACAAGTCAATTTAAAACAAAATAGACTACGTTTCTGTTCTTTAAATGCTTAGAACTAAGACATAGAGTTTAATTAATGTTCTATCTTTGCTTACTGCGACAGTAGCCACGTTGAGCACATTATTATAATGCTAAAGCCGGGGCACGTAAAGTAGGTGCTCTTGCATTATCTAGGTAGGTATATCTATATCTGTGGCCCTGACGATGTCATTAAAGCGCTAAAACAAGTGCGCAAGTAGCCATATGTACCTACTCCTGCCTTCAAAGTAAAGCTAAGCGGATTATAGCGTAGCTTTGAGTGGACGGCCGAAATTACACGAGATGTCCTTTTACCGTACCAGCCAAGGGGAAAGTCTCAGGTATAATGTATCCCTCATAAAATATGGAAGAATTAATTAATGGATACTGAGACGCCGACATTTTAGATCCTGATAACATTTCTAAATATTGTTCTTATGATTTTTTGGAATGTGGCATTGTTAAATTATTTGATATAGAAATTATATCAGATCTATATTTGTAGACTATCCAGGGGTGGACATTAGAGTCCCCTGTAAAATTATCGCTATGTGTTTTGGAGGGGAAAAATTAGAATAAATCATTAATAATGGTGACTTTGTGGCTATAATTACTGCACATAAACCCATTAAACGATAGGGCAGCAAACCGCGAACAAAATCATAATCTACTTGCAAGAGTCAACTGACCCCGTCGGGGCTGCGGGTTGTTCGAAAGAAATACCGCGGCCTCGGCAAAAAGGGCTAATAAGAAACATGGGTGGTTTTTAGTCAGTAGAAGTCTGACACTCCCTACCGCTCCACCCAGAGCGGGAGGAGTCATTTGATGATTTCACACCCCCCAAAAAGAAAAAGAGTCAACTGATTACTGTAGGTTCAACTATAACGTGACAGACATGGCAATAATATCATTTTGTCTATGACAAAATATATCTAATATATAAAATTCTCGTGTCACAGTTTTCGATGCCAAACTCCTCCGAAACGGCTTGACCGATTTTGATGAAATTTTTTGTGCTTATCCGGTATCTATGAGAATCGGCCAACATCTATTTTTCATCTTTTTTTTTTTTCTGAAAATGGCAAAACAACGTTTGCCGGGAACAGCTAGTATAATATATATATATATACGTACATAGGTACGTACTTAAGAAAGAAAAGAAAAGCGCCAAATACGTAAAGAGAGACCTAAGCCCTCCTAAACCTATACGTACAACTCAGCCGGTCAACTCTACTGCTTTAGCTGTGACCGGGTATTTAAAAGTGAATTCGGTCTGGCCAGCCATACGGGCACACGCTAGGAAATAGCTTGTAAGGGTCGCCGTTACCGAAATCGGTAAGGAGGACTATTATAGGTCCCATTAAAATAGGTGGACAAAATTTCAGAAATCATTCAGACCACCAAAATAAGGACGATGGTAAAAAAAATAATAAGAAAAACGCATTTAAGTACCTACTCATAAAGGATGAGTTTGTTCTAGAGTGCCGGCAATTTATTATTTTATGTAAAAAAAAAACAGTTTATTTAATGTTTTTTTTTGTTTAGGTATGTTTGGTTAGACCTACTGAACGCTGTGTTAAAATTTGTCCACCTATTTTAATTGGACCTTATATATACATACATACATACATACATAATGCTTGTAATCCCCGAAGGGTTAGGTAGAGATGTACCAGTAATATTTAAGTCCCATGTAATAGGGGAGAGTTTATTGCTATCAACCGGGCGCAAATTCCGACTCCGTGGCAAAATTCCTGATGTGAAAAATTCAATAATTTCTTTCGGGCCGGGAATCCAACCTAAGGCCTTTCGCTCAGCAGTCGCGGTTGCGACCACTAGATCACTGAGGCAGTCGCTCTATGACGTCAATGAGATAAGTACCTATGAGATCTCATTTTTTCTGAGACTTTTTTTTTAATTTATTGAAAATCTCTTTCACAGGGCGACTACAAGCTTATCAGTCATACAAAGATTTCCTTAACTACACACATGATAACTTTAAGATTTATTGTTACACAAGATTGTAAAACAAATTATTATTTTAAATGAGCATCCCCGAAGTTTCTTAGCGGTTCCTCCAGAAACTTTGTGGTACTCTACAACAAAGAGTAAATTCAGGAACTAACTTAAAACCTGAAGTTATTAAGGTACAAGCAATTTTATGTAACACCAACTTCTAAGGCTGTCGACAGACTTTAAGATATTTCGCTGCTTTTAAACGCAAAAGGAGAAGCCAATCTTATTTATCACTAGCTAGTGCCCACAGCTTCACCCGCGTCAAATTATATACCTACTAAAACTTTCATCAAGAACCACTTTATCCATTGGTGAAAACAGCATGAAAATCGGTGCTGTAGTTTTTGAGTTTATCACGAACAAACAGACAGACAGACGCGGCGGAGGACTTTGTTTTACAAAATGTAGAGATTAACATAGCCAACGTCATAATAATATATAATCCCATTATTGGGACTAAGGCCTCCTCTATATGCTATTATTATCCACAACGCGGGCTCAGTGTGGGTTGATAGATGTCGTACTTCTTTGAATTTTGGTTCAATTACATACTGATTTCCTCACGATGATTTTAGCGTTTTTGAGAATCATGGGGATGAAATTAATAATTACTCAAAGAAATACTCGCCTCTCATTCACAAACTCACGACATTTTACACGGAGATACTACACAACGCAACTACAGAACGCTATTTCCTGCCATCCGTACATACTCAAATAAAATACAGATAATTTTACCTGAATCTGGAAGCCGACTCCAACATTTAGGTAGGAAAAGACTTGGCAGATGATGATGAAGTGCCCAGCCGCGCGGGTTTGAATTCATGACCTTTTTAACTCAGCTTACTACCTTAGTAACTCAGAACCGTTACCATTAGTCTACCATTCCTCATTAAACCGAAGTAATAATCATTTTTAATTAATAAGTCCATTAGGCATTCACTGAGAAGCTCCAAGTTCACAGTATCCCTTTAAGCCAGTACGTCATGGATGTGAACCAAAATCCTGTCAGCTCCCAGCAATACCTGACCCCACTACTTCACCTAGTTCCGCTTAGCACGAGGGTCAACTAATACTGGGCATATACTATACATAATTAGGCGACGGGGTCCTGGTTACCGGTTTTAGAGCGCACGTTGTGCGAAATTTAAGTCGCAGTCGCACAGTCGCAGGTCGCAGGTAGTCGTTTTTTTGGGTGTTGTGAACGATACCGTGGTTTGGGCTCAAAATTGTGGCTTTTGATTGCTACCCAAGTTTCTCTTTAATTAAAGTTTTGTGACATTTGAAACGTGGTTGAACTGCCGTTTTTTAAATAGGAATTTGTTATTAGGAGGCATGTTTTTGGCACAGAAAACACCTCTTCTGTTTCGCGTTTTGAAAGATCAAAAATGATATATCAAATGGTCTTGGAACATAACAATTCGATATCATTATTAGACTAGGTGTTGCCAGCGGCTTCGCCCGCTACAACTCGAAAATTATCACACGGGAAGATAAACTCGGGATAAAAACTATCCTATGTGTTAATCCAGGTTATAAACTATCTGTGTACCAAATTTTATCCAAATCCGTTCAGTAATTTTTGCGTGAAAGAGTAACACACATCCATCCATCATATAGTAGGATATTATTGCGACTAAAAAGTCGCACCGTGCATACTTCCCTTCCCACCTTTCCCCTCTCACGACATAGTCACCGAAGGGTAGCTAATTGGCCACGTAGAGAATCACTCCAAATAACAGCAAAGAAACCAAATTGACCCTCCAATGGTGTCGTTTTTTTTTTTTTGTAAATTAGACCCTTTCCAAAAGATAATTTGCCTATTATATGGTGACGTTTTTGAGAAGTTTCTGTAGGTAATAAGTACTTGTTATGGTAAAACGTGGGTATTTGATACTTGAGTTTGTCAATTCGCCCCCTGGCTTGTTTGATTTGGAAGCCCTTTTTTGTTTTGAGTTTTTTTTGTGGATTCAAAAAGAAATATCAGTTTTTTTTAATAAAAAGTTTTACCTCCGATTTTTAACCTCTGACAAAAATAGTTGGTTGTTATTTTATGCGTCTACCAATATGCTTTTTGCTTGATTGCCATTAGTTTGTATTAATACGATTGTAAGTAAAAAAAACAGGCCCGTAAACTAACTAACCCATCGAGGCAGTCTCTCGATAAATGGAATGCTTCATTCTACAAAGTTTGAAATCTTAAAGAAATAGAAGCCTAGACAAATACTATAGGTACTTTTACCTGCAATTACATCAAGGTGAATGTTGCCACGAAACTTACCTGAAAAACAAAAAAAAACATTAGAAACATCATCTTACTAGTCTCATTCTGAAAGTCAGGTCAAATCTTATGACATTTTTATTACAAAATGGGTTTGCTCTAGATCGATATTGGTTTGATCAAACAATGACAACAGCTGACGAGAGATTTGATAGATCTAAAATGGCCACTTATTTGTATAATTCATAATAAGAATTGCGTTAAAAAGCGTAAAATATACCTTTCTTAATGGTAACTGCGTCTGTGACTATTTAGAAAAATAGAAATATGAATTGCGTTAAGTTTTTGAGCGCCACAGTCACGTATAGACAACAAACCGAACAAGCAAAAAAGTACCTTGGTAACCACAGACGACAAGCCAAAAAAGGTACTTTTTGGCTTGTCGTCTGTGGCGGTCAAAAGGTTAAAATTCGTAAAATGATCGCAGACGCAGTTGGTGACTCAAAGTGATTTTTCAAAACACACATATTTATTTACATTATTTTAAACTTAATCGCGAATGCGGAACTTTGTAGTAATTCAGCTATCACCCCATTGCTCACACCCCCTACCATTATCAAACGTATACCTACATACACGATATTGTCTTTCGTTATTTATTCAAAAAGCAGGGTGGTGTGGTGCATAAATTATGACCAATTAGAATTTAGATGTTCATATTATGTATGTTACTTTGATACTTGATTACTTATTAAGTACAAAATTGTATGTTTTTCACTGAATTATTAGTCAAGATTTTGTCAATACTTTTAGAATGACATAAGTTAAACAATACGTCATCATCTGCCCAAACAACTATGTTAGGGTCGGCTTCCAGTCTAACCGGATGCAGCTGAATACCGGTACCTATGTAACATGGAGCGACTGCCTATCTGACCTTCACAACCCAGTTCGTACTGGGTAATAACATGCCTTGGTAAGACTGATTGCCAAGACATTCAGTCAGGCCACTGACTACCTGTTACGACTGTCAAACATCTACAAAAGACAGTCAGGACCAACGGTTTAACGTGCTTTCCATGGGCTAACCTAAGCAAGCGTTGCTTAACCTAAAGATTGATTCGAGCAGCTTTTATTATGTAGCTATATGCTGCTATAAATCAAAAACGAAAATTCAAATATTTCAGCTACTATTCATAGTTACGAATGTTAATCAGCCAATCAGAGTGTGTGACACTCCTTAATCCGGTTACAAGCGGAATATTTGATGTCTGATCAGGGCCTATGTGCAGCCGGTATTATGCGCCCCTACGGTATCACAGTGTACTGATAAACCAGTGAACTAACTAGGACTTTGATAAGTTCCAGCCTGCTTGCTGTCCTCCTCACCCAAAGATTAGTTCAGCCGAGGTTTTAAGTTCACATAGGCCAAGTACCTGTTACCTGTAGGTACCTACCCTTGACGACCTGAGTAGCGCATCTGCCGCAACAATAAACGTGGCCACCTATTGGGCCCAAGAAATGTTATATTGAAGAGACATTGACACGACACGAAGAAGAAGATGCCCAAAGACATGCAGCGGAAGTTTATTTTACAATAAACGGATAAATCGTAAGGTCACTGGTAATTTGTTGCCCAAAAATGCGGTAAACGCTTTACTATCCATGATGAAAACTTGTTCCTAAAAATTATTTTGTATGTCAATTGAGTACTAATAATTAATTATGTCTGCTGTTTTCTAGTATATTCACGAAGAAAACTGTTTTCATGGAAAAAAAATGTTGATGGTATATTATTAAAATTTTACTTTGCAAAAGTCTATTGTGTATTTTTTTTTAATTGAGTATTGATTAATATGTTGTTAATTCTGCTATTGGAATCGAGAATGTTCCTACTTGAATTACTTTAAAGCTACTGTGGCTATGTGCAGCTGGTATTATGCACCCCTCTGGTATTAGGCATTATGGTAATTCAGATAGGGATGGTTTGATGGCCCGGGCTGCATGGTTTGTCACTGTTTCATGGTGTTGCGCGTTATTCAATTGATTGTCTTTTTGCGGGTTTCTGGCTTGAGAAATGAGATGTTTTGTTATTTAAATTTGAATGCAACTTTCTTGCATTCTTTTCGGTATTTTTGGAAATTATTCTACTGGCATCTAAATAAATGTCTTATTATTGTTATACTACTGCAATTTAATCTACAAAAGTACACTTTTAGATACATACTTCGGCTTTAATTTAGGTGTTGCCTAGTTATGGTGAATTCGGGAATTCATTTTTATTTTTAACCGACTTCAAAAAAAGAAGAGGTTTCTTGGCTACCTATAAGTAATAACAGCGGTCTGAAATATTAGTACGAAGCACTTATGAAAATTTCTATCAGTGTTAAAAATATTAGCCAATAATAAACCCCCAAAAAGGTCCTATATTTCTCAAGAGCAAAATATCGATTAGTCGTACATTACTTCCAAAGGACTTCCCCAAACGAGTAGGTACAGTTAATCACAAAACAACAATAGCTGACTAAGTCCCAATTAATAAGATATAAATTCTGAAGGGACAGAGGGTCCGGTTTTAATAAACGTATTTGCATAGGCACAAAGGATTCTCGAGCGGAATCACTTTTCATCGCGATTGTACCGAATTCAAAGAGAATATTCACGATTTTAAGTAACGTCGAATTGTATACTTTCCACTTCAAAATTAACGTTTGAATAAAGTGAAAAAAAGATTTTTATTTTTTTCCTCAAAACATTTGCTATATTTTTCTGATTACCAGTCTTAAGACGGGTACCTAATAGAAAATGCAAAACTGCAAATAGCTCAGAAAAATACGCCAAAGAAAAACTGAGTGAGCGGTTACTTTAAAATGCTTAATTTTAAATGGAAGTCGATAAAGGAAAAGTGGACTGCAACCGTTTTTACTGATATTCGAAAAGTCAACGAGTAGCAAAAGGAAGAATATAAAACATTTACGTGAAAGTGCGCTCTTTAGAGATTCATCCCTTTGGAGTAAAATACTACTTTAATTACTGTATTAATAACTTGCCAGGGTGAATTTTACCCTAAAACTATCCAGTTTGGGCTCATTTCTAATTGACTCTACTATTCATTCATGAGAACTTGAAATTGTTTTAAAACAGTACGACCACAAGAACAAAACACTATTGTCGTCCACTAAACATTATTTTCTTAGAAGGTACAGTCGCTGACAAAAGATAATCTTTGTCTAAATAATTATTAGCATGTAAAATGTGCGCTGTTCTGTCGTCACCAACAAAAGAACGTAAATTTATTGCTTTATTTTGAAAATCGAACGTCTTTTATGGATGCGTTCCCTGATTTATGTTTTTTTTTTAACATTTTAATCGGCGGAACGCAATATTGTCACTAATGCTTGTAAAGTATTTTGTTTTATTTATGTGAAGTCATAAACTAAGAGTATTTTTGTCAAAACGTGTCAAAGGAAACATAATTATGTCATCGCTGAGAATGGTAGAATTTATGAAATTAATTATATTCTAACGCGTAACATGATATTATGTGATAATAACATGAAATTAATTATAATAAATTACGATTTGAGTGACTGCTTCGATGGTTTCTTTAAATTGCGTCTGGATATTATTATTTAGCGTGTATTTGATGGCAATAGGCTCGCCCACTATTATGCTCGGGATATACGAGGCCAGTTTTTCAAGCCAGGACAGCAAGCTAGTTCTCTACTAAACAGTCCTGTCTTACTGCCCTGGCTTGGAACATGCTAGAAATGAAGCTAGTTTTGTCTACACGAAGCCAGAAGTACTAGCGTACTACATAGGGGCATGATATTATGCTATTTTAAGCGACATTATTAAATAATGTTTCACATAATATTCCCGTAGACCAAATTCCATAAATATTTCCGCGTCAAATGGCATTTGGATCTTCCATTTGGCACCCAAGTGGAAGGTCGCAAAAACCATATCCGTAAGCCGTGGCTGGTCGTCTGAATATTTTTACCTACGACGGAAATGACGGAATATGGGTGCACTTAACACTTCAAATATTTCAAGATTTTTGCTTTTTGATAAATGAAGAGGGAGATAAATACAAAAGAAAAGATGGATTGAGTGTGTGCGGGATGATAACAAGGAAACACTGGCCAAGTGACCCTAAGGGGATTACATTTTATGTTATGCAGCTTAAAATTTAGTAATGATCAATGACATCTGTACTTTTTATTTACATAAGTACTAGGTACAAATAAAAATATTTGAATTTGAATCAACGTCTGCTTAACCTTACATTTATGTTTTAAATAGTTTTAACGTCTGTCTCTCTCTGTCCTGAGTTTAAATAAGACTTTTTTTCAACACTTTTTCGGCTATTAGGTAATGTTCAGAGTTCCAATAAACATAAGCATATAGGTAACTTAATCTAACCCCCGTATTTATAGTCAAGTCAAAGTAATTACTTGGACTTAAGTAATTACTTATGCAAATATTTTTATGCAATGGGCAAGAATTTAAACGAAGTTAGAACCGTCAATGAAAGCAAAACTAAGAATTCTAACGTTTGATAAACAATGACATTTACTCAAGTAATAGTAATGACTTGTTTATAAATACGGGTGTAAAAGCTTGAAGTAATCAATAATTCTAATAAACAAACTAAAAGCATGTTGGGAACAATATTCATCATAGTTCATGAGCCGTAAGCTCTGATAAATGCATTGAAAAGCCATTATGAAACTAAACCATTTTTCATAAATATGGCTAGGCTATTTACCTATTTCTAAAAACATATTATAGAGCTTTATAATATGTATTAGTGAAAGGTTGACGTACTTAAATAAATGTTGTGAATAAACCTTTAACGAAGTCAAAGAGGATCTTTTTGTTCTGGTCCATACCTGAGATCTTTCTAGTTACGGAGATATTGTAGGTCAAAGTTTCAACATATTATTCAGTAGTTTTTTTTTTTTTTTAATATCCTGTACTGTCCCACTGCTGAGCAAAGGCCTCCCCCAACTCCTTCCAAGTGCTCTTTTCCTGAGCCACCTCGAACCAGCCCTCGTGGTGTGCGTCCAGATCATCTCGCCACCTCTTTCTGGGCCGGCCTCGGCGGCGCCGTCCGTCTTCCGGCAACCATCGTGTTGAGGCTTTTGCCCAGCGGTCTTCGTGCATGCGGCTGACGTGACCCGCCCAATCCCATTTTAGCCTAGCAGCCTTCTTGCCAACATCCACTATGCCCGTTTTGGAGCGCAGCGTGGTGTTTCGTATTCGATCTTGTCTTTTGACACCCAAAATGCTACGTTCCATTGCCCTTTGGCATACTCCAAGACGGAACTTCTGAGTCTCGGTGAGAGACCATGACTGAGCACCAGTTTTTTTTTAAATAATTATTTTTATTTCCAACTAGCTGATGCCCGCGGCTTCGCCCGCGTGGAGGTCGGTTAAACCTTCATCGAGAACCACTCTATCCATTGGTGAAAACAGCATGGTAATTGATGCAGCAGTTTTTGAGTTTATTGCGAACAGACAGACGCGATGGGGGACTTTGTTTTATAATATGTAACAGTGATACGTCCATGATTCATTTATTATTAAAAGCAACCGGAGACACAATTTAACTGTCTTGGATCAACGAAAATAATCGCACAAAAGAATAGCGGAGGAGTAGAAAAAACATAATTTCCTCTTCTGCCCATACCTGCAGGACACAGATCAAAACAACGATTTACACAGTAAATTAAAGAATTAACAAGATAATCTTAAACCAACTGTTAACAAGTAATTTAAGAACGGCTACTTAACATCTATAGTATATTTCATTATAAGTGCGGAAAGTCTGTCATTGCAAAGAGTTCCGACAAATGTCTAACCGAGCCGAGGCACAGCCGACGGCGAGGGTTGACAGTCGGAACAAGTTGCAATGACGGTTCCGCACGTGTACTGAACAACTATTTTTAATACAGTTGCGAAAAAATGAAGCAATTTAATAAAATAATTAAACTCGCAAAGAACATTTTTGAAAATGGCGCCTACCGTAAAAGAATATAAGCAGAGATTTTTTTTGTTTTCTTTACCTATTCTGGGTAGGCAAAGGGAACTATGCCCATACAGCCAAGTCTTCAGTAGATTTTTTTTATTGATATGAAATAAAAATGAAATTTAATGAGATGAAATGGAATGAAACCTTTAACTCACTGAATCAAATAATTAAATCTGATATTGAAACAAATTAGTAGCTTCTTTAGAAATATTTGCATGAATCATAAAAACTTCTATGATTTTATTTAGTAAATACTTCGTGGTTGGTTTTTTTTTTACCCACGACGGAACGGAGACGGTATATGCGTTTGGGGTGAGAGGTTGTTTGTTTGTGTGTGTGTTTGTTTGTTTGTTTTTAATGGACATTATTTTGACAGTTGGGAAAGAGAACGCACGAGTTCGGGAAAGGTAAAGAAAAAGCACGAGTACGTAATAACCCACATCCCGAACGCTATACGTCCCTGCAATACGCCACTTTTTGAGCAACTGTATTAAAAAATACTTTTCCTAATGGATTTTATTAACACATTTCGCTTCTTGTCTACTACAGAAATATTACAAAAAATAAATTGAAAACCCCTTATAAATAATGTAAAACACATTTCCTTAACGATAACCAAAAACATTAGCAGAATATTTATCAAGTATTAATTAGTGTCCGACCGAAACACGATTTTCAGCCGAAACCGAAACCGTAACCGAACCTTCGGCCTTGGTCCCAGTTTCGGCCGAAACCGTAACCGAAACCGAAACTTATTAAATATTTATGGAATGTGAAATCTATTTTATTTTTACGCTTAAATACACAGTTAAGTAAAAAAATGCAACAACTAAAGTAGGTAATTAGGGAACAAAAATAGGTCTTTATTTGTAAAATTAATACTGTGATTTAAAAAAAAAATACAATCAACATATTTGTCAAATTTAAAAAAAAATAAGCACTACATTTTTTAATAATTTCCAAAAAATAAAAACAACTAAGCACCTCGCAATCCTCGCATACTAAAGGGAAAAAATGCAACATGACTAATAGCACTGCAGGCCATTCACGCTAATAGAGAATATATGAAACTTTTTAGTAAAAAAATTCTATTAGTCGATATAACTATTTTTCTAATTATTTAAAAAAAAAGTACTCATATCATTTTCAAAGATGGTGTTTTAAGAAATAATTTTCATTACGAACTTTTTAAATTATATTAATTAGTTAAGGTTTTAGGCGCTTTGCACATGGAGCAACTATTGCAGCAACTGGCAACTAGCTGTTTACATATATTTCAATTGAATTGCGCACACATAGCAACTCGAGTTTCGAGTTCCGGCAATCGTCAACAGTTTTCAGTTGTTGCAATCGATGACCGAGTTAGTTGCTAATTGCCGCAACTAGCAACTGTTAAATATTATACCGATTTTTAAAGTTAACGTAGACGGCGACGACGTAATAAAATTAGAACAATTGCTGCTTCTTCGATATTCATCGTCACACTGAACGCTGTTCGCTGCGTAGATTGAGCAACTCGGTCATGAAAGTTGCTCACAGATTGCCATAAAACTGCTGCAACCGTAAACGTTGTAGCAACTATCAACTAGTTACAGGAAACTTTTAAAGTTGCTTAAGTTGCTTCAACTTAAGTTGCTCCATGTGCAAAGCGTCTAAATCACTGGAGATAGTTGTGTATCGGAACTACGGGGCGGTTCGAATACGGATACAACGTTTAATTCATCAACAATTACAAACAAATATGTAGTAATGTTTGAATCAAACATCACAAGTAGCTTCACACATCTGTTAAGTAAGTGTTAAATTAATTTCTACATAAATTCATATTTTATACGTTCTAGGGAATAACTCAACAGAACTAAGTAAAATATCTAATGAATTCTTTTCTATACACACCTACTTACAAACTATTTATTTTACACTGTAGCACAAGACCATAATGAATGCCATAAAAATACATCATCATTAATCATAAGTAAAAACAAATACCTAATTTTTGAGCGAGAAAAGTCTCACAACCTCAAATCATCACGATCGCGCCGGCTACCGAACTCAACTGGCACTCGAAGTTAGCTGAATGATGCACGACAATTCACGTATACCTTGTTTCGGCGGGGCCGAAAGGTTCGGCCAATAATTGGCCGAAACCGAAACTATGGCCGAAACTAGATTTTTTGGCCGAAACTAGCCGAAACCGAAACCGAAACCGAACCTTCGGTCGGTCCTTAGTATTAATTAATAAAAAAATACTCAAATGGATTTCGTAATTTGATATTTTAATTATGTACCATAAACCATGTTTTATTCAATTTAAAACATTTTCTCTAATACTATGAGACAGTCAACAAATAGTATGGTATAGTATATTCATTTACAGTAATTCAACTACGAACAATTGCTCAGAATATATTCACACATAGATGCAAAACGTTTTGATACACAAATTCTAAGCATGCTTCAGGTAACGTTGTTAACGTTTATATGTGAACTCTGAATTAACAGACTTCAGTTAAAAATTCTAGTCTCCTTTTTGTAAATTAATAAATGATAGGTAGGTAGTTATTTCTAAATTAAAAAAAAAAATCTTTAGCATAGGTACAGTAAATTACATTATTTTGTAAGCAAGATAAGATCGGTATTTCCTATCCGATTACTGTGAAAAGAAATACCGAAACAAACTCAATTCCAGACAACTCTCGAGTAAATTCGAGTTCTCTCTCAACAATAGGGGATCGGACTGACTCAAAAAAATATGATTCTGTTTAGTCCGTCAGTTAGATTATCGAAAAATATTTGATACGTGTTTTTTTGTTTTATCAAATCAATAAAAATTTACGAAGATAAAGCGCGTCAAAGATCGTGGAGTGGGGCTTGTAACGTCACTTGAAGGTACAAAAATATGTACTAGCATATGACGTCACACGAGTTTTCGAAGCACTGTATCGTCTTCATTTTATGTTTACGTGAAAAAAGAAAAAATGTGCGGTCAATATTTTTTGGAAATCTATCTGACGGACTAATTAGTTTTTTTTTGTACGATCCCCTATTGTTTAACTCTTGAGGCTCATTTCAAGTCCACACAGAATCACAGAAGTCTATGGAGATTTGTGTCGTGAGGCGATCCACACATATTCAATCTGAGTGGACCTGCCCAGTCAGTGCATAGTTAATGTTGATGGATGGGGAACGAAAGGGAAGACCAACGAAACGATTAATGGGTTGTATAGGGAATGATATAAAAGATAAAAAGAGTAAATGATAGCGATATCATTTAATCCTTGTGAATGACAGGGCTGTCAAGGGGCCCTGGTGCAAGCCATGGTCCGAGGCGAGGAGGGATGGGACGCCGTCGCCTCCTTCTGCGAAGCAGTGATGCTAGCGAAGGAGGTGGCGGAACGAGAGAGGGAGCGATCCTCTCAACGTCCCAGCCGCCGCGGAAGGCGCGGAAGGCGCTCCGGGCGTCGGGGGCCACGTGATGGCTTCCGGCCACCGTAGACGCGGGCCTGTGGACGGTGAGTAATGGGCTAGCTCGCCGTCCGGCCGTCGTCATGACGGCAACAGACCGTGTCGGCGGCGCGTTCGTGTTCCACGCGCGCCTCAAAGAGATGTCAGCAAGGAGGGGCCCGCAAGGGCCGACGCCCGCCGGGGCCGCGGTATTTTGTACTAGATTACGAGGCCTCGGCGCAAGGGCAAAGAAGGAACATGGGTTCGGTTTTTAGTCAGTAGAAGTCTGACACTCCCCTTCGCTCTGCCCAAGAGCGGGGGGGTCATTCGATGATTTTCCACCCACCAAAATATAAAAAAATAAAAGGGCTGTCAAGGGGAGAATAGAAGAAAAAGACGTGTTGCGCCGACTCCACGTATCATGGGCCAAGAGCAAGAAGTTGATGATGTCCAGTCAATAAAAGTGTTTGTCATCTATATCTATATTCTATACTAATATTATAAAGAAGTAAAGTTTGTGTATTTGCTAAATTGTAAGGGGTAATCTCGGGATCTACTGAACCGATTTTACCTAAAATTCTTTCACCAATAGAAAGCCACATTATTGCTGAGTGTCATAGGCTACTTTTTATCCCTGTATTCCCACGGGAACGGGATCTACGCGGGTGAAACCGCGGGACGTCCGCTAGTATTTGATATACTGTTTAACTTTTAACTGTGACCACGAGTAGAAGCATAGGAGAGTCTAATGAGAATCGTTTATGTTTTTTTAATAAACATTATGCAAATCTAAGATGTCCGTATGTCGTCAGGGTTGGCAGACATCGGATATTGTCAAATATTTGTGGAGTTATCACATATTAGGTTTTATTAGTTGGTAAGTTAAAATGCCGATGACCCTTTTATTAGCATTTTTACAGTGGAAGACCAAAGAAACGATGGATGGACTGTATTAAGGATGATATGGAATGAAAAGAGGTGTCTGATAAGATGACGTGTAATAGAGAAGTGTAGAAGAAGAAGACAACATGCTGCGTTGATCCCAAATGAATAGGGAATAATTATGCATTTTTTTTTAATATTTTTTAATGATATTTTACGTCATAATATATAATAATATGTAAAAAAAAATCTGCACCTAAAATACAATATTTGGTCCAAAAAAAAAGTTTTAAAATAGTAGGCTAATTTCAGCTTTTTAAACGACCGCCATTTTGCCGCGCTGATCTTGACGTCAGCATCTACAATATAATCGCAATCACTCAAAAAATAACTCACAAAACGACTGACTTGACATTTGTATACTTTGACGTCACAATTCGTTCTGACCATAGCGTTGCGTTTCAACTAATTTGAATTTCCCTCTCATTTTGTGCACTTTTCAATAATTGTTTTCTTAATCAAAACGAAATTATATTAAAAAATATTAACATATAAATCTAAAAGTAAAGAGATCATATATTTTTTTTTTTTTTTTTATACGATCTTTTTACTATGAGCGTTATTTGAATCACACGCATATTCCCTATTGGGATAAAGATATGATGATGATATTTTCTCCTTTCCCATTTGTTAATTTTTCCTTCTAAGAATTTGGCCTTTCATAGGACTTAAATTTATTTAGCAGTACCTACCTGCTCCTGCGGTTTTTAAGATCAAAATGAAAACGCACTATGAGAAGTTTCAGCTACATTCGATTAAGACCAGCAGGGCTATTGTGTATCTTTTAATGACAGTGGATAACTTAAAATGTCTATCAAATAACTGTCAAATGGTGAGTTTTTAAGAAAAAAATGTACCAAACCATAACCAATTTACAGTAAATCTATGGACATTTCTGATAGCCACTGACGTTAAAAAAATACGCAATAGGGGGGCAGAACCCCGGCCATTTAAAGAAAAGGCATGTTTCTTTGTATCGCTCTGTTATATTTCTACCTGCGTGGCAGCCCTACCTACCTACTTAGCTATGTTCAAAGCATAATGCACTTGCATAGTCTTGCGCATCCGATCAAGCAGTGATAGTGCTTTGTGCTCAAAAATTAAACGGAGGAACATCTTTTCTTCTTATATTAAAAGATAAAACTGTTGCCTTGATTAGAATTTTCTTTTTAATTAAATATTGATAAGAAAATTATCGCTTTGGAGACATTTTCTTATTAATTTTCTTGCAGGATAGAGACTTGCAATTTGACATTAAAAGGAAATCAATACCCGTTAATGACTATACACTAAGGGGCTGTGTGGAGTTCTCATTAATTTAGGTATTGCTAGGTTAAAACTAAAATATATAACATCACGCTTATAATCACAGAAGGATAAGGCAGAGAAGTACCTAACTAGTAAATTAAATCCCATGTAAAAAGGTGCGATCCAATAGACATGAACCGAGTACGGATTCGGACTCCGTGGCTGATACTGAAAAAGCTTTGATAAAAAAATCCAATAATGCTTTGCCTCGCCTGACGAGCAGGAGAGGTGCTACTTATTCTACAGGTGTTGGTTAAAAGTATATTTGTTTCTATAATCAGCTTATTTGCCAATCAGCCAACTTCCAAATTCAACTTATCAACTCACAACATCAAGTAGGTACTATTTTATCATTTACGTACCAATTCGTAATTCTAAACAAAACAAACTCTAAAACATCCAAAAAAACATTCCCTTACTAATCACGACCAACGTACACCAACACTGTCACAGCTCACAAAACTACGCAATACAACATACACACATTTTAATCACCATAACATAACCCTCAAAATGCTAACTATCACTCACACACACACACACATCCATCATAGGCAACTGTCCCATAGCGGACGAGGGAGCGACTAGCTACCAAATACATATTAAGATCCCATTAAAATAGATGGACAATTCCGAACCATGTTGGCCTGGGCTACCAGTGGAGTCTTACCAGATCCAGCTGAATACCAGTGTTTAACATGGAGTGACTGCCCGCCCACATCATTATCATTATTTCAGTCCAAGGCTGGATATATGCCTCCTCCAAGTGTCGCCACATTGACCGGTCCCGTGAATCTCGGATCCATCGGATTATAGAGCGACTGCCATCTGAAACCTAGTCGAACACACACTAGCTACTCGCCAAACCAACTAGCTAGGGACAAGCCCGCCACACTATTCCCAAACCACTGTAACTCCTGTTAGCCAGAATCAACAGTGGCGACCACAAGAAAAACGCCGAGACAATGAAGCTCGACGAAGTCCCAGAGAAATGATTTAACTGTCTTGGATCCCGCAACGAAATTAATCAGAAAAGAATAGCGGAGGAGTAGGAAAAAACATAGTTTCCACTTCCCTCCATATCAGCAGGAGACAGAACAGAACAAGGCCAATAGGCACACAGGGACGTATACAACCAACCAACTAGCTTCTAGTTGCTATCTCTACTTCGTATTCCGCTAACCGTCAACAGTAAGACCGGTGTCACACACACACAGCCATCCATCATACACTGACCCAATTTTGACAAAAAGGGTCGCGTTCCACTGAACTTAATTAGAGAGGGAGATTTTTTCGCGTCAACGTAAATTGTAAAGTCGTGTCGTAACTATGAAGTACGGTGTCGTTTCCGCCGTGGACGACACTGTGTATTTACAAGCAACACTTTTATTAAACTCTGGAAACTTGTGTGCGCTTTTCAAAGAAAATGAATATGTCGTGGTAAGGGTGTGGTCTGATTGTTAGCGGCGAGCGATGGAAATGAAGCGATTTTTAGGTTGGTTATTTGTTTTAGGTGCTTGTTTCTAGTAGCGGTACTATAAATAAACCTAAAAACTTGGCTGGCTCTTATAACCAACTACTTTTATATGGTTTCTGAACATTCGGCTTGCCGTATTGTTGGCCCCTAGGCACGCCTCTGCATAGCTGTCGAAATGTAGGTGTACTTTAGGATTATGTGAGCTGAAACTTTAAGAGATACATCAGCTCGATAGCTGATAGTTAGGTATGTTTGAAAGTTCAAGATTCACTATCTATAACTTCTCAACTAAGAGAAGTGGTTATGCCGCTTCTCTGAGTCCGACGAGTTGAAGTTGGAAGGACTCCAACTTAACCTCTTCTCTCTCTTAGTTTCAGGAAGGTTTTCACCAGCTTCTTCCCCACAAAATTATCATTCCGCCATCTATCTGTATCTAAATGCGATACGGACAGAGGATTAGCATTTTAGTGCGTCTTCTTATCTTGAAAATACAACCTATTCTAATTTATTTATTGTCTTCACTTCATAATACCTCCCACAATTCACGATATTATAATCTCACACATATTGATTTTAATCAACTGATCCGATCCACTATAGGACGTGACGTCTTCCTTAAAACAATAACTAAGGCAAGCTTCGTGTTTTAGTCCTTTCACACTTAGTTCACCATTGACAGCTGCAGTCCGAAAGCAACCTTATAGTCACGCAAATAAAGATCACTATAGTTTGAACGGAACTTGTAAGTAAGAGCAATCTAATAACAACCTTATGACTAGCTTCGTAAATCTCACTTTGCTTTGGTAATTGATACAATGTCAGGTAAAAATATCTGTGAAGTGACTACAGGTAACATTGTATAGATAACATCCAAAGCTTTTACGACACCAGCAAAAGGAAACAACGGGGTGGCCATATTCATAATCGGAAACCACAATGTTTTATGGGATTAGGGACATAAAATCCTGATGATAATGTTGCCATTAAAATGATTACGAAAACAAACTACAGCCACGCACGACGTTGGTTATATTATTATAATAAAGGCTAGAATATTTAAAGCTTTTTTTATAGTATTTTTTCGGTTGATTTTGTTTTCGTGTCTTTTAGGCATTATGAAGGTAATAATGAGTTCATGATGGAAAAAAACTATACATAGATAGCAAAATATAGGAGCTTTTATAATGTATCTACTGAGCCTTTTGCATGCTGCTGCCTAGACAAAAACTTACCAAGTTGAGCCTTAAAACTAGCGCTTTATTAATTATGTTTATTTCAGCCTTATTTTACTTTTTACAGCTAGAACTTAGTTAGGCTTTTGAGTTTGAGTCTTTTGACGTAACATAACATCATTAGGCTTTTGATATGGTCCATATCAGAGGTGGTAAATTTTGGGGTGCGGGTTGGTCGAGGGCTGCGGGTTGCTCGAAAGAGATACCGCGGCCTCGGCACAAAGTGCTAAGAAGGAACATGGGTGGTTTTTAGTCAGTAGAAGTCTGAGTCTGAGTCATTTGATGATATCCCACCCTCCAAAAACAATGTGGTAATTTTTTGATTTTGGGAAAAATATTTCCTAAAATCGCTCTCATCTAGCACTAAGACCACACCCCATAATGTAACGTGCACATGTCGCGTACAACTTTGCTGTCACCCTTATTATTTCACTGTTTGCAAGTAACAACTAGACGCTAGTTCATTCCAGCGCAGTCGGGTGCGAAAATAAATTAAATTGATATGTTGCGAAGGAGTTTCTAGGAGGCATCGCTTCGGTCAGTGAACAGACTTACTTTATTTGATAAAATCAAAAGCATCATCATCTGCCTAGCCTTTTCCTAACTGTGGTCGGCTTCCAGTTGAACCGGATGCAGTTGAATACCAGTATTTTACATGGAGCGACTGCCTATCTTTTTTAGACTAGTAATTTATTCAAATTAGGCTGAATCAGCACTTTTCGAACATTAATTTTTATTACGAGAGATGTCCTCCAAAACGCCCCCTTCGACACTTCGTAGTGTTTAGCTGGGAAGACAACACATCTGTGTGTATGGTTAGAAAAACCAGAATCAGTACAATATAGTGAAGCGTGTGTAAGTTACAATGACGATTTACTACAGAGGCAAATGATTATAGAAAACAAAAATATAATAATAAGATATGCGTCTAAGTAAGTGAAAATAATACTTTTCATACTCCTCCGCTATTCTTTTCTGATTAACTTCGTTGCGGGATCCAAAACGGTTAAATCGTTTCTCTGGGACTTTGTCGAGCTTCATTGTCTTTGCGCTTTTCTGGTGGTAGCCACTGTTTATTCTGGCTTTCAGGAGTCACAGTGGTTTGGAAATAGTGTGGGGGACTTGTCCCTAAGAAAAAGCCGAAACCAACTGCTATAATAAGTCCTTTTCGAGGCATGGAGTCAAATAGGTCCCGGTTTGTGCACGTTTGTATAAAAATGTCTAATATGAGGAACCTTACTTCATTTGATATGCATGTAAACTTAGGAGAAAATAATGCAATTTTGTGTAAACATCCATGTGTCTTGCATTTTTCCAACTATGTTAGCGTCGACTTAAACGGATGCAGCTGATTACCAGTTTTTTAATTTTTTTTTTAAACGTTGCCCCACACTAGACCATGGCTTGAGCAACTGCGCCAACCGTGCCGTCAGTTTTTCAATTTACATGGAGCGACTGCCTATTTGATCTCCACAACCCAGTTTATATTGGGTAATATTATATCCCGTGGTAAGGGTGGTTGCAAAGTCTGCGGGTTTTTCGCAAGAGATACCGCGGCCTCGCCATATTAAAGGGCTAAGAAACAACATGGGTGGTTTTTAGTCAGTAGAAGTTTGACACTCCCTTTCGCTCTGCCCGAGGGGTTATTTGATGATTTCCCGTCACCCAAAAAAAAAAGGTTTACTAAGATCTACGAATGACAATTGGGACTTACTGCTATAATTATGTCCTCTCCGAGGCAAGTCTCAGGTCTAAGATTGTGCATGTTTGTTTCAAAATTGCATTATTTCGACATTCTGTTTGCAAAGAATTTTTAAATCGACTTCGTAAACTCATCAATTGTATTTTTTGGTACGTAAACACCAATATGTCTTCTAACAGACAGCTCAAATGGCCTTAAGATAATTATTTCGCCATCTAAAACTTTATTATCACTATACGATCTCCCAAAAACAAACGTATCGATAACATAATTTACTTCTAAGCTAAAACCCTACTCACACAAGCAAAACCAGCCCTTATTGCAGAACAATAGCTAAGTGAAATTTAAAACATCAGCGTGTACATGTCAGGAACACATTTTTGGTGTCAGGACATGAATTTATGAGGCCGACGACAGACTTTTTGCCATCAGAAAAAAGGTTTGTGTTCAAAACTGGATTTCCGATTTTTTGCCCGAAACTTGGCAAAGACGTCGAAGTTTTAAAAATATTTGTCTATTTCACAAGTTAATAAGTCCTTTGGGGTTACGGGGGAGAGAACTTATTTACATTTTAAATATTATGACATGGAAAATGTCAGGGACAAAATAAGGTAGAGAGATTTTCGCTGGCTATGTCAGTCGAGTCTAAAATAGGTCAGTATTTAAAAGGTTTTAAGACCTCATAAGTATTATTTTGAATAGAAAATTGGCAAGAGAAGTAGCTGTGTTTCAAAGAAATTCAAGTCTTATGCTTACTGCCTATAAATGCTGCTTTTAATCATGTTTATTTACAAAAACTAAAATCTCAATATATTTTGTTAATATTAGTTTCGTCAATTTTTCCATACATAACAGTAACTAATAATTCAGGCTTTTTAACGCTAACAAATATATTCCATCACTAGTAATGTACACACAACACATGAAAATTGAAACTACGAAAACCTTATAATAACCTAAAATTACAGCAACAAAAAACAAACGCAAAATCATCAGCTCGAAACGTGCTGAATTATATCAGTTACTAGCTTAAGACCGATTACGTTGAAAATGTTGAAATGAATGTGTGGAGTAACAAGAATGGATAAAGTAAGTAGAGTATATTAGTGGAAGTTTGAAGGTGAAGCATGTTATAGAAAATATGCCTTGTAACGGTAATTGGATGGAGAGGGATAGGAAGGCCAAGGCAAGATAGATGGATTGTATGAGGAGTGATATGAAAAAGAAAGGAGTAGCTGATGCCGTGACGTTCAGGTGAGAATGGAACTAGTAAACGTGTTGCGTCGACCCCAAGTCGAAAGGGACTATGGCACAAGGGTAGGAAGATGATGACTAGCTTATGCCCGCGGATTCATTCGCCATGGTCATAAATTATTTAACGGGAACGGTATAAAGATAGCCTGCGATACTCGAGGATAAAGTACCTTCATATCAGTGAAAGAATAATCGAAATCGGATCACGAGCTGATCCCACCATCTCCCTTCTTCCATCGGGAGACTAGACGTACTGCAGGGTATCACCGATACCTAGTCGACATTCCGCACATTCGAACGAAACGCTTTGCTGGGTCCTTTATTATGCGCACAGCAAAGGAGTGGAATTCCCTGCCTGCGTCGGTTTTTCCGAGTTCATATAACCCTAATCTGTTTAAGTCGCGAGTAAACAGGCTTCTACTGGGTAAGCTCGTTCCATCGTCGACATCATCTCTGCCCTTAGGGCAAGATTGAAGTCAAGAGCAAGCCCATTTATAATATTTTTTTTTTTTTTAAAGTTCCAAAGATAATCCCCTAAAAACTTTAGTTACTAACTGTCTGCGCCATTCACATTATTTATCCGCATTTTTATTAATATCTATTTATCTTATTTGGAAATCACAAAACGCATACTTGCAACACTATACACGCTATACTCTTCTCTCATTGGTCAAAATGAAGGATCAGACGTTCATTCAAATCCCTTCCTCCGCATCCTTCCTACCACCCAACAGTCCTACCTCAGCGTCAATAACAAGCGCACGTGAAATTGCCCTGCGCCCGCGCTTCCGCGACCGCCATTAAAAAGACTCAAAATTCAAGCTAGAAACTGTGTATAGAAATGTGTGTGTGATCCTCCTCATATCATCTTGTGACACTTGGTGGTTTTTCGCTGAATCAACGTGCTCCAGAAAGCTGTGCTATCGAAGACATTACGCTTTTCCCTTACCCTAAAACCGTGAGTACCATATTTCCATCCAAGTGTTCTGGTCCTTCTTTCCAAATAAAAAACAAAAAATTACTTCGCATATACACTACACTCATCAATCACAACATATTTATCGCATTTATCTATTTAATCGCATAAAAACGCTCAAATACGCATCCGCTATAACTCTCGTCTATGTGACAAGCCCACGAGGGCACATTCCGCTAACATCTCATCAACGCTAAGTTATTTCTTTAAAAACGCATCATATTTACCGCATTTAGCTATTTATTCGCATAAAAATACGCTCATCCACGCATCCGCCATTACACTAACCTACGTGACTCGCTCACGAGGCATTTCCCGCTAACATCTCATCAACGCTAAGTTATTTATTCAAATACGCATCTTATTTCACGCTAAACACTCTATTGCTAAAATACACTCACCGGCACGGAATCTTGGCCAAGCGCTTATCTCGCAAATACACGCAATAACAAAAACTTTAAGTGTTTCCAATTACTGTTTCTTATGGGGTTAGGTTACAAAAATGTTTACTCTTAGTTCAAGAGGGTAATTCATTATGTTTGAGTGCACTAGGGTGCAACTTTTAATTTTTAGTTGAATCGTGTCTCTTGAGCGACTAAGTTGCAAGTTTAAATTTGTGTGTTGTAAAAGTTTACGGTTAACTTATTGAGTTATTGTGCTTTTGTGCTTTTTATTGATTAACTGAAGGCGCTTTAACACCAATAAAAATGCCATTAACACCAGCGCAGGTTGCACAGGCTGTAGCATTAATCGACCAAGGGTTGACACAGCGTGAAGTTGCCGTGGTGCTTAATGTACCACGTTCATCAATGCAGTATGCCCTAAAACGATACCAGGAGACAGGCCACTATTCCCGTAGACCAGGCAGTGGAGGTGTCAGATGCACATCGGCCCGGGATGACCGTTTTATTGTCCTGGAAATTTTAAGAAACCGCTACCTGACCGCTGTTGAGATACGGCAGCGGCTCCAAATTGCAAGAGGCGTGAATGTTAGTGAGCGCACGGTGAGAAGACGAATGGAGGAAGTGAATTTAAAAGCCCGTAGACCAGCACGCGGTCCAGAACTCCTCAGACATCACCGAGTAGCTCGACTTCAATTCGCACGTGAACACGCTAGCTGGACCCACGAGCAATGGGCTCGAGTGCTGTTCACAGATGAGTGCCGAATAGCTTTGCGCGCCCCAGACGGTCGGGAGCGAGTGTGGAGAAGAAGAGGAGAGAGATTTCTACCCATTACCACCACACAAACTGTGAGTTTCAATGGAGGCTCTGTAATGGTTTGGGGAGGAATAAGTTCCGATGGTCGTACGGAGTTGGTTATCGTCGATAACCGGCTAACTGCGGCCCGATACATCGAGGAGGTCCTCCAGGAACATGTTTTGGTGTATTCGGGATACATTGGGCATGACCGATTCCTCCTAATGCACGATAATGCACGCCCACACGTTGCACATTGCGTTGAAGAATACCTTCAAGAAGTTGGTATTCAAAAATTGCAGTGGCCAGCTCGTAGTCCGGACTTAAACCCGATTGAGCACATCTGGGACATGCTCAAAAGAAAGATAAAGTCCACTTCCGACCCGCCAGAAACTCTTAACCAACTTCGAAATGCAGCACTGACTGCTTGGGAGAGCATACCGCAAGTTGATGTCAGAAACATCATTCAAAGCATGCCAGATCGAATGCAGGCCGTTATTAGGGCTAGAGGAGGAAATACCCGATACTAAAACGTACAGACAATGAACCAAATGAAGGTTTTTTTTTATTCTATAGTGTTTTAAAATTTCTAGTGTAAAATTCTTTGTTTCTGCAAAAGTGCCCAATTTAAAAAATAAACTTATTGGAGTTGTGACGTTTTCAAAATCAATTTCTAAAAGCTTGAGAAACACTTACGGAGTGCATCTACCCCTATTTCAGTGTCAAAAATACATTTCAGTGCGAAATATCATGAAATTTACGTGTGGCCAAGTTTCCGTGCCGGTGAGATAAATATATTTTAGTCATCGCACACATATTTCACAGGTTTTCTCAACACATAACGCACACGGGCAAGTCCAATTTATTCTCGATATTTCGCATACATTCACTCATTTAAGTATTATTATTAACGATTATTAACTCGAATAGGCATTATCCCAACGCATAAAAATGGCTTCAAAGCATGGTAAATCCAAGGAGTCCGATAAGGAATCTTATGGCTCCGCAGAAGAAGATTCAAAAGTGCTTCTGTTTGAATCTAAGAAGGAAATTTTATTCAAAATGCTGCAATCAATTTATGACCTCGGTCGACAAGTTTCAGTAAATAGTTCATTAAAATCTCAATTTCTAGCTAGGATTAATTCCCTTGATCAAATTAGGACGAATTTTATTGAAACGCTTGATGCTTACAATTTAGCACTCTTGGAAGCTGGATCAGCTATTAATTACCAGCCGTTGTCAGCATTTGATGAAATTTATTGTGAAATAAAAGCAATCGAAGCTAACCTTCTCAGGTCTCAAAATAACGAAAACAGCAGTAGTAAATTCGAGTTTTTAAATCGTAAATTGCCACCTTTAAAACTTGCTTCATTTGACGGCACGCCCAGCAAATGGACAATTTTTCATGAAAACTTTAAAAGTCTTATTCATGATAATTCGCATCTAACTGACGCCGAGAAAGTACAATACTTAATAGGGTGTCTCTCTGATAAGGCATTAACTGTTTGTTCGGGCGTCGCGCCTACCGCTAATAATTACCTACTCATTTGGAATGCTTTAATAGAAAAATACCAAGATACCCGCGTACAAGCTTCCATGTACTTACATCAAATGATTCAGTTTAAGCCTTATCAATCTATAGACACATTTATTGAGCAGTTCCATGCATCGCAAGCCGCCCTACGGCGCTTAAACATAAAGGATTTGTCAGATTTTATAATAACGGATATTGCACTCAGCAAGCTTGATAAAGAGGTCGTTAACCTTTTCGAACGATCACATAATCATATTGAAATACCTACTTTCGATCATCTTTCGCAATTCTTAAAAGAACAAAGTAAAATAATAACACTTCGTAATCAATCTAACCCCTCTAAAGTCCGTAATTATAATAGTGAAAATAATAAATCCACTTCTAATAAATATAAAAATAGCCAAACATTCGCGATCACTACCCAGGACGCATCCGTGCGTGCCTGCAAGGTGTGTTCGTCACCTGATTCACACCCACTTTACAGATGTTCTCGTTTCATGAATCAAAACGCAAAAGAAAGATTAGATCTAGTAAACAAACATAAGTTTTGTCGTAACTGTTTAGGATTTCATGATATTAAAATGTGCAAGTCAACAAATACTTGTTCGGTTTGCCAGCGTAAACATCATTCTCTAATACATTTGGACAACTATCGGGGAACCGGCAACTCGCCGCCGCATGTAACCGCGCCCCGCGCGCCCTCCGCCTCGCCCCCGCTGGTAGCCGCGCCCTCGCTAGCTGCCGCGACTGTGAGCACTGTGGGCTCGACGACGACGCCGCACGCGGAGCGCGTACATTCAGGCGCTTCGCATTTGTCAATGACTTCGGCTACCTCGTGCGTTGAAAATAATACAACTGTTTTGTTGCCCACCGCTTCCGTATACGCTTATAATAATAATAAACCTCATACTCTGCGCGTTTTCCTTGATACCGGCTCAATGAGTCATTTTATTACAAAGGCTTGCTGTAAACGTTTAAACTTAGAAATTACTCCTGACAAATCTTCCATTTTTGGGATCGGTCACGCTAAAATACCCTCGTTTGGAACTGCTACTTTTAAAATATTTTCCCGCTTTGATCACCGCTGCTATTATAAAATTCACGCTCGGGTTTTAGATCGTATTACAGACGACTTGCCCAACATATCTATAGATATCTCAAATCTCGCTTCATTACGCAATCTACCTATGGCTGATGACGCATTCCACGTTCCCGGTGAGATAGATTGCCTCCTTGGCAATGAACTTTTCCCGCTTTTGTTGGGCAGTGGAAAGGTAACTTTACCTGGCTCCTCGGTCGTCGCCGTAGAAACCACCCTTGGCTACATAGCCATGGGTCGGGCTGATTGTCAACCTAGTGTAACTCCGCGCGCTCGCCCCGCTCAAATAAATAAAAATAAAAGCGAGCAAACTTTTCTGTGTGCGGCTAGCACGCTTCGCTTAAATACGCTCACGCAACGCTTTTGGGAACTCGAAAGCGTCCCTAGTAAGGTTCACATGAGTCCTGACGATCAGGCGTGTGAACAAATATTTAAATCAACTTACTCTCGCGATGAAACAGGTAGATACACAGTGCAGCTACCATTTAAGGCTCCGTGTATAGACTTAGGAAATTCACACTCAACGGCGACGCGCCGTCTCCTTAATTTGGAGAAAAAGTTAGATTCTGATCCCGAGATCAGAACTAATTACAACGCTACGCTTCAAGATTATCTTGACAAAGGTTATTTAACCAAGGTCAATGACCCCTCTCTAACTATCCCGCATTTCTATATCCCTCACCGTGCAGTTTACCGCCCGGATAAACAGTCTAGTAAAACTCGCATCGTGCTTGACGCTAGCTGTAAAACTAGCTCAGGTAAATCACTAAATGATCTCCTTTATGTAGGTCCGAATCTACAAAGTAACATTTTCGATTTATTAATTAATCTTCGCATGTTTTCCGTTGCTGTAGTTGCAGATATCGAAAAAATGTATTTTCAACTTAATCTTTCCGCTGATCATCACGCATTTCAACGCATTTTATACAGATTCAATAAAGATTCTGAAATTTCAACTTTTGAATTTAACCGCGTTTCTTTCGGCGTCTCAAGCTCACCATACTTAGCTATGCGAGTAGTTCGCCAACTCGCATCTGACAGTCGGGAAAAATACCCACTCGCAGCTTACGAGGCTGAAAACCATATGTATATGGATGACTACGTATGTTCGCTAGATGGCGTTGAAATAGCTGAGCGGACATACCAAGAAATGGTCACCATGTTCAGGTCAGGCGGTTTCCACCTTGTAAAATGGATCTCGAATAGTTCCGAACTGTTAGATAAAATTCCTTCAACTCATTTAAATCCGCAAAATATTGAGTTTGACGCTGACGCAGATAATAATACAAAAATTATAGGTATGCAGTGGAATCCAGTAGAAGACTTTTTTCAATTTAAAATAAATGGTAATTCTCTTAAATGTACGAAACGTACCGTCTTTTCAGCAACCGCACGGCTGTTTGACCCCTTAGGTCTTATAGGTCCAGTTACTGCATTCATGAAAACGTTAGTTCAGGAATGCTGGAAACTTGATCTTGATTGGGATGATCCTGTACCCGCTCACATTGAAAATAAATTTAGTCGGTTTCACAAAGAACTTCCCTATCTCGAAAAAATAAAGTTCCCGCGACATGTAGGTATCACCTCTGGTTCTCATGTCACTCTCCTCGGGTTCGCAGACGCCAGTGAGCGCTGTTATGGTGCCGCTGTTTACATAAGGGTTAGTTCTAACGATGAAGATAGCGGATCAGTCCTCTTATTAACTTCTAAATCTCGCGTCGCTCCGCTTAAAAATACGCCCTTAGCTCGCCTCGAGCTATGTGCGGCTCTCCTCTTAGCAAACTTGATCAATTCAGTTGTAGAAGTTTTAAGTAAACGCTGTAAAATTAATAAAATCTTTGCTTTTTCTGATTCAACAGTCACGCTCACCTGGATCCACTCGCCCTCGCACAAATTTCATACTTTTGTCGCAAATCGCATTGTTGAAATTAATTCAAATTTACCCGCAAAACATTGGTTTCACATAGATGGAACTGAAAATCCCGCTGACGTAGTTTCTCGTCCTATAACGCCTAAACAATTATTAGATTTAACGCTCTGGTTTAACGCTCCGCATTGGTTTTCATTCCCCTTATCTCAGTGGCCAATCAAACCATTTAAAATCAATTTAAATAATAACAATTCAGAAATAATGGAAACTAAAAATATCGTTCTCTCTGTTAAAATAACGCAAGAAGGTTCACAACCTATTCAATCTTTAATTGATCGCATTTCTAAATATTCTATTTTACTTCGTAGCGTAGTTTTAATATTACGTTTCTGCAAGTTAATCAATTCGCGTGGTTGTATCACCGTTTCGGATTTGGATGCTGCGGAAATACACCTTATACGTTACGTACAAGGTAGATATTTCTCTGAAGAAATTAGCGCGTTAAAATCTAATAAACGTTTTAAAAATAAAAGTCTCGCTAAACTCAACCCATTTCTGGATTCAAATAATATTCTCAAAGTAGGTGGAAGGTTAACTCATTCTAAACTGGATTATGGTCAAAAACATCCCATTTTAATTCCAACTAAATCACGCTTTACTCAACTCTTAATTGACTTTTATCATGTAAGTAATTTGCATACGGGTCCCGCTCTTTTATTAGCTATAATTAGACAAAAATTCTGGATTTTAGCTGCTCGTAACATTATAAGACAACGCGTACATAGTTGTAATCAATGCTTTAAAATTAAACCTCGAAATACTTACCCTCCTATGGGCGATTTACCTGATTTCCGTGTGTCACAAGTGAAAGCGTTCGTAAATACCGCTGTAGACTACTGTGGTCCGTTCTACGTTACGCATATCCGAAAACGCGGAATTAAGAGCCACAAAGCTTACGTTTGTGTGTTTGTCTGTCTAACAACTAAGGCAGTACACTTAGAGTTAGTCTCTGACCTAAGTTCAGATTTATTTCTCGCCGCTTTCAAACGGTTTATTTCTCGGAGAGGTCCCGTTGCTATGATTTATAGTGATGGAGGCACAAACTTTATTGGCGCAAAGCGCAAATTGAACGAAATTTACGAATTAATTCAATCAAAATCTCATATAAACTACATAGGTGAACAGTTATCAGAACATCGTGTACAATTTAAACATAGTCCGCCTTACGGTCCGCATTTTAATGGACTCAGCGAAGTTAATGTTCGTTGTGTCAAAACTCATCTTTTTAAAGTAATTGGCTCTCAAATATTAACATACGAGGAGTTTAGTACCGTACTCGTTCAAATTGAATGTCTTTTAAATAATCGACCTCTAAGTATTTTAAGCTCAGACCCGTCTGATATTAGTGCTTTAACGCCTAATCATTTTCTCAACGTAACACCGCTTAAATTTCTACCTGCTGAAGATGTCACAGACATTTCAGACAATCGCTTATCGCGCTATCAGCTTCTTAATAAGATAACTCATTCCTTCTGGCACCGTTGGAGTCAGGAGTACCTCACTTCCTTGCAACAGCGGGAGAAGTGGAACACACCGTCAAAGCCTGTTGAAGTAGGTACGATCGTTGTTATCAAAGACAACAACGCTCATCCGCTTTGTTGGCCTTTAGGTGTCATAGATGCGACTTATCCTGGCAAGGACCATATAATTAGAACTGTGAAGGTTAGAACTGCTTCCGGTACTTATATACGCCCAGTAGTGCGGCTCTGTCCCCTACCTACGCAATAAAATAGTATAAATTCCCTTTAACTCTATTTAAGTTTAAATTCATATGTTTAAGTTAAGTTTTTTTTCCCATAAAGTTTCTAATAGAGGAAAACCTCTAGTCCGGGGGAGTTGTCTGCGCCATTCACATTATTTATCCGCATTTTTATTAATATCTATTTATCTTATTTGGAAATCACAAAACGCATACTTGCAACACTATACACGCTATACTCTTCTCTCATTGGTCAAAATGAAGGATCAGACGTTCATTCAAATCCCTTCCTCCGCATCCTTCCTACCACCCAACAGTCCTACCTCAGCGTCAATAACAAGCGCACGTGAAATTGCCCTGCGCCCGCGCTTCCGCGACCGCCATTAAAAAGACTCAAAATTCAAGCTAGAAACTGTGTATAGAAATGTGTGTGTGATCCTCCTCATATCATCTTGTGACACTTGGTGGTTTTTCGCTGAATCAACGTGCTCCAGAAAGCTGTGCTATCGAAGACATTACGCTTTTCCCTTACCCTAAAACCGTGAGTACCATATTTCCATCCACTAACAATATTAGTTTACATAAATAGGTGTCTGGTTTTGATGTTCAACTCAAGTCTAAAATTAATTAAACCAGACCAGGCTTTGACCGTAATAACGTAATTCTGGGCGACGTCACTAGTTAAGGTCTCCGGGGGTTGGAATAACCAGCTTAGCATTTAGAGGGTTATGCTCCAGTCTTGGTTGTCTTCGTGTTTAATTTTGTTATTGTAGTGTTAAACTAACTGTAACCTGGAGCTGTGAGCGTAAATATACTTAACATAGGGGAAATGCTCGTACATGAATGTGGAATTGTTTTGGCCAGGTATTGCATTTATACTGGTCGAATTTGAAAGTTTTTATAAGGCTTGGCGGGATGTGATGTGATAAAAATACTATGTAATCCTAATTTTAAGTGTATCTCATGTTTACTTTGAATTTTTTGTCAATGTGTTTGTCCTGTTGTGAAATCAATAAATACTTTTTCTTTCTTTCTTTCTTTCTATGTGAACTAAATGTACCCCACTAAAGTACTCACTGGTCACTACCTACCTGAGAGGACTGTTAAAGATCTAGAAATGACATCCAGGATTATCGGCGTAACGTGCTTTCCGAGGCACAGAGGAAACTGGGTGTGTGAAATGGGTGGTCACATCTCCACAGACCAACCTAGGCACGATTAATCGATTTGAGATTTCAAGATAATCCGACCGGCTGTTTTTAAGCTATTGCATAGCTTCTATCGCGGGCCTTGAGCGTGGAGAGCGAATCCAGAAATTCCGTAACGAAATCAACCAGGTTGCTATGGTTGCGGAAAATAACAAGGTAGTCAACTGAGGTTGTCAAATTAAATAATTGATAAAAAATGCTATGCAATAGCTTTACCGCGGCAGTCTCCGAGTGCCACATTTAGTTTTTATTTTACCACAAGCTCCTCCTTTATCTCGTTGGTCTAGTGGTCGACTGCTGCGCATGAGATCCTGGGATCGATTCCCGGATCAGGCAGTGTTATTGGGTTTTTGCAACCACGGAGACTCGATTAGTGCACGACGGCAATAGGCTGAACCCATAATACCAATATGTACTCTATACCATATATGTTGCATGTAGCAACACACTATCCCAAAAATCCGTCAAAACAAGAAAAACACGAAAACACACCACTTGATAAAACCGTATTCTCCCGAACTACTATAAGCCGGGCTTACACCGATACTTTTTGTAACCCAACACGAGTCTTAACCCAAACGTGTTGATTTAGGCCAGCAAACCGTGAAATAAGCAAGTTTTTCTGATACTTTGATTTTCGGATTAAACGTAGTAATGGAAGTTTTTTTATTGTTGTTGTTGTGTTGTTGTTATTTGACACATCTTTTCACGTATTGGAATGAGGTGATTGCTAAAGGAGTCCTTTAAAGAGTTTCTTTGGGTACCTAATACTTTTGTTAAAGCTGTGTTTAGCTGTGAAATAAAAGAGATAATGGTGTCTACCACGCATTATTCCCGGAGGCATAGGTGTACCTTAAAGCACCTATAAAGTTATTTTGCTGAGCCCTAACAGGGTCCACTCACTAGGTCTAAGCCTAGCGTGTAACTATGCTGTGTACATTGTGCATTAAATAAATAAATATTTCAATCTTTTTTGTACTAAGAAAGTTCTTTCATAGTTAATTACTAAAAGTTACGAGGTGTATTTTTGTAACGACTAGTGAGAAAACAATGAAGAGTAATGTAGTAGTTAAAGTCAACATACAAGTTGACTATAATAAAAAAAATAAAAAAAATAAAAAATAATAATATTCCACAACTATCACACAACGCCATCTAGTCCTAAGCTAAGCAGAGCTTGTGTTATGGGTACTAGACAACTGATAAACATACTTATATATTTCTAAATACATACATATTATAGATAAATTACACCCAGACACAGAACAAATGATCGTGCTCATCACACAAACATTTGTCCTGGGTGGGAATCGAACCCACGACCTCCGGCATAGCAGTTAGGGTCACTAACCACTAGACCAACAGGCCCGAAACTATGAAAGAAAAGAAAAGTTTTAGAAAGAAAAAAAAACTATTTAATTATTCTGTACCGTATGTGTTAGGTTCTAAAACAATTTAATCAATCAAACTAGGCTTTGAGCTAATATTGACTTCTAGTCCGAACTGAAAAAGTTACCTGCGAAGTAAAATGTCCTTTTCTATTAGGTAAGTTCAGATTTGTTGCCTTTTCAGTAGCAATTATTTTCGGTAATTCAGCATTAATAAAACATTAAAATTTAGATAAAAATTAAACTACAACACGAATATACCTAGCTTTATTGAAATAAAATTCAAATTCAAATGCAATACAACTACATTACAATAGAATCAATGTAACGATCAACTCGATCAAAATAGAATTTTGACTATAACAAATAACTGTTAGTTTTATTAGTGAAAATCGGTCCTTTGTTTTACTAAACACTTTTTTTTTTTTTTTTTTTAGCCTATATTGTCCCACTGCTGGGCAAAAGCCTCCCCCTAAACACTTACACCAAACTAATCAATATCCAATTAAAAGCCCAATTAAACAGAAGAAACTACCCCCACTCCCCAAATTAATAAAACACCTTCCCAATTCACACAAACCTAACCCTAGCATGTGCAAAATGACATGTCTTCGTCGCGAAAGGGTTAACGGACCTGTCAGCCGTGAGTTGGGCTCACACCTGTCCCCTACGGCTTCAGGATAGGGTTACGGGATCGCACTTGACAGTCTTCGAGGCAGTCTGTGGCGGCAGACGGACGGTTAAGTTGCTATGTAGTCTATGTAGGCAGTGCCCAGTGTTATTTGACCCCTCGTGTAAAGAAGAGGTGTGAGAGGTGGGATCAGGTAATGTTGGCAACTGACTCTACTTACCTTGGGTAGCATTTGTAGGGTTAAAGTGATTAGAGCGTTGTGTGCAGTTTGT
Organism: Diarsia mendica; assembly: GCA_949316265.1. NCBI lineage: Eukaryota > Metazoa > Arthropoda > Insecta > Lepidoptera > Noctuidae > Diarsia > Diarsia mendica. The sequence continues at coordinate 4,931,034 of OX438912.1, read as the reverse complement.
TGATTAAAGGAATTTTAAATGATGTTTTTGTATGATTCTACGGTAATGTATTACCGAGATATACCTACCTAATACAGGATCCTTACGTCGCGCGTCGCTGCGCCTGACAAGTTCCATAAATATGTGATTTTTGTAATGTTTTGGGAAACAAAAATGAAAAATGCACAAATGGTTTATATAATAGGTATCAGTCGCCATCAGATATATTGTAGCAGACAAGGTGACCAAATACTTCTGAACAATTTAAAATGTCAATAAGATCCATACACTACAAGTTACCATAAATATCTGAACATTCATTACTTCATTTAACACGTTGAACGCCGCTTAAATTGTTCAGTCTTTACGTTTGGGCCGCGGGGGACACCGTATGGTCGACACACAATAGTTCCGTTGGGGCCACGGGGGACAACATGTGACCGCGAGTCAGAGGAGATTTTGAGCATCTCTATTGGGCCGTCGGGCATAGATATGAAGCTAATATGTATTCGACGTGACCCCCACGGCCCTGTAGACAAATAGATTGTGTTTGGTTTTTAGTAAAAAATATAACTTAGAAAAATATGACCAATAATATCGGCACAAGACTTGTTTTGAAAGTTCTAAAGGAAAAAGTGTGTATCATGATGTATTATTTTATATTTTTTGATGAAATTACTATTTAATAGGTGTTGTGAAATACTGCATACTGTTACGTTTACTTAACACGTTAAGGTGAAAGCGCCACGGTAACCCGCGAAATGCAAATTCTCTAAGGTTTTTACGATTTGAAGGTTGTTTGTTGACGAAAATCTGTTACATTATTACAATCCACGCGTAAATATTGTTACATTATTACAATCATTTGAATCACTACTAATGCAGTTTCTAACAACAGGTGTTACCCACCTGCTCCATAAGTCAGGTAGTCCTGCGAGGCCCCCATCACGTTACCAAATTATAGACGGATCACGGTGTTTGTCGTTGGTCTAGCTAGAAACTTCTTACATTTATTTTGAGAGCAAAAAAATCTATATCTGCCTCAAAATAGACGTAAGAACGGGTCCTGTAGTACTAAGAAGCTATTCGTCATCGACATGGTCTTTAGCTATCAGGATCGTCGATCCCGAAAGGGTTTGTCGACATGTTAGACAGATAGATACGACTATACGCGCTATCTCGGTTATTGGGCAATGGAAGACGGTCCTCCAATTTCCAGTATGTTGATAAAACCGTGGGAACGACAGTCTGAATCCACTTTGGTTCTGTCTAGCTCTAAATTATCTCAGGGTCAGAGCCCATTGCTGGAGGATTCGTATCATTCCCAGTATAACCACTAGTTCTACTGAACAATCCTAAAGTAGAAGTTATTCCCACTAGTCCTACGATGGTAGTACATAATCGTAGAACTAGTGAATGCATAAAGTGACATTTTCTACTGGTTGTTCGTCGGTGTACTCGGCGTGGACCATGAGGTTTCTGTCACGAAAACCCTGTGGTCCTATGTTCTCATAGTACTACGTTTTGGCGTAGCTCATACAATCAAACGGTGCCAAACTTGAATCAGTGCGAATTGACCGCGCTTTGGATTTGCTAGCAGTGCCTATATTGCCACGAATAGTCTCAGGTTACTGTAAGACCGTATACTCGAAGATTACGTAGTAAAAAATGGGCAAGAAGGCCAGAAACTAAGAAGGTCACGACTCAGGACACGAGCGGGAATGACCGACACCCTGACCCCCACGGCCCCCGCCAACGAAAAATGCGATTTCTTTCCGCGCGGGCCTTGGGGGGCAACTATTGAGTGACAGTAGTATTTCGGTAGAATAAAGTCACAAATTAATTTTCTTCGATTTAATTCATGTGATTTGGCACATTTTCTAGCCAATAAAGCAATAAAAACTTATATGTAAAATATTACAATCGGGTACTTTTAACCTGGCTCCTTTTACCAAACAGGCGTGGCCCACATGTTGTCCCCCATGGCGTTCAACGTGTTAATATCTGAGCAGATGCTTGTCAATAATTTCTATACAAACAACTAACCAAAAATATCTGAACACTTACTTACTCTTTAAACCTAGATTTTTTTGTCACCAACTTTAAGAAACTGATTTTTCTTCTAAAGTTATTTTTCACTTGAACTCGGTTTTATTGAACACCAAATGACTGTTCTAGGTCTAAAGAGTAAGTAAGTTAGTGTTCAGATATTTTTGGTAAGTTGTTTGTATAGAAATTATTGACAAGCATCTGCTCAGATATTAATGAAGTAATGAATGTAAGTACTTTCCTCTCGCAGGTCTGCTGGAAGAAATTTCTTTTTGAAATAAGCAGTACCTTTGTGCTCTTCTATTTGTTATGTTTTTATCCATTTTTTTTGTATTTTGTGTGTGCATAAATAAATAAATAAATAAATAAGAAAAACGTGGTGTCGCAGCCGGCTATTGCTGCATCAATATTTGTCGCAATTACTAGATTAACCTACCCAGTGGAACACAATTATTGCTGAACATTTTTTTATTCTTGCTGGCCACTAGTAACGTCTTAATTTAATTAATTTACTGTTAAAACACTTTGATATTGGCTAAAAACCCCAATATTTAGCCGACCATGTAAATCGTTTATTTTTTTCTATTTTGTATTAATTCAATTAAGCCACTGAATGACAAACTTAGACAAAGAATTTACAGAAGAAGAGTTTACTAAGAATTTTAGTTGCAGCTGCCCATTTACAAAATTAGATTCATACGAAGAAGAATGGATAAGAAACTTCATCGTTACTCTTTAAAAAATGTTCAAAAGCTATTTAAAACTATAATGTATTTAGATATAGGATTAGGTACGTCATCTAGAAGTGGCATCGTCTTTCCATAGTATAAAACTAAGTCACTCCCGCTGTTTGTACGCTTAGATCTTTTAAACTGCGCAACGGATTTTAATGCAGTTTTCAGCAATAGATAGAGCGATTCAAGAGGAAGGTTTAAATTTAAGTATGTATTATCGAGTTGCTAGTAACCTACAAACGTGCGTACCTTCCACCACAAAACCGCCACCAATGCGTAGAACACTCACCTGAGATTATAATCCAGTTCGCTAATCACGCATGTTATCTTAAGGTGACGTCAAGTGACGCCTAGTGACGTATCTAGGCAAGTGCACGCGTGCAGTGAACGCAAGTGTCACAACACATCAGAACTGCTAGACCTACATGTGCATCGGCGTGTGTGTTACAGTTAAAACTGTTTATCGGTGAAAACTATCAAAACCCCTTTTATTTGTAGGTTGGGAAATCTTCAAATGACTCCTCCCGCTCTATGCGGACCGGAAGGGAGTGTCAGACTTCTACTGACTAAAAACTAGCACTCAGCCCTGGGTCAGTCAAAACGTCAGTAAAAATATTTTATAGAGAAAACGCATTTTAACTGAAGTTAAAACGTGTTTTCTCTATAAAATATTTTAGCAGGAGGTTAACCAAGCGGTCACAAAAAAAACCTAACAACCTAATTAGTTTCGTAATGACATATTATTATGTTGTTACGAAATGAATAGACAAATTAAACAGAAACCACCTAGTAAGGTTGTAAGTAAATGTGAGTTATAAATTCAATAGTTTTAACCGGTCAAAAGTAGTTTAGACTGATTAACAGTTATGACTGTAACATGTACAATTGTATATGCGGTACGCTCGCGATGTCAACATCGCATCGTACCAATTTGTATAGAAAATTGGCTCATTATAATAGCCGTTTTCTTTTTAGAGTTCCGTGGTGTGTGAAAAGTGGCACGTGTTGTATTGTTTTTTTGTGTTTGTTTGTCTATGTGTGTGTCACGGGTGGTTTTTGCGGGAATACTTTTTGACGTTTGAGATATAGTGAAACAGTCTGTACGACACTTGAAGAAATTATTTAAATTAATAATCTGCCAGGAGACGCGGTAGACCTCGCAGTAGTTGGCAAGCTCGACAGAACCAACGACCACTGGTTCACATTAGCCCAGGATCTAAATATTTGAAGGTCATGAATGTAGTGGGATCAGTGGGATGACACAGGCTTACAGTAATAGTAATAATCTGCTCTAAGCAAAAAGGACACGCAAATTTTCCCCTTTATTTCTTCTCATGCCTTGAGTTTTCAAAACTTTTAATACAATTACTTACTAGTTGCAGTTAGCACCAATAAGATCAATAATTTCAAAAAAACACGGAATCATGGCAAAAATATTGCAGCAACAAATAAAAATAAACAATACGAAAAATAACTTTTCATAACCAAAAAACGAAACGAAACTGTCGAAAAATACCGTTTCGTTACAACAAACGATTTTGCCCTCCACCGCTCTTGCATGGCATTTGTAAGTGAATACAATTCGTTTCGTCACTCAGTCACTAGTCACTGGCCATCTCTTGATTACTACTCTGTTAATTGGGACAGTCTGTGAGAATATTGTGATTGAAATATTTCAAGGTTTTTTTGTTATGGAAAATCGTGAGTTTAGGAACTACTGAGCATGATGTACCTACTGGGTTTGATTCCCGGCCAGGCAAGGTGCTATTGGGTTTTTCCGTTAAAAATTTCTCAGTAGCAGCTATGAGGACTAGATCTGTGCCAGGTTCTTGGCAATGGGTTCGCTTTCCATCAGGCGTGATCAAGGTCAAGGCCAGGTCTACTTTGAAATAAAAAAAGATAGGCTAGCCCTCCTATTACATGGGACTTAAACATAGGAGAGTAGCGGTGGCCCAGTGGTGTCGGCCCCGACTTACGAACAGTAGGTCGTGGGTTCGAACCCAGGCAGGCGCATTACTTTGTGTAAGTTATTTCATCACCGCTGCTCTCAAAACGGTGAAGGAAAACATCGTGAGGAAACCGGCATGTCTTAGAACCAAAAAATTCGAAGACATGTGACATCTGCCAATCCGCACTGGGCCCGCGTGGTTGATTATAGCCCATCCCTCTCCTAGAGAGGAGGCCTGAGTCCCGCACGTGGGAACATTATAGGCTGATGATGAAACATAGGTAACTAGCGAAATTTTGGTGCTCCATTAGGTAACACTTTCTTCATAAATTGTTATTAGATAGAGGAGAATCTCAAAATTTACCAAGTTTCGAGTTCCATTTATGCAAGCATACAATATCATCCGCCAATCAACAGCAGGTGAGGTGAAGGTCAAACGCGAGCGAATCCAACAACACAGGAAAGTACCAAAAAAAGTATACCATGTGTAGGAAGCTGCTTGAGTTTAAGAAAAAATCTGTGTCATTTTCAAGGACATATTTAACGCAACAAGGTGCGTACACATTGGTCCTGATTATTAAAATTACTAAAAAAAATATTAAAATCTAACTTTGAGTCACATAAATCCAGACTCCGTGGCTGCTATTGAGAAATTACTTAGGAAAAACTCAATAAGACTTTGTCCGACCGAGAAATCAAATCCAGGACCTATTGTTCAGAAACCGCGCTTAGATTCGCGGGCTTATTCTACTGAGGATCGGCGCAACACGTTTTGTTCTTTTAGTCTCCCTATCAAATGCCACGGTATCATTTATCCCGCAAATTGTGTATGCTAGCTTTAAAATCACTATAATTTCTGATTCCTTCACTAAACTAAGATCAAAGACCTCCACAACAACTTACTTTTTCGTACACAAACAATCTTCCAGGTCCAGGTAATCGATCTGACGACCTCGTCCTTCATTGTCAGCCACTCAGCCACTCAGCGATCGACCGGCTTTTTGTAACGGATGCCTCGCACTTACGAGATTAATTCACACTCAACTGAAGATGGATATGTTGTGACAATTGTTATCCTTTGTGAGATCATCTTGGAGATCATCTCGCTACGTGGTTGGTAGTGGTGGTTATTTTATTATGAGACTAGCTGTTGCTCGCAGCTTCACTTCCGCAACGCACGGAAATTAGCCAAGGCAACATTTTGATATAACACTCAGGGATAAAGTAGCTTCCCGTTTGTGAAAAAAAAAATCGGAATCGAAAAAGTAGTTCCGGAGATTACCCCCTACAAGCAAACTTACAAACAATACTTCTTTATTATATTGGCATTATAGGCGTCATGCTTCTGTCTTTATCATTAACTAGCAATTCGCCCGCGACTTCGTCCGCGTGTAAATTATGTAACTAACCTTCCTCGAGAACAACTCTATTCATTAGTGAAAACAGCATGAAAATCGCTGCACTAGTTTTTGAGTTTATCGCAAACAGACAGACGCGGTATAGGACCTTGTTTTAAAACATGTAGTGATAAGATCTATTAGACGGTAGACCAAAGCTCCTCATTACCTATTACTATTTGTCTGCAGAAGCTAAAAGAAAAACCTACCTTCCTTTGAAAACCAAATTACTAGCGACATTTATCGACTTGTTTTGCCAAAAGGCTTCAAAACAAACATTCTTAATATACGAAGTTAATTTTTATGTTGATAGGGACATAAAGAAAGGAACGTTCATCAGCTTAAATACAGACAACTAGCTTTTGCACGCGGTTTTGCCCGCACGCACGCAGGCTGAAAATTTTTCAACATCCACGGGATCAATAGTAGCCTATCATTTTACGCAGGTTACGGTACGTGTGGTCTATCCTTCTGATAACATTTATCTAAATATGTTTACCTATTATGGCGTGAACATAACATAGCATCGTGCTCGTAATTCCCGAAGGGTTTGGAAGAATTTTATAATAGTTCGAAAAACCTAATTCTAATTTCGCCTATTGCCTTGGGCACAAGTTCAGACTCTGTGGTAGCTGATGAGAACTTCTTGATGGCAAAACCCAATACGACTTTGCCCGACCCGGGAATCGAAACCACGACCTCATGCTCAGCAGACGCGCTTATGAATAACAGACATGGTATACCTTCGCTTTCCTTTAAATGGAAGTATAAATGTTTTAACTACGTAAATGTTTTGTTTTGTGAAGAAAATGAATTCTGGCAAATAAATAACTTATTCTTAGTAACATTTAGGGTTACCAAAAGGGCTTTTAAGTCTATTACTGAGTATCACAACTCAGAATTTATTATGTAGAAGACGTTAAGTGCTTACATAATACCTGTAATGTTATATTCTTAGAACATAACGTGTGCCTAAAGATTTTTACTCGGTTGAGGATTTTGTGATTTTTGAACTGCTTACTTATTATTATGTTCTCTTTTTAGAATTTAGTTGTAGGTGAGATGTTTTTTTTTTTTCTTTATTGTTTTATTAGGGGGTTTTTATCCACACGGATACGTCAACCCCATTGTATCTTAAACTACATATCGTACATTAAATGGAATACAGAGAAATATAAAACTACTATGAAAATAATTAGGTATTCACCACAGCCAAACTACAGAGTTGCTTTGCTAAATTCGATTTGGGACTTGACAAAATTGTTTGAATTAAACCTATGTCCAATATGTTCAAGGAGTGCTCTCTTTCTAATTCTTCTCTCTCTTTCTTATTTCTGACACATTCCATCAGCAGATGTTGTACGTCCTCAATTTTGTTACAAGTAATACAGTTTGGTGATTCGACTTTTTTCATCAAGAACGCAAACTTCGCCGATGGATAGTGCCCAGATCGAAGTCTTAAAGCCAGCTTTACAAATTTCCTACTTACTCTGCCATCATCAAACCAAAGGTAACGAGGAGGCTGATGCTGAATGGTCTTATACCAAATTCCTTTTGTTTCAGATTTTTCGTTAAAATATGTTTTCCAAATCTCATAACATTTAATTTTGAATTTAGGGATCAAATCAGAGTAGTCCGGCAGAAAATAGGTCTCATTTCCTTCTAATGCTGCTAATTTAGATAATTGATCAGCCTCCTCGTTACCCTTCACCCCAATATGAGCCGGGAAGGTGAGATGTAATTTGGGGGAGTTCGTGGATTGTTCTAGATAATAGCAGCCGCCCGGATAAATGTTCAGGTGAAGCCGCAATTGCCTAGGTTGGTCTGTGGATGGGTTTTCACCAACTATTACTTACCGAGTTTCAGCGTTAGTGGCCAGAATGTCTGACAACCAGTCTTACCAAGGGGTAAGACACTGATCATATTACGTAGAGGTAAGATAGGCAGTCGCTCCATGTAAAAAACCGGCCAAGAGCGTGTCGGGCCACGCTCAGTGTAGGGTTCCGTAGTTTCCCGTCCGTCACAATAAACTCACAAGACGTGTTCCCACTTATGAGTCTAAAGGTGGTTTTTTTTTTTTCAAAATGATTTTCCACCAACCAATGAAACTTGACCTCTGGATTGTATAGGCGCTCATACGATTCAGGGACCAAATTATATTGGTTACCTGCTGTTTCCATCTGTTGTTTCCATCCAAGTTCAAAATGATTTTCCTAGAAAGTCCATAAAAAGTTCTACTTTTCAGATTTTTTTCATATTTTCTAAACGTATGGTTCAAAAGTTAGAGGGGGGAGGACACATTGTTTTTACTTTTGAAGCGATTATTTCCGAAGTTATTGACATTATCAAAAAATGATTTCAGTAAACCCCTATTCATTTTTAAATACCTTTCCAACAATATATCACACGTTAGGGTTGAAATTAAAAAAAAAATCACTTCCCACTTTATACATAGGGGGGCTACCCTAATAAAACATTTTTTTTCAATTTTTATTTTACCACTTTGTCGGCGTGATTAATACACATATTGGTAGGTACCAAATTTCAGCTTTCTAGTGCTAACGGTCACAGAGATTAAGCGATGACGGACGGACGGACGGACGGACAGACATGGCGAAACTATAAGGCCTAAAACACACACAAGCGACGTAAGGCCTAAAACACACACACGCGACGTAAGGCGAAGGCACGGGGCAGGCGCAGCGCAGACGTGGGACAGATACGGCGCAGACGCGATTTGAATTATATCAGAAGAGGCGTGGAACAGGCAAGAAACGTGAATTCAATCGGTTGTTGAAATCTCGCTCCGGTGCAAACCTCACACCGTTTCGTTGTCTGCGCCGCGTCGCTTCAGTATAATTCAAAAACGTCGCCTGCATACATTTTGTATGAAATCGTTTTGAAGCGGCGCATGCCTGCGCCACGCCTGCGCTGCGTCTGCCCCGTGTCTGCGCCTTACGTCGCTTGTGTGTGTTTTAGGCCTAAGGGTTCCTAGTTGACTACGGAACCCTAAAAAACTAAATGTGGCACTCGGAGACTGCCGCGGTAAAGCTATTACATAGCATTTTTTATCAATTATTTAATTTGACAACCTCAGTTGACAACCTTGTTATTTTCCGTAACCATAGCAACCTGGTTGAAAATTTCGTTACGGAATTTCTGGATTCGCTCTCCACGCTCAAGGCCCGCGATAGAAGCTATGCAATAGCTTAAGAGGAAATGCGAGTGCTGTCTCTTTCTACTATCGCTGTCTCTCTCCGTCCTCCTGCCCTCAAATTCGTGCGATAAGGACAACTATAGAAAAAAGTTAGAATTCGAGGTTTGGCTCTCGCCTATTTCCTCCTCCAATAATGAACCAATTTAAAAGATATTTTAGACAATGAATAAGGAGGTTATATACTACGCCGCTATGTTTTTCTTTTTTCGTTAATAGTTGTCAAATTTGTACACTAGGACTCTGTTAACAGCGATCTAAACAAGCAATTTTGAGCATTTTTTGAGGGTTCTAGTGCTTATAAAAATAATTTATCACCAAAAAGGAAAACATAGGGGCATAGAAATAGTTAATATTTATTATTCTGTAAAAAACCATTGCTCTAGGGTCATTAACCAAAAAGAAAACAGGCGAGAGCGTTTGTATGGAGAAAAGACCACTCACGTTTCCTCTTAATACTGGTTTTCAGCTGCATCCAGTTACACTGAAAGCCCCCCCAAAGGCTAAGCAGATGATAATGTATTTTCTGCTTTAGACTACCCGTAACACAGCAACAAAGCAAAACTAGAAAACAATACTAGCAGTTTAGCCAGCGTTTCAAAAATATTTCAATATTAATTCCATTTCAAAATAAAGCTCTCCCGTTTTAGCGACCTCGATTCAGTTTCCACAACAAAAATCTGGAACACGGTAAAAATAGAAAAAAAAACAAAAGAGAAAATCAGAATTTCGGAACACGACAAATAAAACACTATCAAAATTTCAAAACTGGGATTCACGAACTATTATGTCATCCACATACTTCAGGCGTAGTTCAACAAAGCTAAGCTAATCGGGACTCGGTTATAGAAACCGCCAGAATGCCGCGTACCAGCGTACCGTATTGGCGTAGCGTCGTACTGGCATACCGGCTGGCATAGACCGAACGCGGCGAAGCGTGAACTATTGAACCCTGAGGAACGACAGACATGCGACGAATCGGATAACTAAGGAAGAATAAGACAGTAGGACCAGTTTAAGAGACTTCTTGGAGGTTAGGAGTAGTCTATTCACAGGTGTGGTCTATTTAGCGTCCAGAAACGATAGACATGTGGAAAATAAGATTGTAGTAGTTTGACAGTTCTTCTGAGAGTATTGCTGTGGTTTGGCAATGCTAAACCTGAGGATTGGTTTTTACCGAGAGAGCATCATCTATCCTTTAGAAATGGCGGACATGTAATGAGTCTACATAGGGATATCTGCTGGGGTCTCACTAGGGAAGGATGGTAATAGTACCCAGTGCACCAGTTTGGCATCATTTGAGAGTAGGTGTGGTTAGGCTATGGTTTGACAGCGGCAATATGGCTGACAGTTGCTTTGTCTCTCAAGAATATTTCTGCACATGCAACAATTGTGCATATTTTATACAGATACTCCCACGTTACCCATATCTATACCAAAGTCTATCCATACCAAAAGTTTAAACAAATAGCGGGCGATTGATCTTATTGGACTAGCAGATATAGTACAGAAAGCAGATTTCTTGGGCGCTGTACTTCTGCACCAATTCTATCTATTGACCAAATCGTTGACTAACTAAATTCCACTTTTTCACAAACAACACTAATTTTCCGTAAAATTGTAAAGAATTTTTTATTTAATTTACCGATTTAAATTCGTCTAGCGTGTATCAATTTGTAATTTAATCTCACAAAGAAGGTGCGAACATGGTGCGAACAGAGATATTTAAAACATACAATTTTGCTTGTGACAGATTATTTTCGAGCCTAAAAAAGGTTATTTATGGTGATGTGTTTGGAACATTAGTTGACACAAAGTTTAATAATGTTTCCACTGTAAATGGCAGATATTATCTCAGATAGCGGGTCTGTGGATGGTGAGTAATGGGCTAGCTCGCCGTCCGTCCGTCTTATGACAACGACAGGTCGTGTCGACGGCGCGTTCGTGTTCCACGCGTGCCTCAAAGAGATGTCTGCAACATGGAAGTGTCATTCAAGGGCCGCGGCCTCGGCACAAGAGCTAAGAAGGAACATGGGCGGTTTTTAGTCAGTAGAAGTCTGACACTCCCTACCAGGAGGTGTCATTTGATGATTTCCTACCCCGCCCAAAAAAAAAGATATCTCAGATAATTATATTCTTCGGCCTTTATCCTAATTTATTTGAGGTTGGCAGCATGTTTACTTCTTCCATATTTTCCCTTTACTCGTCATCTCAGCAGTCACCTCCTCTCTTGCCATATCATCCTTCACACAGTCCATCCATCATTTGTTTTTTTTTAATGTTTTGTTCCGTGCGGGGATCGGTCACGCGACGGTCACACGGTCTTAAAACTGTCTACATTCTTAAGTTAAAGGTAGATCATAACCTCCTTTTTTGAGGTCGATTAAAATAAATTTAGATAGCAATATTCCTCAGGATAGTCTGGCTAAGCAGAAGTCAGCCTCATAGGTTGACCAGAGACACTGCCATTAAAAAAAAGCTATTTGTTTTAGCATAAAATTAAAGAGTAATTAATATCATTAAGCATACCTACCTCAGGCTTTTTAGTACTTATTAATGTTTTTAAATTCTTGAAACGATGTTTTAAAAATCCACAGTAGTAATAAAACCAATAATTACCAGTTTTATCTCGTTCATAAAACTTATATTAATTGCTTTTTGAGCTGCGTATGATTCCATAAAACTGAATGGCTTACCTGAAAACAAAGAAAAATAACTTTTTCACTCCTCTTGCTCAAAAAGAACGTCATAATAGCATACCAGAGCGGGCCTAAAATTGCATATATTGCCCTAGGGCTAAAAGTAAATCTCGTACGACAACTTGTTCAGCCAGCTGGTGCGTGATTTAGTTTCAAGAAAAAAATAAAAAATAAAATGGAACTAAACGCACTGAATGCCGAACTCTTTGGTAGAATGTGTGCGTTGCATTGCAGCTACAGAAGAAATAAAAAAAGGCTATGGCACGAAATTTTTGGAATTGTATTATTAAATTGAATTTAATTTTTTTAATACAATAAACTTATATTGAACATGGTTATTTTATTTTCTCGCAATCGTAGTGAAAAGTACAGTGTAACACACGGCGCTAAAATTCCATTATAACTCGGTTCCTATTTACTACCTCGCTAAAGCTCGGTAGTAAAACTACCTCGTATATAATGGGTCATTTTAGGCCCTTGTATTACAATGTACTATTAGTACTCATATTTTATTTAAGAATGCACAGAACAGTATAGAACTAAATATTATTAATTTAATGTTAATTAGTAGTATTATGTTCAATAAAACAAGTATTAAGTAACATTTGTTTTATTCTTAGCAAGCACTAGGTAGTACTGTACTGGATTTACAAATGCAAGTGTGGGGTACTTATAAATACCTTATTTGTCAAGAAGGTTTTCAAATACCTACATAATTGATACATAACATACCTTTCCCCCAAGTATGCACAACAATTATATAAACCAAAAGTGTACAACACCATTAAATATATAAACTATAAATCAACTAGCTCTTGTAGCAATTAACATTAACTTAATGAAAACAGAAGAAAATCAATATTGAATTACAGAAACTGATACCTAATACTAGCAGTTACAGAATGAAGTTGTTATCACTGGGCCTGGTATAAGGTGACTTGGGATACGAGCATAATTTGGGTTTTAACTTGCCACCGGCATAGCTGGCTTCTGCTCCGCTAGGTATTCCTAACATTTCAGCCCATTCTTCCGAGCTAGGTATCTGTATTACTTGCTCACTTCCTTGGCTGTCCTCTATATCTCCTGTCTCTTCTTGTTCCTGGCTGTCTGTCTGGTATTCCCTGCCATAAGCAGTATTCCTCTCTTCCTCTTCCTCTTCAGAAACGTCATTCACTGATTTTTTCTTCAAAATTTGGTCAATATGCCTATTGACAACATCGCCGTCTTCAGTTGTTACTTTGTAACTTGATGGACCGTCTTTACTTGTCACTGTGCCTGATAACCAACGTGGTCCTCTACCGTAGTTTCTATACATAACACTCTGACCAACATTGGTATCCCTATGTTTCCTCAGACTATTGTTAACGATTTGCTGTTCAACTTGCTCATGTTGTTTATTGTAAGGCTGGATAGTATCGAGTAAGGTCCGTAGTCGTCTGTTCATCAATAATTCAGCTGGGCTTTTCCCTGTCCCAGCACATGGCGTCGCTCTTAATCCTAACAACATATTAGGCATCCTAATATCCCATGGTAGTTGGTCCATTTTACGTAGCTTGTCTTTTACAGTTTGTACCATGCGCTCCGCTAAACCATTCGTTGCAGGGTGGTATGGCGCTGTGGTAATGTGTTTTATTTTATTGGAATCTAAGAATCGTTTCATTTCAGATGAGACAAACGGTGTACCATTGTCAGAGACCAATGTCTCACATAACCCATGTGTAGCAAACATCATTCTTAAATGTTTGATAACTGTTTCTGTAGTCATATTATTAACGATGAACACCTCAGGCCATCGAGAATATGCATCGACTATAATTAAAAAAACTTTATTTTGATAAGGTCCCGCAAAGTCAACGTTTATGCGAGACCATGGTCTCGTGGGTACAACCCACTCATAGCTGGTCCTTGGTGGCATGTGTCGACTCTCGAGACATTTATTGCAGTTGCTGACCATTGACTCGATATCTTCATTCAATTGAGGCCACCACACGTAGCTCCTGGCCAAAGCTTTTGTTTGTACAATACCGCTATGTGATTTGTGTAACGTGCGTAAAACTTCACTACGTAGTGACGGTGGCACCACTACGCGACAACCTAGAAGAATACAGCCTTCGTGTATAGAGAGCTCATTCCGATGTAACCAATATATGCGTAGCTCTTCCTCCGTGACTTTTGGAGGCCAACCGCTCAAAATATGATGTATAACTCGCGAAAGTATCTTGTCTTTTTTTGAAAGGCTTTCAATCTGCTGGATGTCGACAGGGAAGTCTTCAGGAGCCTCCGCCATCAATAAAATGTCGCAAAGTTGTTCCTCAGGTTGCTCAGGCACTGGTTGTGGCCAGCGACTGAGACCATCTGCATTTCCTATTTGTTGGCCCGGCTTGTATATTATGTTATAACTGTGTGAAGTTAGTACAATAGAAATTCTTGTTAACCGTGGTGATATAATATTAGGTATTGGCTTTCTTGGATCAAATATACTGACCAACGGTTTGTGGTCCGTTACTATGGTGAAAGACCTTCCCATTAAGTAGTTATGAAACTTCTGAACCCCAAACATAATCGCCGTCGCTTCTTTATCCAGTTGCGAGTATTTCCGCTCATGTGAATGTAATGTTCTTGAACTCATGGCCACAGGTCGCTCTTGGCCGTCCTCCATAACGTGAGACAATACTGCACCTGCACCATATTCAGAGCTGTCACACGTCAATACCAACGGTTTGTTTAAATCATAGTGTACTAATGTAATATCTGAAGATAGTAATTGTTTCGCCTTGTCGAAACTTTCTTGTTCTAGATCTGTCCATTGCCACTTGTGTGACTTGTCAAGCAACCTATGAAGTGGCTCAAGTATAGTCGCCTTGTGAGGTATGAACCTCTCATAAAAATTGTACAAACCTAAAAATGCCTGCAGCTGCTGGACATTCTTGGGCTCTGGTGTTTTAGTGATGGACTCCACTTTACCGGGCGCTGGATGAATTCCGTCGGCGTCGATGACAAATCCAAGGAACTCTACACTTTCTTTAGCAAATTTGCACTTACTGGCGTTGAGTCGCAATCCAGCTCTCTGTATGCGTGTCAATACCATGTCGAGGCGTCTGCACATATCTGGCAAGGTGTGTCCGCTAATGATGATGTCATCAATAAGAACCGCAACTCCCGGAACACCTGCCAGCAATGCTGTCATCAACCTTTGAAATATTCCTGGACATGCTTTTACGCCGAACGCCAGCCTATGAACAGTGTAGAGACCTTTGCACGTATTCAAGGTCAGCAATTTAGCTGTGTTCTCGTCTACTATTACCTGTGTATATGCACGTTCTAAATCTAATGTGGTGAAATATTTGCCACCAGCAATGATAGCAAACACTTCGTTAGCAGTTGGCATAGGATAAGTATCCGACTCGGTAGCCTGATTTACCGTACTGCGATAATCGCCACACAGACGAATATCCCCCGATTTTTTAACGATAGGTACGACTGGTGTCGCCCATTGAGAAAATGAAACTGGCTTAAGTACCTGTTCTGCCACTAAGCGGTCAATTTCCTTCTCAACCCTGTCTTTAATCGCATACGGAACGGGGCGAGCCTTAAGAAACCTAGGCGTAGCATTTGCCTTTAAATGTATTGTGACCGGATCACCTCGGTAAGTACCTAGACCCTGTTTAAAAACTTCATTATGTTTTTTTAACATTTCGTTGGAAATTGACATATTATTATGTAAATCTAAGACAGCATTAATACATACCTTTATGTTAAGGGCTGAAAACCAATCACGACCAATTAAGTTTGGTCCTAACCCTCTTGCTACTATAACATTCAAAACACACTTAATGTCTCTAAACGTTACTTGCACAGTTGTCTGGCCAAGCACAGATATGGGCGTCGCTGTCCAGGTATGTAGGTTGGCCGGCACGGCGCGAAGAGTGGCGGCATCTCGTGACCGCGCTGATCGTAGCCTCTTCCACGTAGTTTCGTTTACCAGCGAGACTCCAGCACCGGAGTCCACCTGCATCGTCACCGGCATGCCGTCTAGCTCAACAGTCACGTCATAGAAAGGTACTCGTAGTCCTACGCTATCGACGCTGTAAATACCATTCATCTGAATATCTAAGTCGTCATTATGGGTATAATTCACTTGTTTTGTTGACCCTTTTTTCTTAGCAATACATATCTTTTCTATGTGTCCTATTTTCTTGCAGTATCGGCACGTAGCTTTAATAAATCGACATTCTCCTCCGTGGCGGTCGCCACACCGGTAACACAGTCGAGAATTACTGTTAGGCTGTATTGCGTTGATGTCCATAGGCTCATGCTCTGCCGCTGTTGTAGAAGTAGTCGCCGTTATATTGGTCCCCTGTGCGACGTTCCCGGGGGTAGCATTTTGAATCATACGAAAATCTCTACCCGCACTCTCTGACGATAGCATAGCTTGAACAACATCATCATAAGTTAAATTGTCTTTCCTCAAGAGATCGTACTGTAATTTATGGTCGGACAGGCCGCACACGAGTCTGTCGCGTAGCATACGTTCCAAGTTGGAAAAATTGCAATCGGCACTTATTTTTCTGAGCTGCGCTATGTACTCCGCAGCAGATTCACCTTGTTTTTGATCGCGTTTATAAAATTTGTAAGACATTGAAATTTCGTTGGGTTTCGGACTATAATGTTTTGTTAACACTGTTACGATTTCACTGAATGTCACATCACTAGATTTTTTAGGCGTAATTAGCGCCAGAAGGGTATCAAACACTTGAGAACCGCATATTGTATAAAAATTAGCCCTTTTTAATGAGTCCAACACGATGCCATTTGCTTCAAAGCAAAATTTTAGCCTGTCCATGTAATTGTCCCAATTGTCTGTTTGAGCATCAAACTCTTTGTATTTCACTGCTCTGCACTCCATTTTAATCACTTTTAGTCCTCGTCGCCACTATTATGTTCAATAAAACAAGTATTAAGTAACATTTGTTTTATTCTTAGCAAGCACTAGGTAGTACTGTACTGGATTTACAAATGCAAGTGTGGGGTACTTATAAATACCTTATTTGTCAAGAAGGTTTTCAAATACCTACATAATTGATACATAACAAGTAGGCTGCCTCATTGGTCTAGACTAGAGGTCGCCAGCGCGACTGCTATAAGGGACTAGGTTCGATTCTTAGGTCGGGCAAAGTGTTAATGGGTTTTGCCATCGGGAATTTCACAGTAGCAGTCACGGAGTCTGGAATTGTGCCCGGTCGATGGCAATAGGCTCACCCCTATTACATGGGGCTTAAACATAATTAGCGAAATGTGGGAGTACTAACACTTCTGTCTAACCCAGTGAGGATCAAAGGCGTAATGTTATGTTATGTTAATAAGTTGCATATAATTAGTTTAGTTAAATAGTATTTAGTCACGAAAAGTTGAAGGGTACAATGTAATTAATTATTTTAAAAACCTTTTACACGTTCTAAGAAAACGCGATTTAATTATGTTTTGTAAAATTACATTTTGTTTACCTAATGCTTGACGAGTTTTCCAGCTACAAACCGTTTAATTTATTAAATCTAAATTATTTTAAATGCCAAAGTTTGAGAGTGGAGAGAAGGCTGTTTGTGTAATTCTTTCACGTAAAACGACTGAACAGGTTTGGATGAAAATTGGCGCACGGATAGTTTATAACCTAGATAAAGAAATAGTATACCTACTTTTTGTCGCGGTAGTACGATCCTGTAGGACAATTACAGAAGTCTACACGAGCCGAGCCGCAGGCCGACCTAATAAATTCTATCGACAAAAACAATTTCAACTTCACAATTGGTAGGAACCTATTTTAGTATACCATGTACTTACATGGTATACTAAAATAGGTTCCTAACCCATTAACTAACAAAAACATTCTTCTCTTTTTCTACCTAAAAACTGACAAAACCATTCATTTCTTTATTTCAACACAAACACCAGTAATAGAAAACCCTACCTCAATTTGGGTTAAACGTTAGCATTATGGAAACTAACCTTAACTAACCCTCAAGCGCCGTGTCCGGTCGTTAAGACCAGCCATGCATGTTTTCAGACTAACTCACTGTTGCGTGCAAAATTCCATCTTCCCGACTTCGGGGTAGGCTAGACCACGTATTTCGAAATCGGTTTCTCACTAAGGAAATTCCGTATTTCGTTGCTAGTACTTGAAATATTGAATACGGGATTTCCTTGGATAAAATAATATTTTGGTTTGAAAAGTCTTAGAAAATGTTTTCGTTATTGATATTAAAGCATAATTTTGTTTATGTGTCTCAGAATTCCAGTAGGTTGTATAAAATTATGTTATCACCATTTGGTTTGAAAAAGAAATCGATACCTGTTCGTTCAAGATCATGTTTAAGAATCAAGATTCCCGAGGAAAACGAAGCAGCTGATGCATCTGACATTTTCTCGCCAGATCAGCATAAAACCGACATTTCTACGGTTCCTACAAAACATTTAAAATTTTAATCAATATTGCATCCCGTTACTAACTACTAGTTTAGGCAATACATTAAGGAAATTATTCATAAACAAATACTTTATCACGCTGAGATACAGCGAGAGTTGATGGGTTGTGCTATTAACCCGTAGCGAGCGGTGGGGGGCCAGATCGGCCCACTATCTATCCCATTACCATCCGTTACAATTTTATTACCATCTTTTACCATTTGTCGGGTCACAAAAGTTTTATACCAAGTTCTTTTTTCATATAGTTTACAAAATTCATTTGTTTGTTTTGAAATCGGTATAGTTTTTTTTCTTGGGTTCGTCATTCGAGTGTTATGGTCGTTGACGTTATTATAGAATTTCATCTTTATAGCCGAAATGTAGATAAATTGCCCCTACAGTATTTTGTTTAAGTTTTATCAACGCCATAAATGTTTATTTCTTATGTTCTATCGGAATTCGATGTTTTACATAGTTGTGATTCGAGTTTCGAGAATATATGGTTATGGTCAAATCGAAATTAACCGTCGAAGTACTAATCGTTCGATTTTATTTTATTATAACAGTCTCGGTGAAAGGTTTTAGTTTTTATAACCAATTTGCTTCTAGTTTAATTATTAATTTGATAAAATTTTAATTGATTTCTAAAATAATCTTAATAAAGTTCAGTCATTTGGATAAAACAGTTACTTAGCACCATTCTCGGTTATTTTAAAATACCTTTTAGTTATTATTTGTATAGAGAAACATACTTGAGGTTAAAGTCCTATTCTTTTGAAAACCAAACAATAGGAGACAATAATAATGATATTTGCTTTATATCCCTTATCTTATTATAAGAAATATCATACCAAAGAAATAATAGGTCTGGGCTCAAAGTTTATAGATTCTTCAAACAATGATAATAATAGTCGGCAAAGAAAACACCTGAGTTCTTATCAAAAATAAAACATTTCTTTAGCGAAACAGAATCTCATAGATTCTAAAATAAAATAGAAGTTGTGCTGTATTTTTGTTTTTATATCATTACGTAATATCACGCCAGTATTCCCCGAAGGGTTATGCAGAGATGTACCTAGTTATAGTACACCCACATGTCACCAATTTCGCAAAGTCTCATGTAATAGGGGGAACGCTTATTGCCATTTTAGGCCCCCAGATCCATTTTAAATTACCTTTTTACTATTTAGTATTATAGTTTCTCTGTAACAAAACAAACGTATTCGGTTTATATCGGACACGACGACCCATGAACTCACATATTTGTTAATGATTATTCGACGGCAAAGACAGGGTTATGTTTTTTTTTATCACGTGGGAATGTAGTTAGTATTAAAATTACAAAAATTACCGAGCAGAACAAGGACAAATCGTTATGAAAACCGTTGATCAAATTCAAATATAATTCAAAATATCATCGCTCGAGGCTCACCAAAGTTTATTGTCTTCTGATTCAAGAAGTTATAGGTGTTCCATTTGATCCTTTGTGGTAATTTGTAAACGAATATATTTACATAAAATTGTAATAAATAAACAAAAAGACAGATAGAACTATGGCTTTAAATCTTTACAATTGCAAATGGCGTATCTTTTATGACTTTATGACACTTCTAGACTTCTTAAATGGTCTATAACTTTTTTTTTATTTGTAAAGTATCAAGTTGCATTTATGTGGGTACTTTGACATCGCTTACAATTTACAACTTTAGTAAAAAAGTCACAATATATACTGGATATACTTCAAAAGAACATGTAAACATATTAATTTTATTTTCAACGCAGTCCTTTCGTCTCTTTTGCTTTGATTTAGGATAGACAACATGTTTAAAAAAAACAACATGGCTGATCAAAGAAGGGTATAAATAACGCAGTGTTTTGGGCTGTGTATCACAAATTATGTGATTATATGAAGCACACCGATGAGTGGTATAACAAAAGGGCTATTTAGATGAAAAAGATGTTATAATCACTTACTTCCTGAATAATGAAAGAGGGGCTTAATTGATCAGTCATCATGCTAATGTGATATTTTTCCCTTTTAGCTCACGTTGTTGTACAAATATAAGCAGTCGGAACGGTGGTTTTCGTAGGGTTAAGTACATCAGCTGTGCTGATTTCAAGAGGGAATTTGAACAAACGAATAATCGTCGAAGAAGGTGGTAGACCGAGGAAAAGATTACGGGACGCCATGCATGGATGACTTCACATCAACAACCAGGGAAGTGGAAGGAATGAAAGAGGTCCTTTTGGGAACAGTGGCAGGACATTTCAGACGATCAATAAAACAAAGAAATGCTCTTAATGGGAGTGGTTCTGTCAGTATTGGTAGAAAAGAGGACTCTTAATACCTGCTATGGTTTTCAAATACTCTCACACTTTCTTTGCTCTCCAATGACAGCCTAATTTAACCAGTTTACCAAAGCCAGCTGACTCGACCAGATCTTGAATAACAAAATAAAAACTCGTGTCACATAGTTATCAATGGGTACTTAGAAGATATACTGGCCTACAAGATCAATGGTTTTTTTTTTCAACAGAATATCTTTGCCGACAGCAATACTTTAACGCGACGGTACCAACTGGTCAACAGTAGGTAAAATATAATGGTCTAAATGTGTCGGTTCGTCTGTACATTGTACAATAAGTTGCATGGGACAGATGTCAAATGTTTAAACGTTTCATTGAGCAATTTGGATGGTTTGGAGGCAAGACAGACTGGGTACTTTGATTCAAAAGGAACCTAGCTACTATTGGGCCTTTCTAAGTCGAAGTATTTATAGAATTTGTATATTATAGAAAGGCTCGAGCTAGGTTATTGAAAGTTTCCAGCCTGGTCTGGATTTGTGCCCGCTTGATGACAATTTCCTAGCGCTGTTCTCTGAGACATGACTCTGGTACGATAAGATCAGCACGGCTTCTACCGACAAAAATAACGATATTACAACAAAAAGAGTAAAATTTACAACCAGTGTTTTTAAACAAAACGCCTCTCTAAAGCTCTTATTGTTACTTTACCTAACTGCTTAGCTCTCAACGTGATACAAATATGAAAAGTCACATTTTTCCGTCATTTTCAACTGTTGTGCAAAGTAGGCCATACTTTTTACTCTGTAAATAGTTTAATGGCACAAAATTGTAGGGCGTGACGATAACACGCTTAGTTTGTTGCCTCGCCTTCTTGTGAGGGCTGGCACAAATTGTTTAGCTAATTATTCTTTATGAAATCCATTTTTTTGGCCCAGAAAGTTGTTTTTTGTAATGCGAAATGGACCTGCTCTTGACCTCGACTTCGCCTAATGGGAAGCCATGAGGTCTACGATGGAATTGCAATCGATAGAAAGACCAATCCTTATAAATCCTTATTGTACACCAACATTTTATTAATGCTCTTGTATAATATTGCAAAAACTATGATGTCCATTTTGAAGCTTTTATTTAGTGTTGGTGAGTATACTCAGTTACAAGGTCTTCTTTTCAAAGGCTAGCAAATATTTTTCAAAATAACGTTAGAGAAGTATCAAATTAGACAAACAAAACTAAATAAACTCGAATCAATTACAAACTGCATGGCTCCAAACAGTTGGTAAAGAAAAGACAGGATTGTCACCTTACTCTCAGTCAACCTTAACCTTCTAACAGACCAGTACGAAAATAATAATACATCATACTTACTAGAAGCCAAAGGTGAAATTATAACTCACATATTCGTCAACACAAAATAATATTTCTTTGGCAATTCGCGTAACGACCGTGTCGGCACACAGCCCTACATTTAGGCGCGTTTACCTAACAATTTTCACAAAATCGCTAATTATACGCTACACCTAATTCCAACAAAAGGGTGATGACTTATTCTTCGTCACAACACGAACAAAATCCAACTCTAACACTCGCAAAATAAACCATGAAATCGAATAACAAACAAACATCGATTTACTGCGCAAAAAATCAAAACGAATGTGTTCTAAGGGATGTTCAGATGCAACTCATTGTGTCGTGCCAAATAGAATTAAGTGCGTCAGCTCAGCGAGCAATTATGGGCTTAATCCCCGTGTAAATACAGTAGGTTGTCTCTTATACTGGAGATGGATTTAAGGAAGACGTTTGGTAAAATTCCGAGCCTTTGGGACACGGCTCTATTGAGTCCCTGTTTCGTATATCCGCCCTTTTTTCAACGCCAGATGTCTAAAAGCACCGTGCATTGTGCGCAAAACTCGACTCGCTGCCCAATTATATTGTTAATTTTGAAAATATTAAGCATTGAAATATAAAACTGGCTGTACTATAATAAGCCATTATGGCGTATGAAAAGTTTCGCGAACTCTCCTCGGGTGTCGAGTTTCTCTTAATGTGAGGTGTTAAATTAGCACAAAAGATATGCGATTTTGCTCTTTGAATGTTCACGGTTTTAATAAAAAGGGGTCCTTTAATAGCTGGTTAATGAGCGGAGATGTTTGTGTGATTTCGATTTTAACACGGAGTTTGGTACTTATTAAGATTTTTAATGTTTGAGGCAAAATGATTTTAATCATTGAGTCTTTTTTTGAGATGCTAATAAATCAATACTTGATGAGAATATTACATTGCTATTGATTGTACAATTACATTATCAATGTCCCCACAGCTGGGACACATGCCTCCACTTTTTGAAAGGAGGAATGGAACGTACGTAATCTATCTAGCGCAACTAGAGCGTGTCGGTTGATCTCGCATATCTTGCAATTTTTAGTTCTGTGATTTTTTGTTTCTCTCAAATGGATAACGGAATACAGGGTAGAAAATACATTGATTTCTATGTGTACAGTAATCGTGGTAACCGTTTCGGCGTCGATGTTTCACCCTGCATGACGCAACGAAACAGACATGCTGTAAAATATCTTCTGTCAAATAACTATTTTGACAATTGTATGCTTCATCCAACGACCATACAGCCACTAGACGCCTAATACTCAATCTAACGCACGAAACAAATTCTGTCAACTCGCGAGGTGCGGGGGAACGGGGTACTGCATTCTGATTGGCCCTTTCAAGGTCATTGCATTTTTACGGCCACAGGAGTGGTCGAAACTAATGCGAACTTTGTGAGTGACGACGGCTATAAGATTTATAGCCCTAATGTGTTGACAGACATTGGTCGCCTGTTATTAGGCGTCTAGTGGCTGTATGGTCGTTGGCTTCATCAAAGACTTCGACCTGTTGCTTTGCATCGATACAGATAAGTACGCTACCAGCCATAGCAGAAAACACACAAACACAGAAAGATAGCTTATACACCCACAAGGCACATAACAGTAACTTATACACTAACTAGCCTTGCTGGTAGTGTCATAAAGCCAGAGGAACCATGACATAAAAAAAGAATAAGCACCATATTAGCAACTGTAAATGCAGTAGAAGAAAGAGGTAGCGCTATACAAGACCAAGAGCGCCATCTCTTTTTCGCAAATGAAAAATGGTGGCTTATAAATTCCCAATAAAAGTTAGTTTGTCAGTGCATTATCAAGTTTAAAATCTCACTCGTTTAAAACAAATATGATTTGAACGGAAAGGAAATCAATAAAAACCACTTCAGTACATTCTAGGAGTTGTAATTTGATAGCTTTTAGATTAAAGGGCCTTCGGAGGAGGCCTTTTGGCCCGCCTCTTTGAGGTAACTAAGTTTACATCATCCGATACGCGAGTTTCGGGAGCGCTATAGTACAATTTGCAACTGCTACTGGTACACGGACTATTGTTATCCTTTTCTGGAACTCAGAACTGTCATTTGCTAGAACGAGAAACAGTGTGTTGCTGCCGAGTGCATTCCCACCCGCAGGTCAGCTTTGAAAGCAAACGCGTCAGTTTGTGTAAGTTATCTCATCACCCTTGCACTCAAATTGGTCAAATTGGAAAAACATGACAGACATGTTCTAGCATCGGACATTAAAATACAAGTGACATTTACTAACCCGCACTGAGACCGCGTGGTGGATTACAGCCGACCCTCTTAGACAGAAGTCTTGTAGGTATCCCAAATGTGAGAATGTTATTGTTACATGATTATTTTGTACTGATAGTTAATGTCTAGGAATTGCAAAATGTACTGCAGTATAATAAACATTCGTTCGTGATTGGTAGCCAGTGAGTGGGTTGATTTGACTGATTGAACAGAAATCAATTGCAACGTAAATACCAATCTGTGTGTTACCATTGACAGTCAACGTACAAACAGGAACCTACTTTAATTATGTCTGCTGCCGATACATTTATTAACGTGTAACTTGAGGATTATATTGAGACTGTTTCAAGAGGCAACACCCGCACTTTTATTCACAATCAACAAAAATGCCTTTACGAGATTTTTGACAATAATTATTATCAGTGTGTTAATGACATTGTGGCTAGATGATAATCCATTACAAGCAAAATTCAGCCTAACAAGATTGTCTAACCAGACTTCTAACAAGAACAAGATTCTAACAAGCAACCACCCGTACCAACTACAACCGGTTGCACCAACAACTTAAACCGTAAGCCTATCACCGCAAC
Source organism: Diarsia mendica (assembly GCA_949316265.1). Taxonomy (NCBI): domain Eukaryota; kingdom Metazoa; phylum Arthropoda; class Insecta; order Lepidoptera; family Noctuidae; genus Diarsia; species Diarsia mendica. The sequence continues at coordinate 4,906,027 of OX438912.1, read as the reverse complement.
CAATCCAACTGTCACCGAACCTAAACAGGAGTCGCTATTTATCCGTATTTTGATTCGATTAAACTTGAACTAAATTTACTTATAAGGCTACGCAATAGGTAGTTGACAAAAACATCTAATTAGTCCGTCAGATAGATTTCCAAAAAATATTGGACACATTTTTTTTCTTTTTCACGTTTCCAAAAAATTAAGACGATACAGTGGTTCGAAAAGTCGTGCAACGTCACAGTTTGGTCCATTTTTACCAGACTATGACGTCAAAAGCCTCCATGATCTTTGACAAGCTTTATTTACGTAAATTTTTATTAATTTGATAAAACAAAAAACACGTATCCAATATTTTTCAATAATCTAACTGACTTGAATCATATTTTTTTAAGTAAGGAAACATCCCTATTGGGTCGATAGATATATAATTATGACATACCCCAATGAGGTTTCAGTTAAAACAAGCAAATTAATTGAAATTATTGGAATATTAAGTTACCTGTGGTTTTGGGTTATTGGCTGATGAGTTTGGGTAGTGGGTTTAAATATAGCTATTGTGTACAGAGGATTTTATACAGTTGCAGTTTGCACCGGGTTCAGTCGATTGTTACACAGTTTACAGTTTTTAATTAGATTAGTTAAGATGACGATGATAGACTAGGTGTATGAATGAAAAAAACATGTTGGACCGACCACAAATAAATTGGAAAAGGTTGTCTTGTATGGCGTCCTCACCAATTGGCGAGAAGAAGCACACCATTGTAAGAAATAGAAGGAATTGGGGGAGGCCTTCGCCCAGGAGTGGGAAAATACGGGTTTATTTAATAAAAGGACAGGAGAATGATGATGATGTTTGATGGGATACTTTTTTTTGCACATTATTAAGTTAAATGTAAATTAATATAACTATACAAATTAAACTGTCCACCATCAAATAATTCCGCAAAAAAATATTTGATTTCAAATTCTATAAATCCAGTAAATATTGTTAATATTTACTTGATAGTGATCAGTGGACAACAAAAATAACATTTTATTTAAATTAACAAAATGGCCACTTAAAAAAATGGCGGAAAAAGCCACAGACTAAAAAATCCACCACAGATAAAACATAAAAAGCCAATGTACTGAGATATTTCGCGGCCAGCAATATTCACGCCCACACACTAAGGGCCTTGACAGTGAAACGGGTAGCTTTGGAATGAATTACACGATTTTCTTTATTTTACCGCGCTTCTGAAACGCCTTCTGGACATTTTAGCAGGGCGATAGGTACGGGAAAAGGGAAAATTCTGATAAAAATTGGCGCTATTGAAGACGTATTGCGATTTTTATCATTAGATTTTTCACTTAAAACAAGGTATTTGTAACTTTTTCCGGAAGACGTTGCGTTGGAAGCCCTTCCAGTAGGTGAAGCGATGACCTGGTTGGTTGACCTGGAAGGTTGCAGGGTTCCGCAGGCTGCGAAACGCAAGAAACGGGACAATGTGACGACACTTGGGAGAGGTTTATGTCTAGCAGTGGACGTCTTCCGGCCAGTTCCGACTGAAATGATGATGATGTCGTAATCTTGTAAGAGCTGTTAAGAAAAGATGAGGTTTCTGTCAACAACTTTTTTTTTTTTTTTTACTTTTTTTCTGATCTCGTTTTAACGCTGTTTTGTTGACCACAATCGATCGATCTACATAAATAAACTTTAATTATAGGTACACATGTACCGTAAAGGTTCCAACCTAATGCAATTCATAAAGTTAAATAAAAAGCACTCTTGACTTAGGTACTCAAAAACTACAAAGATAAAACTAAAAATTACACTTAAAAATAAGTTAAACAAAGTGTTCACAAAAAGTGAGATAAATTACCGAAATAATTCAGAGGGCATTTTAATAATTGTATTTCTTCAAGAATAAGTGCATACTCATTTATTTGTATTCCACAATAGGCATCAAAAGTGTCTAAAAGGCGTTAAAGCTTAGAACAATCATATAACCACATTGTAACTTTCAATTATAATAACAGAGTTTCAACGACTTTTACTTTGTAATTTTCTTGACATTGAACCACTGTTTTGTGGTTATACTGTGACATGAATGAGACACTCGTGGTTAAAATAATAACTGCCGCAAGGGTCGATCTTCAAGGTTCAAGCTTTGCTTGTCAAGGTCGGTCGGTGGATGCGTGAGTCTGCGTGACCCCCCGTGTCTCAAAAAGCACGTTATGACATTGGTCCTGGCTGTTATTTGTGAATCTTTGACCTTTGTTACCGGTAGTCTTGCGAGGCTTCCAGACCAACGGGTCCACCGTTGGTCTGGAAGCCTCGCAAGACTAACTAAACTCTAAGAGCAACCTTATGGAAGGGCCCGCAAGGAAAAAGAAGCAGAGGCAGACCTGTAACACGGTGGGAGGACGAGATTACCAAAACAGCTGGCTCAAATTGGAGTCAAATAGCAAAGGACAGAGACACTTGGACAGCTTTGGAGGAGGCCTTTACCCAATCTGGGGTCCTTGCAAAAGAAGATAACTAACAAAACTAACAACCTATATATAATACAGGAAACTAACCCACTAACACATTCCAACTAGAAATTAAGTTTAATCACTGTAATAGAAGCAAGGAATAAACAGGCTTTTTTATTTTTATTTTATTTTATTTACCGGTAGTCTCAGTGGTCAGAAAGTTTCAACCAGTCTTCCCAAGTGGGTGGTGGAGGTCAGATAGGCTGTCGCTTCATATTAAATACTGGTACAGCTGCATCTGATTGGACTGGAAGTCAACTTCCACATAGGTGGGAAAAGGCTACGTAGGTATATGACAGCACATCCTTTATAAAATTTCCTAAGACAGGATTAAACAATCTTACCAGTGACAATGAGTATTGAAAGCCAACTCCATCATCAGCAGTTGGAAAAATATCAGAAAGAAGAAGAAAATAAACCCTCAAGCAAAAACCACAGCGTAAAGAACCGTAAAGAATAAAAACCTAGTCCACCAATAAAATTCTATCAAACATTAATTCTGAGAATAACACTTTTATCTAGAAAAGCGCTTTATCAGATGATAGCGCAGTTTTTAAACTAAAATTACTGAAGTTTCTTTATTTACTACGCGACATATATTTTATGGCTTGCACTTATACTTGCTCCTTTTTTTACTCGGCGTGATAATATGAGGTCCATTGCAAGTTCTATGAGGAAAATGAAGAAGAATAAATAACAGTAATTTTAGTAGCATTTTCTCTTTGTATTTTCGTATGATAACAACTATATTTTTCCTTGTAGTAACCGCAATTTTGTTGTATGTATTATAAGTAATATGGTTTCCTGCTTTTTGAATGAAAATATGCTTTTTTCTCCTCTTGAGTGTGAAGACGGAGAGGAATACTTTAAGATGAACACCAGCAACATCTTCTATTCTCGGTCTATTTATAACCAGACATCTAGTTGCTTCCAACTGCGTCGTTGGTCTAATGGTCGAGGTCCTGGTTCGATTCTCAGTTTGAGCAATTTGTGATTGGGTTTTTCATCAGTCATTCCTCAGTAGCAACCACCCAGTCTGTATTTGTGCCCGATTGATAGCAATAGGCTCATCCTAAATCATCTATTAAATGGAACATAACCGTCGAAATGAGGGTGTATTATTAGCTTCACCTCTGCCTTGCCCTACGGAACTTGCCCTGTGTTATGTTACGTACTCCCAAGTTTAATGCGTGGTAAAAAGATTAGCCAATCACCAGGTGAGCAGCGTGGGTGACTGCCCAGGAAGTATCGGATGAACGCTTAGTACCGTAGTATGGTCACACTCTTATTTTACTGTTTCCAAGCTGTTGCCTGCGACCTTCGGCCGTGGGAAATTATTATAAAAATATAACTTTCCTTTTCGAATAGGATTTTGCTAATAATTTCATGGGTTTTATTTTTATGTACGGAATCCTAAGTCTAAGTTACTCCTTAGAACATCGACTATCTGCTAATAAAAGTCCTGTCAATTGGTCCAACCGTTTAAAAAAATACCAGCAGCGAACACTTTTCGACTGAAATGCTGACAAATCAACAATCTATCAAACAACCCTTTTGATTACAAGCGATCAAGTAAACCTTACCATTTAAAGCAAATAATAAGATTTAATAAAGCAATTACTACTATCAATTATGTCCTAAAACAATTGATCTTGAGATCGCAAGACGTCGAGACGAGATACCCTAGAAGGATACCCCGGCCATATTAGTTCTATGTCCTTGGCCAAGGACGGGTCCGTAGTACTCAAGAGAAGCGTAGGTAGCTAATATTGTGTTAAAATATGGATGGAAGTTGTTGGTCTACTAAGTGAATAAAAGCTTAGGTATAAGCGGGTAAAATGCTTTGAAAAAAAGCGTCACCTATTTTAGGAACTTTTGTGGTTCTTCAGCTAGAATTAGACCTTGGACTTTAGATAATCAGTAGCATCTTCGTTATAATCTCCCTTGCCTTTTCTCAACTATCTAAGAGCCGATTTTCAGTCTAACCAGATGGAGCTTATTATTAATATAATATATAAATAAAAAGAGAAGTCCTGACTGACTGACTGACTGACTCATCAACGCCCAGCCCAAACCCTTGGACCTAGAAAGCTGAAATTTTGCACAGAGGTTCCCTTTTTAATGTAGACAAGGAAAATTCAACCCCTAAGGGAGTTAAATAGGGGATGAAAGTTTGTATGGAAAATTGACATTTTCACGCGGGCGTAGCCGCTGGCAAAAGCTAGTAAGTATATTATATTCATCGAAAGCCCATTTCAAAATCTTTTTTTTTTCACTGCCCATTTAGGGCACACAGTTTATAAAACATCGAGAAAAGGTGAACGGTTCGGGTTGGCCGTTTCCTAATTTTCCTGTGGAGTAGAACTAGAATCGGATAGACCTACAGGTCCCGTTTTTTGTGGGATCAGTTGAATAGAAAGCTAGGACTGCCAGGGCCTGCAGTCTCTACACTAATAACAGCGCTACGAATGTCGTAATATCGAAAAATCGTAAACTTTCTTTAATAGATTTCAACCCTAAGCCGTTGAAATAAAGCCGAAAATCTATTAACGAAATTTGACATCGATACGGCTTAACGACATTCGTAGCGCTGTTATTAGTGTAGAGACTGCAGGGCCTGGCCCAGCTCCAACAGCATAACTTGTTTTCTGAAGCACAGAGTAGTCCAGATAATGTTAGGAATGGTCTCTTAAGAAACCCATCACATAACGATAACACGACAAGCGATGTTTTACCTTGAACAAAGATTCACGCTGCTGTAATTATTAATCCCATCTTCTATCAATTCCGTAACCATAATACGTACACAAAGTAATATCGGATAAGTCGAAAATTCTTCGTCCACCTATTGAAATAACTCCAATTTCGGTTAAGGTAACCTTAAGCTCCGCTGGGTGCAATAAAAGTGCGAATTACTCGCCTCATTACGTATATTTCGCATCGATTACTGCCTACGTCGAAACCGCATCGCCGATGACTGTGGGTTATGGTTGTCAGTTTCACGAAAATTATTTTGGTTTATACAAATTTTACGGTAAAAAAAGACGAACTACTATCAATATTGAACGCGTATACTAAGTTTGACGTCTGTGCTCATGACTGTTGAGGGATTCACAGACACTTACCAGACACTCCACCTGCTGAGGTCTACATACTGCTTTTGAACGCTCTTTGTTTATTGACTATTTTAATATACTGATGTTATGATTTTAATTTGATTTATTGTGCTCGACATTGATTATGAGTTTCTAATGTGTATGTGTTACTTAATTTATATTGTTTTTTTTTTTACTACATTTGTGTTTTATGGCATTCTTTTACTTTCACGACTAACTAATTCGTTCTCACATATAATAATATGTATAATCTCAACATGATGATATACCCAAGATGTTGTTACAATATTTTGCTTCAAAAGAGAGTCCATGGAGTTTTTTTTTGCTTTCTTACTCCATAGAGATTTACGCTTTGGAATCGAAAACTACAGTAGGTACTTTCACTAGTTTCATTGTGACTGTAATTTCCCTTTTTTTATTTTTTGATATTCTAAAGTACATGTTAATGGTCTAATTGAAACAAATGCCTTGAGTATGAGTTTGGTTCATCTAAGTGGCAAACGGAATACAGCAGTTCAGTGTCGCACATGGCTCCTTCAACTTTGTAGCTCAGTAATAATAAATAATCAAACATCGAGAAATATGATTGACAGCCCTACTCCGTGGAGCATCCGAAAACCGCAATGAAGGCATAATCGTGACGAATTACTGGCAATGCTTCGTAATAGCCCGAAGTTTTGTTAAACGCGCGTGGTCTGTGCGTTTTATCTCCCGACAGATACATCAGGGGCCTTAAACCGGGACGGTACATTGTAATCGGAACCGGTTCTGAGAGCCGGTGTTAAGGTGTATGGATGTACAATCCGATGGTTTGATTTTAGACGTGTGATCTTTTAGCGCACCTTAAATCCGAACCGACGACGCCGTCTTTTTAACCGAATTTAAAATAATAAGGAGGTTTAATTTCCTATATTTTGACGAGAACGCAAAACTGGACCTTGTAGATCTTCTAGAGCCCAAGTAGTCAAAGGTCAAAACGTTTCTTTACTCACCAAGGTTACTAGTTATAATAACTGGGTTGTGGGGGTCAGAGGCCCTTGAGGCGGTTCAGAAACTCTGACACTAGGGTGTGTAGGGTCGTCAGACCTTACTGCCCACACGATAAGAATATCCGGATAGACTGGAAGCATATTCCAATGTAGTTGGGAAAGGGCTAACCGCAGGTTTAAAATATTCGTATGCCATAATACTTGGAACTTATTCTTTTCCGATGACAAAATCTAGCAACTACGCGGCGACGCGTAGGGGTGGGAGGGGAGCGAGACAAATTAAATTAATACTATATTTACCTATTTGGGTTTGTTTTTGTTTGTAAAGTTTATTTTATTGTATTCCATATTAAGTATATTTAGCTTTAAATTGTAATAAGGGTTCTGTTTTATTTTATTTTCTGTATATGTGGGTAACAATTAGCATACGTTTTAAAATTAAATATCCGTTTTGACGTTCGTACGTTATTGTTTTCAAGGGTTACCACTGAAAACCAGCGCTGTGCTGTGGGTCCCCATAGCACAGCACCATGCTGAGTGGTAACCCATTTGTCGCAGTAGTGTCCCGTTTTAAGTAAGTTTACGTAAACGCAAACTTGTTTTTTCTTTTTTGTACCAATTATTTTTTGTTAATAATTAGTTGTAAGTTGTGTGTTTACCTGTTTTTTTTTATTTCTGCGAAAATAAATATTTTTTCTTTCTTCTTTCTTTCAACTTCCAGTTTACAATTTCTATTTCACTTTTAAATTATCTCTTATTGCGCCTGTCCGATACAGTGAAACAGGATTATTAGAACGAAACCAATGCACCTCATTAGTTTAATAGCGACAATGGTCAACTTCATAAGCTTTGTACTGAATCAATTAGGGAATAACAGAGATAACTAGCAAATGCATTAATTTCATTAAAACAATACACAAAGCAGGACCTTGCTTTATCAATAATCTATATATTATAATAGGAGTGATAGCGTAGTGGTGTAGGTATACGTTGGACTATCAAGTCATAGCTTTTAAGTTCGAACTCAAGTCAGGCACTTCAGATTTTTCGGATTTCATGTTTGTATTGGGAGTAAATGATGCTGTTTCGTCAAGGGCAGAATGGGCGAATAAAATGGAATGGGACAAGGGCAGAAGGATGATGGTTTGTATTCTATAATTATCATTTGCTTCAGTGAAGGAAAACATCTTGAGGAAACCAGCATCATCATCATCATCACAGCCTATAATGTTCCCACTGCAGGGACTCAGGCCTCCTATCTAGGAGAGGGATGGGCTATAAACTACCACGCGGGCCCAGTGCAGTAACCAGCATGTTTTAGAAATAATTCTCGACAGCATGTAAAGCCAAGTTTTTTTTTTTAATTTTCGCGGCCTAATAACTCTGACAACAGGTAATACAACAAAGAAGAATAAAGAACACAATAAAGAAGAATATTCTATCTCATTACTTTCCAAATCAGTCCGACCGGTGAGAACGGAAGGAGAAACCGTGTACAGCTGACTCCAAGTAGAATGAGACAAAGGTAGAAATATGACGATGATCAACCGCTATATAGAATATGTCGAAGTATCAGATGAGGTCATATTATCATTCTTATCAGACATGAAAAACTGCAGCTTAAAGCTCGTCTGCAACACAAAAGTAGGATATCTCATTATAGCTCAAACAATAGTCAATCGTGCACCGGACGTACAAATTACAATGAAGCCGTTCGAGTCCCAAATCAGATCGACTCCTGACGTGTGGAGCGTTTAGACGGGGCTAGTTACTGGCGACAGTGGCTTGAACTTATTAATAAGTCTTGTGAACTAATTATGTTGTGTGTCACTCGTTCAAATACTTTGTTTGGAGTTAGCTATAACTTATATTGTTTTAGAGAAACATCGTGGGTCATCTGTTTTGGGAACAGAAAACAAAAACTATAAGCGTGAAGACAATCAATGCTAAAGGCTGCAGACGTTTTGGCTGATGGCTTTTGCTGCAAGAACGTAAATTTTTTGCAGCTATCATCGTTTTCAAGTTCTCAGCTACACACAATATATTAACATACCATAACATCACGCCTGTAATCTATAATCCCCGAAGGATAAGCAAGAGGTGTACCTAATAGTAGGTACACCCACATCAGCATCAGACATAGTCAATTATTGTTATGAATTATTAACTGCTTGAGCCAAAAGTACTTACAACTAACACACTTTAATAACTCAAAGATCTTCATTCAACCATAACTAGAAACACAAACAGAATACATTAACAAAAATAATTACCTACAAAGATACGCCAGTCAAGTTACTATCCCTTCCCTATTAAACGGTCACCCATCATTGCAGGCATTACGCCGCAAACACCGGTGTCCACGCACGCAGCGTCAACGCAGGAGTAACGCAGCGTCTACGCAGGGGTAACGCAGCGGCAAATATGTCCAGTAATTTGGGGCCAGTAGGTCCCTTTGTAATATAATATTCTATGCTGCGTTCACTACTTGTTGGTTGTTGCGGTGACAATTCGGTTGGGTTCTAATTTGATCGATCGTGGTGTTTGTTTTGTGGATATGTATGTATGATGTATATCCACTATTTGCTAGTCGATTTTATACTTTAAGGTAGATGAATGCGTGTTTTAGATGACGTAGGGTAATGATGTCGATTTTAAGAAAAATTTAGTTTAGATGAGGTAGCTTTGCAAAATAATCACTGAATACAATAAAAGTTTTTAAACTGACATGTTCCCTGACGCTACTATTAATACTATAAACGGGATATTTACCATGTTCACTTATTGTTTCGAGTTCCCTATATTTCGGCGCTGTTACAAGCACCATGATCACGGAACAGCGCTGAAATATCGGAACTCGAAACAATATGTGAACATGGTAAATATCCCGTTTATAGTAGTATCTAAGTAGTGTCACTGAATACGTTTTGCACTATGTTTTTTAACGTATGGACTTTCATTTCGAGTCAAAAATTTCAATAGTTCAGCTTCCTAATTCTCTTAAAATAATAAATCCAGTAATAAATTACACGAAGTCTGTTTCGGTTGCTATTTGAACAAATGACAAATTCCTAGATCTACTGCCATAATTTGTTTCAGCGTTGCCATATTATAGAAAACAGGACATAACGCTTCACAACTCAGAACATTGAAACATCCAACATATTATCCGAATACCTAGAGCTATACAGTCAAAGCTTTGAATCGGTTTTGAAACAGAAATTCATACAAGCGAAAGCTGCTCTATTCCAATACTAAATGCAAAATCTAGTGAGATTTGAAACTAACCCCGATTTTGGAAAAGGGTGGGATAATGTTTATTAGAAAACTGGTAATAACGAAAAAACTTTAGATGGATCTCCATCCATCTAAAGTTTTTTCGTTATTTCGTTTTTCGTTTTTTTGTCGGAAAGGAAGACTTTGTGATGTCTAAGATAAACTAAGAAAGTACCTACAGATGAATTGAAAAAGTCACATTGGTACTTGTTCGGATTTTAACCCACAACCTCATGCATGAGAAGCAAGGCTTTAACCTCTGGACCATCACATTATTTTGGTGTAAAATAAAGTAGGTATATTGCTTGCTACTAAGATAGGTATTTAGAATACCTATCTTAGTAGCAAGGACACAAATTCGCCTCCCAAGTTACTTACTAACCTAAAACAATTATCCCCTTTGCCATCAGTACAGGTATTCATTAAAAAACCTCAACAAACTTTTATACCAGCCTTCGGAAGCTCTTAAAACCTGCTCCTTGTACGTGGTCGTTACGAAATCCAATTCTATTATACAACTAAATAAAGTACTTTTAAGTGGATTAATTAAAAAGTCTAATAAAATTCGGGTCTCCGAGATTTAGGGAAACTTAATTCAGGTTTCGGTGTACCTTTCAGACTTTTGGACCTGTTTTTGGCTAAATTACTTTATGTTCGAAACACGTTTCGTTGGTTCTTTGTGAAGTCGGCTGATAATTTTATTTAAATAGGGACGATTTGTAAGTTTATATCAAAAGGGCGTTTCTGTTTGCTAGTAACTAACAATAAACGTTGAGAACTGCCAATCCCATTTACGTTCAACATCACCATCACGAAATATCACGAAATAATGCATTTATTAGGGAAAAGTTGTTCATGTAAAAGTCTCTGACCAAAAGCCGACTTCACGGTTAAGCCGATAAGACGCCTACAGATGATGATGACCAGGGCCCCTACTATGACGTCTTAAAACATTCCTAACTTACTCTTAATCCATTGTGGAAACGTGACAGAACTATACAGGGTGTCTAGCGCCATCTCTTTTCCACACTGGATTAAGAATAAGTTAGGACTGTTTTAAGACGTCATAGTAGAGCCCCTGATCATAATCGCGACTTCTGATCATGAAGTAATTTTCTGTGAGGGATTTCTCAGTAGCAGAATTTGTGCCCGGCTGATAGCAATAGAGTCGCTTCTTATTACACGGGGCTTGAACATAACTGGTGAAATTTGGGTGTACCATTAGGTACACCTCAGACTAACCCCTCGAGGATTACAAGCGCAATGTTACGTAGTAAGAAAGACTTTACTACCCAAACAAAATTAGAGCCCAGAGAAGGAACTATGTAACACAGTTCAGAGTTCCAGACTATTACCTAAGAATCCTAAGATCCATGAATAGTTCACACAAAGTAAACTATAGGAAAACAGTATTACGAGCACTTTCCAGTGTTTCGGCAAGAAGGCAAGGTAAATAGTTGCTTTGGTCTCCAAAGTCAGATCGAAACTAACTCGAAACCTAATAGCGGACCACTTATTGAATATTTGGAAAGCACCAAGCGTTCATGATACCTCAAACTTTGCCAAGCACTAATTTGGAAACTTCTAACTTTAGATTATTTGGCCTGTACTATGATGTTAACATCGTATTAAAATCTGACATTCAGGAACATTTATAGTGTAATAAAAATGTGAAAAAGCTGATTGAAAGTCTAGTGACACACATAACCAACTAGCCAACATAATGGAGAGGAAGAGGAAGACCTAAAAAGAGAGAAGATGGATGGATAGTGTGAAAAATAAGGAGAGGAAGACCAAAAAAAGAGAGAGAAAGATGGATGGATTGTGTGACGAATGATAATGAAGGAAAAAGAAGTAAACGAAAGCATGATGATTGACAGGGGATAATGGAAGAATAAACGTGTTCGCGGACCCAATATAAAATGGGATAAGAACAAGAAGGTGATAAGTAGTAAGCAATCAGACTGGAACCCGTTCTCAACTAGTCTAGGTTGGTAAGTTAGTTAAAAGCTAGACATAGATCATGGAACAGAATATTCAAAATCAAGACAACCAATAAGAAAATTGATAACCCAGCACAAAAGTACAATCAGCAAAATGCACCCGAATAAAAATCAGAACCATAAGAGCATGATGCAATAATATTAAATGCAGTTAAATCCCCCTATACGCAAGGTCAACAAAAGCGACCCTCTTCTAATCTAAGGGGTAGCAGCCACTCACTATTATATGTTTGCCCTGAACCTAAATCAACTAAGGCTATGTTTGTTTTTCATTACGACATGTATGGATGTTGGATGCTGCATTAAATTTGTATTGTTCGGCCCTATTAGAATTTTGAAAGATGTGGGTGTAGATTTAAATCATAGACTCGCCTTTCCGTGCCAAAAAATGTTCATATTTCTCTGTCGTTTACATTGAGACTTGAATAGTGTTGTCTCGCTCACTCATACTGCACATTGTATGTATTGTGTTATGTGGAATTTGCGAGGTCACTCTTTGCGTGCCTTTTTTTTTTTTTTTTTGGTGGGTGGAAAATCATCGAATGACCCCCCCCGCTCTTGGGCAGAGCGAAGGGGAGTGTCAGACTTCTACTGACTAAAAACCGAACCCATGTTCCTTCTTTGCCCTTGCGCCGAGGCCACGTAATCTAGTACATAATACCGCGGCCCCGACGGGCGTCGGCCCTTGCGGGCCCCTCCTTGCTGACATCTCTTTGAGGCGCGCGTGGAACACGAACGCGCCGCCGACACGGTCTGTTGCCGTCATGACGACGGCCGGACGGCGAGCTAGCCCATTACTCACCGTCCACAGGCCCGCGTCTACGGTGGCCGGAAGCCATCACGTGGCCCCCGACGCCCGGAGCGCCTTCCGCGCCTTCCGCGGCGGCTGGGACGTTGAGAGGATCGCTCCCTCTCTCGTTCCGCCTCCTCCTTCGCTAGCATCACTGCTTCGCAGAAGGAGGCGACGGCGTCCCATTCCTCCTCGCCCCGGACCATGGCTTGCACCAGGGCCGGACGCGAGAGGTCGCCGCCGCCGATCGCCGCTACGAGAACACGGCGGGGCTCCGCCCAAGCAGGGCACACCTCCACAGTGTGCTCCACCGTGTCCTCCGGTCGATCCTCGCAGTGGAAGCATCCGGGCGTTTCCTCCCGCCTAATTCGGTGCAGGTACCTCCCGAAACATCCGTGTCCGGTGAGGACCTGCGTCAGACGGAAGGTGAGGGCGCCGTGGCTCCTCTCTAGCCACTCCTCAAAGAGGGGACTTACCGCCACTATCGTGGCGTGCCCTGCACGGGGTTGCGACAGTCGCTGTCTCCATACCGCCATGAGATCGCACCGGAGGTCTGTCCGCCGCGCAGCAATGTGCCGCGGCAGCAGAGTGGCCCCCCGGTGTAGCGCCTCCGCACGCCACTCGTGTAGGCGCGCGAGGACTATCGCCTCCAGATCCCACGGCGGCAATCCGGCAAGGAGATTCGCCGCCTCGCGGGAGATCGTGCGGTACCCGCGGACTAGCCTTACGGCCATGACCTTTTGGGGCGCGTTCAGGTAGTGGACGGCCCGCTTCCTCACGGCACGTGCCCACACCGGGGCCCCGTAAAGGGCCATGGACCGCACGATTCCCGCATACAGCCTACGGCAGGAGGCGTTTGGCCCCCCCAGATTGGGCAAGAGCCACCTAAAGGCAGCCGCAGCCCGCTCCAGTCTGGGAGCCAAACGTCGGAAGTGCTCCACGAAGTTAAACCGGCTGTCAAGGACGAGTCCGAGGTACTTTATAGTACACTCGACGCCGATGGGAACCCCTCCCACCGTTAGCTGGGATCCCGACGGTGACACATTCCCACGCCCATGAAAGCACATGGCCTCGGACTTGTGAAGTGCCACCTCGAGACCCAGCTGCCGGATCCTCTCAACGACTATCGCAACCCCGCGTGTCATATTCGCGGCCGCCGCCTCGTGCGATTCCCCCCGTGCCAGCACCAGCGTATCGTCCGCGTAGCAGACGACGCTGACGCCGTCAGGGAGGTCGGCACGCAGCACCCAGTCGTAACCGATGTTCCACAGGGGCGGCCCCAGAACCGAACCCTGTGGAACACCGCACGACATCTCTCGCCGGTTCCATTCTCCGTTTTGACCAGGGTAGATTACCGTCCTGTCGGACAGGTAGTCCCCGACTACACGACGAAGGTAGGCCGGCACCCGGTGATACCGGAGTGCCTCCCTGATGCAGCTCCAGGGCATGGTGTTGAAGGCGTTGGCGATGTCGAGAGACACCGCCAAGACCACACCGCCCCGGGAGACCGCATCCCCCGTCGTGAGGGCTCTCACGCGCATGATGGCGTCCACCGTCGAGCGCCTCTTGCGGAAGCCGAACTGCTGATCCGCAAGATCCGGACCCATTCCCTCAAGGTGCTCGGCGAGGCGGTTTGCAATTACTCTTTCAAAGAGCTTGCCCACCTCGTCGAGCAGCACAATGGGCCGGTATGCAGACGGCGAGTCCGCAGGGCGCCCCGGCTTCTGGATGAGGACCAGCTTCCCCGTCTTCCAACGAAGCGGGAACTGGCCTCTTTCCATGCACGCGCTAAAGAGCCTCTCCAGTCGGGGCCCAAGAGCCTCTGGGTCTAAGGCCAGGGCCCAGGCTTTGCCAGGCAAGCCATCGGGCCCCGGGGCGGTATTTTTGGCTTTAAGCCTCCGTACCGCCACTCTCAGGTTTACCCCAGTCACCTCCGGAATGTCGTCATCGGTTCCTGAACCGTCCGCTTCCGGCACCGCTGGTGGCGGAGCCATTGGCGGGGGACGATGTTCCCCTCGCGAAGGGAACAGAGCGCTCACTACGTCCTCCACGAGCTCGGGCCGGAGACTCTGCGTCAGCGGGGGGCCCCGGGTGCGGAGTTGCTCTTTGCGTGCCTTAAGTACGGTTCTATTAGTGCCTAATACTGATTTTTTTATACTGACCATGGGTCCCTGACATGGCTTTATAAATGTCGTCATGAAATATCTCTCAAAAATTTTGGTTTTCTTACGATGTTATACTTCATCGAAGCAAGTGATACTTAAATACAAAATACGCATATGTATCTGAAAAATCAGAGGTATGTGTCTTGGGTTCGAACCTGAGATGCATCAGTCTGGCGGTCACATCACTAAGCCATCACTGCTTATTTTAAGTACGGTGAGAGAGAGCACATCTATGATTTAAATCTACGTGCTCGGCCATATTAGAATTTTGAGAGATGTGGGTGGGTCTCAGATGTTGGCTCATTTTGCGGTTGTTAGGTGCCTCTTGGCCCCTTTGGTCTTGTTGTTTCTGTGAAATTGATCGAGAGAAAAAAACGGGGTATCGGATTTAATTTTCTTTTGAGTTATTGGTGCGGTGCACAGATAAATGTGTGGTTTCAACGTCCCTACAAGGTTACTGCACCTGATGCTTAGTGTTTGGGCAAAACTGACAATGTTTGCTGTGGGCCCCTGTCTATTTGTTGTGTGTGCAAATGTGTCGACATCCTTGTTTGGTATTATTTGAAGACTTCTAATTGGAAAGCGCGTATTGTTGGATCGCAGATTCCAATAGGCAACTAGTGTGTTAATTCCAACAATAGATGATCCAAAAATAGAAATGACTGCGCTAAACGGAGAGCATTTTGCCGAATCACTTTTGAAACTTTTTTGAAATTAATGAGCCGTTGATCTTAGCAGGAGATTCATCATAAACAAACTTATTCTTACGTCATGTCCTCATAATGTAGAGTTTTAAATCAGTCACGTCAGGCAACGCAAGTCACTACCATAGCAGTAGTAGTCTAGTGGCGTTACCGTTGAACTAGCAAGTCATAGGTCTCAAATTCGAACCCAAGGCACGCACCTCAGATTTTCCGGATTCATGTGCTTATTGTACACACGGCTACACATCAAGCTATACAAAACCAGTATAATCTGATCGTTCATTGTGCGAAAAGATCTAGTAAAGTGAGGCCAAGATTAACTGGTTTTGCACACGTACATATCACTTGCTTCGGTGTAAGAAAACATTGTGAAGAAACTAGCTTGCCTGAGAGATATTTCTAGATGGCATGTAAAGTCATTAATATGTAGTAATGTAAAGTCAAGTCAGAGGCCCATAACTCTGACAGGTTAGGCACTAACTACACCCGTCGGGGCTGCGCGTTGTTCGAAAGAGATACCGCAGCCTCAGCACAAGGGCTAAGAAGGAACATGGGTGGTTTTTAGTCAGCAGAAGTCTGTCACTCCCTACCGCACTTCTCAGAGCAGGAGGAGTCATTTAATTTTGATGATTTCCCACACCTCTCAAAAAAAAAAAACGCATTAACCACACGGTAAAGAAAGAACTCACTGTCAATATAACGAAATGAACAAAACTATAGCACCAAAAAACAGGAAGCTTCCTTTAATACACCTGCCAATTCCCCATGAAAGAAAATTCCACCTCGCATGCGTACACATGTCTACCTCGCCGAAAACATGTCGAAAACACTTAACGTATTACATACATTATATGTACAAACACAGGCCAGTTTACGAAGGCACATACTTATATAGTGGGCTGACAGGGGCAGGCCGTACTGATATGATTTATTATATTTCAGGCCAACCTTTTATCGGCCCTCGAACTCGAAACGAACTTATCCTATCAACCTTTTTTGATTGACGTTTTTGAATAATGTTTGGGAAATTAATTTGATCTCGATATGTTGGAGATGTGGAGTGAATTGTTTTGAAGGAAAAACAGTTGTCATGATTGTTTTTTTTTTGTAGTTTACATTGCATTCGTGACGAAACCGGGACTTCAAAATTATAAGTCCGAAATCTACAATCCGCACAGAGCAAATATAACGATCAATACTCGTGTCTTCTCGGTACGAGAAGAGACCTTTGTCCAGCTGAGAGACAGCAACAAGCTGGTATTATTATTTTCCTGTAATCCAAAACGGGTTAGGCAGAAGTGTACCTATTAGTACGCCCACATTTCGCCAGTTATGTTTACGTTCTATGTTACAGGGGGCGAGCCTATTGCCATCAACCGGGCACAAATTCAGACTCCATGGCTGCTACTGAGAAGTCATGACCATAATAAACTCAGTAAATACGTAGAAGGCTGCTATACAGAATAAAAGCATTTCTCTCCAGTGTCTATTGGCCTTGTATCCAGAGAATATATACTAGTGCCGTATCTTCTTACTTCCGATAAATTAGCAGATCGATTGATTCCCGTTCGCGAGCCTAATGAGATTAGAGTCTAAAGCTACCCACTGATGCTGTTCTGTAGGTTATTCTAGTAGTTTAGTTAATGTGGAAAATTACTCAGGAGTAAATTGCAAGTAAAATGTGGTATAAAAAAACTGGTTAAGTGCAAGTCAAACTTGCACATAAAGTGTTCAGTCCCATTATAGTAGAAATTGAGAAATTTTCCATGTTATTTTAGCACTATAGACTTCTTATAGGTTTTCCTATAATCTGTAAGTGTTGAACTAATTTCTGTATTTAAGTTTTAGGCTCAGTAGAGTCGGAAAAAAGGGGTTGAGGGGACCCGTCGGGGCTGTGGCTTGTCGAAAGGATAACGCGGCTCCGGCACAAGGGCGAAGAAGGAACATGGGTTTGGTTTTTAGTCAGTAGAAGTCTGACACTCCCCTTCGCTCTGCCCAAGAGCGGGAGGGGGTTATTCGATGATTTTCCACCCACCAAAAAAAAAAAAAAAAAAAAAAAAAGGGTTTGAGGGGAATGGTCGGACAGACAGACACACGAGTGATTCTATAAGGGTTTCGTTTTTTTTTTCCTTTTGAGGTACGAAACCCTAAAAAGATTTTCTTAAACAGCAACCCGCTTCTTATCCTCTAAAGTTTAGACGGAAGCATACTTAATAACTCCACACCACCTAAATTACTTACAAAATAACATAACCTCAATTAAATTAAAACTTATCCCATAAAATCCACCTTCATTGCGCTCCCTCGCATTTCCGAAACAAATACGTAACTACTATAACACGACTAGTGGCTCCATCTATCTGTCAAACAAAATCAAAATGGCTGCCACCCGTTATTAAATTACCAGTTTTGGCGGGATTATTCAGGCATAGTGTAATCATATTTGTCAAAATTGATATCTATTTTGGTAATAAAATATTGTGGATGGGAAAACAAGGGGATGTAGCTACTTTGAATAGAATTATTATCTTTATATTGATAGAAGGAGGGCTTACTGTCGGTTAATCCTGGGGTGGAGTGCGCGAAGTTATTAGATTATCTAAACAGAAGTGTGCGGTTAATCAATATTGATTTTTGGCAAGCGGTATGTTAATATTCTCGTATAGGCTAATGAAGGGAATAGTGATTTCAGTAAAGTGAGTTGTTTTATTATATTAAAGTGAGTGTAAGACTTAATATCGTGTCTTGCGTGTACTGTTTTTTTCATGTTTCAGAAACTTGGATGTTACTGTAGGTTTAAAAGTTGCAAATTCTTGGCGGATTCAATTAAAATTGCCATCGACAGGCTAAGAAGGATGGTCTACGCAACATGCTAGATTACATCCAAATTCAGAAATATGCTGAGTTTGAGTTGCTGAAAAGTTAGGATTTGTGCCCGGTTGATGGTAAAAGGCTCGTTTTAATGTGGCTGTACTATTAGGTACAGTTCTGTGTAAATCTTTCGGGAATTTCAGCCATGAAGTCATATAAATAAACACAATTAAAATCTAACGTTAAAACTTCAACCACATTCAGAAACAACACATAAAAAACAAATAGCAAACGAAACCCCGAACGACCTGGTTATATTTATACGATATGCTATAGTGTTATAACGGAAAAAGTCGCAAAAAATTGTCGCCATGTCGAAGGCAATAACTGGTCGAACGGTACCCACGTGTGCCGGTTACTTGGAGTAGGGAGCACTGGATAAGGATAGGGAATGCCGTTCTTGTATGTTTTAGTTACTGTGATTGGATGTTTGAGATTTTTCTTGAGTATAATTGTATGTTTAAAAAAGTATTTTATGACATATAAGTATGTTGCCACATACTATTTCGAGAGTATACTAAATTACAATTAAGTGTGTTAACCCTATTAGAGTGCATTTGAACGCATTATTATACATATTTTTTTATGAAATTTGTGGTTTGATTGATTTTACGAGCACGTATTTCCAATACCATTTAAATTGATAGTTCAACCACATTGAGTGCTGTGGGTTTTAAATTTTTTTAAACGTTTGAAGCAATGCATTACGAATTTCTTTTTATGTTTTTAAAAGCGATACAAAAGTACGCCTAACAATTATTGAGGTGTTCTTCAAATACAAAAAAATCCAAACGTTCGATCTCCTACGATTAACTAACCATTTAAAACCCCAAAATCCACAGAGACACATTTAAAAGAACACAAAAATCACCCAGAGACTTTAAAACACAAATTACCTTCAAACCATCTCCAAATCATACAATACGCCATCACCACTTAAAAATACCTGAAATTAAATTATCCCTGCTACTTAAAAAAAAAAAAAATAACTTCCATTCCAGCTTCCATTCATCCCAGTCCCTGAGGAGCCAGTAAAGTTTTGATAGCAGATGCTCCAACACCAATATTTGACGACGACGGCCGACTACACTTTTATATAGTTTTCATTTTCCGCGCGAACTCACTGAGGGTGTATGGCAAATAGTTGGCAGAAGTCATACTTGGCATGATAATGAGAGGGAGTAATGAATGGGAGGATAAAAGCTGGGAGGGCAGTTGGGTTTTAGAGTCATTTGGCAGAGTTTGGTGTACCTGATTTTTGTATAGCAATGAATTGTTGTAATGTTTTTCCTGGTTATCTGGTAGAGTTATTCCGTTTTTAAAATCATAGGTTTGGCTACTTTTTCTATACGTGAGATTCTAGATTCATCATTTCAACCAAAAGACGTCCACTGCTGGACATAGGCCTCCCCCAGGCGTCGCCACATTGACCGGTCCCGTGCGTCTCTCATCCAGCGGGTTCCTGCAACCTTGACCAGGTCATCGGTCCACCTAGTGGGAGGCCTTCCAACGCAACGTCTTCCGGTTCGCGGTCGCCATTCCAGAACTTTTCGGCCCCATCGGCCATCCGTAGATTCTAGATTACGGGAACATATTTGATTTTGGTCATCCCTCTAAGGAGTGACAGACAACGGTGCAGTTATCAGAAAAGTTAGCCACGGTACCACCTGGTTAACTAATGTATATAATATGGAGTTATATAGAAACCACAGAACGCTACCTACCAGGATCCTCACATACTCCACACGCACGCATACACCTGGCCTTTTCGAATAACCTCACCAATTAGGACGAACCCAAACAGGTCACAAAACTAAACTGTCGGTCCTATAATATGACTTTTGTTTTCTAATACCCTCCTAAAAAGTCACAGGCACCTTATACATACAGTTAATCAATAGTAATTGCCCTAATACTAGGGGTATTACTATCCCTACTTGTATTACTGTTCTCATCTGCGCAGTGATAACGCTATACAACGATAACGTTTTTTTTTCTCGATATAAAATGTTATTTTTATAGCGGGTTGACGCTATATTGAATATAGAGCCTTGTAACGCTTTTCTTTATTTTAGGAAGCTTAAGTGGCATAAAACAATGGTAGAATAAGTCTGTAAGTACATTGGCAGGTCATACAGGAGATTTATTGATGACTTTGCCCTGGAGTGTACATGTGGTGTTGCCCAACAAATGATGGGACACTTGGTATAATGATATCGTGTCCTGCCTGTTCTGTTAATAGTATATCACTGCATGACGGAGGCTACTGAAAGTGCCAAACTCGTTGTCAAATTTTGGACTGACTCAATTTGAATTGTCATCGACAAGCTAAGAAGCAGAAAAAAATGCCAAGTCGCGGCGCTCTCATCATCAGTCTCTCGCATTGATCCCAATTTATCTGGAATCAGGGCATCATCTTCTTCCGTACTTCTCATTAGTCGACAAAATCTTCTCAGTAGGCACTCATTTTCCATGCAAATCATCTTTCACACAGTCCATTATCATTCACCTATATTTTGTGAATGGGAAATCATCCAAATGACAGGAATCGAGTGTCCGTCTTGTACTGACTAAATCCCAACCATGTTCCTTTTTAGCCCTCTGTGTTCCGGGGCCACGGTATCTCTTTCGAACAGTCCCTCAGCCTGAGTTATCATTCACTTTTATTCCTAGTACACACGGCTACACATCAAGCTATACATTTCCAGTATAAACTGGTCTCGCATTGTATAGGATTTCCGTATACAGTGCGAGATCAGCGTAAACTGGAAATGTATAGCTTGATGTGTAGCCGTGTGTACCTAAACAGCAATGTTTTAATATAAAAATTTAATAAATTTATTTATTTTCTCCCACAAATAATAATGTGTACAGGAACGGAGATACAAAAATTTGAAGATGGGAGACAGGAGCCCATACTAAGTAAAACCTGTGCTACGGGTCTCCTGGTCTCCTTATCTCGAACACATGTTAAGAGCCAATCTAATATAGAACAGCATTACGAATCAAGTCAAGAAAGTGATCTATCCAAAGTTAGGTAATTTGAGTTAAGCAACCTACGCGAATTGCCTCAATCGGGAGAGATGAATGGCTTCAGAGCGTAGGCGAAGCCTGGCTAAGCTACTAGTTGTAATCGTGTTTGTTAGTGACCTTTAAGACTTAGATAGACTGCATTGGAATTTGATATAGCCTGCTCAAGATATTATTAGCAGGTTACAATATTAAATATAGGCTACAATTTTCAATCTATCTTTAGAAGCAAGGTTCTTGGGAGACTACAGTGCTGTTCGTAGTTCTATTTTCATTTATATTTATTTTTGATCCAACTATGTATGTACTTGTACAATCGAATTCTTTTAGGGTTATTGCGATTTTTTTAAAAGCATTATTTAAATGGTACCATAAATAAACACATAACAATTTAAATGTTTCACAGAATATTAGCACAAATATATTTCAAACAAACTGCAAAACTAAGTAATAATTTATGTCCAAAAAACCATTTCAAATCTGTATAAAGTATGCGGTCGGTTGCACCATTTCCGATACAGAATAATAACATGCAACAATTTAATCGCTAGTTAAACTAACATGTGTTTAAATTTGACATTATTTGTTAAGGTCAACAACAGCTGCCGTCACGGTAGGTAGCCCCACTGATGTTAGGGACACAGAATAGATATAGTGCAGAAGGACAGTGCTACAACGACCGATAACGCTGCGTACACGTAGATCGGTCGTCACGTACAGTGATTGAATACAAACACACTCGTGAACTCTCGACTGTCATGTGTTTCAAACAGTTATAGATTTAAGTTTAAATGTGATTTAAGAATGATTGTGGATGTAATAAGTGTAAGGGGAAGACCAAAGAAACGATGTGGGGAGTGTGAGCGAGATGATATGATGGGAAAGGAGGTGACTACTAAGATTACTACCAATAGAGAAGTATGGAAGAAGAAGACGGTGGCAATCCGAAATAAATAAAAAGGAAAAGGAAAACTAAGCAGCGATGAATGGAACGTGTGGAAGATGATCTAGCTAGAAAGGGGGTGACTATTGAGATGACGACTTATAAAAAAGTATGAAAGAAAACATGCTTTGCCGACTCCAAATTTAAAATGAAAGTGCAGGAGAATGATAAAGAGTTTGAGATCACAGTACATAGTTTTCTAAAGTGCGTCTGTTTTCGGTTCTTGTAACGACTTGACATTCTGTACCTATCCATTCCGTGGTCAAGGAGTAGAACTAACGTTAGTTAAAAAACTCAATTTGCGGTTAGAATGTTGTTTGAAGGTCGGTAGAGATCGTTTCGTTTGGAAAAAAAAGGACTTTTTTCTTTTTGTTTTGTTTAATGTGTGTTTGAAACAAAGTGGCAAGCGTGGGAGAATTAGATTAGTGTGGTTCAACTTCTATTGGAGGATAAAAGGTGAACAGACGATATCTGTTTAACATAATAGGTGTGTCATAAACCATTGAGAGGAACAATCTATTTGTTTTTATCTTGTAATGCTGACCAACGTGTTTGGTAAACAGGGAGTTTTTTTATAAGAGTTGAGGACCCAAAGAAACGATGGGTGGACTGTGTGGAGAATGATATTATTATGGCTTGATAGGAGGTAATTGCTAAAATGACGAGTAATAGAGAAGCATGGAAGAGGAACACATGCTGCGCCGACCCCAAATATTTTGGGATATGGGTAGGAGAATGGAGCTCCAAGAATGGAATGGAATTGAGCCCCAAGAATCCATTATGGATCACAATAATACGAAAATAATGCTTAGTAGTTTCCTTATCAATGGTTTTTTTTTCGGATATTTTAATCTGCTCTTACTGCCATCTATCATTCGATCAGACATCAGTACTAAAATATTAACCTATTCAATAATTTCAATACATAACGTATACTACATATTAGCCCGTTAAGATTATGTGTTATGGGAAATCCATGTTGAATAGCAATTTTCCGATGACATGGGGTGACATTTCAAAGCCTTTGGCAACAAGCATTAAATACGTCCTATGACTAAGATATAAATGGATATTGAGAAATCGAATATAGTAATTAAGGTAACCAATACTGATACCAACTTCAATCATCCAAGAGCCCAAAAAATGCTGTATAAAGACGAACAAAAAAAATCCGTAAAATCGTACAAAAGTCCGTAAAATCGTACAAAAAAGGCCCGTTTCATTCCGAGTCGAGAACAAAACACTTTGGAAAGCCTAAACAGTTGATCCGATTTGTACAAATGGATCTCCCATTTATTCGAATAGATTGGATCCGTCTTAGTACGAAGGGTCAATGCGTAGCTTTAAATGTTAAGACTATTGAAGCTCAGTAGTGTTCGACTAATATTTAATGTCTGATGTAGGCATTGAATGTTGAGTAGAGCAAGCATGAAAGTGGAATCAATGCTGTGGAAATGTGGTATAACTTCAGGAACGAATATCACCCCGTCGGGGCTGCACATTTTTTCGAAAGAGATACGGCCTCGACACAAAGGGCTAAGAAGGAACATGGGTTGTTTTTAGTCAGTAGAAGTCTGACACTTCCTACCGCTCTGCTAAGAGCGGGGGAAGTCATTTGATGATTTCCCATCTCACAAAAAAGGCAAATATCACCTACTAGAAAGAGTACAATCAGTACGTCTAAACAGCGTCCAAGTAATGTCAGTGTCAACGTATCAACGATGACAGTTCTTGAACGTAGTTTAAATGTGTTGATCAAGTTTAGTTTAAATGGTCAAATCGGCCCTGAATGATCGACGGAGGAACGGTGTTTGAGAGTTCACCATATTGAATTTAAAGCACTTGGCTATCCATTCATTTTTTCAAATCAGTTGCAAGATTTGACCTAAACAAACATACGACCAATTCAATAAAAGCTTGTAAAAAGGCCTAGCCCAATTCTTCTGTCAAATGAATATTACGTAACTACCATTTTGGCCTATTTCCAATAGAGGCCGGGTAGGGAATTGATTGAATGAAGATACAAGATTCTATCAGCGAAGGTTGAAAAGTGTAACAGAGTTTAAATAATTTAAGTGACTAGCACTTAAAATTGGTAAAAGGTCAAGAGTTTTGATCCGTTGAACCATTCATTTTATTGTATTAACTTTGGTAGAGATTGCCTTTAAATAACTCTGTCAGTGAAACTTTTCAAATTAAAATATGATGCGTAAATCTTGTTGCTTGATGATTTTTTAAGAATAGGGTAGTCGACAAAAAAAAACTAATTAGTCCGTCAGATAGATTTCCAAAAAATATTGAACACGTATTTTTTCTTTTTTCACGTAAACAAAAAATGAAGACGATACAGTGCTTCGAAAAGTCGTGAAACGTCACAGCTTGGTCCAATTTTACCTAACTATGACGTCAAACGCCCCCTCTCCATGGTCTTTGACAAGCTTTATTTTCGTCAATTTTTATTAATTTGATAAAACAAAAAACACGTATCCAATATTTTTCAATAATCTGACTGACGGACTAAACAGAATCATATTTTTTTTAGTCGGTCGACTACCCTATTGTGTTGTCCGCAAGTTTTGGATACTCCAACTTCGAGGACAAGCGTATTTTTTTTTTAAACCGATCCCTTTTGTTTTGCGTTTCGAAATAGAGGGAAGCAACATAGAGGGCATCGATATAGAGGAAATGATTCCTGTTAAAGTACTACGCACTAAAACCGTGGTTTGATGTTTTCCTGATCTCGTAAGCTCAGTATTTCATATTCTTTGATACTTTTCTATTACTCGTCTTCGCTTGTAGTCAAGTAACTCCAATTTTAGTCATAATTGTCATTATCATCTTTTACATAGGCCATTAATTTTTCCTAGATCTTCATTTAGGTACTCTTACAATCACGATCTTAGTCAAAACTGTCCTCAACATTTCATAATTTTTATGGTAAGTTATAAATATCAAACATTTCAATGCTATATGTTTAATAAAACTTTTATAGAAATTAAATGTTTCAACATTTGATTGCTTTATTAAACCAAACAACAATAACACAGTAAGCAAATAAAAACAACAAAATAATGATACCGTTAGACCGGCTTTACTTGATAGGTACGTAGCTATACTAAGGTACTAATTTAGGTCTCTTTACATACATTAGAGTACACAATTACGAAACATCCATACTATTATTATAAGTGCGAATAAATTCTGTCTGTCCGTTTGTCTGTCACGTTTTACGCTATAGCAGCTAGATGAATTTGGATTAAGTTTGGAACATAGATAAACCATGACACTGGTAGGACATTAGATGTAGGAATGAATGGTAAGCGTCTTCTGGGTAAGCTCGTTACATCGTCAACCTCGTTTCTGCCCTTAGGGCAAGATTGAGGTCAAGGGCAAGCCCATTTACAATAAAAAAAAGAATGACCAGTATTTATAGACATAAATATGTATTAGTACGTACCATGTATGTATGAGTACCTACTCTCACATTAAATATATTGCAGTATAATTTAATATTATGACTATTCAATAAGAACCCATGTTTGGTATAGGGAGAGCGGGGCTGAAAGTGCCGGGGGTAAATTGTGCCGACGCGAATATCTCAAAAACAGAAAGAGATAGATATACGATCGTATTGTGTCGCGTAATGCCTAACAGTCGGGCACGCGCGGCTGCCATTTTAGTTGCGTCTGCGACGAGGACCGGCTGGCAGTGCATGTGAGGGTCGTCCAGCGCCACGTCAGTAAATATTTTCGTTTCGATACTTTTTGGTCGCAAGCTAGCTTTTTTCGTGCTTTTTATATGAGAGTTTTAGTAAAATGTTTGTTATTTATCCTAGTTTGCTATGCAGTGTAATTTTAATGCTTTGAGCAGAGTGATTTTTATATGTGAGACAAAATTTCAAACTCTCGCACGCGGGGTAAAATGTGCCGTTCATGTGGGGCTGCTTGTGCCGCGGCACAACCAACCCCTCTATCTAAATCTATATGAAAATCAATATGATATTTTGTAATATAGTCCTTAGAGACTAATATTTTTAATAATTTTATTGATCTCATTCGTATTTTTAATAATTGATCGCATTCGCATAAAAATAAGTACAAACTTTGATTTAAAATATGTTTATAAGTTTGAAATAATTACATAAGTAAGGGTAATTCGTTTTTTTTAAATATAATACTTAGAAACTGTTGATTTATAGTAAAAATTATAACAACTAAATATATTATTATAAAATTGATGTCTTTTAAATTCTAAATTAATTTTTATTTATGTAAAACACCTAGCATTATCAACGGCACAACCGACCCCAGCTACGGCACAACTTGCCCCAAAGTGGGGTTGGTAGTGCCTTGCCGCCGCTGTGTAAAAAAAACACTTATTCTTAAAAACTATTAAAAATGTGCAAAATCTGTAGGTAAATTCGTATTATAGACTAAATTTGGCTTAGGATGAACCACTACTTTCAGACATAGTACTTGTTTTATCCGAATCATATAAGGATTTGTCAAAATCGGCACTTTCAGCCCCGCTCTCCCTACAATAAGACTGTGACCTGGGTACTAGCGGGATGAAAAAATATCCTGTGAAGAGAGCCAAGGCGTCTCTTGCCAGTTCTTCAAAGGAAACGACTAACACGTATCGTGCGACGACATATTATAAGTGCCCCTGTAGGTCTATAACAAATATTTTGAATTTTAATTTCTTACGTGTTCCGTGAAAAAAAGCAAAGCCAAACCACGACAAAAAGCTAGTCTACATGTATATTTATTTGTAAGACATGAAAACCGTGCCATCTGTACTCATTCACACGTAGTAATGATAGTCCATAGACTTGGGTGGGGTTCCAGAGAGTGGGCGGGACTGGAAATACCAGGTTTTTTACTCCAGGAATGTCGCCAGGGTGGTTATTATTATAAGTGGCGTGTAAGTGTTGACTAGGAGTTGTTGTAGACCGTTAATTGTGCTGGTAAGAAGGGAATATGGCGGGGTAATTTTTTGTAGGAAATAATATTACATGTATTTTTATTTTAGACGACTGTATCTAACCTATGTATGTATAGAAGTTAGGTTATTGTGGTAAGATTTCTCAAGCTTAAATTGCGAGTAAAATGTGATTTGTATCATAAAAAAGCCACATTAAACATAACATAACGCTTCTTATACTCTAAATAAAGTTATGCGGAGACATAACATGAAAACATCACGCCTGTAATCCCCAAAAAGTAAGGCAGAGGTGTATCTAATTAATAAACCCACGTTTCGCCAGTTATATGTGTAAATCCCGAATAATAAGTAGAGGACGAGTCTATTGCCATGAACTAGGCACAAATTCGAGCAGTGGTGGCCCAGTGGTGGCGACCCCGACTTACGAACAGTGAGTCGTGGGTTCGAACCCCGTCAGGCACATTACTTTGTGTAATTTATTTCATCACCACTGTTCTCAAAACGGTGAAGGAAAACATCGTGAGGAAACCGGCATGTCTTTGAACCAAAAAAATCGAAGATATGTGACATCTACCAATCTGCACTGGGCCCGCGTGGTAGATTATAGCCCATCCCTCTCCTAGAGAGGAGGCCTGAGTCCCTGCAGTGGGAACATGATAGGCTGATGATGATGAGGCACAAATTCAGACTCCGTGGATGCTACTGAGAAATTCCTAATGGAAAAGCCTAATAACACAGTAACAGACCTGGGAATCGAACCCGAGTACCGAGGACCTCATACTCAACAGTTGTGCTTGCGACTACTAGACCAAAGACGCAGTTTTAGGATATACAACCCTGGAAATGAATTTTCTTTTACAACGAATAAATGTAATTGTATATTTGAAAATTATTGCTGTATTTCAGAAAACTATCGTATACTATTGGAGAAAAAAAAACAATAAACCATTTGTTGCATAGGTCCTTTAATTTGCCTGAAAACACGTTTTCTATAGAAAACTAGGCTAGCATTAGTATAATTCCATATTATTCTATTTTGAATGCAGATGTTATTTTAGCATATTATTAGCACTGAAGAAATGGAAATAAATGTATGTAACGTATGCCATAATATTAATATTAAAATGAACCGCGCGCTATGTTAATTTTCAGAATAATTCATTTACATTTGAAATTAATATGTCTGCCAATGCGAAAATTAGTCTGGTTATCCATTCATCATGTTTTTGGTAATTAATGCAGATCGTAGGGTTTTGAAAACATTTTCCAAATGAGAGTGGAGTTTTTTTGCAATAAATTAGAATCATCATCATTCTCTTGCCTTTATCCCAATTCATTCATTCAAAACAATGAGCATCAACTTTTTTATCACTGTAAAACATTACCTGTACATACACAATTTAAATATCAATTGCTAAAAGAGCAATATTTCAACGGTCACTTAGAACAAAAAGTTCAACATCCTGTATTCACGCGGGCCGCCGCACGTAACTTGCTACGCACGGTTCCTGCAAATAACACCTACGGCGAGCGGACATCTTCTTACTTAGTTCCTCGGTTAATTAACAACCTACCTTCAGATTTGCGCAGTGAAATATTAAATTAAAACTTAAGTCCTACTACCTACAAGTTACAACACATTGAATGCTTAATGTGTTTAGTTAGTTATATCACATAAGATGAAGTTACCAAGTCTCGAAATAGGGTATAATATTAAGTTGTGTTTATTGTGTACCTTGTTTTAGTTTTTTTTACTACGATGTAGAATTACATGTAGCATTAAGTACAAACCTCAGTGGTTTAGTAATGCTATTCTGCTTAAACTAATGTAATAATTTTTTGTGTAACTGGTAAATAAATGAAAAAAAAAAAAAAAAAATTGCTGGCAGCGCAGCATGACTTCTTCTTCCATACTTCTCTATTACTAGTCATCTCATCAGACACCTCCTTTCTCGCCTTATCATCATCCTTACTCAATACTTTCCTCACATCATTATTTTTTTTTAAATTGTCAAAACAAATAGCTTGCTTATCCAATAAAAACTTTTTTATGTGTAATTTTGCCTTACACCAGGAATTTCTCCTGTAACATGCATGGGTGCGTTCACAAATATTTAAACTCACAGGAAAAAAATACCCAGACCCGGAACCACTATTTGTAGGCCATACAAATATTTGTTACATGTGGGGATCGAACCTGCGACACGCAGCGCTGCAGTCAATTGCTTGAGCCACTGCGTCAACCGTGCCGTCAAATATTTATATCCCCTTTTTTTATGGGGGGTGGGAAATCATCAAATGACTCCGATCTTCCCGCTCCCGGGCAGAGCGGTAGGGAGTGTCAGACTTCTACTGATTAAAAACCACCATGTTCCTTCTGTCCCTAGTGCCGAGGCCGCGGTATCTCTTTCGAACAACCCGCAGCCCATATCCCTTGAAATATTCAGACCCAGCAAAAAATAACGAACCAATAGATTGCTCGACCAATCACAAATAACAAGCGCTATTTACCGACAATATTCCCTGATAACGATGACGTATCTATTTAGTTAAATGCTCATGATTAATTCATAGGTCTCGAGCGAAGCCGGCGGCGGCGGCAGTATGTATTATTGAACGCGTGCGAATGGACAGACGGATACAGCGCTATGTTATATTCATTGATAGTGCTCTATGGTTAATAACGTTTTTGTTTAACCTCTGCTCGCGTTAAGCTATTGGCCGTAGCTGTCAGTTATTTATTTATATGTACACAGAAACTACTTATACAAGAAATTACATCATACAGGTGAAAGAGCAGAAAGGTACCGCTTGATGACTGAAGAATTCTTTTCCAGCAGATAAAGACGAAATGTAGACAGAATTTGACAGTCGTCAAATCGGTCGTTACACATAGTCACTAGTCAGTCGCCCCAAAGTCAGACAACCAGTCTTACGAAGGGTTATCGTTTACCCAATATTAACTAGGTTGAGGAGGTCAGAAAAGCAATCGCTCCATGTAAAATACTGATATTCAGCTGCATGCAGTTAGACTGCAAGTCGACCCGTTAGACAGTTGTTGACTTTCTAAGCTGTATTACGTCACCATCTCAGGGCCAGTTGAAAACCAGCGTCGGGCACTAGCTGCTCG
The DNA here is from genome assembly GCA_949316265.1 of Diarsia mendica. Taxonomy (NCBI): domain Eukaryota; kingdom Metazoa; phylum Arthropoda; class Insecta; order Lepidoptera; family Noctuidae; genus Diarsia; species Diarsia mendica. The sequence continues at coordinate 4,875,561 of OX438912.1, read as the reverse complement.
GCAGTTTGCTGAACTGGTCCTATTTGGCGCAGCCGTGAGATGCACACACGCTTTTATTTTTGTTCTGTTATTTTTTTTATTTTTTTTTTTATTGTTTGTTGTGTGCACTTGTGGCATGTACTAAATAAATATGTTTTCTTTCTTTCTTTTTTCTTTAGATGTCTGCAAAAGTGATGATGATGATGCCATCTAGCAATGCCCGCATTCAATGGCTTTCTAGAACGGTTGTCTGTGCTTTGGTGTGACTTCCCTTTTACCATCTTACAACTCTCCCATCTCAATTTATAGGGATGACGACTGACAAAAAAATATGATTCAGCTTAGTCCATCAGTTAGGTTATCAAAAAATATTGGATACGTATGTTAATTTTTTATCCAAGTAACAAAAATTGACAAAGAGGCTTGTGACGTCGACGACGAATGTGTCCAATATTTTTTGGAAATCTATCTGAGGGCCTAATTACAGACGTATTAACACCGAACAATATTCCAAAACTCAATAAACACCATTACACGATTCCCATTGTGGACGAGATCAAAACAATCGTCAAACAAAACAAGATCAACAGACACCATGGCAAGCAATTAATTGTATTGTTCACAATGAACTATATTTAGATCACTATTGACAAGCGATTTGCTTCTGTTTTATTTAGGGAGCTTAGGGTTGCAGGTTGCAGGGGATCAGAAAGGAATAAACCAAAGAAAAATATTGGCAGTGGATCGGTTTGGGGGATCAACCGGAACAACTACGATTTTTAAGTTAGTGTGTGATGTTGACTTGCTGCACGCGTTGGTGCAAACTGTAAGTGTAGCAAGTACCTGCGTAAATAAATAAATAAATAACTCTTGAAAATTGCTGAACGTAGAGAACTGCTTCTGTTAAGGGTAGAAATTAAAAAAAAATACAAGCATAGGATAATAATAATACAAGGCTGAAAGAACACCGACACGACGGTGAAACAGCTACTAAAAAGTTTCGTCAATTATTTAAAAAAAAAACCGGCCAAGTGCGAGTCGGACTCGCGCACCGAGGGTTCCGTAAAAAAAATATATTATGTGATGTAACTAAAAATTTATGGTTTTCGTAATTATTCCTTTATCTATGCTATAAGACGTTGCTTCGTACCAAATTTCAAGATTCTGAGTTCACGGGAAGTACCCTGTAGGTTTTGATTCCCTTGCGAGTGTCGAAAATTTGCGGCATAAACGGGAGTATCTTGATGTAACTAAAAATTTATGGTTTTCGTAATTATTCCTTTATCTATGCTATAAGACGTTGCTTCGTACCAAATTTCAAGATTCTGAGTTCACGGGAAGTACCCTGTAGGTTTTGATTCCCTTGCGAGTGTCGAAAATTTGCGGCATAAACGGGAGTATCTTTTGATCGCGTTGACTTAGAAGTTTGATTTTTTCACAGCTCCAAGAGACCATAGACTTGAGTATTTGATATGAATTTCAGCTTGATACCTCCACGCGTTCCTGAGAAAAAAGGTCTTGACAGACAGACAGACGGACAACAAAGTGATCCTATAAGGGTTCCGTTTTTTCCTTTTGAGGTACGGAACCCTAAAAACAGCTGTTTTTGTCACGGAGGTTCTTTCTTTCGGAGGTTTTGCTCAAAACTGATCAAGAAAAATAATATGTTGACTTTTTTTTGTAAGGCAGTATTGCCCCACTTCTGGGCAAGGCCTCTCCCATTTCTTCCACTTCTCACGATGGTCAGCTTCTTCTCGCTAATTCGCTAGGAAGCCATCCAAAGAGTCCTGCCCTTTTCCTCCTTTTCCTCGAGACCCCGTCTAGCTGTCTCAGGGATCTTTTTTGTCATTAATATTATCACTGTGAACACTTCCAACTATGATCTAGTTTGACCTAAAATATCCTAAACACATCACAAGCATTTTTATTACCCAATCCATACAACTGAACCTTATTGCCGAACTTTATTGACACAATAAAATTATCTAACAACATTCTTAAGTGTACTTACAATAGTAATAAGAACATTAGTAGTCCTTCGATATAGTTAGTAACAAATATTCCAAAAATATACCAAATTCATCGCAGAAGGAATCATTAACAGAGCCAATGTATCGTCTGCAAAACGAATAGTTTGTACGTTACCAAAATACATTGATGCAGGGTCAAAGAAATATACTGATAAAAACAAAAGAAAAAAGATCTTGAAGGTCACTAATGTGTCAAAATTCAATTATTATGTAAATGTTATTTTCGCTTGAAAAATAAAAATTGCAGACAGACACGTCTTAATTACAGGGGTACGTGCTGGAATTAGAATAAAACCCCTATATAATTAAACACTAGTGTCTTTCTAAAGGTTATTATTTGACTTGATCAATAGTCATACAATCCCTAAATATTATGTCATATTAAAAATACCCACAGTATTTCTAAAAAACCCCGATATTTTTCACTCCAAAAACTCCGGCAAAAAAATAAAATCATAAATTACAACTTCTAGATCAGAATCAACAAATCTCAGTTTACTTTGATCTTGGCCCACTTTCGTTACACCCCGTTCACCCCTGTTTCACCCCCTCCTTACTGAATATTTGACAAGTCCATAGACAGGCGATTCATTCTTACGAGTCGTTCACGCGAGTTATTGGATTCAACAGGAAAACATGGCGACTCGGTGGAGAAAAAAAAAATTAAATTATAAGACGTCGACATTTCGAAATTGCTGCGAAATTGACGAAAGATTTGTTTGAAAGACCCTCTTCCTTTGCATATTATTCAAGTTTCGTCCTGAGATTTTTCATTCATAGGAATTTGACCGGGAATTCTGCGTACACCTTTGTATTTAAGGGATATTTTCTCTAACTCCTACGCTAGAACCACTTAGGTGGGTGTCAAAGCAATCACGAGGTATTTCGCTATCATCATCTTACAGTCCTTGAACTTTCGGTAGGGAAAAAAACTCCACTTATTTCCTCTGAGTCCTTTCAATAAGATGCCTTCAAAATACTTTCTTGAATAGTTTAAGAACCCATCAGCACAACTTCTTTAGTCTAGTGCTGTTCGATTCCCAGAAAAATTGTCATTCGTTGTTTCTTCCAGGAGCTTTATTAAAAGCAGGTCAGTTTGGTTTTGTACTCGGTACGTGGCAATAGGCTCGCACTTAGTGCATGTATACGTACAGGCGAGGCGTCGCGGCGCGTGCTGCGTCTTTAATTCAAACACATGGCGATGTATGAAAAAGTTAACGAGCCCTTATTACATTGGGCTTAAACTTAACTGGGATAATATGAGTGTAGTAGTGTCTTTAAGTGCACCTCAACCCATCATCGATCGATTTTTATTAATGATCGATGCCTCAACCTAACCTTTCGTGGATTATAGACGTTATGTTATATTATGTACCTACGTAGGAGGATGGAAGAAAAAAAACGTGTTGCGCCGACCCCAAGTAACAGGGGACACGGGGCTGCGGATTATCGTAAGGCATAACGCGGCCTCGGCACAAGGGCGAAGAAGGAACATAGGTTTGGTTTTTAGTCAGTGGAAGTCTGACACTCCCCTTCGCTCTGCCCAAGAGCGGGGGGGTTATTCGATGATGTTCCACCCACCAAAAAAAAAAGATGATGTCATATTATGTAGGTAGGTACTCCGAACGTAGGGATCAGCTACCAGGTATAACAACTAAAACGGTCTACATACCGAAAGAAAACAAGCATAATTATTCCAACCCCCTAAGCGAAGAACTAACCTGCTTGAGCAGCATAATCACCCCAAGTACCCTATCACCCCATTACCCCACACCTCATGAAGCATCAACCTTTAATACACCGTTCCACGTACTTGAAAACTTAATAACTTGTCTCTAACCCCATTTGGCCTCCATTCTGCTTATCTACTGACGGTACAGTGACGCCATTAGGTCCGTAATTGTGCAGCGTTGGCTTTGAGCCTAATACAGTAGCTTGCTTATGTTGCCCGGGTAGTAGGTTACCTGATATGTATGCTTAGGAATCCATCCCTGCCAGGACTTGTGTACGAAACCTCACATTATTCTTCATATTCTGTGCACTCAGCATTTTGGACCATTAAGCTAATTTGTGTACATTAAATCAATAAATCAGAGTTCAACGGGCATTCGCGGTGGTCGGTTTTATTTCATCATCATTCATAGAATCACCTAAATATCATCAAGTGCAGGGATCCCCTATATTTATTTTCGTCCTTCGAGCCGGGTCCTTAGTTTTGGAAGCAGTAGGCATTGAGGAGTAAGGGGAGCTACACACAAATTTTCGGCGTGATTAGGTACAGCCGCGCGGTAAAATCTAATATACTGAAGGTGAAATGAACATGCTTGCAAGTCCCGAAGGATTAGGCAGGGAGACGTGTACATTATTAGGTACAGGTCGGGAGCGAGCACCACACTAACTTTTCTCACAATATCCCGGGCCATTAAAATTTAACGTCATTCATTTTAAAACTGTTCATAAAGTGAAATTCAAACGCCCGTTCCTGCCATCCCGGGATAATTTACCCGCAAAAACAAAACATAGCATCACGCCTGTAATCACCGAAAGGGTAAGGCGGAGGTGTACAGAATAGACACATAGACACACATTTCGCCAGGTATGTTTAAGTCCCTTGCAATAGGGACGAGCCTATTACCATCGACCAGGTAAAAAACTTTTTAACAAAAAATAAAACCGACTTCAAACAAGAACACAAAAAAGTGAAAAATAAACTTTAGAAGAAAAATCAGTTTCTGAAGTCGGTGACTTTTGTTTGTTTGATTTCATTTTTTTGCCACCGACTTCTTTTTTTATTTTTCACTTTTTAGTGGTTCACATGTTCATGGGTCTTAATGTGGACAATGTAGTTTTTTTTTATGAGTTTTGTTGATTTTTCAAAATCCACTTGTCCGATTTCGATAAAAAATTTAAACAAAAAAAAAAACAAACCATTTGGAAAGTATACCCTTTCCAATAAAAAAAGAATTTTTCAAATCGGTTAGCAAGTGACGGAGTTATGCCCGAACAAACATAAAAAAATATATATATATAAACATCCGAATTGAGAACCTCCTTCTTTTTTTAAAAGTCGGTTAAAAAGCAGACTCTGTGGCTGCTGTTGAGAATATCTTAATGGAAAACTCAATACCATTTGTCCCGACCTTGGAATCGAACACAAGACATCACGCTCAGCAGTAGTACTAGTTTAATAAATACCGGTCTCAAGTCTGTAGCACTCTTAACACCAAGAATTTGTTAGGACCTATTTGCTTGAAAAAGGGTCCGCGCAAATACTAGCTCTTGGCGGAATTACTTGACAAATAAGGATTGCCGTGAATTACTGAGTTAGGTAGCTACCCAACTACGTCGTAACTAGTTCAAGGGAAGAGAACTGGGTGAGACTGACAAATTGTCAGCACTTTAGTGAGTGTTTAAGAGGCCTTGAACAACTGTAATTACATGGTCTCAACTGAACACATACTTGAAGTTTCATAAATAAACTAATTATAGGTTTGCTTCCTGAAGCCTCGTTCAACATCAAAGATGATACATGGCTAAAGCATAGTTTTGCGTTAAAATATGAACTAGCTTCGGCTCACGACTTCGTCCGCGTTCAAAGGGCATAGCCTAAGACAGTTCGGGGATAATGTAGCCGAACTATAGTCGATAACACTGGAAGATAATGTGTCTTCCCATTAATTTATTATTATACTAGCTGATGCCCGCGGCTTCACCCGCGTGGATGTCGTTCAAATTATATACTAAAACCTTCCTCTTGAATTACTCGATCTATTAAAAAAAACCGCATCAAAATCTGTTGCGTAGTTTTAAAGATTTAAGCATACAGACAAACAAACAGACAAAAATAGCGACTTTGTTTTATACTATGTAAGGAAGCCTATATTATTGTCCCAACTCCCACTGCACTCCACGTCCCTTCCCTCTTTCCACTTTTCGCGATCTAATGCGAATGGCCTCCCATTAGTAAAAGAATTTCGGCGAAAAACCCGATAAAACTTTGCCCAACCTGGGAATAAAACCCAAACCTTATGCACAGCAGCTAAGCTTACGACCACCTAGACCAGCGAGTCAATAATACATCAAGTAACATGAAATAAGACTTACAATTCCTCTTCATTATATTGTCAGTTATTAATTAAACAATATCGTTGAAACAGTATCGAGAGTCATTAATTTCAATAACAACAGGATCTGACTGATATATCTACACTTCGATATAAGACATGCTGATTAAAATTTAATCCCAATTACTCAAATAACCTTAGCTGTTCAAAATTGATTGCTTTTCATTACGTGCAGTCCAATTTGGTTCGGATTTTTACCTTAATGAAGTACGGTAGCTTATGATTTGTTAGGCCGAAGCGAAATATTTTGGGTCAAAAAGGGGATTTTAGAAGGGTTGAATTGATGATTAAATTCGTTGAATACCCAGTCGTTCATCAATTTGATTGGTTTTGCATCAAAATTTGTTTTAAGAGCGACGGTTTCAGAATAGCTTGAAAACTCTAACAGTGTATATGCAATAAACGAGCTAAAACCGATCGTTTATCTTCCCGAGCTTTGTTATCGACCTCACAGTCTACTAACAAAGGATTATCCAACCAAAAATCGGTCAGACTCTCAAACAAATCAAAACCGCCTCACACGCCAAAATTCGACACAAAGGACCGAATGCAGACATCAAAAACCACCTCTTGGCTCCAGTGCAGTTTCCGAACAAAGGCAAGAAAACACCGAATACCCCCATACTCCACTTTTAATTCACCCCTTTTAGATCGCCGTGAACTCCAACGCACTACTTTTTCTCATTCCAAGGCGGTATTTGCCGCCGGCCAGTACAATAGGGCAAACATCCAAAAGGAAGGAATCTAGAGCCACACGAATGGATGAAAAGATTGGACACGAAGCTATAGAGACGCCTTTTAAAGTGGCTTTTGTCGAAGAATGTTTTTAAAGATTCCTGAGGACCGTTCCGGATTGAAGTGAACTTGCTGATTCAGCTTTCTGTGTCTTTGATTGAGGACTTCGAGTGTTCGAAACGATATTGAGCTTTGAATCTATAGCTTCTTAGGTCTATAATGTGACCTCGGTGAACTGAATTGTCACTATGCCGGTCAAGGTCACGACCTTATTGAAGACGAGATTGTGGAACGTGCTTTGCTTACAGATGACAGTAATAGGAGAAAGGATTAATTAATAAGGCCTCGGTTTTAGACTTGTTTTAGTTTACCCTGAACCTTTTAAGGAGTCACTGTGCTCGTCATTATGAACAAGTTTTACTATGAAACCTACCATGAAGTCGGAGAAAACAATTTGCTTCACTTACATATTATTTATCATGAGTCGTAAAATTGTAGGGAACAGATGATTTTATTTTTCAAGCTTTCATGGTTAGTTTCGTTAAAAACTTTGTTCATAATCAGTACAATTAATTACACTTTAAGAGACTAAAAATCAGGTTGTATACATTTTTAAAAGAAATGGCTATATTAAAAACGGACGTGGCTTCTATTAAAGCTAAAAGGGATGTTGTGGCTAGTGAAACAACCTCATCCACAGACATGCAGATCTTAAAATTGGAAATAGATCATTTAAAACGTATGGTTGGCGAACTTAAGGAACAAAAATGTAAACAAGTGCAGGTAGAATCAGCTGACAGTGTTACGGCGAAACGAAGCGGTCAAGTGAAGGGCACGTCTTCGCGCCCGCTCGCGCCTACTGCGGAATGTAAGAAGCCGGTGAATGGTACAACATCGCGCTTACTTACACCAAATACGACTTTACCGGTAATGAGCTTGAGTTCAAAGTCGCCTGATCGTCAAACAACAGCTGACTTATCGCATACTCCACTATACAGAGACATATTAATTGACCCAGCGCAAAAACATACTGTCAATAAATCTAGGAATGAGGATGATGATTCATTCATATTGGTGGAGAAAAGAAAGCGGAAGAAGTTTGCCAATATGAGTGGCACCGGTCTAGGCTCGACAAAACTCCAGGTGGCTCAACTGTCAACGGCCGTCTATGTGTCTCGTTTGAACAAGGCAACTACCACGGATGATATTCAGACATATGTGAGTGAAATGGGCGAAAATTGTGTTAAAGTAGAACTATTAACTCAGAAACACGAGACTGAATTTGTTTCTTTTAAAGTGACCATATATAGAAGTAGGCTAGAAAGATTCCTAAGTGTTGATTTTTGGCCTGTTGGCGTCAGATTCAGGCGATTCCGTGAGTATACGGCGAGAGGAATTAATAATCTTAATAATTAATTATGAATTGTAAGTTATCCACTATTTCAATATTGTCCTACAATTGTAAATCGATTAAGCGATCAAAGCAATGTGTGCGTGAACTCACTAAAACGAATGATATTGTGTTACTGCAGGAGACTTGGTTGCTACCCCACGACTTAAATTTTGTAAATGAGATTAATGAAGATTTTGGGTGTGTGGCCAAGTCTTCTGTCGATACTTCAGCAGGGATGTTAAGGGGTAGGCCATATGGGGGCTTAGCCATTATGTGGAACAAAACTAAGTTTCCTTATGTCTCGCCTATTACTTGTAATAGTGACCGCCTAGCGGCTGTGAGAATAGCGACTGGTCTGGGATGTGTCATAGTTATAAATGTGTATATGCCTGTTGACAACGTCGATAATCTGACCGAGTTTATTGATTGTTTGGGTGCAATAAACGCAATTATAGAAGAGGGCGATGCGCAATGTGTTTATGTGATGGGTGACTTTAATGCTCACCCCTCCGCTAAGTTTGGCCTTGAGTTGATTAAGTTTTGTACAGATATGGAATGGGAATGTGTCGATTTTAATTTGTTTGGATTAGATTCAGAAACTTTTACGTTTATGAGTGAGTCACATGGGTGTCGGCGGTGGCTGGATCACTGCATCGCAACTAAGGCTGCTTGGGATACTGTGATAGCGGCTGACGTCATACATGACGTCATGTGGTCCGATCACTACCCCTTGCGAATTATTTGCGATATATCTTGTGTAAATGTTGAGACGGCTTTCGCCGATACCAGTAACCACCAAAAGGGAATTAAATGGGGCAAGCGTACCAAAGACCAAATAAATGCATACCAAACACATTGCTCGAATAAATTATGTGATGATTTTAATATGTTTAAGTGTGACTGTGATAATAATATAAACTGCGAACATTATGACAAATATTGTGAATCAATTGACTTGTATTATTCATATATCGTTGATACACTGCAGACTGCGGCTGTACTGAGTTCTCGTTCAGGTGAACAGAGGCGATGCAAAAAGGTGACTGGATGGAACTACCACGTGCGGGACTATCATCAAACTGCCAGGCTCCACTTCAAGGTTTGGATGGAGGCTGGTAGGCCTTTACAAGGTATGATTTTTGAAAACATGCGTAATAGTCGTTCTATGTTTAAAAATAAAATAAAATGGTGTCAGAAAAATGAGGATTCCATAAAAATGAATATTTTAGCTTTACATAGAAGAGAAAAGAATTTTGTTAAGTTTTGGAACGCGACTAAAAAGTTTAATTTTAAACAGAGCCTCCCTGTCTCTGTCGATGGATTGCAGGAACCAAGCAAAATAGCCAATTTGTTTGCTAGTAAATTTAAAGTTGACCCCCTGCAAGTCGATTGTAAACTCAGCAATGAAACCATCGTGTCTGAGCCACTGCCACCTTTTACGCTTGACGATGTGATCTCAGCAGTGAGGAATATGAAGCGTGGTAAGTCACCTGGGCACGATGGTCTCAGTGTGGAGCACCTTGTCTGGGGTAGTGCCAACTTGTTTCCACATTTGAGTGAGCTTTTTAACTTGTGTGTTAAATACGTCTACTTGCCGAAACTTTTAATGAGAACTGTGGTGGTTCCGATAGTCAAAAATAGGACGGGCGATTTGAGTGCATCTGATAATTACCGACCTATCTCACTCGGTACGGTTATTGGCAAGGTGCTGGAGCGTCTCTTACAGCCTCAACTGCAAAATAATATAAAAATTGATGATGCCCAGTTTGGTTTCCGTCCCGGGCTCTCAACAGACTCTGCGATTATTAGCCTTAAGAGTACGGTAGCCTACTACACCCACCAGAGAACCTCAGTGTATGCTTGTTTCTTAGACCTGAGCAAGGCTTTTGACCTGGTAAATTATGAACTCCTCTGGGACAAACTAAAGAAGACGCAGGTACCCCACCGAATCGTAGATCTGTTGAGATTCTGGTACGGGGGCCAAACTAATCAAGTAAAATGGGGTGACACTCTATCCAGCAGTTATAAGCTGGAATGCGGTGTGCGTCAAGGTGGGTTGACTTCTCCGGACCTTTTCAATCTTTATATCAATGGTTTGATCGAGGAACTCAGGAGAACCAAAGTTGGATGTCACTTAGGCAATGTCTGCATGAATAGCTTGAGTTATGCTGATGACATGGTTCTTTTGAGTCCCTCGATCAAAGGCTTGAGGAAACTGTTGTCTGTCTGCGAGCATTATGCTCATGCTCATGGACTCAAATACAACGTTCTAAAAACAGAATCCATGGTATTTAGGTCTGGGACTGGTCCGGGGAATATACCCAGTATTTCTCTAAATGGCGCGGTTATAAAGGTTGTGAAGCAGTTTAAATACTTGGGGCACATTTTAACAGATAAACTCCATGACGACTGTGATATAGAAAGAGAGCGTAGGGCCCTCTCAGTTAGGAGTAACATGCTCGCACGCAAATTTGTGAAGTGCACCAGTGACGTTAAAAACACCTTATTTAGAGCCTATTGTCTGTCAATGTACACTTGCCAACTATGGTGCAACTTCACAAAAAAGATGTACAACTCATTAAGGGTTCAGTACAATAACGCTTACCGAACCCTTATGAAACTGCCAAGGTACTGCAGTGCTTCGAGCATGTTTGCAGACGCAAGGGTTCCTGATTTCTACGCCATTATTAGGTCGAGGGTAGCGTCCTTTTGGCAAAGTTTGAGACGCTCCAGTAATAGCATTTTGAGGGCTGTCTCGTGCAACTTGACTAGCCCTATATTTGTGCACTGGATTTCTGTTCACCTAAGCGGGAACAGAAAATGACGGTTTTTTTTTTTTTTTTTAATGAATTTTATTGATGTTTTTAACTATGTATTTTAATGTGATTTTACTTTTAGAATTTTAGTATGATTTTTATTTATTATTGACTTTTTATTGGTATTCTGATGAGTTTTTAATGAGTACGTAATTTTGAAATGTATTGTGATTTTTTGACATTTTATTGATATTCTGTGAGTTTTTTAATGTGTTCGTAATTTTGAAATGTTATTACGATTTTATTTATTGTATAGTACTGTCTTATCGAATGAGTTTTATTATGATGTTTTATTGATTTGAATGATATTTTAATGATTTCTGTGCTTTTTGTGATTTGTGTGACTAATTTTCTCATTATGGGTATTTTTGCCTGAAATAAAACACAATTTATTTTATTTTATTTTTTTATATTTATCGATCAGGGTCATTATCCTCAATTCTAGTTAAAAGAGTCATAATTTTAATTGAATTTTAGAGCAACAAAATAGTACACTCAAACAACAAACTATTAAGTCATATCTTACCTTCAATAAAACCTTGAACTACCCGAGTCTATTCTGGCAGTCCTACCAAACAATGCTAAAGTCCAAAATAGAACTAGTGCACAGTCAACAAAGGCGTCAATATCTTCCCACATCCTTACCACAAAGCGTAGTGCTGGAAGCAATCAAGACACATATGGGTCGGCAGCGGCACAGGCTGTTTCGAACGAATATCGGTGCCTAATAGCACAGAATATAGTACGTACAGAAGACCTATGCCTAGGATATGCGTAGTATTTTGGTGAAACCAATGCAATGAGCGAAAACGTGCTCACATTGGTCGTCACGAGACGCGTGCGAGTGGCTGTGTTTGCAACCTAAAGCGTACTATCGTATTGACCTGCGTCAATGTACATGACCTTTGAGAGGCCCTATGCACCAAAGACACGTTTATCGGGTGATAAGAGTGTTTGGAACGCATCGACAAATGCCGCCGATGTACGACTCAGTTAATGCCAATATCACATCAGCACAGTATCGTGAACAAATTAATGCTAGTATGAGCATGTAAAGTATGTAGGTATACAGTAAGTGCAAGCGCATACGCACCCACGACTGTCATCTGTGTGACATCTCCGAGTCCACTCACACATAGACACGCTTCACGTATAACGAGTGCAAGCGCACTCGCAACTGTCACTTGTTCGAGATCGCTGTACGTCGTACGCATCTACGTGTGCGCCAGTTTTCGCAGGTGGTATAGAATTGAACTTCTGTAACTATCTACTCCATACTAATAGTTTATATCACGACTTGTCTATATATTTACGACAACATATTATACATACTGCAGTTACGTCCCAGGTAAGGTTTAATCGTAATTGAAATCTCAATTTAGTGTCCTCGAATTTGAATAGGTTATAAATAAGATTATTCAGATTATTCATAATTGTCTTGGTTGGGATCTTTGGGATGTCAATTGGGGAAGTTTTAGTCCTCAATGGGAATAATTTGATGAAGGCTTGACGTCATATGTGTGTTGATATAATTCGGTTATTTTGTTTGAACCTTGAATTAATCATGATTAAGTTCTGAGTAATTTAAATAAAAGACGCTAATTTGACTCAGTCGAATGATTAAGACGTAGTCGAATTGGAAATCTAAGTTAGTCAACATTAATATTATATGATAATGTATGCTATGATATCTCCAACCATATTCGTAGTTTCGGTATTCACACACATCCTTGAATTGAAATCTACACAAACAATTCAAATTGCCCATCTAAACTAACAATTTGTGTGAATGTTCCATTTGATATATTCACTAACGTATTCAAAGTTATCGACCCAATTATATATTCACGACTAATTGAATATGAAATTGAACCCCGAACCAAATTGGTATCAGCAGCAATTTCCCTTTTCAATGAAGATTTATAAATTACTTGTAATACCGCTTGAAATATTACTAATAGATTTCAGTCTAGACAAAACGGTGAGACAATTGACTTGAAATATAATTTTGGGCCTGGGTTCAGGTAAAAGCTTGATATTTACTGAGGGCACGGATGTTTTAATTTAGTTCATTTGGGGCGTAGGACATAAATTTTGTTGTATAGGCAAAACAATAAACGATTATTACAGGTACTCGGGTATAATATTAATTTCTTAGCTTAAAAAATATTCATTACTCCGTTCAAGTTAGATACATCAGATGGGATAAAAAATTTGGCCGGTTTAAAAAACTGGAGTTGGAGCCAATCGCAGTCCATACCTTTTATTTTGTTGTATCACAATTTACTCACAACAGTAAAGTAAAATTTCTTTTTTTCCCACTTCTGATATTAAAATTCATTACACCGGACACACATTTGCATAATTATCTAATATTGTTTAATTTAGTATGAAATTCAATGATTTTACAATAAAACGCCTAGCTCTAGACAAACTGTTAGCACGTTTGGTGGGAACAAAAAATGTAGAAAATGTTTGAAAAGTTTTTTACGTAAATGTTTCTTTTTTTACAACGAACCCTTAGTTAACATCGTAAAATAAAAAAATAAAAAACAGTATAATAATTATATCTATGCTTGGTAGTTCCACGACCCGTCACATAATCCTATACAAAAAATAAACACACACTGATTACAAAACAGAAAAATCGCAAGGAAAAAATCTCAAGATGAACCCACGTACCTTGCCAAAAGGCTGCAACAAAACTACTCACATGAGCAATAATGGGGACGTATAATAAATTGTGGAACCCCTCTTAAATCAGTGCAGCGAACATATAGTGAGGTATAGTGCGGACACAGAGTAGATAGGTACAGAAGCTTTATTAAACGAAAACATTCTGAAGATTAGCGCTTTAAAATATTTTTAAGCGTGAAAACAAACAATATTTTTTTGGCATTTAAAAATATTTACCTACCAACATCCTTTCCGACGACGTTGACAATAAATACCGAAACAAACAGACATAATCTTGGTCAAGTCATCTGCGACAGTCGTTTGCGGAAAATACCGTACAGATTTCGTGATTTACAGGTGGGTTTAAGTCGACCAATAAAGCACATTTTATCCTCACTCTATCAAATTTATTCGTGGGTAAATTAGGACAATCCTGCGTCGAATCATACTATAATATCAACCCGATTGAAAAAAAAATATTAGTTTTGTTTTTGTTGTTATAGTTTCACGACAGTTTGATCAAAACCCACTTACAAATAACCCTCCTTTTGGGCTTCGCCGCAGTCGGGTAACAAATGTCAGTCGAGAATGCGCAAACACACAGACCGGCTCGGTGAAGAGAGCACATTTTTTATCACGTTTAAAACAGAGTTTTGAATAATTGTGATTAGGTTTAATTTTACATATCACTTCTTGAGAGTAAACTCAACGCGCTTAGTGTGAAAAACGCGGGCCAATGCTCTCTGACCCGGCTCTGTATACGGACCCTTAATCTGTCTGTATTTGATCCTCCTATGCAACCTCCTTTCCCTATCCACTCCGCGGTACAACAGTGCAGTACTGATTAAAGTTTGTATTGCGTCGTCTGATTGTGCCGGGTTGTTCACCGATTTCTTTATTTCAAAAGGAAGAATGGAGAAATCAGGAATGGATGAGAGGCATGGAATGGACAGGTTCGGGTGATAAAGAGGTGTGAATGGTATTGTAGTGGAATTCGCTGTTCTATGATTTAATTATTTTCAAGAAGAATTTTATAGTTTTTTTTTTTGAGAGATTGTTGTCTGGCACTTGATCACAGATAGTCTGTAAGAAAGAGACAATAATTTTGGTATTCAATAAAGTATATTCTATCTTTCTTAGATCAATAAATAGGGTTCTTCCCCGATTGACACCGCATCCATTTGATTGAATTGCATGTTTGGAATTGAAAAAACCACTTTCTAAATTGAATCCCAAATATTTTAGAACTTACTAATAAAACATACCAATAAACCAGATTTATTTAGAGTAATTTCTTTGTCTATTTTATGACATTAAAATAAAACTACCCTACTTATCCTCTTGTCTAAATTCTAGGCATGCATCTTATGAATCGCATGATCATAATATTTGCCTTCACCACGTTCCGTTTTGTCTAGAGAATTTCTGATTCACACGCAATAACTGGAATGCTTCACTGATTTTGAAACAGAATTCTATGTATAAAGTTTTTTTTTTTATATTTAGTTTCAACGAATATATTATTTTATTAGGACCGGCGACTAGTCCTTACTTTGCGGGTGCAATGTACTGTTGTGCCGACATAACGGCTCAAAACGGCTGAACGGATCTGAATAAAATTTCGCAGTCATAGTAATAGTGTACCTATATATAAATCTATACTAATATTACAAATAGAGAGAGCGAATTTTGATTTCGACCCTGATCTACCAGCCTTTTCCCAACTATATTCAGGTCGGCTCCAAATCTCACTGCATGCAGCTGGATACTAGTTTTTTAAATCTGACCTCAACAACCCAGCTAACTGCCTACACGTGTTGGTAAGACTGGTTGTCAGACTTTCAGGTTCTTACTTTATCTAAGTGCACTAACATATTTTTAAGTTACTTATATTATTAACTAGTGACCCGCCCCGGCTTCGCACGGGTACAAAAAAGGTATTAAAACCTTCCTCTTGAATCACTCTATCTATTAAAAAAAACCGCATCAAAATCCGTTGCGTAGTTTTAAAGATTTAAGCATACAGACAAACAAACAAATAAACAAACAAACAAACAGACGCGACTTTGTTTTATACTATGTAAGGATATGTATATTTAGGTTAAGGTATTTAATTTGGTCTGTGAGTCTTTGTTACCTGAAAATAAATGTATTCTAGTCTATTCTAACAGTTTGATTATTTTTATTTTATTAATCGGTCGGTGAATTTTAATCTGATTTAAACTCCTACTGCAAAACAGGAGAGAAAGGAAATCTTAATTTTTTTTTTTAATTAAAGGTATAAAAATATTCTACAAGTTTTTTAAATCAAAAAGCTAGGAACTTATTAAAAGCCGATGTTGGATACAGAATCGCTGTAAGGCTATTAAATTAAATATTTCTCTGAGAAATACTCTTTATGAAACAAAACAATTCCGCTTTATTTACTGTTCTCTTCTTGGAATATTTTTGAAAGGGTACCCTCAATATTTCAGTACCAAAATTATTTTCTGTACAATTTTCAAGATTCAAATTACTATTAACATAAAATTAAATCATACATTGCAAAGTCTGACAAATTCACTGTTACACATTTTTTGTAAAATAATGAAAAAAATCTTTTTTTTTTTCGCGCGATCGCATTGCTTACGAAGAAAACATCAATTCATGAGAATAACAATAGAAAAAACTATACAATACATGCTCAATAACCGTTACTTTTTTGGTCTCTATTATTTAAAAAAACATTTCTTTAACCTACAATTTCAAAAACAATCACCTAGGTCATGAACCAAAGATAATAATATCAGCGGATTCGCTTCATCTTCAAATCCACCATAACTAAATAAGAACAAAAAATAATCGCACAAAATAGTGGGGCTAGCGCACTTTTATTGCAATTAAGAATGAATATCGATTAGCCACGGTCAGATTACAATAACGACTGTAAAGGCACACCATTCAGTTGCCGTGGTAAATCATTGATAACGGTTGTGCGCACGCGTCTATAAAAAACGCGGAAAAGGATTTGTACAAATAGATCTGGGGATTGAAGGAGGGAATTCGTATCAAATTAGCGGGGAATTTGGTCCTTCGAGCCGGATACTTCAATACACTGTGAGAAAAATAAAGTACTTAAAGAAAGGAAGGCGTTTGGATGCGTAATAATATGTTTATTTACACTAAGCAAAGAGGGAGACATACTTCCTGAAAATGATACAGATTCAAGTGACAGTGTTCATTCTTTATGCCATTATACTCCAGGGTTCAGGAGTTGGTGAGAAAGCATTCAGGGCATGCAAAGCCTATGGGCAGTATATGTTAGAGTGCCGAAACATACTGTTTCCAAAATACAGAGTAAGAGTTCCAGTTGACTTCCTCCTATATCCTCACATGGTCTTAATAGGGTTCCGAGAAACAGCACCAGAACCGCCTTCGTGGAAGTGTGGGGGAAGTTTGATCAGCGAAAAATGGATCCTAACTGCAGCCCACTGCACTGAAGATAGGGATGCAGGACCTGCAAGCATCATGAGAATCGGAACAGCTACTTTCGAATTTGATGAGATTGATGAACTGGTTCAGGAACGGAAAGTGGCTGAGATCGTACCTCATCCAAAGTTTAAACCGCCTTCGAAGTATCACGATATAGCATTGATGAGAGCAACTCCGGCTTTCATTCTTAGCAGGGACATCAGGATTGCTTGCTTGCATTTAGGAGAAGACATCAGCAACTTCAACTTAACAGTCATCGGCTTCGGAAAGACGGCTTCGATTGCGACTTACGGCAGCCAGACTTTAATGAAAGTCGACGTCGATCCTATACCCACTGAAATATGTAACCGATCCATGAAGTTTTTAATCAAAAAGAAGGTTCTAGCTCAGGGGATTACTGGGAATCAGATCTGCGCTGGTGATTATGAACATGGTGGAAGGGATACTTGTCAAGGGGATTCAGGGGGTCCAATGCAGATTATGGAGGAAAGGGTTGATTGTATCCACAACTTTCCTCTCCACAAAATCGTTGGAGTGACATCTTTTGGCAGAGATTGCGGGAGGAAGATGAGTCCAGGAGTTTATACGAGGGTTTCTGCGTATGTGGACTGGATTGAAAAGATTGTGTGGCCAGGGTATTAAACAGATTTTTCAAAGGTCTAATGATGAAAAGGAAATGATTTGGAACTCAGGTACTTATACGTATTTCATGCTGTATAATTAGGTGTTATTTGTGATAGTGTGTCTATATTTCTAAAAAGGCTAAATTGTAATATAAGTACAAAATCTTTTTTGTTTTAGTAATTTTTCTTTGATCTGACCTTTAAACCTTGACTTTCATCTTATCTCGAATATTTTAAAGTAACATAATAACAAAAACGTTCAAAAACTTTGAACTCACGACCTGACCAGTCAAGCATTACCTCGGCTCAAACAAAAAACTCACCACAACAGGATACATAAAAAAGGGTCCGAAAAAAACCCCATCTTCCAAGATCACTTCGTCTGTTCATGACAGCTTCCTTACCGCTATTATTTAGAAAACTCTTCAGTCGTGTAGGCTTACCTGAAAATAACAGAATATTTTCATGAAAAAACCCTTGCGTCAATGTTTTAGTCGGTCACGGGCAGTGGGGCACTTGGCCCGGAACGCGAGGGGTTCAAGTGGCCCGAGTTGCCGACCGTGGTCCAATGGGATGTGTGGGGGTTACTTTTTTGAGAGAACTTTGAATGAAACAACGTGAAATTGAGTTGTGTTTTTATATTGATAATGTTTTATTGGGTCATGTGTACTTAGATAGATAGTGTAGATATTCATTCGATAATTTAAATTAAAGGCATAAGGTAAATTATGTTAAGGGGCAATTATTGAACACACTTTCAATGCTAATATTTTTCAGTTCAACACCATTCATTGCGCACTGGACTTGCGTGGTGGATTACTCTCAAAGAGAGGAGGCCTGTGTTCCAGCAGTGGGAACAATAATAGGCTGTTGACGATGTTGATGAGGTACTTTTCCATCAATAACAAGGATATACCAGTAAACATTACCCATAACTAAAAAACACACATATTTAGCAGTAGCAAAAAGCTGACAAGTACATCATGATAGGAACATTTACAACAAAATAAATACAACTTTGTTTTTTGATACACGACCTTATTTGCAAAAACCGCCAACTGCCCTACTTTATTTTTGATACATAACCGTATTCGGACAGGAAAATATGTAAATGTCACGTTTTCGAGGGTTTTCAAACTTTGGGGGTTACACCCGAGCCTAATGCGAATGTAAAAAGTATTGTTTAGAAAAATACCAGCTGTTTGGTAAAAGTTTAGGGTATCTCCTTACCACGTAGTCGGTTAAGAAATTTGAAGGTTAGTATAGTCAAGTTTTAGGACATCTTTTTAATATGTTAACCCTTCTTCAAGTGTTCTCACATAACCATGTCCCAGTTAACCAAGTTTCACTGTAGTAAAGTAAAGTAAATTTTGAAGTTCGAAAAGTGCTGATTATCAGCCTAGTCTGAATAAATGAATTTTGATTTTGATTTTGTAGCTGTAGGATAAGCTTAAAATAATATTCTTCGAAACTCAAAATCTTGATCATATTTTTTTGATTATTTTTTGGATGACTCATCATATTGTTTACCTCATTGGTCTAGTGGTCGTAAGCGCGACTGGTGAGCATGAGATCGAGCTTCAATTTCCGAGTCGGCTAATTCGGTTTTTCCATCAGGAATTTCATAATAGCAGCCCCGGAGTCTGGATATGTGTGCGGTTGATGGCAATAGGCTCGCCCCCTATTACATGGGACTTAAACTTAACTGGTGAAATGTGGGTGTACTATGTACACCTCTGCCTAACCCTTTGGGGATCCCAGGCGTGATGTTATGTTTGATCAATTAAGACACTCAGATACTCAGAATCTGTACAGATCAAGTTAATTCAATTAGTTGAAACGATAAATACGCATATCTGATTTATAGATTTAATTGATCTGATTGGTTGTTATTATAATTAATTGGCTTATCGTTAAATCGTATTAATATCATACGTTCATTTGCACAACATGTTATATTATTTTTTCAATCAGCCAATTCTCCAACTGCTACCTGCTGTAACTTTCCAAACATGTTAATAGAGCTTATTAATATAACGGCTTAAACTCTGCTGTAAATAGGCTTTTCTCAACTAGCAACAGACCCATAGATCCGGCTCGAAGGACAAATATCTTGAAGAAATAATAATACAGCTACCCAGCCTCCCGCATCCAGTTAAAACAAACCAAACACAAATTATAAATAGACTCCTCAGCCATAAATTACGGCAGTCAGATTTGAACCCGCGACCTATCGATCGGTATCCTTCCTTGAGTTATAGTTACCGTTCGTTGTACGTTATTATTACTGATGGATAGTGTCCGACTGAAGGGAATAAAATGTGACTCCCGCATTCCCCTTAAAATTAAAGGGAAAGATTTTTAAAACAAAGATAAGACCTGCTGAAGAGCTCGTGGCTTAATAATTACTGCACTCAAGTCGATCTTTAGGTTAAGCCGCGTTTTCCTAGGTTGGTCTGTGGATAGGTGATCACTCATTACATACCGAGTTTCATCAGTGCCTCGGAAAGCACGATAAGCTGTTGGTCCCGGCTACCATATAGATCTTTGGCAGTCGTTACAGGTAGTCAGTGGCCTGAAAGTCTGACAACCAGTCTTACCAAAGCGTATCGTATTACCCAGCACTAATTGGGTTGTAGAGGTCAGATAGGCGATCGCCCCATATAGAATACTGGTGTTCAGCTGCATCCAGTTAGACTGGAAGGCAATCCCGTAGTTGGGAAAAGGCTAGGCAGATAATGAGACCAGCTGTCTTGTATGGATCAGAATGTTGGGTCACAAAAGGGATGAATGAAAGATATTTGCATGTGGCTGAGATGAGAATGCTAAGGGGGATGTGTGGTGATACGCGACTGGATAGGATAAGAAATGAGTACCTACATAAGAGGAAGTCTGAAAATAGCGACGGAGACTTAAAAGTTGTGTGGTAGGGTAATCGCTCGAAGAACAGACAACCGATGGGGAAGAAAGGTTCTCGAGTGGCGACCACGAACCGGAAGACGCAGCGTTGGCAGGCCTCCCACTGGACCGACGACATCGTGAGAGTCGCGGGCAACCGGTGGATGCAAACGGCAGGCTGCCGATCTTTATGGCGTTCTATGGGGGAGGCCTATGTCCAGCAGTGGACGTCTAATGGCTGATGATGATGATGAATAGGGTATCGTGGTGAGAGCATTCAAAAATCAAAAAGACTAAAATGATTATTTCATAATAACATCTTTTATGCATATAGATGCCTATGCCAGGAGGCGCCGCTCTTTTAAAAAAGGTTATATTTAGAAAAACTTTATATTTAGCATTTGATCAGGAATGAGGAAAATATAATATGCAAAAGGTTTCAAATTATCCTCTTTACAATATTAGTATAGATTCATTTTTATCTTGATCTCAATTTCTTAGGGTTATTAAACCTTCGTCTGTGAGCGAAGGTTACGGCGATAACCGATTAATCGTTTTCGGTCAGAAAATAGACCTTCGGACACTACCGATGGATCTATTAATAAACGAAAGTCCGATGTCTGTTTATTCGCGAGTGAGTTTATTCATAATTGACAGATACACGGTATTTCCATTTGTATTTTAGATTTATTTTATTTATATCGTTCTCATTGTTCTACGATTGGAATCAAAAACTTAGTACCTACGTAATACCAATATGAACTAACCCACACCACTTTTATTATGCCAAAGTAATTATGATTTTGGTTAGTTATTGAAATCCAGACTCCATGGCTGCTACTGGGAAATTCCTGATATAAAGACCCAATATAAAATAAATAAATACCCGGGATCTCAAGTACAGCAGTCGCGCTTGCGACCACTAGACCAACGAGGTAGAGGTAGAGGTTAAGATTATGTAATGCTTAAAATAATCTCGAGCGTAAAATAAAGTTATGAATTGACAATTTACCGTGTAATCATATAAATCCACCATAGTAAATTGTTGTTTATGTGTAACTAAAAGATTTATTTTTTAAGCTATTGCATAGCTTCTATCGCGGGCCTTGAGCGTGGAGAGCGAATCCAGAAATTCCGTAACGAAAATTTTCAACCAGGTTGCTATGGTTACGGAAAATAACAAGGTTGTCAACTGAGGTTGTCAAATTAAATAATTGATAAAAAATGCTATGCAATAGCTTTACCGCGGCAGTCTCCAAGTGCCACATTCTCTTTTTTTATGTAATAAAATGTAATGGCGATAAAATTGACGTTAGAAGGGAATTATTTCAGCCCTAAACAATAATTCAATAACGACGTCATTATCTACCTAGCCTTTTCCCAACTCTGTTGGGATCGACTTTCAGTCTAATCTAACCTCCACAACCCAGTTAGTACTTGGTAATACAATAACCTTTACTAACACTGGTTAGGTTAGACTGCTGTTATTCAGCTGCTTCTTCTTCTTTACGTGTCGATGAGCTCAAATCGTATTAGACCATTAAGTAGCCGCCTGCACAGCTCTATCATTTGCTTCTAGTAAGTTAGTTCTGAAAGGTGCAAGTGGTTGTGCAGGATGAACAGGATAGGAGGTGGCGCATATCCTGCAGAGGGGCTCCACACTGGCAGTTTGTTTGGGATGGATCGACGATACCCCATTTGGCGAGATTAAATCTACAGCGGCCAACCTGGGCTCGCAGTCGGTTAAGACCTTTCCAGATTGGCCACTGCAGTTCATTTCCGGGTGGCAGGTGTTCTTCCGGGTTGGTGAAATGATGAGGATGTTTATTTTGCCAAAGTTCGCATCTCTCGTCCAACGCACCGTCTTCTAAGGAGATCGTATGCCTTAGGATGTTATTCAGCTACGAAATCCTCATATAACAATATTATAAATGCCGTACTATAATTCGTAAATTTACTATCTCAATAGCACATCATTAAAATTCTCTCGCCCTTATCCCAATTCATTTGGGGTCGGCGCAGCATGTCTTCTTCTTCCATACTTCTCCTGTTTCTCGTCATCTCATAAGACACCTCCTTTCTTACCATGTCATCCTTAACACAGTCCATCCATCGTTTCTTTGGTATAAGGGTAAAAGGAGTTTACCCTTATCCCATCCACATTCATTTTCAAAACCTTTCTCGCGACATTTTCCTAATTTCAGTTATGTTATGTTGTGTATGTAACTGGCACTGTTAAACAATAACATCGTACATCAACACAAACGATAAAACGCTCGTCGAAGTGTTAACTATCTGAAATACATCACGATCAAGAACCTCACAACTAACAAGTACCACTAACAGATACAATAAACCGGTATCAGTCACACCAGTGGCACAGAGTAGATAGCCAACAGAGACTATACACATCACTACAAACGATAAAAACTCAAGACCTCGCAGAGTAGTAGTAGTTAAAGTTAGATGACCCTTAAAAGTTGAAAAGTAAAAGTAGATAGATACCTTTTAAAGGTGCTGCCTAAAATGATCTGTCACACTGGTGATATAGTACGGTGTAGTTGGCAAACTCTTTAAATCAGACCGAGTCCACGACAATATTCACAGTGCTTGTAATACTAAAAATAAATGCTGCAACTTGGACACACGCTGCAAGTAGGTAAACGGAAAACAATATGGATACGGCCTACCGCGAACAAACAATGCGAATGATAACAGCTTTCAGCTGATCCCGTTATTTGCCTTACAAATCATGCGGGATTTTTAGCACTACTATGACAGACCTCCGGAAATAGCAACTTATACCTCTACGGCTATTTATAGAGCTAGACTTGCCCAGTTAAATGGCACAATTTCTGTGTGAATATGCTGAGTTCCTACTCTGTGTAATCGAACGCCAGATCTTCGTAGCTCTTAACAGTATGAAGTCTCTGTGAGACTACCTACTCATGTCGCAATAGGATACAAAATAACTCCACCACGGTTCACTTGCCATATGACGGTAACTCATCCGAAACGTCTTTGTAAAAAACCGACAGACACAATGCCGTGTCCAATCAACGTTAAATACTATGAAATTAAATTTGGCAGCAGACTATAGTTATTTTTTAACTGTTACATAATTAGAAACAGTTATTTTGTGACTGGTAAAGGATAATAATACGATTGTGTGTTCCCATGGTGATTGGGGATTGTCGGTGTTTTGTCTTTGTACTGCAATTTTGACGTTTCATGGTGATTTGAGAATCTGATTGGGGTCTAGATTGATTGTGTCCTAGACCGAAATTTTGAATTGTTTGTTTGTTAATTGTGGACTTTATTTGTTTTTGGACTGTGGCGCAATTATAAAATGCTTTCACACTCGAGGATTACATTTTTCTCGTCTTGTTGATCTCGCACTCCGTTTTGAAGTCAGTAGAAAAGAGAGGTCGTACTTAAGTGACAATGAATACAGCATTAGGACTATATTCCTACTAAGGAGAAGTTTTTAAGAATATTAATATAATAAGAATACTTCTTAGATCTTTTTATTAGATAATAAGAAACCATTACAACACTTTTCCACATAACTTTTCACACAAACCAAACCCAAAAAGTTTAACACGTAAAATAATTGAATTCTTTAAATTCTTAATCGTACCATTTCAGACCTTCGGAATTTCAAAAGATATCGTTCTGGCAAGATTGGCAATTATAAAAAATGGCCCCAAAATTGTCTCCGATAAAAAGGGGGACAGGACCGTCTGTCCCTAAAGACCGTGTACGTTCACCTTAGGTAAACTTCTTTGTGAAAGAAGCATGAAATTGACAATATGTTTCGGTACTACACACGAGATTGTGTGTTAGATTAAACTTTGTTTTTTGTCTTTTTCGTTGGTGGATTTAAATTATGTACTTTCAGGGTAAATTATGTACATACGGGACCGAAACGTGGTCGCTCACAATGCCTCATCAGAAAGCTCAAAGTCACCCAAAGAGCAATGGAGAGGGCTATGCTCGGAGTTTCCTTGTGTGATCGAATCAGAAATGAGGACATCCGCTTGAGAACCAAGGTTACCGACGTAGCCCGAAGAATCGCCAGACTTAAGTGGCAATGGGCAGGGCACATTGCTCGCAGAACGGATGGCCGATGGGGCCGAAAAGTTCTGGAATGGCGACCGCGAACCGGAAGACGTTGCGTTGGAAGGCCTCCCACTAGGTGGACCGATGACCTGGTCAAGGTTGCAGGAACCCGCTGGATGAGAGACGCACGGGACCAGCCAATGTGGCGACGCCTGGGGGAGGCCTATGTCCAGCAGTGGACGTCTTTTGGCTGAAATGATGATGATGACTTTCAGGGTAATGCTTGCTGATTTTATGTAAAGTATAGTCATCATCTGCCTAGCATTTTTACGATTCTGTTGGTGTTAGCTTCCAGTCTAACCGCATGCAGCTGAATACCAGTATTTTACATAGATCCCGTGGACTGCGTTTCGCATCAATGTTTCTATCCTCCAAGAGCTTCATATTAAGGACCGGCTTTCGTCTACTGTGCAGCTACGAATTTTAAAGTTTTTCGGTCACATTACTCGTAATGAAGACTCGATGGAGAGACTGGTATAGTTCAGGGCCAAGTGGAGGGCAAAAGATCTCGCGGCCGATCACCGACTCGCTGGACCGACTTGATCAAAAAGGCTACTAAGTCTACCATGGTCCAGTGTACTCGCAACGTCTCCAACCGGCAGAAATGAAAGCAAATCGCTGAAAGAGCAGTCCTCGGAGAAGTCAACGACCCAACAAACATCTCGCCGTGTACCTCGTCTGCGCAACCACGACCACTCTGACAAGAGTGTATCGACTAAGAAGAGAGACATAGAGCGATTGCTTATCTGACCTCCACAACCTAGTTACTGCACTACTGCCTAATACGATACTCCTCGGTTTAAAACTGTTGATGAGACTTGCAGGCCACTATCAGCAACGACTGTCAAAGAAAGATCTAAATCATCATCTGCCTAGCCTTTTCCCAACTATATTGGGGTCGGCTTCCAGTCTAACCGGATGCAGCTGAATACCAGTATTTTACATGGAGCGACTGCCTATCTGACCTCCACAACCCAGTTAATACTAGGTAATACGATACCTTTTGATAAGACTGGCTGGATGTCAGAATTTCAGGTCACTGACTACCTGTAACGACTGCCAAAGAACTATATTATGGCAGCCGGGACCAACAGCTTAACGTGCTTTTCGAGGCACGGAGGAAACTCGGTATGTCGGGCGGTCACCCATCCACAGACCGACCTAGGCAAGCACAGCTTTACCTAAAGATCGACCCGAGTGGCAGTTCTTATTAAGGCACGAGCTCCTCAAAGAAAGATCTAAAAATGACATAAATCGCTTACGTAGGTACTTTTTCGAGGCACGAAGGAAACTAAGTATGTTTTTTTTTGTCGTTTTAAGTAGAGCAGTATTTTACTCTGTACGACCACAGAACCCAAAGAAAATCCGTCTCCCAAGCGGGCCGGAGTAAAAGTTTAAATGAATATTAGACATTTTCATGTAAGTTGTAGATTGTGTTCCTGTATAATAAGATGACTTTTAAACTTAATTCCAACTTAAATAGGGCTCATTTTTAAATGTTACGCCGGGATTCTACTGCAGTTAATTTGGGATGTTTTTTGTTGTGATTAAGCCACTGTAGTTCCCGTAGTTGCTTACTTCACCATCTGTAGAACCAAGAATATTATCATCGTCTTCCTGTAAAGCTGAAACAAAGGCCTTGACCCAGTAGCAGGGGATTCCAGGCTGAAATAATGAAAAATAATTCTAGGTAAACAAAAAAATAACCTCAAATACACGTGATTATCGATAACAGTACCTGCTCCAATTTGTAACATCATATGTATTAACATAATATATGGCATTGTTAGCTCTAGCAAATAAAATATATTATTATATATATGTTACAGATCATTATAATAATAATGAACAAGGTACAAAGCCATCTTATTAAAACTAATGGGTATTGCTATTGTTATTGTAAATGTTCTATTTCAAGGTTAAATTATCATATGAGGGAAGGACATGTATCGATTTCCATTTTACCTATTTTCGTAACAGTAGTCCAGTGACCTGAAATTCTGGCATTCAGTCGGCCCAAGTGATATCATATTGCCCGTCGGGGCTGCGGGTTGTTCGAAAGATATACCGCGGCCTCGACACAAAGGGCTAAGAAGGAACATGCATGGGTGGTTTTTAGCCAGTAGAAGTCTGACACTCCCTACCGCTCTGCCCAGAGCTGGAGGAGTCATTTGATGATTTCTCAGCCCCAAAAAAAGGTCTCTTTCGTTGTGTTTTACCCATCCATGGGCCGACCTCGTCTGTCATTACAGCCAAGACTGTTAGGAAGTTTGAAGAATCTTCGTTTTTAAAATAAATTAAAGCTTTTTACATAGCTCACAGAATAAGTAAGCTAAAGTGGCAGTGAGCCGGCCAAGTCGCAGAACCGATGACCGTTGGAGTAGACGTGTTCTTGAGTGGAGACCGCGAATCGGCAAGCGTAAGGTGGGACGCCCGCAGGCTCGGTGGAGCGATGATCTTCGCAGAGTGGCTGGTAACAACTGGATGAGAGTTGCCGGAAATCGAGTTGAGTGGCGTAAGATTAAAGAGGCCTATATCCAGCAGTGGATTGCAATAGGCTGATGATGATGATGAAAGCTTTTTAAAGTCAAGTATGACCCACTTTAAAAATCTTTACTCAAATGTCCTTACTCAAGAACAATTTTATATCTCCTTAAACGATATCTGAATTCCGAAATCTCTAAGAATTCCACTTGAAGCCTTCAACTTGCGGTAAAAAAAATCTTTTAAACTGTTTTCCCAGCATCCAAAGAATGCTCATCTCAATTAAGTTTCATCTTAAGTACTGAGCACCATCAGATAAGAGAGAGCTTATAAAAATAACGTATTAACGGACTACCCCTTTAAGCGTTTCTTTTGAAATTAAAATGGCGAAGAAAAGAGAATAGCTGTTAGATTAGGGGTAGAGTTAATTAATTATGGTTGGGTTAGTTTTTATCTTGATTGTAGATAATGTAATAGTTATTATCTTACTGTTATAATTATGCCTTAAGAATGAATGATAGAGCCGTAAATCTTTATCTGAAAATTTAACGTTACCTTACATTTCGAGAAATACACATAACATCAAGCTATATAGTTCTACCGGAACGGTTAGGCAAAGGTATTAGAAGACAAAATTCGCCAGTTACTTTCAAGACCCATGGAGAAGAGGGCGCGCCAATTCCTATCAACCTGGTTCAAATCTCCGGGCTTCTACGGAGTTATTTCTGATCTGATAAACCCTTACACCTTGCACAACCAGAGAGTCAAACCCAAAACTTCCTGCCCAGCAACAGCGCTTATGAACACTAAACCACCAAGCCAGACAAAAGTAGGTAATGTATTTTATTTAATTACACACACACATTTACACATTAGATTACAGTATCACATTACACCCTGACCTTTTATACTACATAAAAACGAGACCAATTTTCTAGACCTCACTGCTATTAGATTATAATACAACCTTTACAACATCCAGGTCCCAAAACTAATAGGTACCCGAGGTACTCCTAAGCACCTATTTTACGTCGACACCACAATTTACATAGGCTTTAAATCTACACCCTTTCTAGCACCTTATTAAACTACTTACTAAAATAACAAAACCTTAACTTAATTTAGCGAGGTACCTAACGCCCGTTTTCACAGACGTCAAGCAAAGTAGTCTCATTTAACCGACTGGAGCCCAAAAGGAGGGTTATTGGATTATGCTTGACGTAGGCAGTTTGCTTTACAGCAGGCAATTGGTAGTCGTAGCAAAAGTGCACAGAGCCCTTAAATGGATCATACTAATGCGCCTACTACACGCTCACACTTCACCACAGTCTTGCCTGCGCGATTACACGGTGCACACAGTACATCGCTCGTGTGGTTGGTAATGGTAATACAGTTTTACCGACCATACTACTGTGAAGTGTGAACCAAGAGTTTGGTGAAGCTTGAGCGTGTGGTAGGCCCATAACACGTTAGCTCTAAAATCCTCACATTTATAACGGTCATCATCATCATCACTCTCCTGCCCTTATCCCAATTTATTTGAGGACGGTGTAACATATCTTCTTCCATACTTCTCTATTTCTCGTCATCTCAGCAGTCACCTCCTTTCTAGCCATATCATCCGTCACACAGTCCATCCATCGCTTCTTTGGTCTTCCTCTACTCTTATAGCCATCTACATTCATACTCAACATTTTCCTCATTCCTTCGCATCACATGTCCATACCACGACAACCGATTAACGATAACGGTCTCAACAGCAGATATATATTGGGGGTGAGGGGTTTTGAATTAGTGACGGTATTTTCATACAAGCCTTAATTTTTGGCTTGCCTTCATAGCCTACTAATCATCATGATTCTTCAGGGTTTCTGAAGTTTCCTTGCCTTGTGAGCTTACGTATTGTTGGTCCCTAGGCACGGCACTGTTCAGAATGATGTACCGAATACACGATAACCGTTTATATGGCAAAGTCCTTTTCACCTTATAAAGGAACTAGGACCCACGTCTACCTTCTGGGTTCCCAGCTTACGCAACGCTCCGGTGATATATTCCCAGCGCTAAGCAACTTAACATTAACTTATCCTCTAACGTTAATGAAATCAGGCACAAGTAAATTAAACCTTTAACAAACAAAAACGGTTAATTGTATAGCGCTATGGGACCCTAAATATCGCGGGGACATCGCACCTAATAGAATTCCGTAGATCAAGTGCTAATGAAATAACTCGGTTTAATCGGCCGCCTATTGTCCGCTGAACCCACGTTTTGGGACCAACCATCGGGGAATCTTTACTTTTAAACTTGGGGGAAATTCTCGACATTTTTTTCGTCTTCTGCGAAACGTGTTTACGGGTTTCGGAACTTAGTAAATCAGGCCAGAGTTTAAGCTTTACAGCTTAAAACTCTAGCCTGATTTTGAATGGTGAAGTTATGAATAGCTTCAGTTCCTTGAACGTGGTGGTAAAGTACGCCGAAAGAGAATCCTGGAACGCAAAGAGCAAAAGAAGGAAGAAGGGGTTTTAGTCGCTAAATAGTCTTAAACTCCCCTCTGCTCCGCCTAGAGTCCGGAGTTTAAGACTAAGGCATTTGATGATTTCCCATCCATAAAGAAGGTCTTCATCTTAAAGTTATTATTTTTGAAACTGCAGTATACAGTTCCACATCTGATCAGATGGGCTTTAAGAGAGGTAATCGCTTTTAAAGCGTTTCATAACATAACATAAAGTCACGAGGCATGACCAGGCAGAGGTGTACCCATTAGTATACCCATATTTTACCAGTCACGTTTAAATTTCACTTAAAAAGGGGGCGAGCCTATTGCCATTAACCAGGTACAAATCCAGGCTCCGTGGCTGCTACAGGAAAAAATCTGATGGAAAAACCCAATACCACTATGCCCGACATGGGAATCGAACCTAGAACTGCATGCATAGCAGACGTGATTGCGACCACTAAACCAACGATACGGCCATAGAAAAAGAACCTAGCGGTTTCTAAATGTAGCAAGAGTTTTTTCTAATAAGAACACGCGATTATTGGACAAACATGGGCGTTCGTGGCAACGGTCTTCGAAGGTCAAGCCAAGGTCAGTCATATTTAGGAACCCAAGCTGTTGCCCAAAACTTTCACACAGCAATATGAGTCTCTTGGTACCGACAAAATTAATTAAAGATAATATACAAAAGAACGTTTTGTTTTCTAACTGAAAATCCTATGGTTTAAATATAAGAATATTATATTCAGTAAGGGCTTAAAGACTTGACTGCGACATATTCGCAAATTGCCCGGAATTGTCGTGGTATGGGCACATGATGCGGAAGAATGAGGAAAATGTCGTAAGGAAACTTTTGAATATGAATGTGGAATGGGTATAAGATTAGAGGACGACCAAAGACACGATTGATGGACTGTGTTAAGGATGACATGGTAAGAAAGGAGTTGTCTGCTTCTTCTAAGCGTGTCGATAGCAAATTTCTCTTAAATAGTTTTGGCCCAAAATTCAGCTATGCGAACTCCACTCGCTGATGCAGTCATAAGGTCGTCAAGTGTACAGGTGTCAGGGCATGCAGCGCAAGATGGAAGGTGGGACATTATCTGTGGAGAAACGCCGCATACACACTTGAGGTCTGAGCCGTCTATGAACCCCCTGAAATCTGAAAAGATTGTCTTTGCTTCGGCCGATCTGGGTTCGGAGTCTATTTAGAGATTTCCACGTCGGCCACGGCAAAGCATGTCCAGGTGGAAGGCTTTCGGACGGCTCGATGAAGCCGTCAGGGGGCTTAAGTAGCTCCTGCCAGAGCTCACGTCTTGCAAAGGAGGCATTTCTATTAGATGGACTAGCCGGCTCAACGTACCCAAAAAAACTTTTGCGGCTTTTCAGCCTCTGAGGCACCGGGGCATAACTGTGCATTGGGTGTCGTGAGTCAGTTTGATGACGAGAAATAGAGAAGTATGGAAGTAGAAGACATGCTGCGCCGACCCCAAATGAATTGGGATAAGGGCAGGAGAATAATGATGGACCGAAATTATGAGTACTGCTGATTAGATCTTGATTGTGGGGCAATCATAACTAGAGATTATACAAGGCAGAGATGTTGGAAAAGTGAAATAGGTGGTCTTTGCCCAACAGTGGGACCTAATGTAGGCAAAAAATCAGTAAAGGTCTCTTGTACAACAACAATACAACATTTATAAGCCGATTCGATGAAAGGACCGTTTCACCTTTTAAAAAGAAAATTGGTCTTTACATCCAACATTTCGAGTTCCACAAGTACCTTCAAAAGGTTTTCTATACATTTACTCATCTGTAGAATTTTGTGAAGTGTCAAATTAAACTTTTTCAATCATCTCGTGGTTTGCCCCGCCAGACACTTCGAAGAGTGCTGAAATTCATTATTTTATGGAGTTCGAATACTTTTATATCGCTTTTTTTATACTTTTGTTTGGAATAAAAGCTTTTTCCTTTTGTAGTTAGACACCTCGGGATGTTTTTGGACTTTGTAACTATTGTAATAAAAATGTTTTTCTTGTTCCGTGGAAAGTTAAATATACACTATGAGTGGGTGTTGTGAAGGTTAGTTTTACAAATGGAATAAAGAATTTATCTGCTAATTACATTGTAATGGAAATTTGGAGTAGTCTACTAAGCGTGGTACAGTCATATTTTTGTAATCTTGTAAACGTAGATGGTTTGGTCATTTGGAGAGGATGAGTGAAAAAAGACTATCAAAAGATATTCTACAAGTCGTCTGGATAGGACGCTCTAGAAGAAAAACACGTGGACGAGGAAAAATAAATAAGTGAGGATTGAGCAGATGGCCTACTGTGGCTTCTGCCAATCCCGATAGGAACAATGCGAGAACTTATGTTTATGTGTAAACAGGCCTTGTTGTTTTAAAAAGTTATTGACATTCAACCATACGGATAGCCTTTTCCAAGCTATGTTGGACTGGACCGGGAACCAACGTCACGATGCTCAGTAGTGACGAAATCGTTAAGATACCTATTTATCAAAATAAACTTAGTTCCCAAATTTATTCTGGTCCTCACGAAATCCACTTAGTCTAAGAAGTGATTTGCTAAACAAGTAGCGAAAGACCAACTGAACTCGACTATCACCCCAGTGGCTTAACTGTCAAAAGGTCAACAACCCTAAGACAACACTGGCTCTCGGGTAAAATATGCAAATTTAACTAAATACTGAAACAGCGTTGGTGATTTGCGCATAGATCAAGTTTCGTGGGAGAGTGGTACTCATTTGCTATGCTTGGACGATATATTGGCATTTCATTAGACATACAAATTCAAAGTAATATTCAACTACTCCAGAATTGTGTTTTCAGTTTTCTGAATCTGGCATATTAGTCAATGTTAATGCTAAAGTTGGAACTTTAATCTGTATGCATCTGAGGGAACAAAATGAGCTGATCAGCTGTAGAAATCGTCCCAAGAAAGAACATTCACACGATTAATTTCAGTTGTTATGTGGCATGTTAATTATTGTGAGTTGTCTGGGTTAATACTTTAAAACATTTGTATGCTCTCTGGCATAACATAGCGCACTCATTATTACCTTCCTACCACTATTATTGTACCTATGTTAAACAAATGAATAAATGACTTATGACTTAAAAGAGTAGTAAGTAGATATGCACTGAAATTACACAAATATATAATACTGACAACACTGAACATTGGGTGTCATCTGTGAGGACCAGTCAAACCCTTGTTTCACAGACTCTGCAGTCATAATCTTAAAACCTCATTTTGAACTCCAAAGGTTCGTGCAACAATCGTCAGTCACTCACTGGACGCCATTCGGAGGAAATTGCCGTCGAGGTAGACCGCAGCGAAGGTGGTGGGACGAACTGATTCCACCTTATTACAAAACGTAGTTAAACCTGATTTAACTTAGACTTGGTTTATCTCGCATGACGTCTCACTTCAATAATATTCAAAAGAAAGTGGCAGCATGCGAGATAAACCAGGTCTAAGTTAAACCAGGTTTAACTACCTTTTGTAATAAGGCGGTTTATGTTTGCGGGGTGAACATGGTGAGATATTGCACAAGATAGAGAGGTTTGGAAGGAGAAAGGGGAGGCCTTTGCCCAGCACTGGGACACACAAATAGTTTTTTTTTGGGTTCGACTTTTACTCTACCACGTCCCATCTTTTTTTTTTGTTAAAGTGTAAAAAATCCGTATCCGGGGCGAGCGGAGGAGTCTGTCAGACTCTAACTGACTAAAAACCACCCCGGTGTTCCCTTCCCTCACTTGCACCGGAGATCATGGGAACTAGTGTGCATTCCACGATCCCTGGAGTACCACGTCCGCGTCCCATCTAGATCAACTCTGCTCTATGACCAATAGTCTAATAAGGCCAAAATTATGTAGGCCCTAATATTAGGTTACGATAATATGTAACTAACATAATGGGCCAGCTAGGGCCATCATTTGACTTAATTATGATAATTTATTTAGTAAATTATTCAATTTTAGCTTTCAGTGGCTGGGGTGGACTGGGGATGGCTGTTGAATTGTGATTTGGTTAGATTATGTTTAAGGTTAAACGCTTGATGTCCATGTAGCTTTAAGTAAATAATTTATTTTTCTGTATTTATTCCGAAAATATGAATCCTAACTGATGACATTACAAGCAGTTTTCGTACGATTTATTATTATGGAGTCTGTCAGGATGTCTTTTTTTATGGCAAAAGCCTACCACAGTGTTCCCAAACGACTGCAATCAGGAGTTGCAGTAAGCTAGAATCAACAGTGGCAAGACGTCTATAACAATTTGAAGAGTTTTTGGCATATGTAAATAAATCGCCAAAATATCTTGGAAAGTAGTTCCAGTATAACTTACAAAACACGTAGGTTTTCGCAACTAACGGTTACCCATCCATGCACAAACCAACCTCAGCTTAACTTAACGCATCAATCGATTCCCATGCATCAACAATTATGTAGATCAAAACCCATCGACCCACATCCACAAAATTATCCAGCATTAAATGCAAAACAATACTCGAACATCAGAGAATTTATGGTATGAATAATTACTGTTAAAGCGCGTTTAACACAAATGCGCGCATATTCGCGCATGGATAGCATATGCGCGCATGGATATGCGAGAATGGTTAATGTCTATCAAACGTGCGGAGCGTCCATTGCATTCAAATGCAGGGAACGGTAAGCCTGTTGCTTAGGGCTGTCACGGGAATATGGACGTTACGGGAAATAATAATTACGGCAATTTTCATAGACCATATTTTATTGCGTGTATAAAAATAAAAAAAATACTGAAAGATATTTATTATATGATCCGTCGCAAAACCGTTGGCAAAATAGACGAACCCATTCAGAGGGTTACGTTTCAAAAGTCCTTCATTAGTGCTCTCGCTTTCGCTATAGTTAATGACTGAATTTAAAAAAAAATCTCAACAACGAATATTGTTAAAACGTCAAAATACTCTGCCAATATCGACTCTTACAAGTACATACATTAAATGGGTGAATTGCCCAAGCAAAAAAAATACACGGCAAACCTGAGAACGGTAGTGCAATGTGCTAATTTTTAATTTTATATATTTTTTCTCAACAGCGTAAGTACTTCTCTACTTTGACAAAAAAAAATAATTGATTTCTACCCATTAATATACGAAAAAAAAAATTACAAAGTGTTATTCTATCATCACAGTGGCCTGTCCTGAACCCAATTCCGCTCATAAAATACCTTCCCCTGCAAATACATTCGTAATATGGATTTAAATCGATTTTGTAATCATTAAATTATAATACATTCGATCAAATAAAACTATTTTTGTTTGTTTATCTTCTTTCTCATGGATTTGACAGGCAGTTAACTTTTGTCTGGAAAAAAGTTATCATTTCAGAGGATAGTAAGTTTTAGTAGAATAGCCATGTCAACATTGCGTTGTTACGCCCCCCTCACCTTTCCTCACTTCGGATCAGTCCGGCTCAAGCTCTCGGCGCGAACGCACCGGTCCCAACGTCTTGCGGTTTCCCGCCAAAAAAGTAAGTGTATCATTTCAGTGATATGAGGACAAAAATAATTTCATTTCGGTGGCTGTTATAACTCGTGTTAGATTAGTATGCACAGTATATCATTTCGGTGGTAATTTTTATCATTTCGGTAGACACTTTTCATTTCAGTGGACTCTTAAAAATTCATCCTTATATGTAACTTTTGATGATATTTGATGTCCACTCACGCACAATGTTATAAAATAGACTAAAGTTTTATTTGTCATTAAAAATATGTAGATAGCATTGAAATAAAAAAAAACCACCGAAATGACACATAAAAATCTCTTGTTGAAATTCACCCAAATACAATTGCAAAAAGTATTTCAATTCGAGGTTAGAAACTAACCCTGCATACAAAGTATAATACAATTCAATATTCAGAACATAATCGAATTTAATAATCACATTTCAGATCTTACTTAGGCTTACACAAATGCCTATACCTTTTTCACAGTCCACTTATTCCTTTGAATGACCTAAAAATAATATCTAAATCTAAACACTTGGCCACGAACTCGACGCTCAAGCGACACACGTTTTACTACAGCGACAACGAAAGAAAAACAAATAAAATAAAGTTGATTAGAGCTTACCATGAGTGCCCACACGTGTACACGGGTTAGTTGTTCCAGAGTTATTTAACTGTATCCGCGATTACTACATCAAGAGAATATTATAAATGCTAAGGTTTGTAATGATTTAAGGATTTTTTTTCTTTATTTATTTAGGGACATTTTATAATCGCAATGCGTATGTCAGTCCCAGATTTAAGGATGGATGGATGTATGTTTATTTGTTTCTGTGTCACACAATAACCTTCTGAACGAATTAGGATGAAAGTTAGCACACAGATAGAAAACTTAAATTTTTATCCCAGTACGATCGCGTAGGACAGTTACCGATTTCTACGCGGGCGAAGCCACGAGA
Source organism: Diarsia mendica (assembly GCA_949316265.1). Classification (NCBI taxonomy): domain Eukaryota; kingdom Metazoa; phylum Arthropoda; class Insecta; order Lepidoptera; family Noctuidae; genus Diarsia; species Diarsia mendica. The sequence continues at coordinate 4,839,232 of OX438912.1, read as the reverse complement.
GTAAGCTAATATTTATTAAGTAAACGAAAGTATTGCTAAGGATCTTAGGACAAAATCAAAGATGAAATAAACAAACAAAAAAACGCACGCGTGTCTAGCTTAACGCAAGACACTTGAGGCTGTGAGCCAGTCCTAATACATTTATACAAAAATATATAAAATAATATTTTCATTATTAATACTAATAATATTTTCTACCCCGTTCAACCCTATCGGCACGCAAATGCACAGCTATAGGCCGAGCCGAACCGATCACTCGGGTACCTAACAATCGGCTCAATTTATACAAAGCGTCGCCTGCGCATACATTATAACAAAACATATTTTTATTTTCACCACGTTTATTGAAATACTAGGTTTTGGCCACGGTTTCACTCGCAAAGGAGCTCTGAACGCTTTCAACAGGCTTGTCAATATAACATCACACCTGTGATTCCAAAAGGGTAAGGCAGAAGTGTATACAGGGTGTCCCGTAAATAATGGATCAAACGTAACGGGTAGGTAGCTTACCTAATTTCCAACAACTAAATTGAATATTAAAAAAAAAACCGGTACAGTAACCAAGATATTTTTTTTTTTCGAATTTTACCATTTTGTCTTCCTGAATTAAGTTTTTTTAATGCTGTTGCTGCAAATGATAACATTTTTAGGTATGATTTTTATCTAACGTTTCTGAATAGCTTACTAATGTTATAAGATACCATTTTTTTGAATACCGTTTTATTTGCCTTAGAAAAAAAATCTTGAGTTGAAAAGTTTTTTCTTTACGATGTTAGGACCAAAATTGAAAAATTTCTCCTGTAAAAAAAATGTATGACACCGAAGACGACCATTATTTTAAAAACTTGTACATTTAATAAGGTTTGCAAATTGGTATAAAACTTACGTCTAGTCCTTATCGTTACAAAGATATTGCTATGAATGTGATGAAGAAGACAGAAAATAAATTAAATTGGTACTATCCAATTTTTTCCTTTTCGTTATGGCTTATGCTTGAATGCTTGTAATCGAAGCAGGTAGTTAAGGTAGTTATGCTTGTAATCGAAGCAGGTAGTTAAATTTTTTTGACAGGAGAATTTTTTCAATTTTGGTCCTAACATCGTAAAGAAAAAACTTTTTAACTCAAGATTTTTTTCTAAGGTAAATAAAACGGTATTAAAAAAAATGGTATCTTATAACATAAGTAAGCTATTCAAAAATGTTAAATAAAAATCATACCTAAAAATGTCATCATTTGCAGCAACAGCATTAAAAAAACTTAATTCTGGAAGACAAGATGGTAAAATTCGAAAAAAAAATAATATCTTGGTTACTGTAACGGTTTTTTTTTAAATATTCAAATCAGTTGTTGGAAATTAGGTAAGCTACCTACCCGTTACGTTTGATCCATTATTTACAAGCATTCAAGCATAAGCCATAACGAAAAGGAAAAAATTGGATAGTACCAATTTAATTTATTTTCTGTCTTCTTCATCACATTCATAGCAATATCTTTGTAACGATAAGGACTAGACGTAAGTTTTATACCAATTTGCAAACCTTATTAAATGTACAAGTTTTTAAAATAATGGTCGTCTTCGGTGTCATACATTTTTTTTACAGGAGAAATTTTTCAATTTTGGTCCTAACATCGTAAAGAAAAAACTTTTCAACTCAAGATTTTTTTTCTAAGGCAAATAAAACGGTATTCAAAAAAATGGTATCTTATAACATTAGTAAGCTATTCAGAAACGTTAGATAAAAATCATACCTAAAAATGTTATCATTTGCAGCAACAGCATTAAAAAAACTTAATTCAGGAAGACAAAATGGTAAAATTCGAAAAAAAAATATATCTTGGTTACTGTACCGGTTTTTTTTTTAATATTCAAATTAGTTGTTGGAAATTAGGTAAGCTACCTACCCGTTACCGTTTGATCCATTATTTACGGGACACCCTGTATACCTTCCTTCTCTACCTTATAACTAGTACATCAACATTTTGACAGTTATGTTAAGTCTCGTAATAGGGGGCTAGCTTTTTGACATCAACCATACATCTAGAATCCGTGTTGTGCTAATGAGAAATTCCAGATGAAAAAATTCATTAATACTTTGAACGACCAGAGAATTTAACCCAGGTTTTTACCAGAAAGAAGAAGAAGACCAGAAAATGATCCCATAAAAATCATTTTTCTGGTAGAACTGAAATAAAATATGTGTTTATGTTATTTCATAATGGCTTTAGGTTATATGGTGTTTCCTTAAGTCAAATAATATCCAACAAACAAACGCACTTTCAAATAACTATAGCATTATTCTCAATATGAAACAGTTTTCTGTTAAACCCTAGGCTTTTATGTAAATGGTACGTAACTATTGGATATGGGCACTATAGTGATTCCTGACTGTGAATATAATATTAAGCTGTAGTTTCACTTGTTCCAATTTAACCAGTTTTTTATCATATGGAAAAATAATGAAGGCAAAAAAGATTGCCATGTAATAAGGGACGAGCCTATTGCCATCAACCGGGCACAAATTAAGACCCTGTGGCTACTACTGAGAAATTCCTGAAAGAAAAACTCAATAAAAAAATTCCCGACCTGGTAATAGAACTATGCTCAACAGACTACTAAACGAACGAGGCCAGTCTTCTCCGTCCATTATCAATAAGCCTATAAAGATTGCGGCAACCTTCTTTATAGAGAAAATTTGAAAACTCAATTCAATCAGGAATAATAACTTACAATTTAGGTAAAAAACGATTTGAAATAAGCTCTCAAAGAACCTTTTGAAGCCTTTTTAAAAAGGCTTTTTAGGTATCCAGTCAGCGTTTAAAAGTATAGTAATAATTGGAATGAAACCTAAATAAAATGGTCCAAAACATTTTAATTTTAACCTATTTTAGACACGTGCATGTTGCAAAATGATTCAATTATCGGACTAAAAGCCGTATGATAATCCGATCATAGTAATACGATATACGTACAGAAATTTTGTCGCTTGTTTGTCTGTTCTAAAATATTTCCTAGATAATCCTGTAACAAGAATACGATTTTTGTGGAAACACTAATAAGGGGTTTTAAAAATGTGGCCGAAAAGTCTTACCAAAGGGGTTATGGAGGTCAGATAGGCAATAATTACACCATGTAAAATTCTGGTATTCATTCATAGACAGGTGGGAAAGGGCTAGGCAGGGGATGAAAAATGTAGGGGTTTATTTGAAACAAGTATATGTATAAAAGATAGGTAGGTCCCATCAATACCTAAAAAAACATCCGAATTGAGAACCTCCTTCTTTTTTAGAAGTCGGTTAAAAAAACTCAACCGAAGTATGTTAGAGAATCGTTTGTCAACTAAAGTATCACTACCCGTCACGAAGTTTTTAATATACCTAATTATAAACAAACCTCGTGTGACGACGATAGGATTCATTCCTAAAAACCCGTTTATCTCTAACCATGATGCGAGATAACCAAATCTATTCAACACCAGCATTTGTTACCACCCACCAACTTAAAATAAACTAAAAAGCAAAATTCCAAAAACAAATCGTCATATCACAATATCAGATAAAAACCAAATTGACCACTTTTAAAAGGATTTGAACACGCGAGCGACGACGCGGGGCCGCACTAACTGTCAATTAAGAGCTTATGGTACCTCAAACGCGAGTTTTATAATGCGAAAAAGTATATGATTCACTGCAGTAATCAACATCAGAAAAATATATGATATTCTTCAGGATATAAGCTAGTGCCATAGTGTTGTGAAAACATAATACAACTAACTTTGCTCGATAGAAAAAAATCGCGAAGATACCTCTAAAAATTTCTTATAACGAGTAAAAACCATACTAAAATACATGTCATCGTTCTAATTTTTTTGTCAAATAATTCTACAAGCAACATACTAAAGTCATAGTGTTTTACTTTTTTAATCCAATCAATAGTTTTTTTGTAAATCGCAAAATACCACTAATTTCGCACTATTCGGCCGCAGCGAAAGACGTAACAACCGCTTTGTAGTGCAAGCTGATTAGAACTCTATTCTAACAGTGTTTCAAGCGAAGTTTGAACCACCACAAATAGGGTTGCTAATCTGAGGTATCATACGCTCTTAATCCACCAATCAAATAAAAGGATTAATACTATTCATTCATTTTACGTTTTCAATAAAAAAACCCTGTTTCCATACCATTTAAAATCATTATTCATTACAAACACATTACCAAAGGGTTTTCTAACACAACAAATAGGGGTTTTGTTCAAAGATTTATCGCTGAGGTTTTAAAATGCAAGGATTTACGGGTAGTTAAAAAAACCGTTTTATCTTTGCAGTTTTCTCCTGTCTTAAAGGCTAGACATTTTAATAATTTATCTCGTCTTGGCTTAAAAAACTAGAAGCTTTATTATTTTAATCAGCCTCTACGTTATCTGAGTAAAATGTTAAGGGACCGTTTATTTAAGACGTTTGTCTTCATCAACGATTTAACAGACCATTGTAACATTATTTCTTACAAAATGGCGGCTTTTTGCTTTCAAAGGACCATTTTTCTCTCTCGCCGATTACATAATATAACGCCTGTAATCCCAGAAGGGTAAGGCAGAGGAGTACCTAAGAGTGCTCACACATTTCGCCAGTAATTTTTAAGACCCGTGTAATAGCGGGCGAGCCTATTGCCATCAACCCGATAACCAGAGTCCGTGGCTGCTACTGAGAATTTCCTGATGGGAAAACCCAATAACACTCTGCCCATCCCGGGAATCGGACCCTGGACCCTGTGCTCAGAAGCTGAGCTTGCGGCCAACGAGGCAGTCTCTCGCCGATTCTCACACAGGACACCTTATGACACCATATCCTGTCACCAAATATTAAAATTGTTCATCCGATTCAGAGATGCTTGAAACGAAAATATCCCAATGAAAACAAACAGATGGATATTTTTCACAAAAAACATTGTTTTCGAAGTTAGTCATATTTTTTGTTGGTAAGGTAAAATACGCACAAAGGTTTCACGTAAACAAATGTGCGTCTATTAAAATCAGGTGGTTTTTTGACGCACGGTTGGCGTAGCGATTGAGCGATTGACTGCTGAGCTGCGTGTCGCTGGTTCGATTCCCATACGGAACCATTATTGCGAAGATTAGTTTTGAATATTGTGAATGTGAAGTGAGGCAGAGCAAAGAAACGATGGATGGACTGCGTAATGGATAATAATATGGCAAGTAAAGAGGTGTCTAATTTGATGACGAGTAATAGAAAAGTAGGGAGGAAGAAGACGTGCTACGCCGACCCCAAATGAATTGGGATAAGGGCAAGAGAATGACGATACCTATAATAATATCACTTGCCAAAAACTGCGATCCAGAAAGAAACCAATATCGAAAAGCAACAAAACTAGTGTAAAAGGTCGCAACTTCGCAGCAATTCGCAGTAGCGACGTCGATTAAGCTCATATTATTATAAAGGCCTGTATCACCACTTAGCGTTCCTCCGTCAGTGCGTACACAGCCTTATAGTCCCCGTCGGCCGATTTATTCATGTTAAGGATACAAGGGAAGCCACTCAAACGATTACGCAAGCGTCAAGTGGGGGACAGGCACGATTTTTTTTGTCTTAACTTCGCTCGCTTGTTTATCGGGTTTTATCCCATCGAGCGATTGTTATGGCTTAGATGCTATGGGATAATGTAGCTTTCTATGAGTAAAAGAATTGATCGGAATCGAATCAGTAGTTCTCCTAAATTCAAACTTACAAACAAAAATAAACTTTAGTTCATGGTAATATCAGTGTGGATTTACGGAATCACTAGGTATGTAGTTGGGCTCATGTAAAGTATAGCTTTGTTCTTTTGACTTGAAAAATTGAGAGCTAAAAAGTAACAGCCACACGGCTTGATCAAAGTTATATACCTAGTATAGTATTTATAACGGGCTGGTGTCCGTAATTCAATCTAATCTAACGGATGGTTGAACTATCCATTACCTACATATCCAAAACTCTCTCATCTCTTCAGATGGAGGTTCATGGACGGTTCAAATTTCAAGTGTGCACGCAGTGTGTGACACACTGCGTGCACACTTGAGATTTGAACCGTCGTGTGTCTCCACAGAAGTGGCCCACATTCCATCTTGCGCTGCATGCCCTCACACTTGACGATCTTATGACTGTATAGGCAAGCGGAGTTCGCATAGCTGAGTTTTGATAAAAAAATATTTAAATAAACTTTGCCATCGACACGCTAAGACGAAGAAGTGTATGAGCTTATCAATGACCTGGATCTGCTTGCAATTTTCCGATACGAAAAACAAACAATACAAACCTGGTATTTTAGTATAACCACTTACAATAATGGACCTTTAGCCATACCATCAGTGTCCCAGACTGAAAAGATTTTAGAGTCCACATAAAAAGTTACAGCGCAATATTTAGAAAAATCGTTTTAGTCTAACCCAGCAAATCGAACAGAAATTGAACGGACACGAAATTATATTATAAAAGCACAATTCCGAGATGCATTTTGAGGTTATAAAATAAAAATCCCGACAAATCCTAGATCTCGGGACTCAGTCGGAGGTAATGCTTCATATTAGTTTCCTCTCGAAACTAAATCCAACGTAAATTGAACGATCTGAACGGATTGGGGAAAAACAGCTAGTATTTTTTGGTTTCGATGTTATTTTTTGCGACTGTCTCTTTGGTCTAGTGTTTGCTAGCCGGAGGTCTTTTTTTTGGAGGATGGGAAATTATCAAATGACTCCTCCCGCTCTGGGCAGAGCGGTAGAGAGTGTCAGACTGCTAGTACTGCTACTGACTAAAAACCACCCATGTTCGTTCTGTCGTAGCCCTTTGTGACGAGGCCGCGGTATCTCTTTCGAACAACCCGCAGCCCCGACGGGTTCTATGAGGTCTTGGTTTTGTTTCGTCGGGTAAAGTGTTATTGCCATGTGATCTGGATTTGTGCCCGTTTGATGGCAATAGGCTCATCTCCAAATAACTGGTGAAATGTGGGTGTTCTTTTCGGTACCTACATCTCTGCCTAACCCTTCGGGGATTACTTGCGTGATGGTAAATGTTGTTTTTTTTTACGGGTAAACTTTCCCAGGATGGCAGCGTGTTTGAATTCCACTTTGAAAACAGTTTTAAAAAAATGAATGACGTTGAATTTTAATGCCCCAGAATATTGTTTGAAAAGTTAGTGTGGTGCTCATTTAAACGGGTGATCAAGTTGTCAGCGTTTTAATTATTCGTATTTTAATTATTATAACATGATAATGTTTTAGTGCTAATAGAGTATTTTGTGAACGAGTAATTGTTTAGTAGTACAAAGAACCAGGGCCTAACCTTTTCAGTTTTGCTAGAGCTAAACGGAAAATCAAACATAATATAGGCTATCTCGTTTATAGCTTGCATCGCTGGGCGAGTGGCACAAGCGCGACTGCTCAATATAAGGCCATGAGTTCGATTCCCGGGACAAGTTAAGTGTTAATGGGTTTTTCCGTCGGATAATTCTCAGTGGCAGCCCACAGCCACAAAGCCTGGATTACGATTAGTACCCGGTTGGCAAAGGTTGGCCCCCTATTGTTAAGTCCATGGAGTATATAAAAAAAAACATTGTTGAAAAGTGAGTGTACTATAAGGCACCTCTGCCGTTAGACCTTCTACTATAGTACCTCTGCCGAAGGGTACCTACCTTTTCAAGATAAAAAAAAACGTGATGTTACAAATCCAAAACAAAGACAGTACTTTATAAAAACATGTAACTACATTAACCGCCAAAAAACATGCCTACTTACATTATCAAGGCCATAATACAGATGGGTGTGCCATCGATCAGTCCTCGCCCGGGTCATCAGTAACACGTGCGGTTGATTTATCGGAGGCACGAGCTCGCGGATACACATGCCGATTTGAATTCTAAGGAAAATGAGGGTAGGACGAACATTTTCTGAAGTTATTATTGCGAGGTGGGTTTCTTTAGTTGATTTGGAGTTTGGAGAAACGAGGTTTGTTTATGAAGATTTTGGCAAAAATAAATAGAATTTAAGCTGACTTTATTTTACTTATTTTATTGGAGAAAAGTGTTGTTGTTGGATTTTTCTAACAGGAATTTCTAAGTAGCAATCACGTGCCCGGTTGATGTCAATAGGCTGCCCCCTACTACATGGCACTTAAAAAAATGGAGGTGTACTATTCGATGCACCTCTGCCTGACCTTTCAGGTATTATCTTATAGGCGTGATTGCACAAATCGAGACTCTGTGGCAGCTACTAAGAAATTACAGATAGAAAATACAAATGACACTGCACGACCTGGAAATCGAACCTTAAACCTCGTGCTCAGCACTACCGCTTCTATAATGTTCCCACTGCACGGACTCAGGCCTCCTCTCCAGGAGCGAGATGGGCTACTTATAATCCACCACGCCGGCCCAGTGCGGGTTGATAGATGTTACATGTCTTCGAATTTTTTGGTTCTAAGACATGCCGATTTCCTTACGATGCTTTCCTTCACCGTTTTGAGAACAGCGGTGATGAAATAAATAACACAAAGTAATGTACCTGCCTGGGTTCGAACCCACGACTTACTGTTCGTAAGTCGGGGCCGCCACCCGCCACCACTTGGCCACCGCTGCTCTTACACCCGTATTTATAAACAAGTCATTACTATTACTTGAGTAAATGTCATTGTTTAAGAATTCCTTAATGTTAGAACTATCAAACGTTAGAATTCTTAGTTTTGCTTTCATTGACGGTTCTAACTTCGTTTAAATTCTTGCCCATTGCATAAAAATATTTGCCTAAGTAATTACTTAAGTCCAAGTAATTACTTTGACTTGACTATAAATACGGGGGTTAGTCACATAATATTAATACACAATCCCATAGGGACTCGAAAGACGACGTCACTTCTAAATTGAAATCCTCAGTACGCAATTGAAGACATTTGGCGAAATATTCCATCAAATTTATCTCGGAAGCCATTAAATTTTGCTCCGAATATAGCTGCATTTAGTTCTGCATATCCGTCTTTTATGGATCTGATATTGCAATAGCATATAGTTAAGAATATGTGCCGTATTATCAAGATTTCGATCCATAAAGCATAAGCGCTTTCATGCATAAAATAACGCCTGTATTTCCTGAAGAATACAGGATTTCCGCCCATGGTCTGCTCCCTCTCATTCATGCTTGTTTCCTCAGGATATTTTCCTTTACTACAAGTGATAATTAAACAATATGCACAAGAATCCGAAAAATCAGAGGTGCGTGTCATGGGTTGGAACTCGAAACCTATGTATGACTTGTTAGTTCAACGGTTACACCACTAAATTGCATTATTATGTGTAGATGCACACTCGTTACACTAGTTATGTTGTTGTGTACTTAGGACCCAGTAATATTAATGACAATAATATCCGTGGTGCTAGGCAACTGGGCTTATCCCAGTTGTATACGTCCCTGTGTGCCTGTGTTCTGTTCTGTCTCCTGCTGATATGGAGGGAAGTGGAAATAATATTTTTTTCCTACTCCTCCGCTATTCTTTTCTGATTAATTTCGTTGCGGGATCAAAGACAGTTAAATCGCTACTCTGGGACTTCGTCGAGCTTCATTGTCTCGGCGCTTTTCTTGTGGTTGCCACTGTTGATCCTAGCCAACAGGAGTTACAGTGGTTTGGGAATAGTGTGGCGGGCTTGTCCCATAAAATAATTATGTTTCAGTCACATCTAATAGGGCTCGAGTATTGGATATATAGACTATATTGCTATAAACCGGACACAGATGAAAGGGAAGTGCTTCCTTCAATATTTTAAATCGGAATGAGGAATTTCTTTCACCTACCAAATCATTTATCGATTAGTTTTGTATTTCAAACTGATTCAGCCACAAAGGCAGTCAACAAACCAAAACAAACAAACCGACTTAAAGACACGTGTAGCTTTTTCATTTGTAATATGAATATGGTTTCCCATCCAAATCATACAAATCATGGCTTTGTATGTACGTTTATTTAGTGCGATTTACACGTATTTGTATACATCTTTTATTAAATAAGACTGTATACGACGTTTCCTTTTCCAATTTGAGGATAAAGTGGCGTTGAGGATAAATTCAAGTCAATCACAAAGTGTTACGAAAAGTTCAAGTCAATCACAAAAGTGTTACGAAAAGTTAGACATTGAAACAAAAACAACACTTCAATAATTTAGTAATTAGTAACAAGGGATATTAAGTAAGTACTTTGAAAGAAAACGTATACTTTGAACCATTATTCCATGATGTACTTAAAAAGGATTGTTTTAGGCACGTGTAAGTTAGTGTTATGAAAGATAAAAATGTTTTAATTTATCTTTCATAACACTAGTTGAAAACTGGGAAAGATATCTTGACACAAACTAGACTTATGTACTCACAGTACTGCTGTACATATTTAATGATTACTTAAACCGTCACTTAGTAAAGATTCGACTTGTACAAACCTTCACTAAAGTGTCAAAATCTTTACTAAGTGCCTGCTTAAACGTCTCTGACTGCGGCAGTAAATATAATAATAAACCGATTCAGAACAAACTCCGTAGAAAAAGAGAATATATTGAAGCTGCAAGAATTTAAAGTAGAACTGTGAAACTATTGATTCCACCCCTATCTTTACTTGCGCAAAAATTCAAGAGGGTTACTAGAGGAATATCGGTCGGAAATGAAGAAAATAAATACTTGATGGACTTTGTAATGATGGGGCTAGAAAGGGTTGTTAATTAAATGATGATAAATAAAGAAGTATGGAAAAAAGTCATGCTGGACCTACCCCAAATGGATTAGGATAAGGGCTGGAGAATGGAGAATGATGATGATGATGACTACTATATCTTTGCCTTTTGCTGTGCCCGACAGGGTCCATAATGATCTCATTTTTTTTAATTTACCACTTATGTACACATTGTGGAATGCAAATAAAGTTTGAGTATTGAGTATGATGATTGAATTGTTCGGCAGGCTTTTTATTATGGCAAAGACGAATCACTACAATTTTTTAGGAGTAGTGGAAGGCAATGGGCCAGTGCCATTCATGGTAATGATTTTATACACAGGCCAAATCTGTTGCATGAAGATGATAAAATTACGAATACCTTTTTATAATAACTTACTCGTATAATATCCAGCAGTTCATAGTGTTATGATATTCATGATAGTAAAACAACAAAACGGGTCGTTTCTATTATAGATCGTAATACAGTTATGCAAGCAAGAAAACCTTTGTTGAAAGAAAAATTCCGAAACAATTTCTTGGCCGAACACTTGGCTCCAATATATGTACATGCTACGGACAGAGCATCGAAAGCTTTTGCCAATTCTCATTGAATCTCGGTACTGTTTGAACGGGAACTAGTCGAAGCATTGCCAAAATATAATTTGGCCGTTTTAGCTCCGTTGATTTTTATCGGCTCCATCGCTTTTGTGTTCCGACACAAACGCGGCTTCACTTCGTTATGTTTTTGTTTATGAGGCAAATGGCGATATAAACTTAAAGCAAACTGGTTCAGTGTGTAAAAGGAAAATTTTGAAAATGTATTTTTGTGGAAGGAAAATATTGAATTCGCTTCTGCGATTCTTGAATTGAGTTCGGAAGGTTTTGTTTGGATTGACATCTTGTGGCTCAGCTAATATTATTAAGTGCAACTCGGTATATTGTAAAACAGTGTTCTGTTGGTGTGATTTAAAGGATATCCCTTTAAATAAACGATTGGAAACGACGAAAGACCCCATGAGGATTATGGCTCTCAATCTTGTTAGCTAAATGAATATTATTGCCATCACCAAAATTCCAAACGAAATGTTCAATAAAATTTGGCTTATCACTAGTGTTTGCCTATCCTATTAGCATGGTCAACGCGGAAACGAGTAAAGCGGAGAGGAGATGTGCCAAATTCGACCAATCACAGGAAAGACGAAAGACCAGATGTAAATTTTAACTAATGTGATTGGTCGATTTCCTCTCTTTTCTCCGCTCCGCTCGTCTCCGCTTTGGTGGAGTCCAGGCCTGAACGTAGAAATAGATTGTAGAAGCTGTGAGAACTACAGATGACGCGACATTTAAAACACTACAGCTCTGACTACAGCTTCCCCACCATCAGAACATTCAGAAACAATTCCGAAACTCCCCATCTGGACACTACGATCATTTGTACAGTTTTTACGTACGCCAAACGGAAGCGTTGGATCGCTGCGAGCGAGTAACTTACTCGCATCTATTTGATATTAAAAACTAGGGTCGTCGTTGTCCCGTTGGGGCTGCTGGGTTGTTCGAAAGCGATACCGTGGCCTCGACACAAAGGGCTAAGATGGAACATGGGTGGTTTTTAGTCAGTAGAAGTCTGACACTCTCTACCGCTCTGCCCAGAGCGGGAGGAGTCATTTGATGATTTCGCGCCCTCCAAAAAAAAAAGGGGTCGTCGTTGTATGGTTGTCGGATTTGTCACGACATCTCGTGATCTATCTATCTATCTATATAAATAAAGAGAGAAATCCTGACTGACTGACTCATCAACGCCCAGCCAAAACCCTTGGACCTTGAAAGCTGAAATTTTGCACAGAGGTTCCCTTTATAACGTAGACAAGGAATAAGGAAGGATTTTTCGAAATTCAACCCCTAAGGTAGTTAAATAAGGGATGAAAGTTTGTATGGAAAATCGTCATTTTCACGCGGGCGAAGCCGCTGGCAAAAGCTAGTAAGAAATATAGGTGGCGTCGAGTAATAAATATAGTGGTGGTGATGACGGTGGTGGGTGATGGTTTCAGTGGTGATGTTTTATGGCGTCTCTTTGTTAGAAAAACCTAATATAACATCACGTCTGTAATCCCTAAAGTGTTAAGCAGAGGTGTACACAACAATAGACCCAAAAGCCAGGTCTGTTTATCCCTTTTTAAGGTAAAGGGAATATATTTCCCACCATTTTTTTCACCTCAAAAATTAAATAATTTGTTCCTGTTTGGTATTCTATGATTGTACAGAGCTTATTTAAAGACATAGGAATCACTCATTAAATATTCAAAAAACACAAAAAAAAGTAAAAAAAAAAAACTTAAAATTTATTTTCTACCAATTATACCTATGCCAATTTGCCCTTATTTTCCGATTGACAGATCGTTCTGCCTTATAAAGGGTTAAGTTCCATGTAATAGGGAGTGCCTATTCTCATAAACCAGGCACAAATCCAGACTCTGTTTTAGCTACCTGACAAATGGGCGTATGACACTACTAGACAGGGCGATTTGTTACTAAGCTGTAATAAGCATTGGATTACGATTTTCTTCGTCTAGTCCCGTCTATAGCTCGTAAATATTGTTGTCTTAGGTTATTCACAAACAACACGACGTTATACTCTTCGAAGCTAGGAACAACTACAACTTAAGCCTATTACGAGTCCTTAAAAAACTTACGAATAGAGGACCATTCTCTAGTCAGAGATAGTTACGCAAACTCGAAATTCAACAAAAGAGAGTTTCGCAACTAGTTTGTCGCAGCCCTATTCAGACATTTCTTACGGGTTAGCACTTTTTGCCTGCACAGCCGGGTCCTATCCAGGGATGTTATGGAGTTCAGTAACCGTAACCGAACCTACCGGATATCCGAAGTAAAAATTATCCGTAACCGAAACTGATGTAAAAATTTCGGATAGTTTCGGATAAAGGCGGAGTCTAAATATTATTCATAAACTTTACAAATTATTTTTTATGGGTTTCAGATTTTAGTTTTACGAAGATTTTTGATTATTGGCAGCACTGTGTTTATTTTGCCCGACCGAGCCTTCACTGTCTTGACAATTGTCAGATTGTGTTGTAAAATTCCAACATCCGTAACCGAATTATCTGAAACTTGCGGATAATCCGAAATAATGTAATATCCGTAACCGGTATAATATTATTCCTATATCCGTATCCGTATCCAGATCCGATATTTCATATCCATAACATCCCTGGTCCTATCCCAAAGGCTAGCTTAGATTTGTAGTTTTTATTTAGTATTCCTAGTTTTATTGTGCTATGTGGCTGTCACAGCGCGTTGTTTTAAATTCTGCATGTCTACGTAAATTTTCTTACATTTATTATTGTGGAGTCGACTGGAAAAATGTGGGTCTTGGATTTTCGTACTGGATTAAAAGTGGAGAGGATTTTAGAGTTACAGATGGCTGAAGGCTGAGCCATTAGTAAAGAATAGGTCAATAAATTGAAGGTCTACATTCAATTTAAGGCAGAGTAAATGACCCCTGTGGTTGTCGATATCATATAAATGTAACGTTACTGGTTTTGAAAAAAATCTCACGATGTATGTTGTGTCCTGTACCCGGGGTGATAGCACTAATTATTCTGGGTCACCGGCTCACCAGATCAGCCAAGTCTTCAGTCAGCGGTCGCTACACAACACACTTCCCGCCATTTGCGGTGGCTGTCAAGTGTCCCTTGTGACAGCTCCCTGACACTTGTGTCTGTGAGACGGTGTTGCTATATCTATTAAATAGATACAACTCCGATACACTACAATCAACAATGTAGGTACCTATAACGTTTTCACTGCTGGGACACAAGACTCCTCTTTATGAGAGGAAATGGGCAGCAGCCTTAAACACGTTGTGTTAAAGTTGAAAAAGTAAAAACTGACCTTGACTGTTTATCAGTAAATTGGGTAGTGTAAGTGCCTACATATTTTTGACTAAAGTATTGAATCACTTTTGATTGAACAGAAAAAATATTAAGGATACCGCAAAAGAATACTCAATACGACGGAAAAGTCATTATGCGTACAGACTAAGCTCATGCTTAGTGCAAAACTATAAAACAACTACTAACGAAAACAGAACAAGCATTCATGTAAAACACAATTCGTTTAATGATACAACTCGGATTCACGCACAATAATCCATCGAACTCAATAAATACATATGTAAATGTATTTCGCATAGACTTTTAGTAAAGACTAACAAATTGCCTCGCCATGGATTAACCGAAATCGAAATTAGGCAAATTGGGACCAACACCAGAGCAATGAATTAGATCGTGTGTTCATTGTGGTGTAACAGACATCGTTTGGAAAAAGGTTTTTGTGAAAATTATCTTTTAGTCTGGGGAATGTGTAAACGAGAAATGGCTAGGTAGGTAGATGTTCAATAGTCGAAGTTATTAAAAGAAAGCTTTATAAAATAACATCACGCCTGTAATTCCCGAAAGGTCAGGCTGAGGTATACCTACAGTATTATCATCGGCACGATTCTTGAGCGCTGACGTAAAAGTGAGTTATTGGGTCCCTTTGGTGGTATGAAGTGAGACGCGGGGCGGGGAAAGTGCAGTGATTGGTCCGTAGCGCATCGCGTCATAGCCGTCACAAGGGATCTGTTCTTTACTCCTGCTGCACTTACCTCACGACCAATAAATAATAAACGGGTGTGCGTTTTGTTTGTCATATAGTGTACGATGCGCACAGCGATCCCCACTCTTCCGCCGAGCGCTCAAGAACCGTGCCGGTATTTATACACCCACATTTGGAAAGTTATGTTTAAATCCCGTCTAAAAGGGGGCGGGTCCATTGCCATCAACCGGGCACAAATCTAGACTTCCTGAAATTGCTGATGAAAAAACTCAATAACACTTAGCCAGACCTGGGAATCGAATACAAGACCTCATTCTCAAAACAAAAGTAGCGCTTGCCACTAGATAGTCAATATAAATTATTTTAAAATCAGGTTTGGTCAATGCAATTCTACCTAGGAAATACTTATTGGCATTTCCCTTTCAAGGTCGGCCTTGGAAGGCTAAAATCACATCATTCATGGTTCACGCTGTTTAATGCTCCTAATTTGTTACGTAACGGTGTGACAGACATCCCAAAGCGGCACACTCGTCACTAACGGAATTTATTAACTAACTGAATTGCATTTCTGAATCACACACACACACACACACACACACATCGGTATAACAAGCTGACAAGCGAATTGGTTTGTCTAATAATTAGTGTGTTATTGTGAAGATTTTGGATCAATGCGTTTTTTTCCATTTGGGTAAGGAGAAACTTATAAAAGATGCTATGTCTTTCTAGGCAAAAGTCTCTAAGCTGATATTATGCACTCATCCAACTAAACTTTGAAAACCGCATTATAACATAACATAACTCCTGTAGGATTATACAGAGGTGTACCTTAATAGTACACCAACATTTCGTTAGTTATTTTGTTAATAGGGGCGAGCCTATTGTCATCAACCGGCCGTAATTCCAGTTTCCATGGCTGCTACTGAGAAAATTCCTGATCGAAAAACCACTGATTTTATTGGTGCCGTTCTTCAGAAAGGACAGGTGCGTAGTACTCGTAACCGGCGTGCGTGTATGACCAGATGTATGAATGTGGACGAGGCCAAAGGAGTAGGTATGTAAGGATCGAAGCAAGTGGCGTTCTGTGGTTTCTGCCTACCCCCATGGGAAAAGGCCGTGAGTTTATGTATGTTTATGTGTGGAAAAACCCAATCCCGGCCCGGGAATCGAACCCAGTACCGCATGCTCAGTGCGACCGCTACACCAACGAGGCCAACCTCATTTTAGCCATAGCATTATCACAAGTTAAGTATAGATACCCGATACTTTCACCCTTAAAAGTACGAAAAACTCGGTTCACATAGAAATGGAAAGGTCACAGATATTACCCGTTACCGTAAAAGAGAATTACATACATTCATGTCAAAAAGATCCTATCCGGGACCAAATGTCAGTAATACATTGCTTACGACAGAAAAAAAGTCCGATAATGGAAAAATATTTGATCCTGAAACCCACTATTGAGCCGATAAGAGCAAGTAATAAATATCAGGTAGGCAACCCTTATCTATAGCAGACCAGTCTTATCAGGTCCAAAAATATTTTTGGTCCTTCGTAACTTAAAAAAAAAATTGACCGCAAAAAGTCTAAATCGTATTCCTGTAAAATATCTACAAAAATTTATCGTGATTAAACAAGAAAAGAAGTTCAAAGAATTTACAAAGAAAAACTTTTCTATTGTTGATCAAAATTTGCGATTCATTATTCAAAGTCTTTGAGCAATTATAACACCTGCGAAGGTTGATAAGACAATGACTAAATTTTGACTAAATAATATTCAGTGTTTGCGAAGTATAAAGCCTTAATCTTTCATAGTCTCTTTGTAGTGGGATTACAAAAAAGCTAGGTTTAAATCTGGGGGCTTATGAATTTAAGGTTAGAGACACATTGTTGGCTATAATTATTTTATACAAGCTGATGGCCGCGGCTTCGCCCGCATCAAATTATATACTAAAACCTTCCTCAAAACCCCTCTATCCATTGGTGGAAATAGCATGAAAATCGGTGTAGTAGTTTATGACTTTATCGTAAACAGACAGAGAGACAGACACGGCGGAGGAGTTTGTTGTATAATACATATATAGTGATGTACTTCTGACTTCCATCGAGAGGCCCAATTAATGTTCGAGATATATATTTATATAAACTCTTGCACTAGCAGAACATAGTAAATTTTTAACGTTGTGGTAGATTCTGGGTCCCCAAAATACAGGCTGTGCCTAGCAAACTGGAATACTGACAGTTTTAACAGCCGGACCTGGATACGCTACGCTACGATGTCGCTACTGTTCAACAGCTAAGCCTAAGATACGTACCAATGCAGGCCTATCGCAAAAAAAAACTTAAACAGAAATGGAATTAGTGAAAGTATCGCTTATTTTTCAGTTCATGGTGAAATATTCAAGCTAGAGTAACCAGGTTTCTTTGGAAAAAAAAATTTTAAAAAGTTTTTTTTAGCACCTATTTAATTGTAGCATTCTGTCTACAAGAAATAGTATACAATGTGGCAATGCCCTTACCCAGTTGAACCAACGAAACTTTGGGCTTTTAATAAAATAATCGATGAAAGTTTTTCTTCGTACAGCACTTAAGTGATTTTTAGTAAAAGAAAGCTGACCCAGATAGGTGGAAAAAACTTTAAGTGCGTTAAACGTTTTTCCAACTGAAATTACCGTATCATTTAGTTTTTTATAGTGGGGAAAAGTTAATTAATTATAGTGGGTCCGAATTCGATTTTATTGCGACCCAATTCTTACTAACTACCTACTAATACTTATGCCTATTTTATTTAAATACTGGAATATGAACCAATGCTATTAACAGAAATGGTGATTCGTTACATAAATATCTACAATAACTCTACCTTAGACATTGTATGAACCGTGTGTCCATCTGTTTTTTGAAGAGGCTGAGAAGAACACATTCCATCTGTTATTTGCAGATCTTTCACAATCATTACAGGTCAGTCAGTAGCCCGAAAGTCTGACAAAGCCTGACAAAGGTGAATTCTGTAAAGGTCAGATAGGCAGTCGCTCCATGTAAAATACTGGTATTCAGCTGCATTAGATTGGACTGGAAGCCGACCACAACATACCTAGTTGGGAAAAAGCTATTAGGCAGATGATGGTAAATACTGCCCGCTGATAAGGACGATGACCACTCCAATTTTTTTTTTTTTTTTTAGAAAACGTTGACCCACTGACCTCTACAATTCCGTAATATATTTACTTTTATTATAAAGAACCTCGATTCAACTAACCCAAACAAAACTCGAACATGTTCCCAAAACTCTTGAATTCAGATCTTCCGTTCAGAAACCCAAGCACACCTGCTCTAAGGAACTAGTAAGCAAGTAAACAAGAATTCCGCTGGGCATGCATCTATGTAAGTTTCCGAACGTCGCCGTCGCCGCCATGACAGCTTGCGAAGAGTAATGACATGTTTGTTGCCGTATCTTTACGGTTGTCGCGGTTCGGGAGTGACAGGGGTGTAGGTTATTTGTTTGCTAGCACATAACATACACGTGTGTTGAAAAAAAATTGGTCCTTAGTGACCAAAAGATGTGGAATTGCCAAATTAGATTTACCTTAGAGCTTTGACAACATCTACTATCATAAGTACTGGGCCGGGAGTCTGCTATTCAATAGTGTAGTGTAGTAGTGTAGTAGACGACAAGCCAAAAAGTACCTTAAGTCGACAGACTTAAGGTACTTTTTGGCTTGTCATCAATCAACAATTATGAGATCAATGATAGACCATTCTGACACCATTCTGACACTATTAGTCAGAATAGGGCCCTGTTCAGATGAAGATTCATAGATGACTCTGCCCTGGAGTCTAAACAAAGTCTTGCCCCACAAACGATGGGACACATTTATCGTGTCATGCCTGTGCTCAGTCCTGTTGCTTCCACATCACAGGAGCTGATGGACCCTACAGAAAACGCCAAACTCGCCAAATTCTAGACTAACTCAATTTAAATCGATACGCTAAGAAGAAGATCATAGTTACTCGTCGGGACTGCGGTTTGTTCGAAATCGAAAGGCTAAGGTTCACAAGGACTAAGAAGGAACATGAGCGGTTTTTAGTACGTAGAATTCTGACACTCCCTACCGCAAAGAAAAGGTACTATAGTCCGGTCAATATAGACATTTGAAATAACAATAATTCCCACAGAGCCAAATATTGGTGGAGAGCTGGGGTATACCATTACAAACAAAGTCTTAAAAATCCCCATCGATCCTATGTGTGCTACAAAAGTTATTCGGGGTCAAAGGTCAAAATTTGAGGACTTTTGAATTTTTTGGTAAGTTGTATCAAAAAAAAACTTCAACCCAAAGTTGTAGATCTTAAAATTCTCTACAAAAATGCATTTCATTATTATTTTCTAAGAGTTACCATTCCTGAGATATCGCGATTCAAAGAGTCACATTATCCTTTATATCAAAAACTATAACTTTTGTAGCACACATAGGATCGATGGGGATTTTTAAGACTTTGTTTGTAATGGCCCCAGCCCTCCACCAATATTTGGCTCTGTGGGAATTATTGTTATTTGACCACTACTTTTATGTCTAAATTGACCGGACCTGAACCGCCACAAATGAAATCCTATCATCTAAATACACTCACCAACAAAAGTGTAACACTTCAAAAACTCTTGTATTCAGGTCAATGTTCAATATCAATAACTTAGAACATATTATTTAAAACACTTTTCAACACTTCGACAGCTCTCAAGCGGTTAACTTATACTTAGTTGAAACTTCAAGTGTTTGTGAACATAATATCATAACTTCACACTTATAATCTGCCAAGGGTCGGGCAGAGGTGTACCTGATAATAATACACTCACATTCCGCCAGTTATATTTATTAAGTCTCATATAAAAGGAGCTAGCATCCATCAACCGTACACAAATTCAGCCTCTGTGGGCTCTACTTAGAAACACCTGATCAAATAACTCAAAAACACTTTGGCCGACCTGGGAATCGAACCCACGCCCCCATGCTCAGCAGTCGAACTTGCCACCGCTAGACCAACGAGGCATGCAGTCAATGTTAGTAGCTCTAAACATAGGCAAGCTATCTATAACACTTGGCAAGCGGTTAAGTTATAGTCAAGTTAGGTATAGTTAAAACTTCAAATGTTTGGCAGTAAACAAAAACATTACTTATCTCTTATGAACTGTTGGTTAAGTTCTTGAAATACAGAACTTGAGAAGAATGATTGTTACGTAAGTATATTAAGTTAAAAGTAAGTAAGTAGCTACGAGTACTTATTTACATCTGATGGAATGTAAGTAAAAAGTTGGCTAAGAGAAAATAATTTCTGAGAAAAACGAAAAGACGTTGATAAGAATTAGGAACAATGTTGATAAGAATTAGGAACAATGTTTGAATCTTCTGGTGCCGTTTTGTTGAAATAAACAATAAACAAGTGTAATGTTTGGCCCATACAAGATAAATATAAATATTCTTTTATTTATACACGGCATTACATCAAGCTATACATTTTCAGTACAGCTAGGCCTATAACAAGGCCTTGCGTTGTTTAGATTTGTAGTACAATGAGAGATCCGCATAAACTGGTTTTGTATAACTTGATTGGTCTACTTAAATATATCTCATCATGATTCTCTTGTCCTTGTCCTAATTTATTTGAGGTCAACCATTAGTAAACTACTCACGTGTATTGTATAATTATCAGTTGTTTTGGTGAAGGAAAATATCATGAGGAAACCTGTGTACTTGAGAGATACTCGTATTTCTTGAACGCGTGTAAAGCTAAGTCAAAGGCATGGTGGGCGGCATAAGAACGCTGAAACCAGGGCACTAATCACAGGAAAAAGATAGAACAGATAGTCTCAAACTCCTATAATAATATTCTGATTTTCTCTATACCTATATTTTTAACATTTTGACCGCCACAGTCAAGTAAGACGACAAGCCAAAAAGTACCTTAAGTCGACAGACTTATGGCACTTTTTTGCTGGTTCGGCGTGTCGTCATACGTGACTGTAGCGCTCAAAAGGTTAAAACCCAGAAAATAGTAAAGTCTCAAAAATATATAATAGCAATTCCAATAATAACGTAGGTACAACCGACACCAAAATTCCTACAGTGCAAAGAAACTAAAAATAGCTAAAAACAACACAGTCCGTCCGTAGTGCATCAGAGAAAATTAGATTTACGCCACCAACTTGTCGTAACGAATGTACCCAGTGCTAGTAGACTGGGGATATTTTTCCCTTTTTTGAGGGAAAAACAACGTTCTCGGGGAAAAATTCTCCAAGAATAGATAAACAACACATCAAAGTAAGGAAATTTAGGAAATCAAGAGACATATTATTACTTTAATATTTTATTATTTTCGTCTCAAATAGTGATTTCTTTTATTTGTAACTTTCTTATAATACGCCGATCGGGTGAACGGGAATGGACTATACAATCATAAGTTCGCTATGTAGTGAAAGCATATAATTTTATATCTCTCCGTGTTGTTAACTTCCTGCTACATCAAAATATAATAAAAAAATTGCAAACGTATAAGTTTGGGGTAACAAAAAGATTTAATACATACATGCACACAAAAAGCTTATTAATATGCTAAGTATATGGGGAGAATTCAGAAACGCGACATAGCAACCCTGAATGTACCGAATGTTTGAACTCGCAACTGTGCACTAAAAAGAACCTTTCCGTGAACACTTTATTGTGTTATCTGTGCCTCTGCCTTCGCGCCAAAGGAAAAAAAAAACGCGGCAAGCGGGATTCGAAATTCGTATTTCACGCGAAAGGATTGCATTGTTTGAAAGAGAAAATATCGACGGTTCTATGCATGTGCATGATAATGGCGAATGATTTTGACTATTCGATGTTTATTTTACATAACTTAACGCGTTTTTCCCGTAGGGACAGGCAGAAACTATAGAACGCCACCTGCTTCATACATCTTTTGCCTCTTCACATTCATACATCTGGTCATACAGAGGCACGTCACACGCCGTTACAAGTACCTACTACGCACCTGACCTTTTGAAGGATTTTTTTGGGTGGGGACCCAAAGTTGCCAGTCATAAAATTATCTGCTTTACTTTTGTTAGTTGCCCATCCTCCCAAAACGACCAAACCATCACAATAATTTTCTTTTCAACACCAATGACCAGTGGTCCACTTGATCGAAACAAATGGAAGCCCAAGCTGGGCAACGTTATTAGTTTTCAGCATCGTCTATTTCCAAAAACAACTCATACTAAATCACTTTGTACATCCATCTATAAATAGCCCTTATCTTTATTTTGGTCCTTTGCTCCGAAAAGATTACGCGCCACGGGAGATTTGAATTTCGAGCACGCGTTCCAAAGACCGAAAAATATGGCCGTTCCCACGCAATTTTAAATCTGATACCGACCTGTTTTCGTTCGGAAATTCCTAGCTAAATTGATCGGGTGTCGATTTTAAAGCGAGTTCACTGAAAATACAAAATACCTTCATATTGTATTAATCTCTACATAACCCAGAAATAGGAGCCAAAAAGGAATATTTTTTCAGGCTGCTAGTTTCGGAACTGTAGTTAGAAAGGGGATGAAACATGAAGCACATAACCAGTGGAGAAAGTATGGGCACGTTTTTGTTCTAAATCAAAGTCACTAATATACTGCGGGGGGAGAGGTACGTTTCGGACTCTGTGATTGGTTGACGAACTGACAACCAAATGACAACTCATTCTCTAGGGATTCCAAAAAAGTAATTGAAATAGTATCGATATCGATAATTGTTTGACTTATTAGTATTATAACGATTTGTTTGCAATAGAGAGATTACGGGTTCGATTTTGAAATAAAACAGGTAATTATTAAACTTAGAAGACTGTATTTAAAAAAAATATATTATATTTACTGGTTTTTAAAATGGATTAGTTTTGAATATGTTTTTCTTATATAATCCTTTGAATTTGTATTATTTTTCGTATTATATGTCAGTCGAGTATCAATATATTTTTTTGCTACACATGAAGCTAAATCAATTAAATGGTTAGTCGATTCTACGTCAAATTGGTGAAAAAAAAAGTAAAAGGACCTCAAATTTGTTCAAATTAATTTTGTGTGTTAAGATCATGATATGACGGGGGTAGCAAAGGGGGGTTAAAATTTCGGTCATTTTTTGCCTAGGACGATCCGTTTTCAAGATATTATTTGTATTTAACTTATTTTGGTACAATAATTTAAAACGCCCATAACTCGGAAACGGTGCATCGTAGGACCATGCTTATCGGACCCTAAATGGTATAAATGGCGCAGGTTAACCCGATACTGCAATAAAATTAGTAATAAAAAAAATTAAGTCCTCGTTCCATAGCTAGGCTACACAATCCAATCAATTTTTTTTTTATCCCTATCGTGTCAGTTTTTTCATAGGCCTTTGCCTCCGTTTTTCTGCACGCACGCCACCTGCCAGCAATGTGTTCACATGCCGATGCGCGTATTGGCCACCTTTACTCCAAAACTGCCAGTATTATACACATTTGCGAGTAAAACCAAGGGAATAAGCATACTTGAAAATATAGCAATAATGAAACTAAAAAATGTAAGGTATTTTAAGAACTTATATTTTAAATTATATCGATATCATAAACCGCCGCGATACTGCGAACTCGAACATCACTATCATGAAAGAAAGAGACAACTGCATTAGTGCAAATCAGTGTACCAGAAAGAGACAGCAATTATATGATTCTTTTTTCATTGTTTTGATCAAATTGAATAGAAAACCACATAACTGTGCAATGTTATCCCATCTTTTGTGTAACTTGAAGTTGTAGTACACTTTCCACACCATTTAATTGCACAACTAGGCATTATTTTTCGTAATAAATGCGTTCAAAACGGGAGCGCGTGACGTTCGTGCGTTAGCCTACAATTTTTGCGACTGACCAAAATTTCGCCGCGTACGCTTGATATAGCGTGTGTTTGGCGCCCGCGGTAGCCCCCGCACGCGCTCTCCACTGGTTATTTTGCTCCATGGGATGAAAGCTTAAAAAAGCGGGGACGGGCAATCAACGGAGCGATATGTTTTGCAATTTCCTCTAGCCCCGTAGGGGTTGTTGCACTAAATTTGACCTTCGTTAAAACTTGATCGTTTCTATCTGAGCATCGCTTTGGGGATGCTTTTTATATTTAAGTTTTAGTGTCGAGTAGAAAAGCGTATTTTTGACCGCAGCTTGTTTTTTATTGTTTTCAATTAATGTTGTTTATTGAAATACAACAGAATTAAGGCCAAGGAGACTAAAAAGCCGCCCAAGGTAATACCCCAAGACCCGAAGGGTTAAGCAGAGTATTATATAGAGTAAGTATTGGTGTACCCAATAGTACACCTATATTGCGCCAGTTATGATTAAATTCCGTATAATAGGGGCCGAGCCTATTACCATCAAACGGATACAAATTTAGTCTCCGTGGCTGATACTGATAAATTCAAAAAACCCTAATAACACTTTGCTCGACCCGGGAATCGGACCCAGGAACCCGCATCATTGCACGAGAAAGACTGGCATTGGTATTATTTTCAGCAGGATTTATAAACGGAATCTATACCAAAATAGTAATATTCAATATTTTCAGAACTCTCTAAATAACAAAAACAAATAACTCGTATTGCCAATATAAGATAATGTCACAGTTTGTGGTTGAACTTAGGAGAAGTTTTTACTTATAATATGTTATTATGGTGTATTTCTGGGTTCGGTTCTTATCATTCGTTACTGTCGTTCATTACTTTCTAATACACTAGGTATATTTTGTTCGAACTTCTTGACATTACTTAGGACATGATTCGGGACTTTCGATTATATATTGGTTTTTATTTCTGTACCTCCTTCAGTTAGATATAATAATATATGTATGTCTGGTGAACTGACTCATTGAAACTATTGGTTCTCGGCGGTCATTTGTAGATTTTTATATTTCTAAATATTTTGTTCGTGTAATTTTTATGTTCGACCTATAACTTATATGTGTGGTGTTACTGTTAGTATAAGTTGGTCATAAATAAATTAATAAAAAAAATATATATAAATTTGACTGGCCTGTTGGTCTAGTGGTTAGTGACCCTAACTGCTATGCCGGAGGTCGTGGGTTCGATTCCCACCCAGGACAAATGTTTGTGTGATGAGCACGATCATTTGTTCTGTGTCTGGGTGTAATTTATCTAAAATATGTACGTATTTAGAAATATATAAGTATGTTTATCAGTTGTCTAGCACCCATAACACAAGCTCTGCTTAGCTTGGGACTAGATGGCGTTGTGTGATAGTTGTGGAATATTATTATTTATTATTTATTTATTAAATCTTTGGCAGTTGTGACAGGTAGTCAGTGGCTCGAAAGTCTGACAACCGGCTTTACTAAGGTATATCGTATTACCCAGTACTAATTGGGTAGTGAAGATCAGATAGGCAGTCACTCTATACAAAATACTGGTACTCAGCTGCATTCAGTTACTTATACTGAAAGCCCACAGAATTGGAAAAAGGCAAGGCAAAATATGATGAAAATGACTCATACTTTTTTTAATACTTTTCCCAAATAAGAATCGCTAACCTTACAGGAATTAAAAAGAAAAGAAGAATTGTATGCAAAGAATCATCATGCTGACTTGGAACATCCAAATGCGAGATTCAAACCAACAGTTTATTATAGACTAGCTACAACAGCCCACGACTTCGCTTGCACAAAGCTAAGCTCATAAGTGAAGTGATGAGTAGTTTCAAAGACTACTCTCTACACCCAAACATACATACAAACGTTACCTCTCTACAAAATTAGTATAGAAAACACAGCAAACGACACATTTCTGCTAACTCCTAATTAGTAGACCAACCACGCAAGCTCACCATGACCCTTCAATAAATACCAGTTAGGGTGATAATGCTCTGTCACCAAGACGAGCCTAGCAATAAATCTACATCACCCATGCGTAGCAGCATTTGCAACCAATAAGGGCTTTAACAATATCACCGGAATTCCCTTATATTAGCTCCCTAAACTATCGTTTTCCCATACACATCCATTCGACTTTACACCCCATACCAACACCATGAACAATTCATGGAAAAATATAAAATTCCGACATCCATTACGCCTCCCGTATTCAGTCAAAGAGAACAATGCACTACATAACCGGCAATGTATACCGAACAGTAAGGAGATGTCGTTTGAATAGCGTGCCTTGAAAGGATTTCGAGATAGGATTGATTCATGATCACAATTACCTTCGAATGTTGTTGGGAATCTAGTTGGACCAGCCGTATTGACGGCCAGAGAAGATTGACCTGTGTGCTCCTTACTGTAGCAAGGATTGCAGGATCAAGTTGGGTCGGACATGGCAACAAGACACGTGAAATGTTCAGTTTAAGTTGGTCTTTCTGGTGTTGTGAATTGAATGGTTTTAGAGGTCTTTTTAAAATTGAATGTGGAAAACTAGACATGAGTCCAAGATTCAGGGTTTGCCGTATCGGGGATTTCTTGGGATCGTTCCTCGTTGGTATCAATTGGGCTTTGTTTGGACTATAAATACATCAAGAGTTTACGTTTAAAGGTTGATGTATTGACGTTGTTTTCTGCTGTCACTCTGCAGTAACCAGGAGTGATGTGGAAGGCAAGTCGCCATTTATGACGATAATTTATGCGTTTTGGTTTGATGTTTGCAGCTTTGAAGTTAGTTAGTGAAAGGGGTATTGGTGGAATTTAAATGGAAGTTGGCATTACTTTTATTGAAGCACTTTTCTTTTCAATTCTTTTGTGGGTCATGAACCTTCGAAAATGTCGTGGGATATGAAATAGTCATCTTATAATTATCACATCATAGTGGGTTATAAAAGATGTTTTATTTATTTATTTATCTAGGATCCTTCCTCGACAATCACTATTCATTGGTGAAAACAGCATGAGAATCGGTGCAGTAGCTTTTGAGTTTATTGCGAACAGACAGACCGACAGACATACAGACGCGGTCGAGGACTTTGTTTCATAATAATTTAAATAGGTAGCCGATAATTCGACCTGTGTCTTTTAACCCTTAAATTGGCAAATAAAATTATTTCTAAAATTTAATGTTTTTTTGTTATTTCCTGGTTTATTATGATACCAAAAGACTGAAAAAAATTGTGAAAAAAATCTGAATATTGCAGTTTTCGCGAAATTCGATGTACTACCGGGAGTACATTGCCAACTATAGTGTGAAGTATGTTTTCTTGTATTTGTACTACATGGAGCAAAAAGTGAAGATTGAAAGCTACTTGCGTTTAGATCTAGAGATCGGCACAGGTGAAGATTCCAATGTGCTATGGAACTGGTGACAGTAGAAGTTCTACAGATGGAGTAGATAATGGTTGAATTTAATTCCAAGTTGGCATGGCAGTATAATATTGATGGATGAATACGGAAAAACCCCTTGAAGCATTGGTGTAAGGAGTACGTTACAACGTTGTATGTGTATTTGACTTTGAAAGACTGAACATTTTAGTGGGTGAGAGTTGAGCTTGGCGGAGGAAGTGTGATTCATCATCAAAACAAGAACAGTCATCGGATCATGCATTTTCTTTCGCGATCAAAGCTTGAATTTATATGATTGTGTCAGGTTCAAGTGCTGCAGGAAAAGAGAAAATAACATGCTATACGACATAAAATCGATATCATTGTATATCAAAAAACAAACAAAAAAGGCCTTTTGTATTTCTTTGTAAACTCGGCAATGTACTTTGTGGATACCGAAGTCTATTTGGCGCGTACTTGGCAACGGTATTCAGGGAGTACACACAAAGTTTCAAACTCATAAAATTGCAATTACGTAATTTATACATTAAATTATGGACGATTGATGTTGTTTATAATGTCCCTGTGCAATGTAAAGCCTAGTAACCACAAGTCCTAACCAAAAAAGCGCAGAAAAACTTAAAAAGGTTTCATGTGACACTGAGACGTCAGACCGCTTCGAAGATATTTTGAATTTGACGGATAATTATTGATTTCATCACATCCTAATATTTTATCTACTAAAATACACAATTATTGCAAGCTAAAAATGATAATATCAGGTATTTTTTTTTAGATTACTACCACAATTGATGTTTTCAAAGTGTATGTCTTTGGTGGAGTACAATGCCAATTTAAGGGTTAAAACAAATTAGTCATTCTATGCTCAGGAGTGTGACAGAGCTGACTAGGATAAAGCAGGTGATGATAATGAGTTAATTCTCTGAATAATGAGTTAAACTCGTATTAATATAATATTAGGCAGAGTTCCCAAAACCTAATCTACAAGAAAAGTACCCAAAAATACATTATTTTAAAGCAAACTCAAAAAACATTAACAATCGAAAAACTCCATCCAAAAACCACAGACAAAAAAAAACCGTAATAGACGAAACGCAATACATCCCTACACGATTCAATACTGCGACAAACTACAAATAAAATGCCAGAAGAACGAAGCTCCGAGAAAATTAAGTCCTATTGACTGTACTCTGCAAATACAATCAACCAAGGAAGGATGGCTTTGTACCAAGACATCATACTCTTAAAAAACTAGCTGTGGTTCCTCTCATATTCGCCATACATTGCGTTGTATGTACTAGTCACTATTCTATTGACGCGAACAAAAGCAGCAATGGATAGCGAAATGAAAATACAATCAACCAAGGGAGGATGGTACCGTACCAAGATATCATTCCCTTAAAAACTATCTGTGTTTACTCTCACATACAACATCCATTGCGTTGTATACACCAGATGTGTCTCTATGACTCGGGACAAAACCAGCAATGGATGTGCAAATAAGAGGTGTAGAAGTATAGTTGTATGAAGAATGGTTTTGACAGGTACAGGTGAGGCCAATGTGTGAGAATTCTAAGTGTCGAGGCAGTGTCGTTTGCAGTTTTAAAACGAACTGCAAGTGGAGTACAGTAACACGATAAATGGGACGTGATTGGCTTTCTTGAGTTCTAACTTCGGGTTAAAATAGTCTGGGTTTTTGGCTGCTGTCTTGTCTATGGTCTGTTTCGTTGTGTCTTGTGGTCGCGGTTGCTGAGCATGTAGAAGGTTCATGGTTCGATTCCCGGGTAGGGTAAAGTGTTATTGGCAATTTTCATCAGCAATTTTTCAGTAGCAGCTACGTAGTCTGGATTTGGGCCCGTTTGATGGTATTAGGCTCGCCCCCTATTACATGGGACTTAAACATAACTAATGAAATATGAGTGTACTATTACGTATTGAATGGGTATTAGGTGCCTAACCCTTCGGAAATTAAAGGCGTGATTTCTAAAAGTAACTTATCCTTAACCTAAGTTTTTTCTAAGAATTCCGAAACTTCGAAAGGCAGCAATTGGCCATAACATTGATTGATCGACTCATTGAACGAAACATACTTTACCAATACTTCCTGCAAATATAGCGAAAAAAACGTATACAGTACTTACATAAAAGAATATTGTGTATAAAAAGCTCATAAATTACGACTTTTCTTATACAAATGATAGCTTATTCCTATAACAACATGTATCATATATAATAAAAACGTTATGTTTATGAATATTATTGTTCTTATGACGAAACTTGAATACGTAATCGCGAACCTTATGGGTGTTTCATTGGGTGAGCTTGCTGGGCGATGTTGGACCTTAAGGTGGATGATTTTAGAGTGTGTTTTAAGTTTGATTGGTCTGGGTAGGTCATGTTTTAGTATGTGTTAAAAATATGGTGTCATTTATGACTCATAATATATAATATGATAGAGAATATAAAAAAATCTATCTACCGCTTTTATTTTAGGATGGTGTGAGAAAAAAGGCTTGTTTTTAATCATCCAAAAAAAAGACTTATTTAGTTGATTAAAAAATATTTAAGTAAAAGCAGCTTTACTGAATAAGTTCAAAACTAAGATACTTACAAGACAATACAAATGTATATGTTTCAATTAAATCAGCCTCTGAAACTTACCTGAAACAAAAAAGAAACAACAATTAAGTAAAATATTTAAAACTAGCTTTTGCCAGCGGCTTCGCCCGCGTGAAAATGTCGATTTTCCAGACAAACTTTCATCCCCTATTTAACTCCCTTAGGGGTTGAATTTCGAAAAATCCTTCCTTATTTCTTGTCTACATTATAAAGGGAACCTCTGTGCAAAATTTCAGCTTTCTAGGTCCAAGGGTTTGGGCTGGGCGTTGATGAGTCAGTCAGTCAGTCAGTCAGTCAGGACTTCTCTCTTTATTTATATAGATAACAACATACTTACATATACTCCCACCTTTTTCCCATAGGAGTAAGCAGAAATCATAGAAGGCGACCTGTTAGGCTATTACGAACCTTTCACACTCTTTTTGAAAATAGCATAAAATAAATGTAAAGTAAAGATCTGGAAAAAAAGCCTCAGACAGGAAGTTCTATCAAATAAGTAGAATTTTTCCACAATATTAATTGGCCCTAGTAACCACAGTTGTTTACAAAAGAAATATATTTTCTAGCACAGTGCCAATTACTAACGAAAACTTATTAAAAATAATAAAATTACAACTGGCTTCCTTTTTAAAAAGATAGGTAGTCACCCACTTCAAAAGTTATTTCAGTGTTTAGAAGGTAAAAAAAACCTTATTTTGTTAACAGAATTCTTGACCAACTTCTGCGAAAGATCTTGAATTTTCACGACTTTTTATATATTTTTTCTCTTGAAGTTTTGCAAAAGAACTCTTTTTATTTAAGGGTTAATATTATAAGCTTTCCTTTGATATTAAAAAAAGATCCGACAAATTGAGAACCTTCTCCTTTTTGAAGACGGTTAACAACAGAAAAGAATATAGGTAGTGAATGTAAATGATTATATAATAATATAAAGTATAAAGTTGTAGGCTGGCCTGTATTTCAGTAAAATAACAAAATCTTATTTTTAACCGACTTCCCAAAAGGAGGAGGTTCTCAATTCGATTGGTGTGTTTTTTTTTATGTATGTACACTGATTACGCTGCGATTTATGATCCGATTTACGTGATTCTTTTTTAGTTTGATGCGGAATAGTTGCCATTTGGTCCAATAAAAATTTAGTATAGTTTGGCCCAGTATTTTTCTTTTTTTACTACTTGCCTGGAACTGTCCTCACACTTTCTATATGAAACTTTTCATATCTATTTTACAAATATCTTGAACTCTTTCTGACTGAGTCTACTAAACATAAATTGCGTAAAAGAGGTCAAGTAAGCAAAGCAATAAGGAAGAATTCCTGAAAACCTGTCAGAGATGTACCTCTTATTTCGCCCGATTTTCGCCAGTCCCATGTAATAGGGGCGAGCCTAGTGCCATCAACCGGGCACAAAACCAGACTGCTACTGAGATATCCTAATGGAAAAACCCAATAACACTTTGCCGCAGGAATTAAACCCAGGACGTCATTCTCAGTGGTCGCACTTGACCACTACACCAACGGGGCAGTTGTAATTTTTAGCAATAGGGATTTTTAGATGCCTTTTCAACGCTACAATTTTGTTGACCCATAAACTACCTAATCGTTACCGAAAAATACTTTATATCGGTCAGAAAACGTTGTTCAAAAAGCACGCAACAGTTTTGGTCAATATTTAAAAATGTACAGGTTTGAATAACGCATGGTTGACTCGACAACACTGTCGTTTTGCCTATACATAATTGGCAGTCTGATTTCGTATTTAACAAACTTTTTTGAGCTGTCGAAAACAGATGTTTACAATGGCAGAAATCCTTCGATAGACCCACAGTCACTAGTAGACAGTCGTTATAGTCAGTGGCCTGCTAGTCTGTGACAATCAGACCAAGGGGTATGATATTACCCAGTATTATTTAGGTTGTGGAAGTCAGATAGGCAGTCGCTCCATGTAAAATAATGATATTGAGCTGCTTCCGGTTAGACCAGAAGCCGATCCCCACATTAGGTGGGAAAAGGCTATAAAGATGATGAATCTCCATAACCCAGTTACTGCTGGAAAATATCCCCTAGTCAAAGGCCCAAAAGTCTGATAACCGACTCGTAAATCTGGGTATCAGACTTTCGAGCCACTGACTACTGAACGATTGTCAAAGATCTACAACTAAAAACTGGTACCAATGGTTCAACGAGCTCGAAAAAAAAAAGCCTTTTTTTTTCAACTGAAAAAACTCTTTATAAAATGGGTAGTCACCCATTCAACCTTGGCCAGTCCGACTTAACTTGACCGACCCTATCAGCTAATATTATTTATCCTTCTAAATACAGGTGAGACTTAATTGTATAATAAAGTATTTAATCTGAACATAATCCTTGTTTACCGTCATCGAACACTTCAAAATCGTTCACCATGGATTTCGGCAACACTTCACACTTTCTCTCCCGTCTATATTTTCACAGAATCATCTGGACCAGTTCAGAAGTATTTTACTTGTAAATGTAGGCTATGGATGGCTGGCTTTAATGAAACTGTCACCGTTGGGACGGAAAAAATTATGCTTCGCTGGCTCACGCAAGTACATAGGCGTGATTGGAGAATGAAATGGATATGTACCTATCTGACATTTTGATTTTGGGTAGTGTAAAAGTACGTACAGAAGTAAAAACATGGGGGAATGTACCTAATAACTCACGTAACATAATAAGACGCATGTAATCTATATCATTTCAGTCAGACAAAAAAAAGGCACTAATCTGCGAAGTCTTTATATGACCTGACCAATGTCTGTCTATCACGTCTATCACGGCATCATTTAATCATTCCATATCATTCATCATCATTGTGAGGAATGATATGAAAGATCATAATTATCATTCCTCACACAATTCATCCATCATATCTTCGGCCTTCGGCGTCTCCCTCTCCATCCATCAATATTAATATCATCACTTTTTTAGTCACATATGTTTCATACCTCCTCATTCCATATGCATTCCAAGATAATAGACTACTTCCCTTAAATTTTTGTGTGACAACCGCCACTTTTAAACTTCCTCTAACACCACTAGGCGCCGTAACTTATGGGACAAGCCCGCCACACTATTCCCACACTATTCACTGTAACTCCTGTACGCCAGAATCACAGTGGCAACCACAAGAAACAAGAACTAGGCGCCACTTTTAAACCAAAAGTGACCAAAAGGAAAATCATTTAAGGATCAAACTGCCTTTCAAAGTTTCAACTAACCCAAACCCTATCTCCGACGTCAAATCCATTCTACAGCATATCTGCCAAATAAATCAAAAGTGAACACCCCTTCGACGGTAGCCTGAACAAGAGATCCATCAACACCCAAACACGAGGTATCGCGTGCCTTATACAGGGTGATTCATTGTTCGTCCCAGGACGAAGTGCCGACGATAAATACCGCCCACACGCATGGCCAGATTATTTATTTTCTAGATCAGCCTGTATCTTAAAATAGAATTATCTCTGAAGGTTGTGTTGTAAGGATTTTTGGTTCTGAGGTAAAAGGGAATTAATTTGGGATTTCTGTTGTTAAAATAGATTAGAAAGTTTTGATTTTTCTTCTCGTGTCGATGATTTTACTTGAATGGTGGACTTGGATAACTCAAAACTACCGAAATGCTTTTGCCAAGTAATGTCATTACTTTGTTAGAATGCATGAATTGCTTTAAAAACAATGGCTATGCAGGCACTTATTATCGTGTCCTGCGTGCCTTCTTGGTTGTTTACTACGGGAACTGATGGAGGCTACCGAAAGCGCCAAACTAGTAGGTTAGTTCTGGGCCGACACAATTTAGATTGAGAACTAAGAAGAAGTCCAAGCTTACAAGTTCAAGTCAGCATGGTGCTGTTACATTTAAAACGAAAAGTCCAGCATTCTCAAAAAGCCGAAAGTGATGCCACACCAGTGTTGGTTCTACCTACTCGGTACTCCAATGAGAGTTAGAAAGCGTAAGGTTATATAGATATCAACGTAAGATTCCACACATCCATAAAAAGCAATATCTTGAAAAAAAAAAGCACAATAATACTTTAAAATCGCAATACGTAGCGACAAACCCGGCTGATACTTTACGGGCGGAGTCGGGTGCATAAATAAGTCGTTTTGTCGACGCGATCAATTGCGATTCGTGTTTATGTCGCACACTTGTGAAATGTTTCGGGTTTTGTCGCTAGTGTGTAAGGATTTGTTCACATATGCGACTTTTATTTTTTGGAGTGGAAAGTTTCGAATGAACAAGTTCAGTTTAGCGATGTTTAGTCCGGTCAATATAGACATTTGAAATAACAATAATTCCCACAGAGCCAAATTTTGGTGGAGAGCTGGGGTACACCATTACAAACAAATCCTTAAAAATCCCCGTCGATCCTATGTGTGCTTCAAAAGTTATTCGGGGTCAAAGGTCAAAATTTGAGGATTTTTGAATTTTTCTCGAAAACGGTAAGTTTGATCAAAAAAACCCTCAACCCTAAGTTGTAGATCATAAAATTCTCTACAAAAATGTGCTTGATTATTTTTTTCTAAGAGTTACTATTCCTGAGATATCGCGATTCTAAGAGTCACCTTATCCTTTATAATTATAAAAGCGAAAGGTAACTCACTCCTCACAAAATCTCGAAAACCGCTGGACGTATAAGTATGATTTTTGGCAAGGAGGTAGTTTATAGTTAGTAGACGTCTGCTAAGAACGGATTTTGCGATAGGGCCGGATTAGGGTGGTCTAAGGGCCCACGCAAGTTTGTATGAATCCGAACTTGCAAAAGCTCATAGAACACCCTAATCCGGGCCTGTCAGAAAATTAATTCATAGCAGACGTCTACTGACTATAAACTACGTTTCTGCCAAAAATCAAGATTGTAGCACAAAAAATGAAGGACTTTCATACAAACTTGCGAGGGCCCTAAGATCACCCTAATACGGCCCTGTCGCAAAATTCGTTCTTAGCGGACGTTTACTAACTATAAACTACCTCCTTTCCAAAAATCATCTTTATACGTCGAGCGGTTTTCGAGATCTCGTGAGGAGTGTTACCTTTCGCTTTTATATAAAGAACTAGCGACCCGCCCCGGCTTCGCACGGGTGCAAATGGATGTTATTATACATATAAACCTTCCTCTTGAATCACTCTATCTATTAAAAAAAACCGCATCAAAATCCGTTGCGTAGTTTTAAAGATTTAGGCATACAAAGGGACATGGGGACAGAGAAAGCGACTTTATTTTATACTTGTAGTGATGATGAAGTGATAGTGATAATGTGACTGTTAGAATCGCGATATCTCAGGAATGGTAACTCTTAGAAAAAAATAATGAAGCACATTTTTGTAGAGAATTTTATGATCTACAACTTTGGGTTGAGGGTTTTTTTGATCAATTTTACCGTTTTCGAGAAAAATTCAAAAATCCTCAAATTTTGACCTTTGACCCCGAATAACTTTTGAAGCACACATAGGATCGACGGGGATTTTTAAGGCTTTGTTTGTAATGGTATACCCCAGCTCTCCACCAAAATTTGGCTCTGTGGGAATTATTGTTATTTGACCACTACTTTTATGTCTAAATTGACCGGACTAGTTTTAGGATTACTGTGGCTTCGAAAATAGTTTGGAACAGTTAAAGATGTCGGTCGTCTAGATGGTTTCGTTGTAAAAGGTAACAAGTACCTCATTGGCATCGCATACTTTCTATATAATTATGCTTCATATTATGCTTTAATCAATGAATGTGCCGAACCGGAAGACGTTGCGTTGGAAGGTCTCACACTAGGACACTAGGTTAACCGATGACCTGGTGAGGGTTGCGGGAATCCGCTGGATGCAAAACGCACGGGACCGGTCAATGTGGCGACACTTGGGGGAGGCCTATGTCCAGCAATGGACGCCTTTTTTTTTTAACTTCCCATTGTAGAATTTTTAATACTTAACCCACACTGGGGACAGAGTAGTATATTTCGGCCCATTCCCTCTCAAAGAGAGGACACTTTATTTCCCAGCCGAAGGATCATCATAAGCTAAATATAAATACATGCCTTGAACTGCACAGATACCGCAAAAGACTACATTCATTTATCCTCTCAAATTCCCTAGTTCTCCAAATAACTGTGCTACCTCACAGTGAGTAAACCTCATCACAAAGTCACAGCGCTTCGCCCGAAAACACACAAACTTTCCTAAAACAATATGGCGGCTTGTGCACCCACAGACCACTGCCACTGTGTCAATATGAGCTTATATTAGCACCTTATTAATTAACCATGATTCGTTAACATTGTCTTCAAGTTTTGGGTCAGTGGGACGTCTAAGAAACAGTGAAAAGGTTTTTTTTTGCGGGTGTGACCTACTGGCAAGGACCATTATGATACCGTGACGATTAACAAGAAAGATTGGATGAAAACATGTCGATTCACACCGGGATCCGAAACAGCCTATTCCTAATTCCTAAGAGCTCTTCGGCGTTTCACATAGCGAGCGGTCCGAACCACTCGTGGTGCGAAAAGACGAAACACCCGTTGTATCGATTCCCAAGTCATATTCATCTGCTTAGCCTTTTCGCACCTATGTTGGGGTCGGCTTCCAGTCTAACCGGATGCAGCTGAATACCAGTATTTTACATGGAGCGACTGCCTATCTGAACTCTGCAACCCAGTTAGTTCTAGGTAAATATCTTTGGTTGTTACCACTGACTAATTAACGACTGTCAAGGATCTACAATTGACAGCCAGGACCAATGACTTAAACCCATTAAAGACTAGCGCTAGTTGCCATATGGCTGCTGCTGCTGGTACTGCTTTCCGAAGCATGGAAGAAACTCGGATTGTAATGGGTACGGGCATTCATGGACTTTTTTTATTGGGACAAGCCCGCCACACTATTCCCAAACCACTGTAACTCCTGTTAGCCAGAATCAACAGTGGCGACTACAAGAAAAGCGCCAAGACAATGAAGCTCGACGAAGTCCCAGAGAAGCGATTTAACTGTCTTGGATCTCGCAACGAATTTAATCAGAAAAGAATAGCGGAGGAGTAGAAAAAAAACATAATTTCCACTTCATTCATGGACTATCCAAGGTAAGAGCGACTTAACCCGATGATCGACCTGAGCGGCTTAACTTTTGACCCTTTTGTTTTATAGCCTTCAATGTCCCATTGCAGTGCAAGGCTTCTTCATATTCTTCCATTTCTGCGAAAACCCTAGCGATAAAACTTAAATTCTAAAAATAAAATAGTCGCCAATGTGCACCTATCCTAAGTGTCAATACACGCTTAATATTTCGCACTATATTCGACCATTCGGCCAGTCGCGGGCGAACATTTGCATAGTATTGTCTTGCGGCTTTATTTATCTTTTTTCCTTTTTTACGCCCTTCTCGGCTTACGGTTTTTAAGTTAAACTGTTTTTATTATTTTTCGGTCTTACTAGGTCCTTTTTGGGCTCAATTTACGATTGAGAATTTAATACCGTGGAACTTGGAAAAGGCTAAATTACTGGATAGAATGTTGTGTAGACTTGTTTATCGTTTATGCAACGAAGGTTTAATGCTTGTCCTCTGCATTGTCACATTTCTATATTTTCTCAACATATACATTTTGGAGATAAAGTACCTAAGGAATGAGGAAGAGCATTGGCGCAGAGGTATTACAGAAGCAGAGGTATTAGAGGAAGTTTGAAAGTGGGACCTGTTACAGAAAAAATGAAAAGAAGATGTTGGAAGATTATCTTGAACATCAAAATAATGAAGAGGGATGAAATGCATGTGACAAAAAAAAGTGATGGATATTAATGATGAATGGGAAGGCCAAAGAAAAGATGGAAGGATTGTGTGAGGATTTTTTTTTTTTAATTATAAATGGGCTTGCTCTTGACCTCAATCTTGCCCTAAGGGCAGATATGCTGTCGACGATGGAACGAGCTTACCCAGAAGAAGCCTGTTTACTTGCGACTTAAATAGATTAGGGTTATATGAACTCGGAAAAACCGACGCAGGCAGGGAATTCCAGTCCTTGGCTGTGCGCATAATAAAGGACTTGGCAAAGCGCTTCGTTCGAATGTGCATCGACTAGGTATCGGTGGTAACCTGCAGTACGTCTAGTCTCCCGATGGAAGAAGGGAGATGGTGGAATCAGCTATTTGAAAGAGAAAGGAGTTAATGATGACATGGCGTCTGACAGGGGAGAATGGAAGAAGATTATATTATATTTTACGCCGACTCCAAATAGAATACGTCAAGGGCAGGAAGTTTATGGTGACTCGTAAATACTTGTCATGAGTCAGTAACTTAAGCTAATGAGTATTTTGATCAAAATTCGTTGATATTTTATTATTGACTAGCTTTTGCCAGTAGCTTCGCCCGCGTGGTAAAAAACGACTTTCTATACAAACTTTCATCCCCTATTTAACACCCTTATGGGTTGAATTTCGAAAAATCCTTCATTATTCCTTGTATACATTATAAAGGGAACCTATGTGCAAAATTTCAGCTTTCTAGGTCCAAGGGTTTGGGCTGGGCGTTGATGAGTCAGTCAGTCAGTCAGGACTTCTCTTTTTATTTATATAGATTTAGCAGCCACTGAATTTACACTGATATGCCAAGATTCATAATTATACAGATTTTTCCTGCTATAATATTGTGGACATTCTTTTGATCCGTACACCCGTTAAATGGTCCAGAAATCCCCAAAATCAATCCCATAAACCCGAGAACAACAAAATAAAATCCGGATCAATTTTCGAAATCATCCGACATTCGATAACATCAATATCCAGCTATACCTAATCCAATAAGGAATGATAAATTCCGTAAGAAATTCTTAAGAAAAGACCTCTTAACCGTGATGACCCTATGGGACCCTATCGCGATATCTTTCTGGCTATTGGAGAATGGACATCATTTAATTTTCCACGGCATTGGTCAATCTCTTTATATTATATTTGTGTTATCGGATAGGGAAAATGTTGGAAAAATTATATGGCTGGCTATAAATATGTATTTGGGAGTAGTGTCTTTAATATTTAGTAAGAATTATTTTTTGGTGTTGTATGAGAATTTGGACGTAATGTAGCATAGAAGAAGCCTCTTGAACGTTACCCTAACTAAAATTTTTAGAGACCTTTATTACTAAAATCTGTTTTTTTTCTAAAATGTTACACATTTCGTTTGTTACCCTAATTTACCTAAGGACGCCAAATGTTATAGTTATTGTTAAAGGTCTGAATTCTGATCCTCAGAAATCTTGGGAGTATTGTTTAGAATTTACACGTGTGCTATTCTGATCGGGCCAAGGATATTAATCCTTGGCCCAATCAGAATAGCACACGTGTAAATTATAAGGAAAGTCTTGGATGGTCGGTCTCTAAGGAGATTCTGATGCGAATACCAACGTGTTATCTGCACATCGTTCTCTTTTCGGTGCCATCTTGTGACAGATGGTGCAAGTGAAATGTTACTAACATTATAGATTTAAAGTTTTAATTTATTACCACAAATTGTACCTATTACATAATTATGTTAGTATGTTGGCCGATAGATATGTTATATAGCTTACTATATAACATATCTATCGGCCAAAATTGCCTGAAATAAATACATATTATGTAATACATTTAATTTATTACCACAAATTGTACCTATTACATAATTATGTTAGTATGTAAGCTATATAATATATCTATCGGCCAAAATTGCCTGAAAATAAATACATATTATGTAATACATTTTTCAACACACTTGCTCGTAAAGTGAGCCTTATTACATCGTTCTTAGGGCCATAAACCGAACTATAACTAACACGTGCATAATAATATTATACACTAGTGCATAATAGAATTATCACTACCTACAAAGTAAAGTTAGTACCTTACTGCAAATTTTATGCGAGTAAACAGAGCATTTTCAATTTAACCGGGTAATACCGTTTTTTTTTTAAATTTTATTGGTTGAGTTGCTATGTTCATAAAAGTTTCGATACAAAAAAGATCGTGTTCAATAGTAAAAATAAATTAATGTAGGTACCAAGTGCTTGCTCATTTCATGCAACTTTGAATTTAAATAGATAAATTTAACTTGTACGTTTTTAATAAATGTAACTTTCACTCCAATAAAATAACTTTTGTAATAGTATAAATATAACTTTTTTTTTAAATAAATTAACCTCATTCTTTTAGTCTATGGTCGATCGTCATTGTTACAGTATGACCATTTTAAGTTTGAATTTCATGGTGGCGCCACTGGTCAAGAAATATGCATCGCTACGTCAAACTTAGTACATTTATTTTAGTTCCGTGTTTTCTCGCCTGCACAGATAAGTTGGTCGAACTGTAGATGCGCGCGCATAGGAAAACCGATAATTCTTTCCCGCTATTGTGAAAAAAAAATTCAGAACTCGCTCTAACTGTTGAAGATGACTTTTTAGTATTTTTTTCTTCACAAGTGTGTTGAAAAACGTCGTATGATACACGTGTGTATTGATGATTACCGTCCTCGGCTATCTTAAGACCCTCACCTGACGGCTCGGGTCTCAATGGCGCCTCGGCGGTAATCACCAACATTACAAACTTGTACCATAATGTACTATAATTTATTACCACAAATTGTACCTATTACATAATTATGTTAGTATGTAAGCTATATAATATATCTATCGGCCAAAATTGCCTGAAAATAAATACATATTATGTAATACATTTAATTTATTACCACAAATTGTACCTATTACATAATTATGTTAGTATGTAAGCTATATAATATATCTATCGGCCAAAATTGCCTGAAAATAAAACATATTATGTAATACATTTAATTTATTACCACAAATTGTACCTATTACATAATTATGTTAGTATGTAAGCTATATAATATATCTATCGGCCAAAATTGCCTGAAAATAAATACATATTATGTAATACATTTAATTTATTACCACAAATTGTACCTATTACATAATTATGTTAGTATGTAAGCTATATAATATATCTATCGGCCAAAATTGCCTGAAAATAAAACATATTATGTAATACATTTAATTTATTACCACAAATTGTACCTATTACATAATTATGTTAGTATGTAAGCTATATAATATATCTATCGGCCAAAATTGCCTGAAAATAAATACATATTATGTAATACATTTAATTTATTACCACAAATTGTACCTATTACATAATTATGTTAGTATGTAAGCTATATAATATATCTATCGGCCAAAATTGCCTGAAAATAAATACATATTATGTAATACATTTAATTTATTACCACAAATTGTACCTATTACATATGGTAGTACAAACTAATCGCTAGTTAGTAAAAACAAAACAAACAAATCGCTTACACGGGCGAGTTTTCACTTTAAATTTTGAAGTTCCCAAATTGATTTCAACTCCCAAGAACCACAGCTACATCTTAAAGAAAAAGAAAACTACAATAAAGATGGCAATGTCACCAGCATTTATTCAAGCAAAAGATTCAAGCTAAAACCTCCAGAATGTGGGAACTCGAAGCTAATTAAAAACTTCGCGACCGAACTGCGGAGTGTACATTTTTAACAGCATTCCTGCAGGACCGTTTTTAAGCGAGAAACTTGTGGGTGTTTACTTTAAGGGTTTAGAGTTTGTGTATTCAATCTTAGATGGAGTTGGACAATATGATTTTTAATTAGTCTTTCTTCATTTAACAAGAATACCTAATAACATTTTTAGGGTTCCGTAGTCAA
This sequence comes from Diarsia mendica, assembly GCA_949316265.1. Lineage (NCBI taxonomy): Eukaryota > Metazoa > Arthropoda > Insecta > Lepidoptera > Noctuidae > Diarsia > Diarsia mendica. Next base: position 4,797,203 of record OX438912.1, on the reverse strand, counting down.
CTAGAAACCCTTATAGTTTTTAATTATTAAGTTCGATTCAGTCAACTCGCGTATGAAGGGTCCCGTACCATCGTAAGGGATCCCCTCTAATTTTGAATTTTGTTTTTATTATTTCTGTAATTATTTGAGAACGTAACTAAAAGTTTATTTCTACTTTCTACCACTCTTTCACTTCAAGATACAAGTGTAGGAAACTCCGTTAAACCACAATTATATGTATATTCAACTGCCTCGTTGGTCTAGTGGTCGCAAGCGCGTTTGCTCGGCATGAGGTCCTGTGTTCGATTCCCAGGTCGAGCAATGTGTAAGTTTACCATCAGTAATTTCTCAGTAACTGGATTTGTGCCCGGTTGATGGCAAATGGCTCGCCCCGTATTACATAGGACTTAAACATGTGGCGAAATGTGGGTGTTTTCATGTAATGGGTACACATCTACCTAATCCATCGGGGATACAGGCGTGATGTTATGTACAAACAGTATAAATGGACTGAGTAACTGACGATATGGCTATAAAGGAGGTGACTGGTATTGTGCTTCATTTAAGAATAATTGAATTTTTAATTATTATGAATTAGAAAGGCATATGGATTTGATTTTAAGATTCCAATTTCCAATACCTCCTAATGTTTCTGTTCTCCTGGTAGTTTGATCGATTGGGGTTAAATTAATTAACTATCAAATTCAATCCTTTTAGGGTAGGTAAGTTATTTTTAAATGAATTGGACCACGGAACTCTTAAAAGGTGCTGTGGTCCAACTATTTTTAAAGTTGGACAACTGCATCAGTAAAGACCCATGGTCCAACTAATAGGACAGAGCAGTTGGACCACTGCCCCGCACTCGATTTTTTATTCAGCCAACTCGCACATAAAGCGCTCCGTACCATCGCAGTAAGAAACTCCAAAACTTGCTCAAAAAACCAAAAAAAAAACGCTTCTCTATATAACAATGTTACTTTAACCTCCAAGGTCAACCTCCAAATCCTACCCATAAGCATCTGTCCCATATTCAGGTCACCCCACCCCCCCTACTATGACACACATAAACCACTTGTGGTCAATTTCCTTCATTTCCTTTGTGGTTCAGACAAGAGAAAATATCAATGTATCAGCTAATTTTCTTTGCGAGCTCGTGGGGCAAACTAATTGCTATTGGATTTATTTGTAACCAGATATTTATATTGTTCATAAGAGCGTTGAGTGTTATCAGCGTGGCCTTTCCTTGTCGACTTGATAATATTATTTTATTACATAAAATAACATCAAAGTCAAAAGTCAAAGTTCATTTATTTGTCAGAAACATGAGTATACACACAAGGCATGTAAGATGTTAAGTACATTAGAAAGGATCACAGTCATGTTTTACCTTTACGGCGTACAAATATATTATGTATTATACATTTGATAAATTATTCAATTCATTGCAGCCATTAAAAAAAAAAAAAAAAAAAAAATATTTTTATTATTTTATTAGTAAAATAAATAAATAAATAAAATTATTATACATATAAAAAAAACAATTAATTTAAATTCATTTGTCAACAATCACAATAAAATACATTTTCCTAATAGAATATAGGCACCGCATAAGCAATTCAAACATCAATTAAATTAGATTAGCAGAATAACATAATATCATAGTCAAATTAATTTAAATGTCACAGTAAGATTTCCAAACACACACACACACACACATCACATCACATTAGAATTCATCACGCGTGTAATTCCCAAGGGTTAGGTAGAAGTGTTTCTCTCAATTTTCGCTAGCTATGTTTACGTCACATGTAATAGGGAGCGAGCTTATTTCCATCAACCGGGCATAAATCCAGACTCCGACCTCCTATTGGAACTCATCATTTCAGCCGAAAGACGTCCACTGCTGGACATATGCCTCCCCTAAGTGTCGCCACATTGACCGGTCCCGTGCGTCTCGCATCCAGCGGATCCCCACAACCTTCACCAGGTCATCGGTCCACCTAGTGGGAGGCCTTCCAACGCAACGTCTTCCGGTTCGCGGTCGCCACTCCAGAACCTTCCGTCCCATCGGCCATCCGTTCAGCGAGCAATGTGCCCTGCCCACTGCCACTTAAGCTTGGCAATTCTTCGGGCTATGTCGGCAATCTTAGTTCTCATGCGGATGTCCTCATTTCTGATTCGATCACGCAAGGAAACTCCGAGCATAGCCCTCTCCATTGCTCTTTGGGTGACCTTAAGACTTCTGATGAGGCCCATTGTGAGCGACCACGTTTCGGTCCCGTATGTAATCACTGGCAACACACACTGGTCATAGACGTTCGTCTTGAGAAACTGCGGTAAGTTGGACGAGAAGATACTTCTCAGCTTCCCAAACGCTGCCCAGCCGAGTCGGATTCGACGATTGACCTCTTTTTTCCAAGTTGGACCTACCTAACTGGACTGTTTGTCCCAGGTAGACATACTCGTCTACAACTTCGAGTGTAGAGTCTTCTATTGGGACTGAAACATCCTAACTGGTGAACATTTCACCAGTTGGTGTATTGTTATGTTTTTTTTTAATTATTATTATAAATGGGCTTGCTCTTGACCTCAATCTTAAATGAATGAATAAATAATTCCGTAGCATCAATTTCAGCCATTTCACAATTTTTTACTAACTCCTAGTCTTCTTCTTAGCGTGTGAGCGATGGCGATCTTTAATTGGGTCTAAATTTCGGTAGCGTCCAATCAGTTCCTGTAGTGAACAAACAACAGGACTTGCAGGACACGATATTAAGTGCCCCATTGTTTGAGGAACATCACCACTTTTACACTCTAGTTTGTACTTAAAATCGAAGAGCAGCATTAATCAAAAAATTGGCACCTCAGAGAAATCTGTTGGACATTAAAATTAGAGAAGCCAGCCGAGTCCGTATTCAGTGGCATCCGCTGAAATTTATGCTGAAACTCTTGCATAAATTGCAAGTTCCTGTTAAATGTATCCATTACACGTTGACACTGTTTAAGGGGGGATTCTGTTGGCGCTTGCCGTTCGGGGGTAATGTTGCGTTTGGTTTTGTTAATAAAGTTTTTGGTATTTATTTGTTTAATAACATACCATTGCGGCTGTAATCCCCTGAGGATTAGACAGAAGTGTACCTAGTAGGACATTCACATTTCGCCAATTATTTTTAAGTCGCTATTACATGGGACTTCAACCGGTCACAAATTCAGTCTCCGTAGATGCTACTGAGAAAATCCTGATGAAAAAATCCAAAAACACTTTGCCTGACCCGGGAATCGAATCCCGGAAATCGTGAACAGAAAAAAAATCGGCTAGATAGGATCACCGCGTTATGGATGGACTGTGTTACGGCTAAGATGGCGAGTTATAGAGAATTATGGAATAAAACATCAAATAAATTGGGATAAGGGCAGGAGAATGATGATGATGATGATAAGCAGTATCACTTTAAATTGTTTTCAAAAAGATTGATTCTAGTTTTGCTAAAATTAAACTTTTCGTCGACATTTAAAAAAAAAGTGTCTTTCTCTGTACTTAACTCAGCCCCTACTTAACAAACACTTCGTCTTAGAGTGACCCTCTTATCATTCAAGTGTTACTTGATAAAGTAAACAAAAATCATCCACTCAACCCAAACATCTAAAAAGTCACATCAAAATCAAACTTATCTTTAAAGCCATAACGTTCCAATACTCGACTTCAAAATCCGAACATACGAGACCACTTTGACATCAGAATCTCAAGACGTTTTAAAAATCGAGTCTTCGAGAAAAAGAATCGCTAGATCGCATTAGTGGGACTGGACTTTAACATCGTAGCACTTCGTGCCCTGGCGAGGATCCAAGCCGCGAGTAGCCGCAGATGACGAAGCGTCTCCGACTCGTTATCGCACTTCTGACGTGCAGACCAGAGACTTTTTTGTGGCTGCGATTACCACAGACATTTTGGCTTTAGAATGTCTAAGTATAAAACCTTAAGATGTCTAAGTATACTGCCCGGGCTAAGGGTTGTTCGAAAAAGATGCTGCGGCCCTGGGGCTCGGAACAAAAAGGGCCAAGAAGCTCCGCGTGAGAAGCCATTAAAATTTAAACAAAATTACAACACTATCACCCTTATTTTGAGTATGGGAAATCATCGAATGACCTCTTTCCGCTGTCAGTGGAGTGGAAGGAAGTGTCAGACTTGTAGTACCATATCTATAAATCCTGAGGTCTCAAAGTAGTTTTTTTAGTCACCCACACTACACTTATTCGAACCATTGCAACTCCCGAAGGCCAAGTCAATGGTGACCTTTAGAAGACCATCGAAGAAATGAAGATCAGTACTCAGTAAGTGCTAATCAAAATCTTTATAAATAAAGGTAGGCAGAAAAACAAACAAAATATAGGTAAGTTCCAACAGACTATCACAGTAATCCGATCACAAGAATCCTCAGTTTTATACCAAAGATAATATCTTAATCCCATCTGTATTCTAAACGGCAAAAACATCGATTGGCATAAAAAAAAAACTAAAAAATACATTCCATATAAAATCAATGTCCACAACGGACTCGATAAACCGCAAAACGTATATAATTATGGAAATCAAAATACTAAATAAGATTCAAAAATAGGGTCACCATCCATCCGGATTTTTAGCCTTTTTATACAGATCTTTCTCCGAACTTTATGGCTAATTAACAGTCTTAGAAAATCAAAAAAATACAGGAACTATAAAGGGGCATGAAAATACTGCTCCTCAACGCTATCAGCCGGTAACGTGCCCAAGAGACTGGCGGCATTGCCACGTTCTATGGCAACACTTAGCTTCTGACCAAGGTAAAAGTCAGCCCTTGGGTCACCCTGTCGGGGCTGTGGATTATCGAAAGGTTAACGCGGCTTCGACACAAGGGCGAAGAAGGAACATGAGTTTGGTTTTTAGTCAGTAGAAGTCTGACACTCCCCTTCGCTCTGCCCAAGAGGAGGTTATTCGATGATTTTCCACCCACCAAAAAAAAAAAAAAGCCCTTGGGTCACGGGAAGCGTTAACTATAAGAAAGGTTATAAAGAAGACTTTTATCGCAAGGCCCACCATTTTGTAAGGATTTTGCAACGTCTAAAATGGCAGCCCTATTCAAAATCAACTGGATATCCAACACCGTTCGTACCTGAGACGTGCAAAATAATTAAAATTCCGTGTAGATCGCACGACTGTCGTTATTTTTAGAGTTGCGCATAATCGTAAAGTCGCGAGACGCGATAAAGTCGCAAGTTTATGCGCCCGGGTAGGATGGGCCGGCTATGCGACGCGTAGCCCTAAATTGTCCTGATAATTGCCTGAACGGGGAACACTGGCTTCCTGCCTACATGTGATAATTTGAACTCATGTAAGTAAAGCAAGGAATAGAAATCTAAGTTAATTGTCATTTGAATTGCTGGTGGGAGATACGATGAGATAATTTCTTGGGTGTAAATTGTTTAAAGTTTATTGGTACTTCGGTCTTTGAATGTAAGTTTATAAATTGTTTATATGGTTAGGCAATGGATTTTAAATAACAGTAGCATACTGCTAATCTGCTTTCATTTTGATTTTTGACCAAAACTTTAAATTGTTTAAAAAACTTTCAGGTTTTTAAACATTTTATTCTTAAACTTTTTAAACTTTCGCGATTTGTACACATTATAAAACACTATCGAAACGGGTCTTATCGCGATATTATTTTTTTATTATTTTATTCTTACTACTTTAGCTGAAGAAAATTTAAGATGATTTTATAAAAAGCTCAAGCGATTGGCTTGCCAAAAAAATAATAAAGTCACGCTAGTTGCGTTCAATCTTAATCTCAAATTCTCAAGCCCTTACACGTAAGAAACTATAAAGTATTTTCCACTCAAAATATCGAAGAGTATAATATAACTCAGGAGCACTACACACAATATTCGTCAATTGCCATCACATAACATCAGGCCTATAATCTCTAGCTAGAAGGTGACTCAATAGTACCTACTCCAAAATTTCGCCAGAAATGTTTTAGTCCCATGTCAATGTGGCGACACTTAGGGGAGGCCTATGTCCGTCCAGCAGTGGACGTCTTTCGGCTGAAATGATTATGATGATGATGAATAGGGGGCGAGTCTATTGCCATCAACCGGCCACAAACCTAAATTCCGTGGCTACTGAAAAAATAAATAAAGGAACAATCCAATTACACTTTTCACGACTTTCCCACCGAGCTGTACCAAGGACCTCAGCACTGTAACAAACACTAGACCAAAGAGGCAGTTTATTAATATTCATCAACATCATCATTCTCTTGTCCTTATCCCAATTAATTTGGGGTCGGCGCAGCATGTCTTCTTCTTCCATTCTTCTCTATTTCTCGTCATCTCATCAGACACCTTTCTTGTCATATCATCGTTTACACAGTTCATCCATCGAGTCAGTTTATCACTACCTACCTATTATAAAAAGAATTGTTCAAATCGGTTAGCAAGTGACGGAGTTATGCCCGAACAAACATAAAAATATAAACATCCGAATTGAGAACCTCCTTCTTTTTTTAGAAGCCGGTTAAAAACAAAGTCCTCCGCCGCGTCTGTCTGTCTGTTCGCGATAAACTCAAAAACTGCTGCACCAACTTTCATGCTGTTTTCACCAATGGATAGAGTGGTTCTCGACGAAGGTTTTAGTATATAATTTGCACGCGAGCGAAGCCGCGGGCTGTTGCTCGTATCAAATAAATTAATTGAAAATGCCAACTCAAACTAGTATGTAGCACTCTTTACATTCCCAAGAACCTCTCCATCTTATATGAGAACCTACAACACAAGATTTCCACTTAAGTTCCTAAACATAATACACAAATATGTCACGTCTAGAATTTCAAGTGAATTCTGAAGAACTTTATTTGGTCCTTGAGTACTTAATAAAGATTCTAGTATATTATTAACTAGTACTCGTGTTAATATAGATAATTTATGTATCAGGTTTCTTGGAAAAGTGAAATGAGGCAGACAGTGAACCCGGGTTAAGTGGAAAACAAAATAAAGTCCCAAGTGATAGGGGCCAGGTGGGGTATTTAAAAGGTACTGGTTTTCTTCTTAGAAATGAAACTAGAAACTGTCTTGGCCAATTGTAGTTACGTTCGTTTTAAGGGTTGAATTGTCTGGAATATATCAATTTCGCAAAATGTTTAAAGTCGCCAAAAGTTTTTAAAGTCTCAGATTGGTTTTATCAGTCAGTTTACATTAAATTTAAACTAGAATCGGAACAACGTTTAGGTATAGTAATATGCAAAGCAAAAAAGAAATGACCTCGGATTCATCATGAGCGTACAATAGTTTGAAGTGACAATCGATAAAGTTGAATCGAAAAGTTAGTGGTGCGTGCGGTTGTACTCAAGAAACTATGAAATTGTAAAGGCGTGTACTTTAAGAAAGAAAGAAAATGTATAACATGTGTATAGAAGTAGGCTGAGGTGTACCTATGTTACGTCAGTAATATTTAAGTCGCATAGTTGACACGCCTATTGCCATCAAGAGGGCACTAATCCAGACTACACGCTGACACAGATAAAATCTACAGCATACTACAGATTTCTAGAGAGAACTGCTGTCACACATACTACAAAACAAACACGAACAAGATGCTAAACCCACAATAAAAAACACACACACACTCAAACAACCTCAAAATCCACTCCACAATAGAAGATTTTCATTAATTCCCTAAGAACAAGTAATTAAAACATCTAAACGCTGTTGTAACTCTTGCTATAAGAGCAGAAACTGACACAACGAACAATACGACCAAAAAGCATTTATAAATAACAACGCAAGGACTTGAGCAAATGGTACCACGAAGGTAAGATACTATAGGACAATAACAACCTTACATAATTTATTATATCGTGAGCAAAAAGTAGCTGCGGGTTGGAGTTCAACTAACGTGGGGACATACAGACACGGGATTTAACAGCTTGGTTTGGGAGAGCAGAACTGTTAAATAAGACACGGCCTTCGGTAACAAGCTGTTTAATTGCACTCACATACGAGGCGAACGCGCACGACCGCAGGTCGCGCATCTATATCTATAGCTAGCTACTAACTAACCTAACATCCCTCCACCATATATTCTAAACTATACATTCCGTAATTAGAAGAATTTCCGATAATTGGCTCGAGCAATATTCCTTAATTTTGGACGAGCTTCCGTAGCCATTCGGAGATCAGGTTTCGGATCAGCTGCTTTCGGTACTTGCTCAGCTGCTGGCTCAGCTGTTGACTCAGCCGCTGGCCCAGCTACAGTTTCAACTGCTGGTTCTCTGATTTCATCTTGGAGCTCTGAGCTTGGCTCGCTCCACTCTTCATCTTCCTCCGGTGAATCTGGGCGTTGCTGATCTGACGAATGAGCTCCTTGTGGCAAATGTTGTTCTCGGCCTGTCCCGGAATCCGCGAGAGCCCAATCCGTGTCATTGGCTTGTTGTGCCTCGTGCGATTTTATTTTATACAATTGGTTTTTATGTTTTTTTATTGTAATGTTTTGCTCTGGTATATACACGTCGTATAAACTTTTGCCAATCTTATTTTGAACTGTTCCCCGTATCCATTTATTATTGTTACTTCCTTTCACTAGTACTGCATCATTTGTTTGTAAGTCAATGTTCCTACTGCCTTTATAATATTTGGCCTGTATATATTGTTTCTCGCGCACTTTAGTTTGCAAGTCTTGTGACAATAATGAGGACGACGCTGATACCTCAAGCGCGGGCACCTCAACCGAGGTGTTTAATAAATCAAACCGTCGTCGTCATCACTATCGTCATTCGACGCTTGTAGGCAATTAACTTGTCCACTTTTTTTGTTACACATTTTTTTTAAATGACCTTTCACTCCGCATTTTTTACATTTATATGTAGAAAACCGACACTTGTCTGCTGTATGATTGTTATAGCCGCACACACTACACTTTGTCGGCGATTTCGACGGTCCTGCCGCTATCTTGAACACGTCTGTGCTGGTCGCTGCCGATGCTGCCGCCGCCGTAGATGACTGTCGCGCTGCCCGTTTTGCACTATTTACAGCCACTGCAATTTCCAACGCTTTGGGCAATGTACCCGAAGCTTTTTCGTCCATGAACAATTTGTCCCGTTCCGGTCCCGGCAGCATCCCAATAATGAACCGATCCCGCAACATTTCGTCCATGGCTGTTCCGAACTTGCAGTCCACTGCCAAGCGCCGCACCCGGGCCGCCCACTGCGTCAGATCTTCTCCTGCGTCCTGCGCCGCAGTATGAAATATATATCTTTCAGCTAACACTGATTTCTTCGGCACGAAGTGCTTATGTAACTCCGTTGTTAACTCTTTGTATGATACCTTTTCAACTGTATTTGGCGCAATTAACTCGCGTACCAACTTATACGCATCATTGTTGAGCGCGCTTAGAAGTACCGCCTTTCGCCGATCATCTTCGTTTCCTTCTGCTTTTATCAACAACGTATTTGCTGTCAACCATTGAGAAAGCCTTTCTTTAAAGATGTTCCAGTCCTGGCCGAGCTCAAAAGTAGGAACAGATCCGATAAAATTCGACATCTTTTTTTCTGAGCGTGCGTGGGGTAACCGTAACTCGTCGCCACTGTTAAATAAGACACGGCCTTCGGTAACAAGCTGTTTAATTGCACTCACATACGAGGCGAACGCGCACGACCGCAGGTCGCGCATCTATATCTATAGCTAGCTACTAACTAACCTAACAAGAACAAAAAATTGTTTTAAACAAAACATATTTGGCATGAACACAATGACCAGGAAAATAATAAAAAAAAACTTTACAGAAAAAAAAAATTGAGAGTCAGTTCAGCAAACTGCCGAGCAGCTGGTGCATGAAATTTACTCAAGTAATAGTAATGACTTGTTTATAGATACACCCAAGTCTCACGTAGAAGGTGCCAGTCTCATAAAGCAAGCTCAGATTCAAACTCCGAGCACTTAATAAGAGAATTGTATGAATAAACCCACTATCGCATGGCCTGGATTGGAGTCTACATCAGCCAGGATCCCAAGTGCAAAAGTGGAGTTGGGCGTTGACATTTGGCTAGACGCAGAGATGGCCGATGGAGTAAGATTCTGACCGAATGGTGGCCAAGGTTGGGCGTGAGAAACCAGGGTCGCCCTAAAGCGCGTTGGGTGGACGATATCGTCAGGAGCTCGGGAAGTGGATGGATGAGAGACGCACAAAGCAGGGAAGACTGGCAGAAGAAAGGGGAGGCCTATACCCAACAGCGGGTGATTACGGGCTGAAATGATGATGATGATGAATGATGAGGCAGACTTCAATAGGGTAGACCATCCACTGTTTCTCTCACTCACTACATATTTTCTATCTCATTTATAGAAACACTCTTCTTAATAACTAAACACGCAAAAGTTACTAAACCCAAAATCAGCAAAAACAAAAAGACAGTCCCAAACAAAGTCCTAAAACAAATTCAATGACTTACGCCAAATCTTATTAATTTACATGCAAATTGCGTAAGAACTTGTTCACGAAGACGTACCAAAGTTGGACAGAACATTGGCCAAACTTTGGGTCCCTATGTCCCTAACTAAGAAACGTTCGCCCCTCGTCACGTGTCAAGGGAAAGACCACAAGGCCCAGGATGCCCCAAAAATTGGTTTTCGGCTCGCCAGGGCGTAAGATTAATTTACTTATATGAGGCAACACTAAGTTAGTTAGGAATTGTTCGGCGTTGACGCTTTGATTTTATTAGTTGGATCATAAACTCATTAGGTAGTCTTGTTCGCTTTGTGGAAGAGGAATCTGTTTAATGAACTTCGGTCGGTTTTGTTTTATTATTATTTTTGTGGATACGTATGAAAATATCTTTACTTTTGAGTAAGAACTACTCTTTTCATCATCAGCTTAGCCTTTTACCAACTATTTTGGGATTAGTTTCCAGTCTGACCAGATTATAACCAGTATTTTACCCGGAGCATTTATGTGCATTTATGTCCTCGATAAACCAATTACTGGATAAACGATACTCCTTGGTAACACAAGTAGACTTTCAGACTACTTCTAAAGACTGTTAAAGATCTACAAAAGCTAGTCAGGATCAACGGTTTCGATACGAGTCTCGATGTATAATGGGTGCACCTACTTATGACCCATGTCAAGTGCCATCATCATCATTTCAGCCAAAAGAAGTCCACTGCTGGACATAGGCCTCTCCCAGGTGCCACCACATTGACCGGTCCCGTGCGTCTCTCATCCAGCGGGTCCCCGCAACCTTCACCAGGTCATCGGTTCACCTAGTGATGGGAGGCCTGCCAATGCAACGTCTTCCGGTTCGCGGTCGCCACTCGAGAACTTTCTCAAACAACCCATCGGCCATCCGTTCTGGAGTCAAGCATAGTTTAAAACAAAACCTTTTCTCAAGACAAGCAGCTGTTCCCATTAACCCAAGCCTTTCTGCTGCAGTTACCAAGAAATTAAATTATTCCGTTGTCACTGAGAATCCATTCTGATCGTAGACACTACAGTCGCTTGGCAGCGTGTTGTTCATGCATATTTTCATGCAAGTACACCGGATGCGAGCAAGCGGGAAATTACATTTTCAGTACAATAAATCACTAGTGCAAACAGCAGGAAGATTTTTAATAAAAACCTAGAATAAGCTTTACTAAGTTACTAGAATCTTATGTTATGGAAAAGTAAAGGAAGTACAGTCGACCGAGTTTTTCGGTCATGGCGGCTTAACTCAGCGAAGGCTAGGCTTGATTTAAAAAGGGTTACCATAGAGTTTCTTGATGGTTCTTCTCCATAGAATACCTACTCGAACTGTGTATCTAATTTCTACCATGATAGTCGTATGTTTTACAACTGTAATTTAAACAAATAAATGGTTTGACTCATTCATTTTACAGGGTCTGTTCCAGTCTAACCGATGCAGCTAAGTATCAGTATTTTACATGGAGCGACGGCCTATCTGACCTCCACAATGCAGTTAGTACCTACTGGGTAATACGATACCCTTTGGTAAGACTGGTTGTTAAACATTCCAGCTACTTGTAACGACTGTGAAAGATCTACATTTGGCGGCCAGAACCAACTGTTTAAGTTACTTAACAGAGGATACTATTTACATTATGGGTGCTGCATTTACGGATCAACCCATGTGATTATGTAACAAAATATTTTGATATAATTTGACGCGAGAAAAAACGAAAAAAAATACACAAAAGTGTGCTTAAAAACAGGTTTACCTACTCTCTTTTACCTCACTCTGATTCTCCAAAACGTAGGCATTCATCAAAACTCAACCGCGCTAAAAACTTAAAAACAAAGTCACATCAAACCTGACAGGTGTCACAAACGAACCGAAAAAACTAGGCCACGGGAAATGCGAGCCTCAAAGTTCATAGCGAACGTCACTCCTCACACCCTCCCATACGGCCCTCCCCTGCAGAAAACTAACAAAGAGGACAGCCCTAGAAAAGATATAAATTACCTACTCCCCAGTTCCATAGCCCTTTATTTTCGGGGTTAGGAAATCATCAAATAACCCCTCCTGCTCTGGGCAGAGTGGAAGGGAGCGTCGGACGTCTACTGACTAAAAACTACCCATGTTCCTTCTTAGCCCTTGTGCCGAGGCCGCGGTATCTCTTTCGAACAACCCGCAGCCCTGACGGGTACGACACTCCCCTGCAAAAACTAACAAAGAGGACAGCCCTAGAAAAGATATAAATTACCTACCTACTCCCATAGCCCTCGGAGCAAAAACTACTACACAAAGCCTAGATAAGCGTTAAGATAAAGTGGTGCCAGGCAAAATAATCTTAATTCTCATTCAAAATTTTGCACGGAAACTGTGGAAATGTATTGTATAAGAACTGAATACGGTACCCGGTTGTGGAATCGCTAAAAACAACAAAGTGTTAGGATGTAGAAGTTGGTTTTACTGGAAGCGACCGAGGTTTAAGAAAGAAAGAAAGTAACCTTGTCACTATTCATCACTACATATTATATAACAAAGTCTTCCGCCGCATCTGTCTGTCTGTTCACGATAAACTCATCACCATCATCATCATGTTCTTTTCACCAATGGATAGAGTGGTTCTCGAGGAAGGATTTAGTATATAATTAGATGCGGGTGAAGCCGCGGGCACCAGCTAGTATATTACATATCTTTGTTGTCACTCATGTATTTCCCCGAAATGATACGCAGATAGAACTATTATATTATATTATGCTTAAATTCCATGTAATAAGGGATGAGCCTATTACTATGGAATATGGATAAATCCAAATCACGTTTTCCACGAACTGGGAATTGAATAAGGCCTCATGCTTTTAGTATTAGCGAGTTCTTGTAGAGCCAATGTGAATATTAAATGTATGGATATATTATTATGTTAAACTAGCAGATGCCCGCGGCTTCGCCCGCGTGGATACTGTAAAAACAATCCTTGATGCGGATTATATATCATTCTAAAATTTCAGCTCTTTCGGTGCAGAACTTTTTGAGTTTTTGAAGCGTACACAAACCAACATAACATTTTTGTATATATAGGGTCCCATTAAAATAGGTGGACAAAATTTCAGAAATCATTCAGACCACCAAAATAAGGACGATGGTAATAAAAATAATAAGAAAAACGCATTTAAGTACCTACTTATAGAGGATGAGTTTGTTCTAGAGTGCCGGCAATTTATTATTCTAAGTTTAAAAAAAAAACAGTTTATTTAATGTTTTTTTTTTGTTCAGATATGTTTGGTTAGACCTACTGAACGCTGTGTTAAAATTTGTCCACCTATTTTAATGGGACCTTATATAAGAAGATATAGATAGATAGATAATAGATAATAATTATATATATGACTACCTCGATGATCTGATAGTCGCAAGCCCCACTGCTGAGCATGATGTCCTGGGTCTCAGGTCCGGCAAAAGAGTTATTGGGTTTTTCGATCGAGGGTTTCCCAGTCAGTAACAGCCACGGAGTCTGGATTTGTGCCCGGTCGACGGCAATAGGTTCGCTCCCTATTGTATAAACTGTACTATTAGGTACACTTCTGCATAACCCTTCGAAAATTGCAGCCGTTATGTTATCGTCGATAAACTAGGCCTGAAACGGGATTATCTTAGGATGAATCCATTCGAGCAAAGACTAACTGATTTCCAGCAAAAAAAGGATTTAATACCCTAAATACCTTCGTCAAATATTCGGTTCACCTGACAAGCAAGGTCACTCCTTTTCACCAAATCGGAATTTCCAATCGAAGGATTACCTACCTTTAATCGGGCTACAATTCCTTCACAATAAATTTACCCCTGATAGCTGCAATCTAACAGTAACCTTATTTTAACGAAAATAACGATCATTATGATTTAGACAGTGATGGCGCTAGTAGGAAAATAACAAGAAAAAAATTATACGCTCGGAAACATCATCATTTGCCTAGTATTTTTCCTACTATGTTGGAGTCGGCATTCAGTCTAACTGGATGCAGCTGAATACCAGTATTTTACAAGGAGCTACTGCTTAAGTTATGTGACCTCCACAATCCAGAGAGTACTGGGTAGCCGACACAGAAGGCTTAAAGTGCTTTCTGAGGCATGGAGGAAACTCGGTATGACGGGGTGCTCACTACTGCTCACCAATTCATAGATCAACCTAAGCTAGCCCAGCTTAAATATCGATTCGAGCGGTTGTAATTATTAAGCCACAAGCTCCTACTATCAGAAAAACTTATTAGATATTTTTGACATTTAAAATAATGTTGCCGCAGTTAAAAAGTAATTATCTATTTACAAAACAGTACGGGCTTAAATGGAATATGGAAATGCGACACAAAATGGCAGACTATTCGGCATTGTGCCAGTACGTTATAATACGGCAATAATATTTGACGTTATAACAGTTTACATAAATGAATGCAATAATTCGGTAATCGATGTTAATATATTGTATGTAGTAGTAAATTATATCACTGGCTGGGTCGGTTAAAGGGAAGAGATATACGCGATGAAGTAGTATCTAGTTGGTATAGTGCATCAAGTCCGAAATCATCCAAAGGGCAATTGAGGAAACTTCAGCAATTCAATAAATTGCTGAAGTTTGATCAAAATTATTGCTTTGCGTATAAACACAGCATAAAGTAACATAGAAAAAGCCACAGACATTCTATCAAAAGAGAACAATAAAAAGCAAAAATATGAACCTGTACTTACTTCGGAAAAAAATAGACAAAATTCATGTAGAAAGCATAGACAGACATACATAAAATAACATCTCCAAATCAAATGTTCCCGAAGATAAACCTAAGAACACGACACAGAATCTCTTTTTCCTATTCCATATTGAATCACCTAATCATTCATGCATGGCGTTTGTCTATACGCACCTGACCTTTACTGAAAAAACAGAACGGTAATCCCGAAGAAAGATTCCTCCAGAAAGTAATACAGATCAGATTTCCAAAAGGTTTTCCAAAAAGTTTTATAAAAGAATTCGTTCCATTAAGGATTACTTAAGACGAACTTAACACCGACTTCGGATTTCGTCTTTTTTCCACTAGACGTTAAAATAGCTTTTTACGCCCGACTACTTCTTTAGGCTTTGATGAAAACAACAATGGGAGAATAATTGAAAGATTTGTTGAGTCGAGAATTCTAATTCCATTCCGGGGCGTCTATTTTCTAGCTTGTTTTCTCAAAACCCAACCTAACTTGGTCTAGATTTTGACGTCTTTAGACAGATATTATTTTAGCATAAATCCTTGATGGTTGGCAAACGTGCCAGAAATTTAGATTTTGTTTTTAACATTGAGTTACTCAAATGAGAGAAGAAAAACTGGAACACACTGAATAAACAAAATATGAATTTCCTTTATTATCAACACGTCTTTTACGGCTGCGATGAAGTCCTAGTCAATGTTCAAATTCTAATTCGAAAAAGGAACATGGTTGAGTTTTAGTCAGTAGAAGTCTGACACTCCCTTCCGCGCCGGAGCAGGAGTAGCGATTTTATAAAAAACCCATCCACGAAAAAAAGTTATCAAACCATTTCGCTAAACCCTATCTAGAAGCCACTAGATCTTTGTATCGGACAATATTATCCAGCACAGTTTGAGTGCAACAAATGATATTGTGGAAGCACAATACCATTATAAGACTATAAAGCGGCTTGCAAACCCGCTACAGCTTCACTATTGAATTTTAGGACACCGCTCAACAAAAGATGGAAGAAAATAACGTTGGAATGCTCCTTGGGTAGAAAGATTGTGATTTCTGCTTGTGTTTAATATTGCTTTAATTTAAGAAAATAATTGTAATGCGAAATATTTCGAACTAAACCATTTTTGTTCAAAAAGTTATTGAAAATCGCAAAAAATGTTTCTTTCTAAAGGAACATACTGGTATTCAGCAACATCCGGTTAGAATAGAAGCCAACCATAAGATAGTTGGGAAGAAACTAAAAAAAGTCATGAATTTCAAAAAGTCATAGAACAAAAGTTATTTTGTTTCGATATATCCATAGACGAACCAATTGTTCAAATCTTTGACACGTAGCAGCAAAATTCATAAGACTCATATCGTAATAAAAAATCAGTCGTACGATACAAAGCTGGAATTCAATAATAAATCCTGAACCCAATAAATGTACGGTTCAGAGAGCAATCTGAATTATATTTAACGATAGAAATGAAAGCTAAAAGTACTAAGGAAAACTCTGAAAATGTCCTATAGAACGAAATATCTGTGTTTGACAACCAAAACAAAAGTCTCCAATTAAATAAACTGTCAAGGAAAACCAGCCGTTCTTAAGGTCCAAAATCATTAATATGCGAACAGGCTTTCGTAAACTTATTTAGGATCCTAATTAAAACTATTTCAAGCCATAAATCTCACTCATATCTTTCAAATACAGCGATAACTTCAGTTCAGCTAATTCTTCCACACCTAAAATCAAGACTCAAACTATCATTTTTCATCCAGGTTTAAACCAGAACATGATTTATTACGAGCATTTGCCGGTAAATATTTAACATGTCACGACCTAGCCACATTCATCAATCAGTCAGAAATAAGCCTATAGTTTTCGGCCTAACTCAATGAATTTTGGTGATAGTTCACCTAACTGAAAGTATCTTTCGAGTCAAATATGTGGGTACTGTGAACTTGGTGAAGTTTATTAATCAATCATTCTCGGAGGCCACAGATGGACATGAATATGTATTTTTGAAAGTAATACAAGTATGTATCAGATTGTGAATCTTGCGAAATAAGGTAAGAATATTGACTGGGCTAGCTCTTTCTTGGGTTTGTTTCTGAGGATCAACAGTCAGCCGCGGATTTTAGTACGAGATGACGTGGCCTCGGCACAAGGGCAAAGAAGGAACATGGGTTCGGTTTTTAGTCAGTAGAAGTCTGACACTCCCCTTCGCTCTGCCCAAGAGCCAGGGGGGGGGGGGGGGGGTCATTTGATGATGTTCCACGCACCAAAAAAAAAAGGATCAACAGTCAGTCAGGTCAATCTTTGGGTTAAGCTGTGCTTGCCTAGGTAGGTCCGTGGATAGGTGACCACCCTTTACATACCGGGTTGCCTTTGTGACTCGGAAAGCACGCTAAGCTGTCATTTGTAGAACTTTGCAAGTCGTTACAGGTAGTCCAGTGGCCCAAAAGTCTGACAAGCAGTCTTACCAAAGGGTCTTGTATTATCCAGTAGTCTAGAGATCAGATAGGCAGTCGCCCCATGTAAAGTACTGGTAGTCAGCTGCATCAGGTCAGACAGAAAGCCGACCTTAACATAGTTGGTGACACGCCAGGCAGACTTACGCCCGAATACTCGAACGTCACTCAATTATAAGTAGCCCTCAAAACTCGTGCTATCTCTGTCACTCTGCGTTAAAGTAACAAAGACAGCACGAGATTTAAGTGCAACTTAAAATTGAGTGACGTTCGAGTATTCGGGCGTTAGTTTAGCGTACTACTAATAACGGCAAAAAACATTGACAGAATTTAACATCATTATAGCAAAGGCATGGCTTCGCCAAATAAAACCATCCCCTATAACACTAAACATCCGACAAAACAATCGCAGCGACAAATCGACACTTTAAACCCAGCCTTAATCCAGCAACTTAGAACTTCCCAGTCGCATCAGGGGCTCTCACTTAGCGTTCTGTTTTGCACTTCTTTCCGCTACAATTTTAATGAGATATTTTTCTCTTTTCACTTAATAAATGACTGTCATGAAAACTATTGAGTGCTTCGAAAACAGATCTGGTTTAAAAAATATTGAATGGCAGTGAACGAAACTGTTTGCGATCTGCGAATGAAAAGGAAATTATAAAAAAGTACGGAAAATATTTATTTCAGGTGCGACAGGTATTGATAAGTTGGAGTTTTTATCTGAGCTTTTTAACATTTCGTACGTTGGATTATTGAACCACTTTTTAAACTTAGTAATAATGTTTTAAAATCAAAATAAATTGACCTAAGTATGTTACTTTCTCAATGCCATGCTCATGCAACTGCCTCCGTAGTCGAGTGGTTTAGGCGTTTGCCTTGTGACCCGGTGGTCGTGGGTTCGATTCCCGCAGAAAGCATACTTTGTGAAGTTGTTTCCAGTTTGGTTAGGACATTGCAGGCTTGAATCACCTGATTGTCTGATAAAAAGATGGTTCCGTGCTTCGGAAGGCACGTATAAGCCGGTGGTCCCGGTCGCCAAATGGCGGTCGTCAAACCATGTCAGAGGCCTTTGCGGCGGTTTAGAAACTCTGACACTAGGGTGTGTGGGGTCGTTAGACCTTACTGCCCACACGATAAGAAGAAGAATGCCATGCATCATCATCATCATCACCCTGCCCTTGTCCCACGTTATTTGGGGTCGGCGCAACACGTTTTATTCTTCCATTCTCCCCTGTCTGCCTGTTCATATAATTCCTCACACAACCCGTCCATCTTTTCTTTGGTCTTCCTCTCCGTCTCCATTCGCCATGCTCGCCAGTCGATTCTCTTTCTCAATGTCATGCATAATTAGTTATTTTTTGGAAGACAAACATACTGAAGAAACACATAATTATGTGGATCATTCCACACATCCAATTATGTAAACTTCACATATAATGGCTTATTAATTTGATTTATAACTGTTTCTTCTCAGTATCAGAAGGCTTTACCTTACCAATACCATCTACTTTTACAATTAACTCAACCTAGACCAAAAGCAAGCGGCGTTGTATAGTTTCTACCACCCTATGGGGACAAGCCATGAGTAAACGTTCATTTTATCAGAACATCAACGAATATTAAACATCAAAAGCTCCCAAAACGGCAATTATTAATCCAGTCTAAAAGCTTTTCCGTATCAAAATATGAGGGCGCACTGAAATAATCCTAAAACGGACCAATAACAAAGCGTTTGTCAGTAAATTAAAAATCAATTCCCTAATACGGGGCCGGTAAGCAATAATAGCTCTGTTAAAACGGCCAGAGTACTGCTCCGGCTATTACGACCTATTTAATAGACACCGAATAAAACACTAGGTGAACGATTTAAGGAGTGCGTGTTACACCGCAGTGTAATGTTAAAAGGTTTGGAGATGTGAAAGGCAAGCTCGTTTTTGTGATCCGGATTAGAGGATCTGTGCTTTGTTTGATTCTTTTGAGGCGAATTCGACCCGAATCGTTATCGGATACACGGTGGTGTTTCGTGTTCAGGTATTTTTGGCGAATGTTGAATACCAGAGGTTCATTTGCTGGAGTGTCCAACGTGTGCGTCTAGGCCTAAGCTATTTGATAAGACGATAAAAGCAAATATTATCTCTACAAGATTTAATAGAACGTATAGTATAAACGTTTCCCGAAAAAACTATGGAAATATATCTATAACAGGTAAATAAATATACATACAGCCAACAGCAATTTGTTGCTATTAGTTCACGCCTTATCAATTTAGCTCCAAGTTCTGTAAGCCCTCAGTTAAAGCGTATTTAATACCGACAGCGATTGCTGAACTAATTCACACGTAATATAAATCGTTGCTACAATACGGTGTAACAGCAGTCCACATTAAAACGTTTTCCCATTAACCTGTGAAGGAATTAAACCGTCCGCGTGTGTGTATGTACCTTTATATAGCGTCGCTTTGTTTTACTGTTCCCCTGGTACATGGGACATGACATGGATTTCTTAATATGATACTGTTACTCTTTTATGTATGAGGTCTTATGTGCCCGGTTGATGGCAATAGGGTCGCCCTCTATTACATGGGACTTAAACATAACCGGCGACAAATGTAGGTGTACCAATGGGTGCCCTCTTCCTAACCCTTTGGGGATAACAGGCGTGATGTTATGTTGTTTTATTTAGGTACATAAAGGTAGTTATTAATTATTACGGGCTTTGAACTGTCAAGAACGGAACAAAACCTCTCTGTTTGTCCGTTAGGAAAATTAATTGCTAATCAAATTGGCTGACTACATCAACTTGACGTGTTATAGATACAAGGGCAGGAGAATGATGATATACCCTGTCATACAACTGCCTAAGAAAAGTAGTAAGCAAACCATTTTCCTAAGCCGCAAAAAACAATAACATGTAAGCTTGGCTGCCTGTAAGGTATCTTAGAAAGTTTTTGAGCAGTAAACTGTAATCAAGCAAAATCAATTTAAAACCAAATCGTCATCTACTCGAAGGACAATTCGCAATCCGGCTCCAAGGACCAGCCATAATACCATGATGAATAAACCATGAAAATATTATCAATTCTCAGCCTACGGGGTGCGACATTATATGGTAATTCGCTCTCAGGCAATTTGGTCAAATCTCCTGAAAATTACGAGTAGGGGCCTAAAGGTGACAATTTGTAACCTTGTCACACTAGAACCTTAATTCAGTTTATGTACTATAACTGAATAAGTACGTCTGCCTGGTTTATGACATAAAGTGTGGATAATTTTCGGGTTGTCTGTCTGCGCGTATAGAGAAATCTGTCAGTCTGTCTTTTCCCCTTTCATCCTAAATCACTGAACAGATTTTGATATGAATTTAATCCCGATAAAAAAACCCGTGTAATAAATTCTGACACAACAGCAAATGACGCCGCGAGCAAAAGCAAGATATCTGTATAACTAGCCTCCCGCGGATTTGTCCGCGTGTAACAGGCATGTCAAGGTAACAAACAGAAATACAGGCACAAAGTCGGACAGTACCCATATGAAATTAGTAACTAACTCTTTTCTCCTGCGACTTTGTCCGCAAATATTGTGATAGCGCGGCTAATAATTATGCAAGATATAAATAAAATGTATAGCTTAATATAGCACCCACGTATAACGTATAGCTTTCAGCCAGTGAAATATTTTTTTAGCGTTGGATTCATACAAACTTACAAACACTGAAAATGGGACATTTACCATGATTGTTTACATTTTGTTTGGAGCTCCCGATAATTATTTCGGCGCTGTTATCAGCACCATTATTACGGATAAACTGCTTTGTTAATCAGTGTTTATGATAGTGTTAGTGACTATGTGAGTTTAAATACTTATACTTAGAAGTATAAATGAATAGAATATCTACACAATGTTGAGCACACTGCATCGCAATGCAGCAAGGAAGCAATCACGCAGTCTGCGAGCTTCATATCTCAGACATAATGCTAACATGCTTAATTCTTGACATACCAGCACACGATTGTGTGTTTGGTAACATAACTTTAGCTCTAAGATGACCTAGATGATGACTTGGATAGAGGAAGGTGTATGGGTCTACTCAAATCTGCTATCTACATTACCCTTAACTAAGTACTTACAACACTATAATAAAAAAAACTATATACATATAACATGAGGTTAGGCAGACGTGTAACTATAATGGAACTACACATCCATATAATATCGCCATTACATAATTGAAAATTAAGAAAGTCAATTTCACAAAAAAGCCCTACCTATGATACTTAGAAAACAATAAGCTCATATTCCAATTATTATTCCCAAAAGAACCTAATAATGTAAAATAATACCTTTCTTCCCAGAAAATACAGGGTGTACAACATAAGGACTGTTAAGGTGATAAGGTTGAGGTTTGCTTGATGGACTTTTTGAATGAAACGACGTGTGGTTTAAACAACGATCTTATATCTTCGATAGTTTTGAACCGAACAAGGACCTTTCCACATGCTCGCTACGTGTGCGTAGCAAGTAAGCCAAGTGTGCGCAACGTCTTCGCTGCATTTGCGTGACGTGAGAGCACAAGAGTGAGCGAGACAAGCGAGCGTACAATATTGTAAAAGCGTAAGACGGGACGCCATCTGGTTAGGAAAATTGACGTTCTTAGCAAGGTGGCTAGTGGCAGCAGGATCAGAGTGGCCGAGAATTGAGATTAATGGCGTGCGATTGAAGAGGCCCTATGTCCAGCAAAGGACATCACAGATAGAATGCGAGTGTGGAGCACCAAAACACGACATGCCACACCTGTCTTGCCCATCGTGTCGAACTAATTGCTCGTTCAAGTACTTAAATGTAGCCAATTAAAGAGCTGTCCAGGTTGCCACGCCTACGTACAGTGTCGTTCATAAGACTTGTCGGACAAAATTTGAGTATTATCGACTCGAAAAAAAGAAACCGAGGACTAATGTAGGCAGTTAGATGAGGCTACTGTTCGCTTTCAACAAATTGCTGCGATCACGCCGACAAACCGTCATGACGGTTTGTCGGCGTGATCACAGCGATTTCGTCGCGTCAGTGTGATACCGCTCTAAGAAAACCCACCTTACCTCTACTTTCAAAGGGGCTCCAAATCTAAATTTTCGCGAACGCTCAAGGGCCTATTCTCGCTATGGTTTGTGCGCCAAAGGTATTTGTGACAGCGAACACCTCCGGGCGACAAAGCTATATAGTTTTATAGGCTCTCTGTGTAAACTATACGGGGGATTTAATTAAATAAGGTGGGCCGGAGGTGCGAAGGAAGGGGATGTGCTAAGTTTGGATTTGTTTAGTGTTTATTCATTTATTTGTGTACCTACACACAAAATATTTAACTGGACATTTTATTAAGATTTTATAGAAGAGCACAAAGGTATGGTCATTTCATAAGATTTTTTTTCCAGCAGACCTGCGAGAGGAAATATCCTGTTGGACTTGAAGCCGACCGATCCTAGACCGAGTTACGCTGATGATGAAGAAGTTCATGCAATAGAAGCAGATACTATTACTGAACATTCAGAACAAATGATTTTAGATCTCAAAGAACCTTACTAACGATGTTTTGCAAAAGGTTAAAAAAAAACATATTTTTTTAAGGTTACAGTGCCTCGTTGGTTTAGGGTTCGCAGACGTAATTGTTGAGCATGAGGTCCAGGTCGATACTAATATCGGGTTTGTCCATCAGATATTTCTCCGTAGACTGTGTGGCTGACACAGTCTAGATGTAAGCTTGGTTGATGGCAATAGGCTCGCCCCCTATTGCAAAGGACTAACCATAACTGGTGAAATGTGGTTGTACACACGGCTACACATCAAGCTATACATTTCCAGTTTACGCTGATCTCGCATTGTTAGGAAATCCTATACAATGCGAGACTAGTTTATACTGGAAAAGTATAGGTGGATGTGTACTGTGTAGCCGTGTGTACTATTCGGTCTCTAGGGAGACATGCATCCTTAGGCATACTAGCCAGGTTTTCGGTCTACAACTTATCTTTTCTTGCGATAGCTTTAAAGCGAAAAAGTTCTGCGAATATTATCACGGTTATTTTGAGCATATTAAAGGGACAAATATAATCTAAATTTATAATCCGCCCTCCTTGTTTCCATAGCTAACGGTGTGCCACAATGTAGGAACTCAAGTTATTTACACCTCGCCGAAATTATCTAATCATTTTACTGTTTTTGACATAGTTTAGATGTTTACGTTGTAAATTGCTCGCAATTAACGTTGTACGTAAATAGTTACCGGAATACCTGCTAAATTGTTGTTTGTTTTCATGAGACTTAAATTGAATAAATAGTACAAGAATTAACGGTTTCGAAAACATAAAACGACTTAGAACAGATAAAACTTCCACGAGGAGGTGAAACGTGGATGAATAATAAAATAACAGCCACGCGGGACAATCTCCATGGTTAAACAGTGATAGATAGATAGAGTACTCTTTATTATGTACACCAAATTGAAAAAAAAAATGTGTGGCACTTGGAGACTGCCGCGGTAAATCTATTGCATAGCATTTTTTATCAACTTATGCAATAATAGGTATAAATAATTAGGTATTAATAGTGTAATTACACACCTAAATAATTATTCATTCAAAAAATTTGAACAAAAATAACGATATTAAGAGTTTGATCTTCGAATTTCGCGCGATGTACATTATATAAATCAAAAATAACCTTCTTAAACTAACTAAGCTAGTAAGAAACTCTATGACAGAAAATTTAAAAGAAAAAGTATTGACAGCCTGACGTAAGTGTCATAACTCATAACGTGAACCAGCAATGCCCAACATAGGAATGTATGTGTTTTGAATTCCAATGTTGTACATTGTCATGTCGTGCATTGCTGGTATGTGCATTACTGTGACGGGCATTATAGGGACTCGTTATTTTCCGTAACCATAGCAACCCTTAAACTTGACACTGAATATTTTTGTTAGGAAATCTCTGGATTCGCTCTCCACGCTCAACTCAAGGCCCGCGATAGAATCTATGCAATAGATTAAAAAACAATAGTAAAACATTTTACAAGGGGTGACACAATGGGCGGTCTTATCGCTTAAAGCGATCTTTTAAAGACAACCTTTTGACTTTTAACTGTGCTTGCCTGGGTCAGTCCTTGGATGGGTAACCATAATTATATACAGAGTTTCCTATGTGGCTTTAAAAGCACGATAATTCAGCCGTTGGACCCGGCTATCGTTTGAAGATCCTTGATGAGAGTCGTAACAGGTAGTCAGTGGCCAGCCCCCTTAGCATGGCGTTTCTATCTCTATTCTTCCAAGAATCGACAAAGCTCTTTCTATTCTACTTGACAAGTCTTCCTCCCGAGCATGGCGCAACCCGTAGACTCGTATTTCTTCCAAGAGATAGACATACGAATGATTTCCATAGCAACGGAGAAGTAGATAGTGATGTCGATATTTCATGAAGCCTACGATAATTTTGCGTTTAGTTAACCAAAAAAATATGTCTCATGCACGAATTTTTAAACCTTTTGAATGGAATAGAAAAATTACATTTTTTAAACAATATTAACCACTTACAATTTACAGAACTATAATTTATAAAATCACTTTGAACGTAACTCAAAGCAACAACAAAACGTATTACTCGTATATATTTTTTCATCTGTGTCGAACCGCGGACGACGCGACGTTGAGTTTTGATTGTTGACAAACTTTGTGTACTATTTTTATTAATAAAACAATAATTACACATTGGAAAGATGTAGTTTGTTATGTTAGTGCATTGTGACAATGCAAAAATAAACGCTGCATACCCAAAGAAGAGGTTTGCGAGCACGCAACGAACGTAATGAGTTTCGTGTTTCCGATGCGCAGACAAGAAATGTTCTAATCATCTAATAGTAAGTGTATATCAATCATATTAATCTATGTAATAATGTGCAATGTACCTCTGTACTTTATGTGTTAAATAAATATATTTGTGAAAGAAAATATGTGATGTTCAAAACAACATAATAATTCAGTTGTTACAGGCATTACTCGGCACTGCTTTGTTCTAAAATTATGTAAGTAAACATAATTGTTGTTATTGTTTCAGTATGGAAAATTTTGGGAGAGGAATACTCTGGTGGAAAGAAAAATGAGACAACACCAATCAGAAATATTCGGTTTTTATTTATACAAAATAATGTTGCATTAATTAAGTCTTATTAATATAATGTGCAGCAGGCATACACCAGCGCTGATGCCTTCTCAGGCGCATAGTGGAGACTCCTGTGTGTCAATGCCTAGACACCGACCAATTACCCTTGAGGTAGCCATTGGTATACTCCATGACATTGTGCGTTTGGCAATACCACTTGAACATACCGCTCAGCTCAACATCTTCTGCACACCGATACCATGCTAAGCATTTCTAATTGTTGTCATGAACCAAAGCTCCAAACAAACCCGGATCTCCTGCAAATCAACAATACATTAATGTTGTGTTTGTGTTTCAGATTACAACTAGGATTATTCTTAGAAGAACATATTTATGTATCAGCCCCGGAAAATTAAGATATTGCTCATTTGATATGAAAATTATTAATAAATAATATATGAATATAATTACTGTTATTATTTTGTGTATTGTTACTCCTTGTACTATATAATATAGGTACCTATTACCAAGTAAATAATATTGCCTAATTCTGGATCATAAGTCTGCATATTTCTGTCCATAGAACCATTAAATATAAATTGGTCATGAACCCTTGCTTGGAAAATTGACATTTACATTGTATTCTGCAATCTAGAAGTAATAGAACTGATTATATTTCTTGTTTTTATGTTCATCAATATAAAAGCATAAGACTTCTCCCTTACCTAGCTGTAATCTCTTACATATTTAAACATTGTAATGATTTTTATTTTAATATTAACATATTACCACCACCATACCATATAACTCCAGTTTCATGTATCAAAATGGTTTATCAATTTTCTTACCAACATGATATTGAACATTAACGGAGGTAAAGTCTATTTCTGAAATTGTGCTTGATAAGCCTTGGCAGTGGAAACAATTGTACCTAAATGGGTACAGTCAATGGCTCCCAATATATTTGGGAGGCTGAATTTCCTGTGGTAGCCAGATGCCACTCTCACTCACACCTCGCCTCAGTGTTTGAGTACCTACACAATCCATTACAGTTTCATTTAAAACAGCAGAAGTTGCATATCTATTCATCTAGCTAACACTAGCTTCTTACAGGCCACTCAAACTCGGGTATTCTAAGAGGGTAATGAACTGACCTTGTATTTAGTGCAATATCCAATTACTTACTTAATTTTAAAATTTGCTTACAGTGGGTAGGTCAGTAGAAATATTTTGGTAAAAGTCTTGTAAGCAAGACTCATCGATCAAAGAACCTGAAAATTATAATGTCTTAATTAGATTCACTATTATGGTTGCATATTGCTAGGTATTTAGTTAGAAGCAAGTTTGGGGGCGTACATAAACTGTATTGTACTTACTTTAACGAGAAGGTACACCTTCATCACTTAGCTCATGGCACAAATACTGCACCATCTCTAGAGTAATTTTGTAATTCCCGAGGCACTCGTATTCATGTAGAGCGAAAGCCCCGGTTAGCACTCGTGTAGTGTTCCTTTTGGACTTCCTTACGTTTTTCACGGCATGAAAACTGAAGATATGGCGTCGGTAGGACTCCGACATGTTTTCAAATCAAAATATCTCATTAAGATCAATTAAAATTGATAAGAAGAAACTTCTCTAGGTCCCTTGCGATGTAGACTATTTGACAGTTGTTGAGAAGAAATATTTCTACTCTCAAATGTCAAAAGTCAAAAAAAAACTGTCGCCATGCTCGACATTAGTCGACATAGAAGACTCTTGTCGATTGAAGAATAGAAACATTTCTTTCTACATCGCCATGCTAAGGACGATAGAAATCTGTCTACGATCTGTCATTTTGTCGATTCTTGCGTAGATAAAACCCGTTTCTTCGGTGTTCATGCTAAGCCGGCAGAAGTCTGACAACCAGTCTTACCAAGGGGTCTCGTATAACCCAATTACTGAGTTGTGGAGGTCAGATGGGCAGTCACCTCCTCGATCACACTTGAGGCCGACCCCAATCATAGTTGGGAAGAGGCTTAGGAAGATAATGATTTTAGAATAATTAATATTTTTCATCATGAAACAGAGCAGAAAAACATCGTGAGGCACCGGCATGTTCTAGAACCAAAAATTGGAACACTTGTGACATCTGACATCCGCACTGAGCCTGCGTGGTAAATAGCCCATCCCTCTCAAAGAGAGCAGGCCTGCTTACCAGCAGTGGGAACTAATAGTCTGATGATGAATATTTTTTAACTAAAAAAGTCACGGAGACTAACTATTATTAAACTGTGATAAGGGTACCTACCTAATAAAGTACCCAAAGATTTTAATCCAAGTCTTAAAACCTAAACCACTAACAACAATCTGATAAACTTACAACATCGAATAAAAAATAACTAATCGATCCAGTTTACTCCGAACAGCAATTTGTGTTGCCATTATAATAAACAACAGTCATCGAACTTTATCAGATAATAGCGATCAAGTTGCCAGTAATAAAAACGATCCTTATTTTGAGCGAAAAATATTATGTCATGTCGAGGAGACAGAAACGAAAATTAGATACGAAGTCAAAATGGCGAACATATCACATATTAAATAGGTTTCATATAATATGTTGATATAATATAGATTTCGTATAAATACTCGTGGGTAAATTAAGATATTTCTGTGATCGTAGTAATTCTCATAGATAAGGTAAATCTGGATGGTTACTAGATGTAGGTATTGTGAATTTTTATATGACAGTAGCTGTTCCCGCGACTTTGCTCGTATTTTTTTTTTAATTTTAAAAGATAGTTTATAATATGTTCTTCCGATCAGCCGTTTTGTCGTGAAAATGTAAAAACAAACAAACAGAGTGACATTCCCATTTATAATATTAGTACCTATGGAATTTAATATAAAAACGTTAAACAAACACGAAAACAAGATCAAAGTTGGTTACAAAAGAAGAGATTAAATACCGATATAATTAATTAATTAAGCTGAAACTGAACGAAGTTATGAAATAGTCATATTTATTGTAGGTATATAAAACACACCGTTTAAAGGTTTTGATTTACATTTTACATAAATAGAAAAACCCACTTTTTCGTTTTTTTTTCAAACATTCAATATTTTTGAAACATGATTTTTAGTTTATATGTAAATACTTATAAACTAAAAATCATGTTTCAAAAATATTGTAACCAAATGTCTTTAAAAACGGTAGTTTGTGTTTATATTTTTTTGTAGAACATCTATTAAAATTCAGGGATTCTGCATTTGATAGTTTAAATGTATTTTTTGTTGTTGTATAGTATTCACAAATTGCTAACAGTATTTTCACTGAAATATTTAGCTATATTTCATAACCAGATCAAACTGAAAAACATAAAACAAATACCGAAACGAAACTGCAAAGCAAAACGAAAAAAAAAAAGTTAGAAATGCTAAATCTACTATGTACAAACAAAAAAAACTAACATATTCTACATAAAGGTTTTATTACTTAAATAAAATAACTATATTTTCCTCCGCTACAGAAAAAATAAATCATTATAATTTCTGTTAGACCAAAAACGAACATTGCTGGAGGCGAAAAATGCGATAGAGGATCACGTTTTCCATTATTATTACTTAAATTTGCAGACTAGATTAAAAAGTCTCAAAAAAACTATCTTAATTATTTTTTCTAACTACACCAGATTAGAAATGTAATAAAAAGAAAATTGAAAAAAAAATTGAAAATTGAAAATTGTCATTGCTTTTGTGATCGAAAGTTCACTTCAACCTAACCTAACCAAATCGTGATTTTGTGCAACTCCCTCAAAAGACTTCGAAAAAAAAATCAGCAGTTCAGTACAATTTCACCAGTTAGGCGATCATAGTCGGTCACTAATTACCAATCACCCTCTAAAAGTAGTTACTTACACCTAGTGGGCCAGTGAGAATACTTCCAAGACGAATTCTTTCACTAAAAAAGTAGTTCGAAAAATAAAAAAAAATCGGACTCCGCGATTTTGCCCTCCAAAATCCGCAATATTTAAAATGATGTAGCCAGTGACATTCGCGCCACTAAGACGAATCTAACGACGTCATATCCTATCCAAATATGTTCATCCGTTAAGAAGTTATGAGGGTACAAAGAAACGGACATACATACATGATACAGGTCAAACACATAACCCTCCTTTCGGGCTTCGCCACAGTCGGGTTTTAAAACTCTCCCACCACCACCAAATTAATAAGCATTTGAATCCCACACAAATACCAAAAAATCTTAAAACTTTCCGCCCAGACGATACAAAAATATTTCTCACACATACACCTGCAGATAGTAGGTACTTACAGCACTCGATACAAGTACACAGCACAAGAGGGTGTACAGTTCGCGCCACATAATTGGATACGTGGATAAAATGAGCCAACTGGGCCGTGCTCTGATTGTTCTGGGCTTTTTTAATAACAACCTCACTCGTAGGGGTTTGGAGTTAGGTGAGCTGGATGTGGCAAGGAGGAGATTATTTGAGTTTTATTTCTTACAGGTTTAATGATACAAAGTTTATAGTCAAAAATTAAACTAAGAAAAGCGATATCTTTTAGAGTAATTCTCTTTACCTCTTAAAAAGGACAAACAGAGGAGAGTTCATCATTTTCTCATCATTCATCATCTTCATAATTTCTTAAGTCATTGGCGGGCCTGTTAGCTGAATCATTGGACCCAGTCTTCTGTTGTCGACGATTCACAGATACAGTACCGAAGATTATCATACATGTTTTAACATTCTTTCTGCCCCATGTACAGTCGAACAAGCTAATAAGTATACAGCCAGCTAACTTGTATTTACTTTTAAGATTATACAGATACATTTAGAGACTGATGTCAAACGATACAGCGTTTGACATCAGTCGCTTAATGCGAAACACTTGATAAAACAAAATTACCAACAATATTTACAGTGATATAGAATTATAAAGATCTCTACCCTGTATACTTATTAGCTTGTTCGACTGTACCATTCTACTTGGGGTTAGTGCAACACGTTTTCGTCCTCCATTCTCCCCTGTCAGATGTCACGGCATTATGTACTCTCTTCTCTTCCATCCTTCTTTTTACGATATCGTATTATATGAAATTGACATTAAGCTTGCCACAATCAACAAGAAGAAGATTTTTTGAAGCACAGCACATCACTCCGCGTCACTTTAACAGATGTGGGTTCTTTCTAACTTCCAATCAACTAACTTCAGTCTCAATTTTATTGTCATTCCTATACGTTGCTACGTACGGTCGAGTCGCTTCTAGGTTTCCCTACATCTTCGTCCTCAGCGCGGCCCACCATAGCCCTTTATTGGCCACAAGCGCCTATAGTCTGCCTTTCTTGTTTAGCACTTTCTATCCGTTATTATATTTTAGTTCGGACGCTACTTATGTTTCATCTCAGTTAACTGTCTGGAGTATTGTTCGGCTAACTTAGCGTTTGCAGGATGAAAGGAAATGTGTTTAGGTATCTATTTATTATTGCGTGGTCTTCTTAGTTCGGATGTTTCTTTGTAAGCTTAATTTTGCTTGCTTTCTTGGGTAGTTTCGTTATTAATTATTTTGGTTGTTTGTTATTGTGGTAGGTATAAGTTTAGTCTGATTTTGGATTTTAGTAAAGCGTTTGAGTTTCGCCATTTTGATGTGTAATAAGTCTAAAGTAAATGTTTTAATAAGGCAATTTCTTTTGATTAAGTAAATAATCGATCGCGGACCGGAAGAGGTTGCGTTGGAAGGCCTCCCACTACCGATGACCTGGTGAAGGATGCGGGGATACGCTGGATGCGAGATACACGGGACGGGTCAATGTGGCGACACTTGGGAGGCCTATATCCAGCAGTGGACATATTTAGGTTAAAATGATGATGATGATGAAGTAAATAGCATTCTTTAAGTTTCTTCTTTCGTATCAAAAGAATTTAGATCAAGTGGGGCTAAGAAATAGACAGAAGAAGTGTTACCACGCGGTAGACACACACAAAATCCGTTCAATGTTTATTAGTTTTTCACTAAAACTCTTTCAACCAACGTCCATGCAATATCAAAAACATGTAAATATCCGTAGCTTTCGCGTGCAACACCCTGCTGGCACGGCTAGCGATTTTTAAAAGAGTAGCTTCGACCGACTTTTTGGAATCGTTGTGATGGGTTCCAAAAATGTAAACAAGTGAGGCTGACAGCCCGATATTTTGTTGACGTTACTTTTTTACGGTAAAAAAAGATACGTGTGGTTTAGGTTGAAAGGAGGTCAAACGCTATATTGCGTTGAATGGTTTCGTATCAATAGAGTTATCTACTGAGCTTTATAAAAGCGTAGTCTTTTTAAGAACAATAAATCTTTAGAAGCTTAATAATAACAGCCGCTTGGATCAATCTTCAGCTGTGCTTGCCTACATTGGTATGTCGATGGGTGATCACTTATCACATACCGAGTATCCTCCGTGCTTCGGAAAGCATGTTAAGCCGTAAGCCCTAGCTGTCTTTTGTAAATCATTGACAGTCGTCGTGACGACAAGCCAAATAGTATGACAACCAGTCTTACTAAGGTATAATGTACTACCTAGTACTAACTGGGTTGTGGAAGTCAGATAGTCAGAAGCTCCATGTGAAGTGCTGATAGGTATAAGTTAAATCACCAGATGTATGAATGTGCATGAGGCAAAAAGAGTATGTAAGGATCTCTTCCTTCTTCCTTCTTGGGTTTCTGCCTAACCCCATGGGAAAAGGATGTAAAAATATTTTTTTAGTAATGTCGTTGGTGTATCCTTGAGGTTTTCTTAAATATTGTTTAATTAATTTAATATTATCTTAGGTTGAAAATTCGTAGTACAAAAATTCGCGCTCATTTATTCATCATCATCATCATCCGCAGCCTAAATTCACACACTGACGGGTATAGGCCTCTCGTTTCTTGTGCCATTCTCCACGGTCCTGTGCCAGCTCCTTATTTATTCAGCTACCTCTAAATATACAAGCAGAAGAAACCTTTAATACCCTACCTAATCTACAATCCTAGAAATCTTGCCTAAAATCCGGCCTAGTTCTAACAAAAACCGTACCTATCTGATCTGATTCAGCACCTTTTAAAACCTTCAGATTTCTTTTAAAACGGTCACGTTTACTCTCGTCCCCTTCGTCAGATGTCCATTAGTGAATGACTGTGCTAAACGCCTTTGCCAAATCAACTGGAAACGGGGTACCCCAAGGGTCTATATGATGTCCTGTCCTGCCTGAAGCTATGGGGTCTTTGATTTTTATGGCGTAAACATGTCTTTTGAAATGTCGTGTGAGGTATGTAGGGTGTCTTAATGGAGTGAGGGTATGGAACAGTTCAGTGGGTAGTTTGTATAGAGATGGTTTTGAAACGATATTGTATACGTCTTTTTGGAATTATTTCGTAGAAACTAAATATATGTTGAGTACTTAATATAATAGGCTTGTTCTTTGAAATTCACTCGAATGATAACGATATACCTGCCAAATGACGCCATCCCACAAAAAGCTAACATACCGTTCATAAAAGTTAATTAAAATAAAATATTTAAATCTAAATTACACTCAAACCGTGGCAAATGAGATACAGAAATAATATGTCTAGCAGATAAATAATCACAACTAATGTAAAACTGACAAGATTATGACTGTAATAGACATTAGAGTGCCTTGCGAAGTTATTATCTTGTGTCCTTTAAATAACTTGGCTCAGACTCATTAAAGAGAGATATCAGAATGCTAGGTGTCAAGGTTGGATGGACAGGTTGCAAAATGAGGTGGGAATGGAAACATACGATAGTTTGTTTTGGGTGTAGCTATTAGTAAAGATAATGATAGTATTTTGAGAGAGAACGTTGATACTACTATTAATACTATGAACGGGATATTTACCATGTTTTCTTATTGTTTATCGTATCGTTCATATGTAGTACTAGCTTTTGCCAGCGGCTTCGCCCGCGTGAAAATGACGATTTTCCAAACAAACTTTCATCCCCTATTTAAATCCCTTAGGGGTTGAATTTCGAAAAATCCTTCCTTATTCCTTGTCTACATTATAAAGGGAACCTTTGTGCAAAATTTCAGCTTTCTAGGTCCAAGGGTTAGGGCTAGGCGTTGATGAGTCAGTCAGTCAGTCAGTCAGGACTTCTCTTTTTATTTATATAGATATAGATTATTAATAGTAGTGTCAGTGACCATGTCAGTTTAAAAACTTATATGAGAACGTTGATGTTTATTAATATTTGCTCTCAAAATATTACTGTTTCAAAACAAACAAAGATGATAATATAATCAGTCATGATATTATTATCATCATACAAAACAAAAATAGGCGTGAGACTGTAATCCCCGAAGGGTTAGACCGAGGACCTGATAGTACACCCACATTTCGCCAGTAATATTAAAGTTCCATGTAATAGGAGGCGAGCCTCTTGCCATCAAACGGGCACAAATTAAAACTCCGTGGAGAAATTCCTGATGGAAAGATCCAATAACAATTTGGCCGACCCTGGGATTAAATTCAGGACTTCATTCTCAGTAGTCGCGATCGCATCCACTAGACCAAAAAGGCAGTCGCATGTAGAAGCTGTTAATTCTATCTTTAAATATAAATAAAAAGAGAATCCTGACTGACTGATTGACTGACTCATCAACGCCCAGCCCAAACCCTTGAACCTAGAAAGCTGAAATTTTGCACAGAGGTTCCCTTTATAATGTAGACAAAGAATACCTAAGGAAAGATTTTTCGAATTGCAACCCCTAAGTGAGGGGATAGGGGATGAAAGTTTATATGGAAAGTCGTTTTCTTTCACGCGGGCGAAGCCGCTGGCAAAAGCTAGTCAACAATATAGCAAAACTTGTAAATGCTGGTAAACCAGTAATTGGCGACTGTGTTAAGTCTAACACTGTTAACCTAAAACCTAAGATATAATTTATATTATACACAGAAGCTAGTATACCTTTAATAAACTTTCGATAGTTTGAATAAGTAGAGAAGATAGTAGATACTTTCAAACTCTCAGAAGTAGCACTATAAATGAATAATGTTGAAGCAACGAAGGCAACCAGATCGGAGAGAAGCCCTATAAACGTTGGGGCTAGTTAGCAGGATGTTGTGAAAGCCGATACTGTTACAGGATGTATGGAGCGGAATGATGATGCCTTATATGCGTTTCCGATGGTTAACAATGGATAGTTTAACAACAAATTAAGTGAAACTTTTATTTCGCACCTTAACAATAGTTCTCTGAAGTGAAAGAACGTGTGACTTGTTTTTGGGCATCATGCTGTTATTGTCAATCGTTTGAAGATTACAAGGACATAATGTTTTAAATATTAAGTTTAGAGCTCGCCTTTAGTGAGTTCCAGCGCCCAAAGAAAAAATGCGGGTCTTAAATCAAACAATAAGTCAGTAATTCATAAAGGCAAATGGGAAACATACACAACATCAGCCTGTAAGCCCCGAAGTTTTTGTACATAGTACCTAGTAAACCCACATATCGCCGGTTATTTTTAAGTCCAATGATATAGGGGCGAGCGTATTGCCACCAATCCAGATTCCGAGGCTGCTACTACAAAATTCCTCAAGGAAGAGCCGTTCAAGTTTTGCCCAGCAATTTATCGCAGGACCAACACACACTCACACACACACACAAGACAGTTAATGGAAAAAATTGAAAAATTAACAAGAACATTGAACACATAAAAACACGAAGAGTAAATCCTATCACTATCCAACATGGAAATAAAAAACAAAGTCGGCATGAAAACAATCAATCAGCGTACCAGACTTTTACTTTAGACACAAGACCACCCTACCAAAACAAAGGTATCAATTCTCCGCCGAATGGACCAGAAATAATTTCGTTACATCTATTCCGTGCCCACGATCTGTCCATTCGACAGTTCCGTCGACACGATTGCTAGTAAATTACGTCGATCGTGTTGGGGCATTGAAATTTAAATTAATTGGTGAATTTGAAACGTTATCATCATCGCCCTAGGTTTTGGTGTGATTCACGTTTACAGTGGTTTGGGTAGGATTCGAATTGGGATCACCAGTTGCATTGTTGTTGTTGTTTTAGCTTTAGCTGTTGCAAATCTTTTAATGACCATTTTCTGTGACACCAGGTGATACACGAATGCAATTTCAAAGACATTTGAATTATAATCTTTCAACGCTGATCTGATAATTTATTTATTTACTAGAAGTGCCCCGCGACCTTCGTTTGTGTGAAATTATAATAAAAAAAATATTAGCAATAATAATAATATTATTAGTATTATTAATTATTATTATTTATTTTATTATTATTATATTTGTTATTTTTTATTGTTATTATTTATATTATTATTAACTTCACTATTTGAGTCGAATTTTGTTAGCAATATATTCCTTTTCTAAAAACAGTTAGTTACACACAGTGTAACAGTTGCAACAGTGTTAGACCTCATAGCATCTGCCAGTGGAAGTCTCGTCAAAACCGGTCCAGCCGTTTCGGAGATTAGCTGGAACAAACATACAGCAGTCGACTGTTAATATACTCCTTACTTATTTTAAAGCACTTCAAAGAAAAATAAGGTCTTGTTCTACTATATGTTGAAAACCTAGACATTCACACGTCTAAAATCCAAACTCATCACCGTATATTTTCAAGAACCTCAATCTATCCACGCGTCCACCATATCTAGGGCCCCCACATCGCTCACTGCGAACCAATTCTCGCAGATGCCTCTCACCCAAGGGGTCTGCCCAAGTTGGTGGGTGATTCTGCTGAAAGATATTACCTGAATACCGAGAAGACGCCCTTAATGTCCTCCTAATGTAAGCGAACATGCTCAAGGGCTGTTATGTGTATACAGGCTGCTCTCTAGTTGATTATTTCGGGATTTTTGTGAATTATTGATAACTTTGTTTCGTTTTTTATTTAGGGTTATCTGCGTAATGGGTACTAAAGGGACCCTGTTACTAAGGCTCTGCAGTATGCCCGTTTGTTACTGGGCTTTATCTTTTCAAACATAAAAGGTAAACAAATAAAATTTAAAAAATTAAGTTTAAAAACTCTAGGTCCCCGGGGACCCCATAAAGAAGAAACGTTGTTTGGGCGTTTTTAGGGTTCCGTAGTCAACTAGGAACCCTTATAGTTTCGCCATGTCTGTCTGTCTGTCCGTCTGTCCGTCCTCGCTTAATCTCTGTGACCGTTAGCACTAGAAAGCTGAAATTTGGTACCAATATGTGTATCAATCACGCCGACAAAGTGCTAAAATAAAAATTGGAAAAAAATGTTTTATTAGGGTAGCCCCCCTATATGTAAAGTGGGAAGTGATTTTTTTTTTAATTTTAACCCTAACGTGTGATATATTGTTGGAAAGGTATTTAAAAATGAATAGGGGTTTACTAAAATCATTTTTTGATAATGTCAATAATTTCGGAAATAATCGCTCCAAAAGTAAAAAACAAAGCGTCCCCCCCCCTCTAACTTTTGAACCATAAGTTTAGAAAATACGAAAAAAATCTGAAAAGTAGAACTTTATAAGGACTTTCTAGGAAAATTATTTTGAACTTGGATGAAAACAACAGATGGAAACTGCAGTTAACCAATATAATTTGGTCCCTGAATCGTATGAGCGCCTATACAATCCAGAGGTCAAGTTTCATTGGCCCGTATTTCAAACAAAAAAAGAATTATTACTACGGAACCCTACACTGAGCGTGGCCCGACACGCTCTTGGCCGGTTTTTTTTTTGCTTGATCTAAACTATTAAATAACTGTTTAATATTGTACGATGCTGCGGAACGGAACCCTGAGCATGTAAGTATGACTCCCACTTTGTCATTTTTTTCGGCTTATAATCATACTAGCTTTTGCCAGCGGCTTCGCCCGCGTGAAAATGACGATTTTCCATACAAAATTTTATCCCCTATTCAAATCCCTTAGGGGTTGAATTTCGAAAAATCCTTCCTTATTCCTTGTCTACATTATAAAGGGAACCTCTGTGCAAAATTTCAGCTTTCTAGGTCCAAGGGTTTGGGCTGGGCGTTGATGAGTCAGTCAGTCAGTCAGGACTTCTCTTTTTATTTATATAGATATATACGATAACAGGTTCTTTACCAAGAATGGTAGAAATAGAGAGAGCACTGAGGATCTTTTGGGAGGCTGTTTTCATGCACAGTATGATCAATGAATTCATAACATTCTGTGAACGTCGAATATTGAAATTGCTTGCATGTAGCGGTTTTCAATCGTTTCTGAATGGTGGGCATTGGTGGGCTTCTAGGTATGGATTTTGAACATGAACCTTATTTATCCTATTCAAAATGAGCGACGACGATACGAGCAATTTCAAATTCAATGGTTATAGGTTCTATATGGCAAATATCGAGGTTCTACAATATATCAAAATATCTGAACTTCTATACTAATACTATAGCTGACCCACGCAACTTCGTCTGCGTCACATAAATATAGCTATAACCTTTCTCGATATATCGACTATCCGACGTAAATTAAGCTAAATCGTAACAAACAAAAAATCTTATCTTTCCTCTTTATTAAAATAGTTTAGATGGTTTAGATTAGCTTAGATTATAATTATTAAAGTGTGAATTACTATAGGTATCTCTTACTGTTAAATATACTATAACACTCTGTCTCTGTACTTGTAAACATTATGATGCAGTAAATATTTTGAATTTGAATTTCCCGGAGGCCAGCCAGAATCCCCCGAACCCCAATCTATTTAAGTCGCGAGTAAATAGGCTTCTTCTGGGTAAGCTCGTTCCATCGTCGACCTCATCTCTGCCCTTAGGGCAAGATTGAGGTCAAGAGTAAGCCCATCTATACTAATATTATAAAGCTGAAGAGTTTGTTTGTTTGTTTGAACGCGATAAACTCTGGAACTACTGGTTGGATTTGAAAAATTCTTTTTGTGTTGGATAGTTCATTTATCGAGGAAGGTTATAGGCTATATAACATCACGCTACTACCAATAGGAGCGGAGCATAAATGAGAAATGTTGCAAAAACGGGAAAAGAAAATTCCTTTCTGAGAGCTTCCGTTGCGTGCGCTGCGAAAACGGTTTAAGTTACGAGAATATCATGTATGAAGTAATTATTCGTCTTTAAAAGTTCTAAAAAAAAGTCCGCGACAGCATCTGTCTATCTTTTAAGATTGACTCACTGTAACCATTTTTTATTATTAAAATGTTAGGTTAAAAAGAATTATTTTTTGCGAAGCTTATTTAACCCATATGGTATTAATCTATATCTAAATAAATGTGTTCGTTAGAACGGAAATTTAATATAGAATATTTGTGCTCTTTACTCTATACAGTTTAAACAAATATCTTAGAAGATATCGCAATGTAAAAATACCCGCGCGGAAAAATAATTACGCGGGTTGCGTCGCAATGTAGGTACGGGGGATTCTGGCTGGCCTCCGGGAAATTCAAAATATTCACTGCATCATAATGTTTACAAGTACAGAGTGTTATAGTATATTTAACAGTAAGAGATAGATTTTATAGTAAATCACACTTTAATATAATCTAAGCTAATCTAAACCATCTAAACTATTGTAATAAAGAGGAAAGATAAGATTTTTTGTTTGTTACGATTTAGCTTAATTAATGTCGGATAGTCGATATATCGAGAAAGGTTATAGCTATATTTATGTGACGCAGACGAAGTTGCGCGGGTCAGCTAGTATTAAATAAAAATAAAAAAAAATCCCCCGTACCTACATTGCGACGCGCGAAATATTTTGCCGCGCGGATATTTTTACCTTCTAAGATATTTATTTAAACTGTATAGAGTAAAGGGCACAAATATTTTATATTAAATTTCCGTTCTGACAAACACATTTATTTAGATATAGATTAATACCATATGGGTTAATAAGCTTCGCAAAAAATAATTCTTTTTAACCTAAAAGTTTAACAGTAAAAAAAGGTTACAGTGAGTCAATCTTAAAAGATAGATATATGCTGTAGCGGGTTTTTTTTAGAACTTTTAAAGAGGAACAATTCCTTCATACATGATATTTGCGTAACTTAAACCGTTTTCGCAGCGCACGCAACGGAAGCTCTCAAAAAGGAAATACCTTTTCCCGTTTTTGTAACATTTTTCATTTATGCTCCGCTCCTATTAGCCGTAGCGTGATGTTATATAGCCTAAAGCCTTCCTCGATAAATGGACTATCCAACACAAAAATAATTTTTCAATTGCAACCAGCAGTTCCAGAGTTTACCGCGTTCAAACAAACAAACAAACTCTTCAGCTTTATAATATTAGTATAGATGAAGAGGTAAAATCTGCTAATTAGTTGGTAAGTTTGTAGGGGTAATCTCTGGAACTAATGATCCAATAAATTCTAAATTATACACAATAATAATATCACATTTTTTGCGAACATTGTGGCGGTCGAAATGCTAGTGTACACCTAAATTAAAATTGCACGAAAATATTATTAGACAATTTACCGAATGGTTGGTGATACGAATCAAAACCACTTGTCACAAATACCATATTATGTACATATAATGCTGTGGTAATAACTTCAGTGTTATTGGCTCATGCTTTACTAAATGTAATAAATAAATCAGCCTGTATATAAGAGAATGTGATACAAACAGTGGTAAGGATGGTTTTGCAGCCTTATCTTAACATTAGGGTGTTGTTATATTGCAGGTTTGCAACCCCGTGTTGTTCTTATCATTTCCTTACTGTTTTATGTGTGCTGACTTTACTTTAATTCATACATCGTGGGTTTTTTTATGTTATTAATCGCCGTTTCTGTGTAAGTTGTGTAACCCATGGGAAAGAGACGTTAGTTTATGTGTGTTTTCATGTCTAACAAAATCACCATGTTCTGTAGATGTAAGAGTTACTTTTTTAAATGTTCCCTTGCGCGATCGAATCAGAAATGAGGACATCCGAAGAATTGCCAAACTTAAGTGGCAGTGGGCAGGGCACATTGCTCGCAGAACGGATGCCCGATGAGGCTTTTTTTTTCAAAACAAAGAACAGCAAAACTGCAAAAGATTCCCTTTACACAGTTAATGCAAATCACTATATTCACACAGACACTAGAAGTGTCTGTATAATTTTTGGATATTCGACTTTTGGTGCTAACCCGATCGTGAAAAATCAAACAACAAGATTTAAATAAAACAGTCATCAATTATAATTGGTTATTAAGAAGACGATCTTTTACGAAATTCACCTAAGTATAGGCTCCCCATATTTGCGACCAAATTAATTAGCCTAGCATTTTCCCAAGAGAATTGATGGTCAGCTTATAGCCTAACAAAATGAGGCCAAGAATAGAAACTAATATTTCTTTCAGTCCGTACTTTAGTATCTCGGAAAATTATTCGAGAGATCATACAGTCGAAGCTTTTATACCAGCGCCTATGGACCAACTATATGCAGTGGGTCTACAATGCTCTTAAAATGCAGTAAAACCACACCTTTAGGAATCTGGTGCGATACCTCGATTTTGCAGCGTCTCGGGTTTGCTTTATATAGGACTAGGCGGTTTCTTCATGATGTTTTCCTTCACCGTTTTGAGAGCGGTGGTGATGAAATCGATTACCAAAGTAATGCGCCTGCCTGGGTCCGAATCGAGGACAATGCTCACTGCTTTTCCCTGGTCTCTATCTCTCTCTTTCTGGTTTTGCATTTCTCATTGTAACAGTCATCTTTGTTTTGTTGCGATAAAGTATCTGGTTGGGTTGCTGTCACTGGTAAAATGACCATGAAATAACCACTTCGTTTTGAACCCGGAACCCAGTCCCAATACAGACCATCTGATAGTTGGACGTTTTGCTACATGGACATTTTGCTACGTAGACTTACTGCTCATTAGACACTTTGCGCTGTTGGACATTTTGCTACTTAGACCTTCTGATCAGGAGGGAAAAAAACTACCATCATAAACCCCCAATAATTAAGTCCGTAAACAAAACCAGGTAACATAAAACCAGTTGCCTATTTACCTAAGTATTCCCCATTTTAGATACCAGTAGTCACTACCCAGCATTACATGAACCCTCTTCTCTTATCGTCTTCTTTATACGAGGGGTCAAATAAGTCTGGTACACTATACATTACTTGAATTTACTTGTTTAAAGTTGTTTGTTAACAAAGCAGTAACTTGGAAGAAACTTACAAGTAAAACTTTGAACCCCTTTGGAAGGTCTGGTTAAAATTACTAAGGTGTTGTTACAAGTAAAAAATAGAGTAAAATAACTTTAATGGACTTTATTTTACTTATCGGTTGGGTAATACTTCTTTGAGATGAGTTTAATTTTTTTTCTAGTTGTTACATAATATTATGACTGCTTCGTTAGTGTAGTGGTTGCAAGCGCGATTGCTGAGCATGAGGTCCTGAGTTGTCTTCCCGGGTGCGGCAAAAAGCTATTTCGTTTTTTCATTAAGAATTTCTCAGTAACAGATACGGAGTCTGGATTTGTGCCCGGTTGATGGCAATAGGCTCGCCTACTATTACATGGAACTTAAACGTAACTGACGAAATGTGGGTGTAATACCTCCTGCCACCTGCCAGGAGTGCCAGGGCTGCGGTTGTTCGAAAGAGATACCACGGCCCCAGACACAAAGGGCTAAGAAGGAACATGGTTGGTTTCTAGTCAGTAGAAGTCTGATATTCCTCCCGCTCTGGGAAGAGCGGGAGGAATATCAGACTTCTACTCCGCCCCCTCTGCTCAACCCTTCAGGGATTCAGGCGTGATGTTATGTTATGTTTATTTCATTTCTGTTGTTACTTTTCTCAGTAAGTCGGCCTTGTTCAGTCAGCACAGGTTAAAAACCTCAGATTCTACATACACTGCTCCTACTTGAACTAGTCATAGTATTTAATATTATTATTATTAATATTTAGACCTAGAAAATGGTTGAGAATCGTATTAAATCACACAAAAGGCTCTTCCTCCTATGACGT
Organism: Diarsia mendica; assembly: GCA_949316265.1. Taxonomy (NCBI): domain Eukaryota; kingdom Metazoa; phylum Arthropoda; class Insecta; order Lepidoptera; family Noctuidae; genus Diarsia; species Diarsia mendica. The sequence continues at coordinate 4,754,443 of OX438912.1, read as the reverse complement.
CATTGAATATTTATTACAACAATTATTACAGACACAGTCCGAATTACATTTAATACTAACCATATTTACAGTGTGTCATAAAAACTTTACTCCTCCAAGAACAACACTTCTAAAACCAGCCTTATTTCAAGAAACATAAAGTTCAAAATCGTCAAGCATTTATACGAAATATATCAGCCAGCTACAAAGTTAGATGCCAGTTTATGTGACACTTATGTTATAGTACATAAGGTTTAATGTTGAATGTGTTGTATTGTTGAAGTTTTGTATGGATTAATAGGATAAGTTGTGAAGTCAAATCACGTAGCAATAATGATCGTGGGATTGTCTAACACTATTGCGTTGGAATGCTTATTATTTATTGTGGTAACACTAGGACTTAAACACTGTTTTAATAGTAAAAATAGTAATCATAAAACAACTGGTTGCAAAAGCTACGGTTGAGTTTTACGTCCTAGGTTCGATTCCCAGTTCGGCCAAAGTGTTACTGTGTGATTAATAAGAAAAATAAAATAAAAAATACAACCAAATTGAGAACCTCCTCCTTTTTGGGAAGTAGGTACCTAATTAGGTTAAAAAAATAAGGAATTTCTCAGTAGCAAGTCGCAACTACTGATTCTGAATTTGGGCCCGGTTGTTGGCAATAGGCTCGCCCAATATTACATAGGATTTAAACATATCTGGATAAATGTGGGTGGTATATTTAATTAGATACACCTCTGCTAGACTTTCAGGGAAACGCAGGTTTGATGTTATCTCTCGTAAAAGAAGTTAGTAGAAAACAATTTGATTTTCTGTTACTGTTACTGTTACTGTTAGCCTGTGTCATCCCACTGCAGGGCAAAGGCCTCCCCCCATGATTTCCAAATTTTGCGATCCAGGGCCAATGTGGACCACTGGTCGTTTGTTCTATCAAGCTCGTCCCGCCATCTCCTTCGAGGTCTACCACGTCGCCTTTTGGCTGTGTCAGGGTTCCAGAACGTGGTTGTTTTGGCCCACAGCTCGTTGGGCATACGGCAGACATGGCCAGCCCAGTCCCACTTCAGCTTAGCGGCTTTTTGAGCAACGTCAGTGATTTGTGTTTTGGAGCGCAGTGTGGTGTTGCGTATACGGTCTATTAGTTTAACGCTTAGGATACTACGCTCCATTGCACGTTGGCAAAACTTGAGCTTGGACTTTTGAATGTTTGTCAAAGACCAAGTCTGAGATCCATATGTCAAAATGGGAAGAATGCACATGTCCATGATTTTTCTCTTGAGTGACAGTGGAAGATCTCCCTTCATAAGCTCTTTCATGGACCAGTAGCTCTTCCAGGCATTTTCGGTTCGTCTTGCAACTTCCTTGTCTTGTCTTGCCTGGAAATTTGATTTTCTGTTTAATAAATTAGCCTTCATTTGCCGTGCAGTCGGGTAAAACACATAATTAAAAGAATTCGTATTAAATTAACAATCCGCAATCACAAACTACACAACTCAAAAACTAAAAAAAAACGTAAAACCAAATGCTAGAAAGAGCGATCTGAAGCGGGAAAGCAATAAAAATATAATAAAACCGGTATACATAATGAATGTCGAGGTGAATCAGACCCAAATGTATTCTTTTGATATTTAAATGTTCGACTAATGAAATGATCCCCCAGGATTGGTCGGATCTCGAACCTCGCAGTACATTCGATTTCCGAACTTTTGAAAAGTAAGTTTTTGTGGTTGTGGCAGTTTTGTTCTGGCGACGTGATTAATGCGAAGGTTTTTAGAGTTCCGTAATTCCGTAGTGAGATAACTTTGTATGTCACAGTAATGTGGACAAAAACAACCAGAGGCCCGTAGCGCTGGCTCAGGGTCGAAATAGCTTGAAGAAGGCATGAAGAGTAACCTTTGCCCAGCAGTGAGGTAATGCAGGCTACTAGGATAATTTACAAAAATACGTCTTTATAATAAAATCATAAGGAAAGGTTGATAATTGGATGGTTCGTTTTAACTATGGCGTTTTTAATATTACTAAGTAATACCTATAAAGACAATAATAAGCTGAAAAGCGTGTCTGTAAAATCTTTATGGAAGTGTCTTATTTTAATCAATGCCTGCCCCTCGAAAAGAATGAAGCTCTTAAATTCGTACGTATATTCTTTCTATGTACTACGGAGAGTGAGTTTAAGAAATATCTCTTAGTATCATTTTCCCTGTACAGAGACTGGGAAATACGCTTTTCTTTGTATTAGAGGAAAAAAACATGCCTAAAATAAACCAAACACATGAAGGTTTTCATTTACCTATACGAATACCTTCGTCCTTGAACGAAACGTGTATTTTTTCTCTACATACACCTACCATAAATAACTAATTTATACTCGACAATATAAATAATGAAGTACGCAAGTTGTTCCTAAGGGAATCGTTAGGTATATAATACAATATTTTGCGGTATTTGTTATATTTAACGAGATGTACGCACGCAATCTCTCTTTATGAAGCATTATTAATTTTAGGTCTACTTTAGGTATTCGATGGATATTCGCGTTCGTTGTAATTGACAGGCTCAATTAATTAGTTCCAAAAGTTTTTGCTAATTACCTGCTTATTTTCCTGGAAGAACTTAACTCCATAATAAATACTTAAGCATAATTATTTAGGAAATTAAAAAAGTTGGTGATTCCTGGATCTATCCTCCTATCGGTTTTACCAAGAGCAACAATGGTGATGAAGACACCAGATTTAACATGATTTGTGTCCACCATTCGATCTTTCATGCATGGTGACTCATCATCATCATCAGCCAACAATAGTCTACCGATGGACATAGCCGTCTCCAAATGCTGGCCACTCAACTCAGCAATTCTCATCCAGTTGCTATCAGCTACTTTGCATGATGACTGTTGCATAGTAACCAAAACGGTGAAAGAAAACATCTAGAGGAAACCAAAAATGTCCTGCACTCAAAAAATTGCAAACATGTGGCATCTACCAACCCGCACTAGGCCCGTGTTGTAGATAACTGTCTATCCTTAGAAATGAGGCTTGTGTCCCACTAGCGGGACATTTTACGATAATTACGCGAAAATTACCTCCGAAAATGGGTCTACATTCATCGCCAATGAGAATAATATGATATAATGAAACAATGAAAAAGTGAGATTCTTGCAAATTCTGCAAAAATGCGAACAATGAAATAAAAATAAGTACGTTGTACATTTTTTGTACTCCCTCTTTGTCTTTGTTTAAGTACACAGAAATATTTTATTGCTACCATTATAACTCGACTGAAAGTCACCTAACCACAACCTTAATTTATTTCAATTATTAAGATAAATAACAATAACCTAAGCTTATAAGCACCAACAAGACAGTCAATTAACATTTCGATACTACAGATACCCGATCACCCGTGGATACCAGTTTTTTTTGGTTACCCCAGTTGCTGTTTGGGCAGCTTTTTGACAGTGACAAGTGTCAAAGATATTTTCACTACTGCCAATTTGGTTCTAATCCATTTTTTTTTGTCTGTGATATTTTCAGTCTTTCTATTTTTTAAAAAAATTCGAGTTTGTCTATCATAGTAGCTTCTGAAAACAGCAATAAGAGGTATTTTTATTTTACCGACTTGCTCATAGGAACACGTTTTCCAATTAAAAGTGAATTAAAAACCAACGACAATGTCTGTTTGTTTTAAACTGTCTCTAGTTATTAAATTAATTTCATTATTGTTCTAGCTTCTTGACACTAAAAAGGGTTTTTACAATACTGAAAATAATTGGTACTTATTGTTCATTATTTTTATTGTGTTATAAGGAGACTTGCACTCTGAAGGATGTTTGAATAGTTATTTTTCTATTTATTCAAAGACTACTTGTTTTCTATTACTTTTTTATCCTATGATCTAGAGTTCTAGACTGTTACTGTTATTTTCTCGTAGTTGTCTTGTTGGGCTGGTAGTTGCAAGCGTTATTGCTGAACATGAGGTCCTAGGTTTGATTTCGGACGGGGAAAGTTTATTGGGTGCGGACATCATGATTTTTTTCTAGCACCAAAGGAGATTTATGCCCGGTTGATGGCTTTAGGTTGCCTTCTATTACATGGGGCTCACACATAACTAGCGAAATGTGAGTGTACAGCTCTAACTAACCCTTCGACGATTACAGGCGTGATGTTATATTAATGAGAAAACTGATTGGTTTGTATCTTTCGCATAAATGACCACTTGTCAGGCATACTTTATTATTATCCATTTTTTGTAATCCTGATACCGCTAATATTTTACTTACGTCGTTTTACTTCAAACACGTTTTCATAAAAAGCCAGCCTTACCTGTAACAAACGAACAATAGGGGTTAAACATAATTAAATACAAACAAATAAAGTGCTTGTTATTTTATAATTAAGTACAAAGAGAATTTCTGAGTTGTTTTAATTTTGCAATTAATTTATTGCCACACAATGAAGTCAAAGACCAAATAAACAATGAATGGACTGTGTGAAGGATGACATGGCTGGAAAAAAGAAGTCTGTTGAGATGACGAGTAATAGTGAAGTATGGAAGAAGAAGACATGTTGCGCCGACCCCAAAGAAATCGGGATAAGAGCAGGAGAATGATGACAATGACAATGATGCCCTTCTAGTATAGAACCGCAAAGATAGCGTGGTTCAGATGAGGGCCGAGTGTCCAAATGGCTATATGTAAACCGCATGACGTCCGCTAGTCTATCTATCTATATTATATATTTATATAAATAAAAAGAGAAGTCCTGACTGACTGACTCATCAACGCCCAGCCCAAACCCTTGGACCTAGAAAGCTGAAATTTTGCACATAAGTTTCCTTTATAATGTAGACAAGGAATAAGAAAGGATTTTTAGAAATTCAACCCCTAAGGGAGTTAAATAGGGGATGAAAGTTTGTATGGAAAATCGACATTTTCACGCGGGCGAAGCCGCTGGCAAAAGCTAGTATAAAATATTGGTATTAAGCTTCATCTGGTTAGAGTAGAAACCGATCCCAATATAGTTAGAAAAGGCTAGGCAGATGATGATGATATGTCTAAATAACCACAATTGAAAAAACTTCAGAAGAAAAATCAGCTTCTGAAGTCGGTGACATTTGTTTGTTTGATTTTATTTTTTTGCCACCGACTTCAGAAGCTGATTTTTCTTCTGAAGTTTATTTTTCTCTTTTTGGTGTTTTTGAAGTCGGTTGTTTTTTTTTGCAAAAAAGTTTTTTTTTATTTTTTCATTTTTAGTTGTAATAAGTACCTATATTATATCCTATACAAATATTTACTATGCATTTTACATTCAACCAAGAAACCTAACCCTTAACCTTCAAGATTCCCCTATTTTTACTTTCAACTCTTAACCGTTGAGGAGTAGTATACCTTCCATTATTAGCTCATCAACATGAATACAAGTGATGACTGCTAGATGCGAATACTTGAATAGCGCCAGAAAAAGCACGAAAATTCATAAAGCAACAAAAAAAAAAGTGTATTGTACACATCTGCATACCCCCTCAGAGCATACAGGCGTGATGTTACGTCATGATAATGTATATTCAATAAACATCCAAGCGATTCCAGCAATTACGACAGATTTGCCGTCTATTTTTGAAGAGTTCCATTGTATATCTCCGAAGATCAGCACCAGATCTCCACCAAAAAAAATGGGACCCCCTCAGGAGTATAATCTTTCAAATAAAAAAAGAATTTTGATGATCGGTCCACAAATGGGGGAGAAATCAGGTAACATACATAAAAAAAAAAAAAAAAAAAAAAAATACATACACACGAACATAGTAACCTCCTTTTTTGAAGTCGGTTAAAAACTGTTCATTTACACTACCCAGCACAATTTTCATAAACAAAGCATGTACCCATACTGGCTCAGTAAATCTTTTCATAAAGGAGATAAAATTGAATCCGACACCACGGCGGGGAACTGAAAATTTATGAAAAAATATGTAACCAGGGTACGAGGAACATGTCATGTGCAAATGGGGGATGTTATGCCATATTAACAGATGGGTACGAGATAAAAAGGTGGTATGTGTGTTTACATAGTGGTGCACATTTTATTTTTGGGTTTTTGGGACAGTTTAGGAGAATTTTTCAAAATAATGATATCTTCTTTCATCATTATCTGCATGGCTAGCCTTTTCCAGGTCACGTTCCAGTCTAACCGGATGCAGTTGAATACCAGTATTTTACATGGGGCGACTGCGTATCTGACCTATCTGACCTGTTACCTGGCCTCTCCACTTAAGAATTTAAGGTGTTACAGAATATCATACTGCGTCAGAATATTATAGTTATATGCTGATAGGTTATATTCTATCAGCAATTCTTCAATTGTATCTCGGAGTCTGGATTTGACGCCGTTCGATGGCAGAATGCATAATTGGTGAAATGTGAATGTACTACGGTTAGGCAGGCATGCCTGATACTTTGAAAATAACAGGCATATTTATAACAAGCCTTCTGCCTTTTCTATCTGTTGATAAGTGTTACTTTTGCTTGGGTATCTCTTACGGCAAGACACAAAATAAGGTCAAGTGGATATAGGAAGGTAATAAAATAAAGAAGAATTTCCTTTGCATAGGGAGATTGGTAATTTGTAATACATACAATAGTTACCTAGTACCTACCCAAATGTCCCTCTGTATTACAAACTGCACCTTACAATATCAGTACCGATGATAACTCCAACCATTACGACCATATCGGTCGTTTGGACCGGCCAGACACCTGGGCTGCAATGAAGTGTGGAAAACGATGCTAGAAGCAGATGGTGCTCTACAAAGTGCATACCGCCGTCTCTTTCTCGCAATAAAACAATAATTGTTATAACGATTGGTGCAATCTATTTGAATGTTATAGTTTTCTGTATTACATTAAAACTTCTTGTTTAGTATCGTCTACGTTTCTAAAGGCTTTGCGACCTCAGGTAATGTGGCTTGTGACCCGACTTGCGTGATGCGATACAATGCAATCTAATCGTATGATACCTTAGTTTAGTATCGCTGACAAATTGACTGCAATATGTATGGCCGCAATAAAGTTTTTATTAGATTGCCTTTCTATCACTGATAATGATAAGTCTGCCAAAATTATAATGGACTTTATTTTCTTGACAATAAGGACGCAGTTAAAGGAGCACGCGTGGATTCGAGAGAAATGGAAGGAGAGGAGGGAGGCCTACGCCCAATAATAGGACAGAGCAGGCTACGTTAAAAGGTCACAGTTGTACTGCAGCTGTCAGAGGTAAATTGAAACTGAAATAAAGGACTGTACTATGATACTGAACCCATCTTTCTTTATAAAGTAAAACAAGAAAAATACATTTAAAAGAAGTTTATTAAAAATTAATATGGATAGGAACCGTAAACTATAAAAAAAAGACTAAACGGAGCACTTTATCATTCATTCATTCTTTATTCTTAATGTTTGATGGGCCTGGCTGAGTTTCAATTTCAAATGTACCATGTACTAAGGGTTCTGGTGGTGGCGCTTCTAGTTCTACTGCAGCAGGCTTCATTGGGAATGGTACCAATGGTGGTGCCGCATCAATTATAACATTATTATAAAACTCTCTGTCAAACTCATCATCTTCGCACTCATCCAAATCAGAAGCATTCAAAGTCTTATTCTTCATAGCTTCCATTAAATTATCGAGGATTAATTCTAGTTTTAGTTCTTCTTCGTATATCTTTTCCTCTTCAGCTGCCATTCTCCCGTCTTCCCCCAACCAGAAACTAGGAGTATTATTCATTGTATTGGTTAAATACGTCTTAAACTCTGGTAAAGTCATACCTTTCTCTTCCAAACAAAACTTCGTGATCCGTTTGAAGTATCCTTCGTAACTCAGTTCTGGGGGTCGAAGTATAACATCATGGCGTTCAGCTTTTAGAATTTCACAGATTCTGTATACCGGTGGACAGTGCACTTTTTGTTTTTCAATGAGAGTGAACAGTTCTCCTCGGTGCAACGTTTGGTCGTAGGGTATGTTGTAGGTGTCTAGCCATGCCATCATTTCTGCCTTCTTGCTATGCATCGTTGGTAATTCGCAGGTCGGTTCGAAGTCGCCTTCCGGTCGATTTGACTGTTGTATTACAAATACTGAATTCTGGGGTAGTGTGTACAGATTATCTCTCAGCCAAACATCTAGGGATTTTAGTTTTGGATACAAGGAGGCGTCGAGGAATCCTAACTGCGGAGACGCGATAGCTATGATTACCGTATCACGAGTATGCCACGGCCAAAGACTTGTTCTATCTATGTGAATCAACACTCTGTTACTCTTTCTGTACATCTTCATTTCTTGCAAAAACTTCATCCTGTTCGCAACTTGCTTCGTATTTTCTACAACTATGAATTTATCAGAGTTCGGCAGTCTTTTCCACATGTAGCCTAGAATTTTCAAATCTTGATTTAGCAAAGGAAGTGTGTATAAATGATTATCTTTATTGAGTAGCATAGCTTTTAATATTGAGGCTTTTGTAGGTATCTTCAGTTTGTTCACGTATTGATCGATGATTACGTTTCTTATGCGTTCGAAAGAGAGAGAGGTCTCGTGTGTGTTCGCTTTATATTTCAACCAATCAAGGAATGTTTTTTTTTCTTTGGAGTTCGTCAATAGTTCTTCGATATGTCTTCTGTCTACTCCGGTGAAGTAACATATTTTTCGGACAAGTTCACTTGGACAACTATCATTAGGCAAATAATCTTCGGGAGGTGTTTCGCATTTTGTTAAAATGTGTTTAGCTATTTGAAGTGTATCTAGTATTTTATTGTAAACGTCCATGTCTGACGTCATCTTAGGTAGATAAATCTGTAAAAGAAAGAAGTAACATGACAGAGTTTTCTTAACAATTAAGTATTATTTTACGAACGATAACTAGACAACATTTATTATTACAGTACACCCTTTTCTCTTGATTTTAGAAATACGACTTGATAACGAACGAACTTTCGACATTTTAGAAGGGTTTTGTTTTATATTCTATAGAAACCCTATAGGTAATTTATATAATTTCTGAACAACTGTGGTAATTTTCTTTAAGTACCTACAGTCACGTTTTACTTAAAACATACAATTTATATACTCAATACATGTTCACAGTTACATAAATAGGTGTAAGTGACGTCATCATAATGTACGTATGACGTCACTTTTCACCTAAATCTACAGGGGTCTGATAAAAGCTGCGCGGGGTAGGGGGGCGCGAGAGACATTCTTCCCAAGTCTATCCCAGATTCCCAGTAGCACACCACTTTATACAGACGGAAAACTCCATTCATTCAAGATAATCCGACAACAATGCGCCAGTGCAAACCGGTTAAATCCAGTTTTCAAAGCGAATAAAACTGACCACAAAGTGTAATGTAAAAGCGAAAATAAAACATTTTGCGTTACTATTTTCAACGAAATAGATAACTAAAGTAATCAGAAACGCTTATTTTACATAATAATAGTAAAATCAAACAAATATTTACCACGGAATTTTTCACAAAATTGACGTGCGCTCCACACTGTGTTCTATTGATTACTGAGGAACGCAGCGGGGCTCCCCGGGCCCCCGGCCCCCGCCCCGTGCGCTCGCGGTTACGGGACGCGCGGGTATAGGTGCGGGGTCCGGGGAGAAAGAAGCGTACGGAAGCGTGAGTCGCCGGTTAGCGCAGTGGTTCAAGCAGTTGACTACTGCGCTACGTGTCGCGGGTTCGATCCCCGCACGGAACTAATATTTGTATGGCCTACAGATAGTTAGTTGCTTCGGGTATTTTTGAGAATGTGAGTTTAATGTATGTGAACGCACCCATGATACAGGAGAAATTCTTACTAAGGGGCAATGTTTTTCAAAAAAGAAAGAAAGTAAAAAAATAATTTTGGTCGTGTCGAAAAGAAAACTTACGTAGCTACTATTGGAAAATTATGAGCTCTACCTTTTTTTTCTTAACCCTTAGCCACCTAACCTGTATTCTAGTAACACATCCACCTAACGTCGGTCACGGTGACCGCTTGCGTATAAGTACTATTAGAAAGGTAAAAAGCTCAAAAATAAAATCAATACTACATCATGTTCTTCAATTGTTTTTATTACAAATTGTTTTAGTAAACTCTTCAAATTAACACTTTTTACTTTTTACTATCATTCATAAAATTTGGCTTACAAATATTTAAACAAATTATAGGTTTTTTAATTAAGCTGAGATCTAAGCAATAACAATCAATGAGACTTCTTAATTTTTAATTATTTTCGTAACTTAAACATATAACCTCAAATAAAACTATCATTGGTACAATCAAATAACAATCATTACAAAATTACAGCTCCCTAACATTTACAATTTCTCGCGGCAACCTACTGGAGGTTGAGACGACCAACGGAACCAATTTTATCCGAAATAGTTCCGGTACCTTGCCAATGGAACATCATCATCGGAAAATGCATCATCATCAACTGGCAGATCATCATCATCAACTGGCAGAGTATCGTTGTCTTCACTTAACTCGTATCAGAGCCTGATTGACACTCGTCATCAATGACGTGGTCTACTGGTACATCTTCAACGTCACTGCAATCTTCATTTGGTATTTCCGGCACATCCCATTGATCCTCGGAATCTGTCACACTCTTCTAACCATCTACTGATACTTTGATCACGTTGAGACATGATAAACCTAAAAAAACAACTAGAAAATGTTAACACTAAAAGTAACGTAACAACCTAGCGTCGGTCACCATGACCGCATACGAAATATATTTACCTGAATCTTTTCACGGCGCGCACGCGTTGCTTGGTCAAACGCGGAGCCAAAACTGGAGAGGGAGGGGAAAAAGTACACAGAGTCACAGGCGTGTGGCACGCGTAATAACGGAAATATTTGAAAAAATATATCCCATGGAGTCACTGTGACCGACGCTAGGTGGTTAAGGGTTAACTTAGGTTGTCCCACTGCTGGTAAAAGTGTGCGCAGGAGCTCCACGAGCTGATCCCACCATCTCCCTTCTTCCATCGGGAGACTAGACGTACTGCAGGGTATCACCGATACCTAGTCGATATTCCACACATTCGAACGAAGCGCTTTGCTAAGTCCTATATTATGCGCACAGCCAAGGAGTGGAATTCCCTGCCTGCGTCGGTTTTTCCGAGTTCATATAAGTAACCCTAATCTATTTAAGTCGCGAGTAAACAGGCTTCTACTGGGTAAGCTCGTTCTATCATCTCTGCCCTTAGGGCAAGATTGAAGTCAAGAGCAAGCCCATTTATAATAAAAAAAAACCCCATAGCCTTCCACTACCTAGAATTTTACCCAGCACTTCATAACTATTTACCGATATAAATTTTAAAATTACTTAAGTAGGTACAGGAGTTTTTTCAGCAGCTTCTCAAAATAACACGAAAAGCATCATTGATAGGTATGGGTCGTTACGTGATTTTCGCGAAACGTAACGTAACTAGTTACTTTGAAGGCGTAACCTGTTTCGAAAACTAGTGATTTTAGTAACTAGTTATTTTTGTCAAATTCTATTCAGTGATTCAATAATTATTATGTTGTTACCGAAGTTTTTTTCGAAACGTACATATAAATGGTAACCTACGTTATCGTTACATGTCACAAGCTGTAGGTTTTTTGAAAGAATTCGTTTTGTAGCTACCATACGCAGTTACTTACATCATTTACGTTATCTTCACCAACGAACTAAACAAATTTTACTTGTCAAAGTAAACATTAATAAATACTAATACAATTTCAAATTTGTGTTCGTACGCCGCCCGTCAAGGTTAAAAATAATGACCAATCTAAATTAATCTCTAAGCCCTAATTAATTAATACTTATGAAAATTAAACGAAAGTCTCTGCTCGCTTTGCCGGTCAGTACAAAGAAGTAGGCACAAAGCAGTAACCATTACGCGCGAAAGAAACGACTTAGGCTCGCAACGTATTTTATTTTCGTGCTTCGCTTTGCATTCGATCACTGCATTGGTAATGTAACTAGTTACAAAAATCGCGCGAAAGAAACGACTTAGGCTCGCAACGTATTTTTTTTACGTGTCTCGCTTTGCATTCGATCACTGCATTGGTAATGTAACTAGTTACAAAAATCACTAGTTTATGTATGACTCGAAACTAGTGATTCGGTTACATGCCCCGTAACCAGTTATTGTAACTAGTGACGTGAAATAACGCCCATACCTAATCATTGAATAAACAGAAACATGGAAATCGAACCTAAGACCTCATTCTCAGCCGAAGCCGGCGCTTGCGAGCACCATATCAACGAGCCAGTTTGTTACTGTTTACATAAAATAGAAATACGGTATTCTCTATTGAAAACGTTAGTTTCATAATCCTAACTAATATCCTAAATTCCTAACTAATATTATAAATGCGAAAGTAACTCTGTCTGTCTGTCTGTCTATCTGTCTTTGCTTCACGCCTAAACTACTGAACCGATTTGTGTGAAATTTGGTACAGACATAGTTTGGAACTTGAGAAAGGACATAGGTAGGATAGTTTTTTTTTTTTTTTTCGCGAGATAGGGAACTATGTGGGTAAAACCAAAAATCTGCCGGAAGTCACTATTCCACCCGAACGAAGTCGCGGGCAAAAGCTAGTTATTATAATGATCTATAAACAGTCTCATTCATAATGTATCAAATGTATCAAAAGGATGCTCTAATTTAATACCTTTGTGGTAGGTATATTTTAACCCTTAAATTGGCAGAGTACTCCACCAAAGACATACACTTTGAAAACATCAATTGTGGTAGTAATCTAAAAAAAATACCTGTTATTATCATTTTTAGCTTGCAATAATTGTGTATTTTAGTAGATAAAATATTAGGATGTGATAAAATCAATAATTATCCGTCAAATTCAAAATATCTTCGAAGCGGTCTGACGTCTCAGTGTCACATGAAACCTTTTTAAGTTTTTCTGCGCTTTTTTGGTTAGGACTTGTGGTTATTAGGCTTTACATTGCACAGGGATATTATAAACAACATCAATCGTCCATATTTTTATGTGTAAATTACGTAATTGCAATTTTATGAGTTTGAAACTTTGTGTGTACTCCCTGAATACCGTTGCCAAGTACGCGCAAAATAGACTTCGGTATACACAAAGTACATTGCCAAGTATACAAAGAAATACAAAAGGGGTGTTTTTGTTTGTTTTTGATATATAATGATATCGATTTTATGTTGTATAGCATGTTATTTTCCCTTTTCCTGCAGCACTTGAACCTGACACAATCATATAAATTCAAGCTTTGATCCCGAAAGAAAATGCATGATCCGATGACAGTTCTTGTTTTGATGATGAATCACACTTCCTCCACCAAGCTCAATTCTCACCCACTATGAATGTTCAGTCTTTCAAAGTCAAATACACATACAACGTTGTAACGTACTCCTTACACCAATGCTTCAAGAGGTTTTTCCGTATTCATCCATCAATAGTATAATGCCATGCCAACATGGAATTAAATTCAACCATTATCTACTCCATCTGTAGAACTTCTACTGTCACCAGTTCCATAGCACATTGGAATCTTCACCTGTGCCGATCTCTAGATCTAAACGCAAGTAGCTTTCAATCTTCACTTTTTGCTCCATGTAGTACAAATTCAAGAAAACATATTTCACACTATAGTTGGCAATGTACTCCCGGTAGTACATCGAATTTCGCGAAAACTGTAATATTCAGATTTTTTTCACAATTTTTTTCAGTCTTCTGGTGTCATAATAAACCAGGAAATAACAAAAAAACATTAAATTTTAGAAATAATTTCATTTGCCAATTTAAGGGTTAAGACACGCTTACTTACATAGATATCAACTTACTTATTCATAGTAAGGTCTTATCAACACATCAAACTTACATAACATCACGCCTGTAATCTCCGAAGGGTTGGGCAGAGGTGTACCTAAGAGTAGGTTAGGTACACCCATATTTCCCGTTATATTTAAGTCCTAAGTCATACCACGGGGCAGCCTAATGTCATCAACCAGGCACAGATCTAGACTCCGTGGCTGCTCCTGAAAACTTCCTGATAACAAAAATCCAATACTAATAACACTTTTGATGCGCGACTCGAGCATCGAACCCAGGAACTCAAAGTCAGCTGTCGCGCTTATGGCCACTAGACCAACGAGGCAGACAGAATATCTATTAATAAAATAATTTCAGACATAACGTCCTTTTTAAAATACAATAGTAGTTTATGCGACTGTGCATAATGAAGGGCATTACAACACAAGTGTGGGTTTAAGAAACGAGCCGAAGGCGAGTTTCTTAATAGCATCACACGAGTGTTGTAATGCCTAATTATGTATAGTTGCATACACTAATTTATCTACCCGAATATCATAAGGGCTCTATGATGGGTTCAGGAACCATAGGGAAATGACCAGCATTGTTACCAGTGTAAAGCAATAAAAAATAAACAGGTTATTAGTTGCATTCGTCGCTGCATTTACGATATCTGGCGGAGTGTTCATGTTAATTTCTGAGTCACTATCACTCATTTTCGACAGAAATAAATAACTTATCAGAAAATTTGTCTACTCAATGAAAGGGAATAAAAAGCTAACGAACAAATGACAGCTCGAAATGGCGGCGTTTCGGATATGATCTGTCATTTTTTTAAATCATAGTCAAACGAACAAAGTCACTATTCTTGTGTCACTCGAGATCAAAATGTCGTGCGATTTATAATTAAAATCATTCTGAATTGGGGTTTCGTATCGATAGGTAGGTATCTGTTTTAATGTAGATACTAGAATAGCAGACTCACTTGAATTTGACACCTGTTCCAAATTTAAACTCATAACCTACTGTTTTCAGTAGGTTATGAGCTCATTACAGTTCTGTTAATTTCTGCTGGTTGGTAATGCTGGTCATTGCCTATGGTTTTTGAACGCATTAGAGAGGGTTTATGATATTTGGGTAGATAAAATCTTTTTAAACACAAGAACTCACATAATATAATAACTAGCGGACGTCCCGCGGTTTCACCCGCGTAGATCCCGTTCCCGTGGGAATACAGGCATAAAAAGCCTATGACACTCAGCAAAAATGTGGCTTTCTATTGGTGAAAGCATTTTTAAAATCGGTTCAGTAGATCCCGAGATTACCCCTTACAATTTAACAAATATACAAACACACAAACTTTACTTCTTTATAATATTAGTTTAAAAGTATAGATAATCCTTAATGCAAAGATACCTACATAGTTAGATACCTTCTTCTCCCCATATTAAAGATCAGCCACATTATCCATTTATTTTTCTCTTTAATCAAAGGTACGGTCAAGGGTACTCAGGTCCTTGAGGACCACACGAACTACCCTCATCAAATATGAAACACACAGGAAATTTCTACGGAACCACAGAATAGTTATATATACAGAAGACTAGCTTCAAAGCATTTTTTAGGGTTCCGTACCTCAAAAGGAAAAAGGGAACCCTTATGAGATCACCCGTAGCCCAAAATTCTGAAAAAAAAAACCGAAACTAATTCAACACGTATAGATAGATTACAGGAAAACCTATGAGAAGTCATGGTACGGAACCCTTCATGTGCATTGTGCAGTCCGACTTCGACTTGCACTTGACCAGTTTTTTTTTCATTGTATACAGAGGTACAGACGACAGACTACAGTGAGAGTACAGAGTAGAGAATAGGTAAAGCAAATGCAAGTGGTATTCGTTTTTTGACAGATGAAGATTTCTGTAATACACCATCCACAGTCCGAATTCACCAACTGCTGGTTACAGGCCTCTCTTTTTTGGTGCCAATCTCCACGTTCCTGTGCCAGCCTCATCTAGGTTTTCCCTCACCGCCGACGACCCATATTTATTTTCCTCGTACTTGGAGTGACTTGGACTAAGGATCCAAATAATTCAAAACATTCAAATTATCTTTATTTGTGAACACAGGTATTGAAATAAAGGTGTTATTCATACATTTTAGTTGAGCTCTTGTCCTACCAATAAAATTGGTGTACAAACATTGGATTTTTAGTAAATTTTTAGTAATGATTTGTACAGAAACTGGACATTAAATGATGGTTGACGTCTGCTCAACTGCTCAACCATACATTTTCGACGTTTAAGCACATTATACTTTAATCAGCGCTAATGAATACAACGCTACCTGTAATTACAGTTTTGATGCAGCTGACAAAACTGCATCAAAACCGCCAATCAACTGCAGTAACAGTTGACAATAAATTAACAGTTATATGAAACTGCATCTTTTAATTTTGTTTTCAGCATATACTTTAAATGCAGACCAACAAACAGTTATAAAATTCCACTGATACATTTTGTTTTTAACCCGACTACGGCAAAGCCAAAAGGAAGGGTAATGATTTTGGCAGTCTATGTTTTTTTATGTACTTTTGAGTGACTCAGATAGTGTTGAAAACCTCTAGAAAATAACAATACAACGTCTGTCGTGTCATGAAGTACCTATAAAAAACATCTGATCTACACTACCCGTCAATGTGTGTTTGTGCGTGTGCGCGTGTTCTACATAATAGGGGATCGGACTGAGTCAAAAAAATATGATTCTGTTTAGTCCGTCAGTTAGATTATCGAAAAATATTGGATACTTACGTATTTTTTGTTTTAACGAATTAATGAAAATTGACGAAGATAAAAAGCGCCGTGACGTCACTTGTGGGTTAAAAATGTGCTGACATGTAACGTTTTCGAGGAGTTCACGAGTTTTTGAAGCACTGTATCGTCTTCATTTTTTGTTAAATGTGAAAAAAGAAAAAATAGGTGTTCAATATTTATTAAAAATCTATCTGACGGACTAATTAGTTTTTTTTTTGTCCGATCCCCTATTATATTAGTCTTCAAGTGCAGTGTAACTAACATAAAATATAATAGTTTTAAGGCTCTATAAAATTTACTAACACAAATTGTATTTTATTTATGTTAGTCAGTAAGGTTGTGTATGTATCTATCTCGTCGGGGCTGCGGGTTGTCCGAAAGAGATACCGCGGCCTCGGCACAAAGGGCTAAGAAGGAATATGGGTCGTTTTTAGACAGTAGAAGTCTGACACACTGAGTCAGGACGATTCATTTGAAGATTTCTCACCCTCCAAATTTATAAAAAGGTATGTACCTAGGTATCTATGAGACCCATACATACCATTTTATAAATTTTTGGCCCATAAGTAGTATGGGTCTAAGTTGCCTGAGAATAAATGGATGTTGTTGTTGTTTTCGCTCGTTGTGAACCTGTCCTTCTGTATATTACTATTCTGTGACTGAACTAAGTTACTTGCTAATTGAAACCTTTGATCAGCAGCACGTTAACTTCAGAAGGGACTACCTACTCATTATTAAGTTCTCAAAGTAATTAAATATAAAGGTTTCCTAAAAGTGTTCTTTCTTTTTGGAGGAACTTGCGATTTTGAACTGTGGCGGGGATAGAATAATTGATAAGTAAGTAAGTACTTACACACACACACACACACACACACACACACAGCATCTTGCTATACATTTCCAGTATAACATGGCCTGTCTTTGTATTGATTTACTGTACAATGAGAGATCCGCATAAACTGGTTTTGTATAGCTTAAATGGTTGCTACAGTTTGTCTCTGCTTTACCGAAAGGTTTGACGGCACGGTTGGCGCAGTGGCTCAAATAAATAAGTACTGCGTTACGTGTCGCGGGTTCGATCCCCGCACGGAAAAAATATTTTTTTCGCAAATATTTCTAGAGTGGGGCAACGTTTTTTTTTTTTAAATGTCTGATAGAAAATGCCCATGGCATTAAGTCCGCCTCTGTAAATTTTTGTACGGTTAAGTTCACACTAAAATAAAGTGGAAAATTTTTTTTTTTTAAACGTTGCCCCACACTAGGAATTTCTCCTGTATCGTGGGTGCGTTCACAAACATTGAAACTTACATACACAAACACACCCAGAGTCCCAGACCCAAAACAGCTATCTGTTGGCCATACAAATATTAAAATTAGTTTCGTGCGGGGATCGACCCCGCAACACTCAGCGCAACAGTCCAATCGCACAGCCACTGCGCCAACCGTGCCGTATATTTATATTGCTCTAGAGACATTATTCAGGAAAAAAAGGAGAAATAGGTACATACAAGTATGGAGAATCGCACTACCTTTTGTAGTTTTGACGGCGCAGTGGTCAAAGTGATTGGTTTTATATCGGTGGTCCGCGGGTTCTACTTGAATAGGAATTGGTATGTAGGAACATTTAGTGATATTGTTGTGTACCTATGCACGTATTACTAAATTACATTCATTAACAGATTAAACAAGAAACTATTCAATTATTCTGTCGTTCTGTTATTTTTTCGATGATTTATTTTTTCTTGAGTGCTCGAGTGGGAAAAGCTTTGTTTTACCTACTGTAAGTGTAGGTATTAGTACACATCAGGGTCATCAGGGGACGGTTAAATAAAAAAAAGTCTACTAAAAAAAATACATTTATATAAGTAAGTTTTATTTTTCTCATAAAATTGAACAAGTTAAAGAAAAACATTTTACTTAAAACAAAATATCGTATTACCAGTACATGGCCTGGCTTTGTATAAATTTCGCGTACAATCAGTGATCAGCCAAAACTGGTTTAGTATTGGTCGCCATGTGAACACAAATCTTCAAAATACAAAAATAATTTTAGTCGAACTAATCCAAATTCGAATCCGAATCATCTGACACGAGATCCGAATCCATAGCATTATTTTCGCACGAAACAGCTATGGTGGCATCTTCTATTTCATCCATTATTTTATCAACGGCCTCATCCTGCAGAAGTATACCGATTTCTTCATCCACTATGACATCAGAGTATTCACGAGGATTATCTTCATTTAAAGTATCAATTATCATGTTAATTGCCGTTTTAAGTACCTCGGGATATAAGAACTGAAATTTTTTCAAAAGATCAGGCATACTCGCTCGTAACATATCAAAATAATACGTCGCAGGACTCAGTTTGATTAAGCAATCTGGCAACCTCAAAACTTTGTGGTCATGTTGCCTCAACATATTGTCTATTACATACATTTTCTTAGATATATCAGTGTATCGTTGTACGAGGTCAAATAACAAAGATTTTGGAAGCTCAGGATCGTGTGGTACATCAAAGTATTCCAGCCATTGACACATCTCCTTTTTTAAACTGTCCTCATTTGGAAGAGGTAGAAGTTCTTCATTGTGATGCTTATAGTTATTTAAAACAATTACACTTGGTTCTGTTATAGACATGAGCAAAGTGTCTTTTACCCATTTCAAGATATCTCCTTTACTAAAATCGTTAACATATCGCTTGAATTGAACACCCTGTTGCGTCACAGCATAGATAAGTCTTATCTGAGGATCCTTTTTACGAGAAATACTCTGTTTCATAGTTAAAATATCACCTTCCATATCGAAAGCAACTTCGTCGATGAAATAAATGTTTTTTTCTTTAAGTCTGCAACGTCGAATTTCTTTCAAATACGCATGCCTTTCGAAAACAACTTTAGGGTTTTCAATAACAACACAAGTGCCTCTTAAAATTTGTTTCCACATGAAACCGTGTTTAAAAAGGAATTTTCTGAACTCCCCCAAATCGATATGAGCTGGTATTTTCCCATTTAATGAAGTAAATAGTTGGTATGTACTGGGCATTTTCTTCTCTGTTTGGTAATAATCCATTAATTGTTTGTAGATCACGGATCGATCTATTTCTCTGACCTTTAGTTCAATTTGTTCCACCCCCTCGTATACCATTTTGTGAACAAGGGAAGGCTGCAATCCAGTGTATTCGAAACCTTTAGCTCTCTTTGCAGCTACACCACTCATTTCTTCCTTTAATTTCGCTGCAACACGGTGTAATATACGTAAATTTTGTGGAGCAGTCTGCGGCACGTAAGCACTGGGTTTTGTAGGTAGTTTGCTTGGACCGGGCGTGGGATCCGCCATTTTGTTTGGACGTCACACGAGCGCGCGAAATAAACGAAATACGCGTCTGTCTACGGATAGACTCGCGGTGTAACTGGACGGGGCGCACCGCGTGTCCGCGGAGGTGAGGGACGGAGGGGGGGAGGCCCACCGCCCGAGCAGCAAGCCACTCAATCAAGACGCGACGCGACGATAAAGCGGCAGAGACCTATTGTGTGAAAGAGATAGAAATAGCGTGATTCACTATGATTCCGAACGGAACATGATCCATGTGTGTGCGCTTTAATTTTGTAATGCTTTAAAGTGAAATCCTTTATCTTGGTAGGTACCTATTTATTCACAACTTTATATAAACTCACGCCTGTAATTCTCAAAGGGTTACGCAGAGAAGTATCCTCTGAAGTCCCATGTAATAGAAGGCCATATTGCCATCAATCGGGCACAAATCGACCGTGACACCGTGGATGCTACTGTACTGACAAAAACCCAATAACACTGCCCGACCCGGTAATCGAACTATTGCGAACACTAGACCAACGATGCAGGATTTACTTTTTACTTAATAAAGGCCATTGACCTGTTGTGTGCTTAGATAAAAGTAAGCGGTGACACGTAACCTTAAAAACTAGCTGCTACGTCTTTACTGCCGCAATCAGAGAGCTTTAAAGTTTACTTAGGCCATCACGTACCTAGTAAAGGTTTTGACAGTTTTGTCATACAAAAGTAGGTACGGTCTATGTCAAAGTGACGGCTTTAGTTATCATTAAGGGCGGGTAGACCAAGCGAAATAGGCTCGATAGCGTCCCGCGGGACACTGAGAAGAGTGAGAAGCGACGCGTGGATCGAAATTTACTTGAAATAATCGTTAAAAAAAAATTATAAATTCAATGAAAAAACGATCGGGTAGAATCGATTCTAAAATGAATTACCTATAAATTGATATTTTTTGTAAAATAATTATGGTGGTTTATAGTACTCGTTTAAAATGTAATTTACTTGTAAAAAAAAACTGCAAATCGAAGTTACTTCAGTATTTTTAACCGACCTCAAAAAAGGAGGTTACTATGTTCGTGTCATCGTGTGTATGTTTTTTTTTTTTATTTTTTTTTTTATGTATGTTACCTGATTTCTCCCCCGTTTGTGGACCGATTCTCAAAATTCTTCTTTTATTTGAAAGAGTATACTCCTGAGGTGGTCCCATTTTTTTTTGGTGAAAATCTGGTGCTGATCTTCGGAGATATACAATGGAACTCTTCAAAAATAGACGGCAAATCTGTCGTAATTGCTGGAATCGCTTGGATGTTTATTGAATATACCATTATCATGACGTAACATCACGCCTGTATGCTCTGAGGGGGTATGCAGATGTGTACAAATACACATTTTTTTAGTTGTTATATGAATTTCATAGACACGTATTACATGTTTCGTGCTTTTTCTGGCGCTATTCAAGTATTCGCATCTAGCAGTCATCACTTTTATTCATGTTGATGAGCTGATAATGGAAGGTATACTACTCCTCAACGGTTAAGAGTTGAAAGCAAAAATAGGGGAATTTTGAAGGTTAAGGGTTAGGTTTCTTAGTTGAATGTTAAATGCATAGTAAATATTTGTATAGGATATAATATAGGTACCTATTACAACTAAAAATGAAAAAATAAAATCGAGAAAATTGTATTGCATCGTGTTTTGAACGGGTACATGGTAAAGAGAAAGAATGTACTTATCCTAAATATATATTTATTACAGATTCAAAATGTTATAATTTGCCTACCAAAAGTGAATTCTAAAACAGGCAAAACCGGGAACACATGGCCTTAATATCTCTGAGTGCCGCAGTTAGTTAACAAAACTAAAATATGAGCAAGCGCACCGCTTCCCGTAATCGGTCGATCCGACGATAACCGAATTACCGAACGCATGTTTACCGGTTGCGATCGGGCCGCGGCGCACGAACTTAGCCGAGGTTGACCGAAGCTACACGAACACGGCCGAGTCCTGTGTCTACCTACCGCCCCTCCCGTACCCCCGCACACCGCGGGTCACGGACGTGAAAACCGTTCGCGAAATTATATTGTGCAGACTTTGATGACATCAAACTTTGAGAAGCTCGTGGTTAAGTAAATAACAGCCGCCCGGGTCAATCTTTGGCTCGCTACTAACAAATATTATCCTACTAACATTATAAATGCGAAAATTTGTGAGTGAGTGAGTTGTGACTGTGTGAGTGTGTATGTTTGTTTCTTCACGCAAAAACTACCGAACGGATTTGGATAAAATTTGGTACACAGATAGTTTATAACCTGGATTAACACATAGGATAGTTTTCATCCCGATTTTATCTTCCCGTGGGATAATTTTCCAGTTTCAGCGGATGAAGCCGCTGGCAACAGCTAGTGGAAGTGGACCAAAATGTCTGAAAAAAAAAAGAGAATGTGGCACTCGGAGACTGCCGCGGTAAAGCTATTGCAAAGCATTCTTTATCAATTATTTAATTTGACAACCTCAGTTGACAACCTTGTTATTTTCCGTAACCATAGCAACCTGGTTGAAAATATTCGTTACGGAATTTCTGGATTTGCTCTCCACGCTCAAGGCCCGCGATAGAAGCTATGCAATAGCTTAAAAAGTATTTTTTTTATGCAGCGTATCCTAGGTTGGTCCGTGGACGGGTGACCACCTATTACATAGTTATACTTTCCTCTGTGCCTCGGAAATTACATAAAGCCGTTGATCCCGATATTAATTTGTAGATCTCTGACAGTTGTAATAACAGGTAGTCAGTGGCCTGAAAGTCTGACAACCAGTCTTACAAAGGGGTATGATAATAATATTACCCAGTATGAACAGGGTTCTCGAGGTAAGATAGGTAGTCGCTTCATGTAATATATCTAGGTCATCATCATCATCAACAGCCTATTAATGTTCCCACTGCAGGGACTCAGGCCTCCTCTCTTTGAGAGGGAATGGGCTATAATCTACCACGCGGGCCCAGTGCGGATTGGTAGATGTCACATGTCTTCGAATTTTTTGGTTCTAAGACATGCCGCTTTCCTATATGAGAGCAGCGGTGATGAAATAAATTACACAAAGTAATGTGCCTGCCTGGGTTCGAACCCACGACCTACTGTTCGTAAGTCGGGGCCGCCACCACTGGGCCACCGCTGCTCAATATATCTAGGTATCAATATAAAATTCTCGTGACAGTTAGTTGCCATACTCCTCGGAAACGGCTTGACAAACTTTAATGAAATTTTATATGTAAGTACCTATATTCGGTAGGTCTTAAAATCGGTCTTAAGGCGCAGTCAAAGGGGCACCGTAAAAACGACCTGTTTTTCGTCGCAGAGTTAGCCGTATTGCTACTTATTACATTTCCAAAAAAAATACAGTGTATAGTCAAATGTATAGGTAAAAGACTTATGCAAAAATATTTTCTAAAAGTAATCAAGAACCTCGAAAAAAAAATCACAAAATCACAAAAAAATCACACGAAAAAACTTTTTCGTCTCGAAATGCTCAATATTTTGAGTGACAAATGTTATATTTTTTTTTACTATCAGAAAGGAAATTTAACCAACTAAAGACATTATGTAAAAATATTTTAACATTACAGCGTATTTTTTTTTTTAATAAATTAAATCTGCGAACTATCGTTCATTTTGGCAGTCACGAGAATCAAACGCGTCGCCATTTTCAACCTTATTTGTTTAGGCGATGAGTTAAACGCGCGCTCAAGGTCGCGGGCAGGTAATGTCGCCTTAATCTATTTTTCATACCCCTAAGTGTGTTATAGGATGGTCCATTTTTTTTTTTTTATGTGCCCCCACACTAGGAATTTCTCCTGTATCGTGGGTGCGTTTACAAACATTGAAACTCACATACACAAACACGCCCAGACCCGAAACAACTATCTGTAGGTCATACAAATACTTGTTCCGTGCGGGGATCGAACCCACGATACGTAGCGCAGCAGTCCAATCGCTTAGCCACTGCGCCAACCGTGCCGTCATTTGGGATGGACATTTTATAGAATTTTCTCGGGAACGAGGTCGCGGGCACTAACTAGTATAAAATAAAAATCATTTGGGAAATGGCTAGGCAGATAATGATGACTTTGATGTCACCAGAAAAGCTTAATACCAAAATTTATTGTTTCCTTTGCTTTATTTTTCGATTGATTGCCAAAGGATTATGTTTAAAATGTGAATATTTTGAATTGTTGATGTTATAAACTTATAAAAATGGATATTTTATTAACTGCTGAGAGAACTAAATAAATTGCGGTCTCTTATGAGCTGTCAAACAAATTATGATAAATGTGACATTTGGAGAAAAAAAAAAACGATTTATGCTTTCTTGATTAAGCGTAAAACTAAAAGCAATATAAATATGTTTTTATTGATATTATAAAGTTAATAGTTTTAACATTTTAAATGTTATTTACATCAAAATTTGTCCAGAATATGTTTTAAATCAAATCTGTTTATAGCAAACATAAGCATCCTCAATTCCTCATGCAAAACCTAATGAGACTTTGTGCGGTCAGGGAATCGAACCCAGGAACTTATGGTCAGGGTGCTAGCCTATTGCCATCAACCGGGCACAAATTTAGACTCCGGGGCTGCTACTGGAAAATTCCTGATAGATAACCCATTACTTTGCCCGGCCTGGGAATCGAACCCCAGACCTGCATGCACAGCGGTCGCGCTTGTGGCCACTCGACTAACGAGGCAACAAATTATTTAAGGTCCCATTAAAATAGGTGGACAAAATTTCAGAATTCATTCAGACCATCAAAATAAGGACGATGGTAAAAAAATATATAAGAAAATCGCATTTAAGTACCTACTCATAAGGGATGAGTTTGTTCTAGAGTGTCGGCAATTTTTTATTATTTTAAGTAAAAAAAAAACACTTTAAATAGTGTTTTTTTTTTGTTTGGATATCTTTGGTTAGACGTAGATACTGAACGCTGTGTTAAAATTTGTCCACCTATTTTAATGGTACCTTGTATTAATAATTAATTATTATGGTTATCGTAAGTATTTTTACACCGCCGCTGAATCTCAGTTGCCTCAAGGCAGACCAATTATTAATTGAAGTAATCTATAATCTATTATCTCAAAGCTCTTATTACGTTTAACAAATGCCGGCAATTTGCCGCCGTGGCCCGAGGCCTATCGGCTACAGAACAATATTTTGTACTGAACAAACAAATGGAAATTATCATTTTGTGTAGCCTTAGTTATTGTGATTTACTGAGAAATGGCTGTTTTTGACAATTTACTTAATTTTTGTTTGTTTTCAATATTTGATGTCCGATGATCTAGCTGATGCCCGCGGCTTCGCCCGCGTCAAATTATTTACTTGAATTCAAAACAGCATGAAAATCGGTTATTGCAGCAGTTTATGCGTTTATCGCGAACTGACAGACAGACAGACGCGGTGGAGGACTATGTAGAAATAATATTATGTAGTGATGATAATGCATAGTAAATAAGGACGGTTTTTTTTTTGCTATTTATCTCTAAGCTCTTACGTTTAACAAATGCCGGCTATTTGCTGCCGTGGCCCGAGGCCTATCAGCTACAGAACAATATTTTGTACTGAACAAACAAACGGAAAGATAATTTTGTGTAGTCCTATTGAAATGTTGTTTATTGTGATTTAAGTACTGGGAAATGGCTGATTTTGTCAATTTACAAAAAAAAAAAGTAAAATTAGCCTGTATAATTTTTGCTGTTTTAGTTCTGTTGATAACTTCACGTTAAAATACATAGCACGATTGTTGAGTATATGGTCCTGGGTTCTGTTACTGGCTCGGAAAAAGTATTTTTGGGTTTTTATTTATTTATTTAAACTTTTCGCACACAAAAAAAAGGTACAAAGGCGGACTTATGCCTTAATGCCTTAGTTTTTAGTAGTTCGTAGTTCCTGTGCTTGTCCCAAATAAATATTTTTCTTTCTTTCTTTCTTTCTTAGGCATTCTCTTCCAGTCCATTTGTTATTGGATTTGTGCCCGCTTGATGCCAATAGGCTCGCTCCTATAACATTGGACTTAAACATAACTGGAGAAATGTGGGTGTACTATTAGGTACACCTCTGCCTATTCGTTAGGGGATTACAGGCGTGATGTTATGTAATGTCCTTTTATATTTTAACTTCAAATAATAACAAATAACACAACACACACAAAACAATTTTATTTTAGACCTAAACAACATTCTGCATAGGTACTTGAAAACCACTCAATCTAATACAAACCCTCTGACCCACAAAATAAGACACATTTTCCTTTGTTTTCACAAACAGATGTTAAAATCCCGATTGCGGTTTAGAGGCTCGCCAGTTCTTGGTTTTTAATTAACCAAAGGCACAAGATTGTGTATCGGGTTCGATTCCCGGTTAATGTAAAGCACAATCGATCGACTGAACTTGGTAACTTGGCGTTGTTTTAATTAGTACTTGAATAATGGAATAATGTTTTAAGGATGAGATTTCGCGATTTGAGAATGTTGATTTTTGCTTGTTGCAGTTTGTTAGGGCGACCATGTTTGTTTGATATCAGGTGAATACTCATCTCATACAAATAGTTACTTAATTTAATATAATAAAATATCACGCCTGTAACCTCGGTAGGGTTAAGCAAAGGTGTGTTTAAGCCTCGTGTAATAGGGGGCGAGCCCATTGCCATCAAACAGGCACAAATCCTCCAAGACTCCGTAACTGTTATTGAGAAAAACCCAATAAGACTTTGCCCGACTTGGGAATCGAACTGTCATGCTCAGCAGCCGCGCTTGCGTCCACTAGACAGACGAGGCAGCACCCAAATAAATATGTCTATATTTAATTTTAACTTTTTTCATAATTAATATTAAATTCAAGGAGCTCGTGGCTTATTAAGAACTGCCACTCAGGTCGATCTTTAGGTAAAGCTGTGCTTGCCTAGGTCGGTCTGTGGATGGGTGACCGCCCGACATACTGAGTTTCCTCCGTGCCTCGGAAAGCACGTTAAGCTGTTGGTCCCGGCTGCCATATATATAGATCTTTGGCAGTCGTTACAGGTAGTCAGTGACCTGAAATTCTGACATCCAGTCTTACCAAAAGGTATCGTATTACCTAGTATTAACTGGGTTGTGGGGGTCAGATGGGCAGTCGCTCCATATAAAATACTGGTATTCAGCTGCATCCGGTTAGACTGGAAGCCGACCCCAATATAGTTGGGAAAAGGCTAGGCAGATGATGAATAAGATTTTATTTAAAACGATCTCAAAATTACCCATATAAAACAAGAATTGTTTCTCAAATCTCAACATATATGACTATTAGCCCGCTCCCCACAGAATTATTACCGTCATTCATTAAACCATATATGAATAACATAATATTTAAACTGACATCTTAACGTCACATCAAATGGCATTATCATGGAAATAAGAAGTTAAATCCACATTCCTGAAGCAAATGGGCCAAGCCTCCCCTTGGAAAAATATCCTTATGAATAGTGTGGCCAGGATTTTTGATAATTCAGGGTATTATTTTACTAGAGACATGGGAAGTCATATGGAGTAAAACAGGTCATAATGCTGGGATCATCCTCCTGCCCTTATTACTACTTATTTGGGGTCAGCGTATTTCAGTAAAATAAGAAGAAGCTTTAGCACATACCAAGAAGAAAATAACATAATAAGACCACGTTCTCTTACTGCCATTGAGACCTTTGAATTCTTGCGTCGTCATGTTCTCACATTTTTTACGATATTTCTATATCCTTTTAGTCAGTGAAGTCACAAAATAATTATATCAGCTCCTCTAAAAAGTCCCACTCCACCCAGGATAATTTCCCGTGAAAAGACTAGGTCCAATGACAATCAGCGGGTCGGCTTACGATTATGTCCCTGTTTATCCTTTCAGAGAATACAAGACTGACATCATCATCTGCCTAGCCTTTTTCCAACTTTGTTGGGGTCGGTTTCCAGTCAGACCGGATGCAGCTGAATACCAGTTATCTACATGGAGCAACTGGAATGGGTTAAGGGCAGGAAGATGATGATTAACTGCCTATTTACCTCCACAACCCAGTTAATACTGGTTAATACGATACCCTGTGGTAAGACCCGTTGTCAATTGAAATCTGACAAACAGTTTTACCAGTCTGGTCAAAAAATTGACATTATACGAAACTGACATAATATGAAGTTATTTTCTAAAGAAACATTTGACCCCCAAAACAAGACCGTCCCAACACCCCCTACGCAACATGGCCACCGCACTCATAACCCAACCCTTACATTTAATAACCCGGGGACTAACCAAGATTTATTTAGTCTAATATCGCCAATGTGGCATATATTACATATATAATAATATATTATATTATTATATATTACATATATAATGCAATATTGACACGTGTGGGTGAAAATCTCGCTTTTTTCACTGATTTACATAGTAAGCTTCGTGGAAGAGAAATGGTTTATATTAAATGTTTGTTGAGTCTTATTCAAAGATGGGAAAAATGGAAAGTATATTAGGTTTTTAATACAGAAAAATGTACCACGATTTCGGTACCTACCTTCACAAAAACCCACGTAGATATTGAGCATCGGTATTTTTTTTTAAATTAGCAAAATATTTATGTTGACTACTGTTGTTGTTGTTGTTGTATGTACTTGGCTTATCGTGTTTTTCGAGGCACGGAGGAAACTTGGTATTTAATGGATGGTCAATGTTTTTTTTTTTGTACTTAATTTTTTTTTTTAAATGAAAATGTAATACGGTGGGTGGAATAATTTAATTCGTTCAAAAATCTCATCTAACAACCATGACAACCCACTGAATATTCCGTAAAACCCATTAGCTTCCCATCAACGAAGTCCAAGGTCTAACTTTTCTGACTCCCATAACACGTTTACTTAACTTTCTGAAAGTTATCAGAACTCGTCTAACCCATCGTGTGACGGCACCTACCCACAATTGGATGTGTCACTTCGTAGACTAAAATAATCGCAGAAGCGAGACTTAGGTAGAAAACCCGGGTTTTAGTATTCTCAAGCCAAGTCAGCGGTCCATGGGTGGCGTAAAACTCTTGACACCTGGGCCCCGAGTCTGCTATTCAATAGTGTCAGAATGGTCGATCATTGATCTCATAATGGTTGATTTACGACAAGCCAAAAAGTACCTTAAGTCGACAGGCATAAGGTACTTTTTGGCTTGTCATCAATCAACCATTATGAGATCAATGATCGACCATTCTGACACTATTGAATAGCAGACTCGGGGCCCAGGTTAGGCGCTATCCACACGATAAAGAAAGAAGTAGGTATTTTTGCGTTTTTAGAAAAATTCTGTGTTTCCACGTTTTCCCAAAGCGATGAATAGTTTGTACGTACAGTTTTGTGGTCACACGGCAATCCGACATTTGCATTTATACGTAAACGAATGAAAAGTGCGATATTGAGTGAGAGTTGTGTGATCCTAGGTTTGAATCGTAGTCTTCTTCTTAGCGTGTCGATGACAATTTAAATTGAGTCAGCCCAGAATTTAGCGATGAGTTTGGCATTTTCAGTTCCGATTCCGACCATTAGTAGTAGACTGAATCGTGAATGACATGTGACGACTGTAGTATGAACGGCTGTGAGACGGACGGAAAATTTCTCGCAAATTATCTCTCTTGACGGCAATTATCTCTCCTGGAGACGAACAGATAACTTTGCATTGGGGGAGTTCCACCCACCCCGCTAAAAACTATGATTAATTGAGCAGCATAAGCATCTTTTCAACACAAGCATTTGAAAATTCGCTTTCCACTCTGCAGGCATAGGCATTTACAATGCGTTCGGAGCGAAGTGTCGTTTCTACAAAATCTTGATCCATGCTCACCGTCTGAACTCGGATAATCTTGGTCAGATGACATCGTTAGGAATAATAGGAGTTTACGTGGCTGCGTAATGTCATTATAAAGTATGACCGCAGCTTTTGTTTTAAGACTTTTTAATTTTCCGGGATGAAATGGAGTTTTAAAGTTTTACCTGCGGCTTCAACTACTTTCAACAGGGAGAAACCACACTTTTTTATATGCGGAATTGCTTTCAGCCAAGCATGCAATAAATGTCAGAGGGTTTGGGAAGTCTGGCAGTTTATAATCGTTCTGACAAGAACAGTATAATACTCGGAAGAAAGCATGGCACCTTTTCCATTTGTGAATTTTCATCGGTTGTGTTGTATACAGGCAATCGCAGATCGTCTTAAAGTGCTTTGGGTGGATGATATCGTCAGAAGTTCGGGAAACTGATGGATGAGAGACCCACAGAAAAGCAAAGAGCGGCAGTAGAAAGGGGAGGGCTTCTTCTTCTTCTTAGCGTGTCGATGACAATTTAAATTGAGTCAGCCCAAAATTTAGCGACGAGTAGCACAATTGTGCCACTTGCCTAGGGGAGGGCTATACGCAACAGTGGGTGATTCCGGGCTGAAATGATGATAATGATAAATCGCAGATCAGTGCTTACAATTTGTCATTAATAGCACCTTTTTGCCGAAGCAGTTAGGCCTATTGCAGTACGTAGGTCATGTTACATACTACAGGCCATCGACTGTTCGAAAGAGATACCGCGGCCCCGGAACACAAAGGGGTAAGAAGTAACATGGGTGGGTTTTAGTCAGTACAAGTCTGACAATCCCTTCCTCTCCGCCCAGAGCGTGAGGAGTTAATTAATCATTTACCATCGTAAAACAATATGGTCATGAATAAATACTATGCATAGCCCACAAGCCTCCCCTACGTTAGGGGGAGAGGGGCCAGTGCATTCGGTGGTTGTCACAAAAGATGCAGATGCAATATGCTTGCTCGTAGGTTTGCACGGTGTACTAAGGCAGTGAAAATGACTCTGTTCAAGGCTTATTGCCAGTCTTTTTACTCGTGCAGCCTGTGGGTGAGGTATACGCAGAAGGCTTACAATGCTCTGCGCGTGCAATATAATAATGCACTGAGGATGTTATTGGGGCTGCCTCGTTTTTGCAGCGCATCAGGTATGTTTGCTGAAGCGAGGCTTGATGACTTTTATGCCGTCATGCGCAAGCGATGTGCATCAATGCTACGGCGATTCAGGGGCAGCTCTAACAATATTCTAGCTACACTG
The DNA here is from genome assembly GCA_949316265.1 of Diarsia mendica. Classification (NCBI taxonomy): domain Eukaryota; kingdom Metazoa; phylum Arthropoda; class Insecta; order Lepidoptera; family Noctuidae; genus Diarsia; species Diarsia mendica. Next base: position 4,723,369 of record OX438912.1, on the reverse strand, counting down.
CCGGACAAAATTGATGGGCCATTTATTAGGCATTGGGAGGGTGCCTCATGTACGCGCGGACGTGCATGTCGTCAATTAAAATAATTTGTAATTTATTATTTACTAACAATAGGTTAAGTTTTTACTAACACTTTATGGATCTATGGTCTGAACGAAATAAATAAATTAAATTAAAAGTCTTCGAATTTCTAGTAGGTACTAGGACAAGTCATTTTCCTCACTTATTACAAACCGGACCTTTACAAAAGACATCACTTCACCCAACCCCTATTTCCCTCCATCTTGTGTCCCTACAATACTGATCCCCATTTGATCCGCCATTACCGTGGAGCTGTGAATTACTTCATCTAATATGCAAGTCCCCATGATTTCACCCTAAAGAGTGTTTTATTTTTACTGCTGCCCAAATGAAATTGTCACTAAAGGAGGTCATACTTGTATACCTTTATTCAGATCAATAGGGAAAGGTAATATCACGCTTGCTTTTTTCACAGTCTTCAGACAGAGTGAAGTCCTGGAATTGTATCCCGATTCGTTGTTTCCAGACCTGCCCACGTCCTGATGTCCGAGTCTAACGGAATAAATCCTGAGAATCCGACATGTATGTTACTTTGGAAGTTAACATCTAAACCGACATCAGGACTGACTGATGTATTATCATATCTAACCTAGAAAGCACAGAATACTGGAAGTCTTCCTAAGACGTCAGACGTAGAACGGCATGAAGTCTGGATGAACATGAAGCGAATGAATGATATGACTGGCCTTGTCAGGGCCTAAGACTCTTATAAATGACTGTTTCCTAACACGACAATATCTTGAAAGGACAATCTTATTCCTATTTTGATCATGTATGGCTTTGAAAGAATGGGAAAACCAAAGACAAGACAGATGAACTGTGTGAAAGATGATATGCCTAGAAACGAGATGAGAATCTTAATCGACGTAACATAACATCACGCCTGTAATAAGAGAACCGAGAGTGCCCTAAGAGTTAGGCAGGTGAACTTAATAGTAGGTACTCCCATATTTCACCAGCTACATTAAAGCACCATGCAATAGGGGGCGAGCTTATTGCCATAAACGGCGCACAGATCTCGACTCCGCGGCTGTTACTGAGAAACTCCTGGTGGGACCAGGACCTCTTGGTCAGTAGTCGAGCTGGCAACCACTAGAACATCGAGGCAGATTATCTAAATTGAGTCGGCCCAAAATTTTAAATAACAAATAGATAACCATGCAACTTTAGAAGAAGGAGCGCCTAAATAAATTAGTAAAAAAGCAAGAGAACGGTGGTTTTGATGTTTTAACAAAAAATACAGCATTTACATACATAGCAGTATTCACACAAGAAAACCTTTTTACCCTCATACCCAAAAAACTACGAAAACAATCAATAAGTACGCCCATACGAAAACACGGCTCTAACAAGCGCTAATACCGCACCAATAGTAATGTTCCCTCACCAGGGACCTAAGCTGGTATTAGGACCTCTCCTAATTTGTAACTTAATCACGGCAGAAGACGTCCAACTGGGACCACACATGTTAACTGGCAAGACGTGTCTTCAAGTTAGTAAGATAACTTATTTATTTTTGGCTAATTAGAGACGAGAAAATTAGGTTAGGGAGTTGCGAGAAGTTTTTATGCGGATAGACGACAGATTTGGAGGTTGATTATATAGGTTGATTGTTGAATTAGAGAAAAATATTATCGGGCTTGATTTTAATGTCGAATTTAAATTGGTTCAACCTGTTGAAAACCAGCGTGGCAGCGTCGGGCACTACTTAGCTGCTCGGCAGTTTGCTGAACTGGTCCTATTTAGTATTTGGCGCAGCCGTGAGATGCACTCTTTTTTTTTTTTTGTATGTTCATTTTATTTTTTATTGTTTGTTGTGTGCACTTGTGGCATATTGTGCTAAATAAATAGGTTTTCTTTCTTTCTTTCCTTTCTTTCTTAAATTCACTAGCTAGAACAGAGAAAATTTTAACTACTATCGCAGTTAAATTGTTTCTCTGGGACTTCGTCGAGCTTCATTGTCTCGGTACTTTTCAGGTGGTCGCCACTGTTGATTCTGGCTTACAGGACTTACACTGGTTTGGGAATAGTGTGGTGGGCTTGTCCCATTTTTTTTTATTTAACTACTATCGCACTCTCTGGCACGCCACCGCACGAGTCATGCGGTCATCGGAGTTCTACATTTATTTTTACTAAATAAGTTGGTTGAAATTAATTTTTTCTTGATTTAAGCTTAATTTTGAGTACCAAAAGTAGACCTTCGATTACTTATATAACAAACTAGAAAGCTACTATACAATAAAATTTAAGGTTCTACTTGAGTGGATCAGTCGGCTCTTTGCCGACTATTCGCCAACAACAAACCAAATTGTCGGCTTCCTCGGCTAGTAGTGCGCCACGTAGCACATATGCATCAACAAAACTATGACGTCACTCCCACACGATTGCCTATCGGACTGTGCGGAACCAAGTTAGGTCCATTTAGGGTACAGCCGGACGCTGGGCTAACGTGGACCTGTCCTCACACAATTTAAGTGTCTGTCGGTACTCCTGGCTATTATTGGGTTATGTGGCTGATGAGATTTCGGTTGGGAATGGAGGTGGTAGGTCTATGTTAGGCTTGTTGTATATGGGTGTGGTTTGGAGTGTATGTTTGTAGATTTACTGTTTAATCTAGGTATTGCGCTATTAATGTATAATATCAAAGACTTTGGTTAGTCCGGACACAGGTTTGCCGAAGCAAGGACAACCTCTTGCAGTGGAGATTCATAGATGACTGTCTTGGAGTATGAATGTGGTGTTGGCCCACAAACGATGTGACACCTAATATCGTGTCCTGCTTGCCTCTTTCATGCACATTAGAGGAGCTGATGGACGCCACTGAAAGTGACAAACGAGTCGCAAAACTTTGCCAATTTGGCCGCAATGCGATTTATCGGGTCAACGTATTATGTGACAGTATAAATAAATTGTCATCGGCATTCTATGAATAAGAAAACATCTTCAAATCTAAAGCTCCACTCAAATCAAACACAACGCTGGATAATTCAGTAAGTTATATAGCAAGACATGGACGTCCCTAATACGTATAATCCTATTGATTGACCGATTGCCACTGTTACAAATACATTGTTGGAAGATGTAGGACTTACTTTGTATGTAGGTTTAGTTTAAGTTTTTTTTTTAACCTTTCCTTTGTCTTCCAAAAGAGACTTCTGATCTTTTACATTTGACTGACTGGCCTGTTGGTCTAGTGGTTAGTGACCCTAACTGCTATGCCGGAGGTCGTGGGTTCGATTCCCACCCAGGACAAATGTTTGTGTGATGAGCACGATCATTTGTTCTGTCTGGGTGTAATTTATCTATAATATGTATGTATTTAGAAATATATAAGTATGTTTATCAGTTGTCTAGTACCCATAACACAAGCTCTGCTTAGCTTGGGACTAGATGGCGTTGTGTGATAGTTGTGGAATATTATTTTGTGGAATATTATTACTTTGATTTTGTTGGATATAAGTCAGTCTTATAAACTCCACCGCCTCGGGAAAACGCGGCAAGCAACGTTTGGTTTTTTTTTGGGTTTCTTAATTCTTCCCTTTTAGGTCGTTTTGTTCAAGGTTTTTCAGAGCCTTGGTTTATTATTAGCCTAACTAGTGTATTAATTTTCATGAAACCAAAATACTATTGAGGTTACAATCAGTTATTGAAGCTAGAGATATTATGATCACGACCAATTGAAGGTTCTATGTTACAATACTACACCATAAAACAAACAAGATTTGATAAGTTTTTCCCCTTTTTCACAGGGGGCCATTACCTACATCCCGTACACTTTGTGCCAAACATATTCACCCCTCAAAAAATAGAGCAAATTCACCACCATTACGACTACGCATATTATATTACTGCACGAAAAAAATACGGCCACATTTTTACCTGAGATTCTTTATAAGTGATAGCATACCGTAGTAACATATACCTACTCGTAATATATAAAATCGTCCAATTGCAAATACGGCTCGCACATGAGGTTTTTCTATACGATTGACGACGGTATCGTGCGATATTTAACACATTTTTATACAGTTATTAAACAAAAAAAACTCTGAATAAATCATATTTCTTGCAGGATCCCTATAAATTTCAACAATATTTTTTCTATTACACAATCTGTGCATATTTATGTGACTACCTATAACGGTTCAAAAGATACAACCCTGTGACAGACAGACAAACAGCAGAGCTTAGTAATAAATAGGGTCTCGTTCTGCGAAATTTATTCGAAAGAGTTGCCGTTATAGTCACGCGAACACGAATGGATTTACTTAGAAAAAGTCTGATACTCCCTACTACTTCCCGCAACGAGAGGAGTCATTTAATGCTATTCCATTCTTAAAAAATGAAGAAAATAGGGTCCCTTTGGCACTTTTCAGACACGGATCCTTAAAAAGCACCTACAAGCCGTTATAACTGTACACTGTAGGCAAAAAAAAAAAACAGGCGATGTCAAGCGCATATACCCTTTGTGTCTTGCAGTCCCACTTACACTCGCGGACATAAAAAAGGTACCAAATGTTAAAAATGTTATATTATTCCGCGTTTTGTTTCGCCATGTGATGAGTCTGTTGTGTTTTGTTATGATGCGGGTTTTAAATGTTTTAAGCTTGTTGTTTGTGAAATTGTTTGGTTAATGGGAACTGTATTTTATATTCAGCGTTTTTAGTTTCGTTAGAATTTTATTCATGTTTTACAAAAGGAGTTTATTTTTATCCACAATAAAAACCACTTGGCGAATGGTATCTATTATTATAGAAATAATACCTTCTTATTTATCAAGATGAAACACCTATTTTCTATCTGCAATCTCGTACAAAATACAAAATTCAATCCAATTTAAAGATCTGCTCATGTTCCGTGGAAAACGGCATAAATATAGACGGACATAAAAAGGCATATTTTATTACATTACAGAACAAATACGTAACCATTGCCCATGTAACTATCACAACATTCTGATGGTTCATTAATGAAAATTTATTTAGTTATTTGGGCTACACGGGAATAAACTTGTTCGTGTTTTTGCGGAAAAAAATGTAAAAATGTTTCTATCAAGTGGGTGTTACGAGAATCCAATTTTGTTTATAAATGTTTTGAGATAAACATCTATTACGTGTCAGTTTGTTTTAGATAGGTTTTAAAGAAAAAATCAAGTGTTAGGTACTTTAAAAAATAAAATTTGAATGTTTTGTTAACGAGATTTAAGTAGGTCTAGGTAGGTACTATTAAGAAATAGGTAGTTGTATTTTTCGTATTCTGTAATCTTTACCAAATATTTTAGACAGCTATTTTAAAATGATTTAAAATCTATGGATGTTAATGGCGGTCTTAAAGCTATATTTTCTACACAACTTTTAGATAAATTGCACGAATTCATCTTAAGAAAGGTAAAGATGAATTTGTTCAATCTAATAAATCGTGTCATTGTTACATGTTACTTGTGGCCAGTGTAACAAGTTTTTTTCTTTCATTCTTCCCTCTCAACCGTCACGTTATCATATCACCTTTTTTCTAACCAAATCATTCCTCACAAAATCCATCTATCTTTTCTTTGAACTCTGCCCCTCCATCCATCAAAATTGAAATTCAACAAACGTACCGAACGCAATACACCTCTCGCCAAATCAAAACAAATCCGTTCGCTTCACCATACAATTTACACCCCCACCTGTAAATACTGCACACTTTTATATGGCCCCAAGTACATTCACCTGCAAAAATTCATGGACAATTCAGAAATAAATTCGTGTGAAGCGAGAAATGACGTCACCTAACGTAAACTAGTTATCGACTACAAACGTTCACAGGAAAACAGACACTAAAGGTATTGGATTGAATTAAATTTTGACTGGCCTGTTGGTCTAGTGGTTAGTGACCCTAACTGCTATGCCGGAGGTCGTAGGTTCGATTCCCACCCAGGACAAATGTTTGTGTGATGAGCACGATCATTTGTTCTGTGTCTGGGTGTAATTTATCTATAATATGTATGTATTTAGAAATATATAAGTATGTTTATCAGTTGTCTAGTACCCATAACACAAGCTCTGCTTAGCTTGGGACTAGATGGCGTTGTGTGATAGCTAAAAAAAAAAAAAAAAATTTGTGTATGTAATGTGACTGTTGATCATGATACTTGAATTAAATGATTATATTTTATTGTTATTACTAAAGTATCCATGCAATTTTGCAGGTGCCTGTACTACATACACATCTGCACACCAAAATTTACAATCACAGATATCGTAGTGGGATTTTATTTGAATAATTTAAGAGGCATCGTCTCGAGCGCTTGATCTTATCTTTTAAATTGCGCACACACCCCCTTTCTTGTGGGGGGGTGGGAAAGTAATATGTGGATGTGGTATGTTAACTGAGGTTATTTAATGGAAAGGTGTGTTTAGTTTTATTATTATGATGATTGCGTTGATTATCAGTTTTTTCAGGGTGTTTAAGGGACATCGGCCAACTTTAACCAGGAATTATGAACAAGATCATCTTATTATTAGATTAGCAGACCCTATCAGACCTATCGAAGACATGTGACATCTACAAACCCGCACTGGGCCCGTGTGGTGGATTTAGCCCGTCCCTTTCCTAGAGAGGAGGCCTGAGTTCCTGCAGTGGGAAGATTACATGCTGATAATGATGATCAGACCTATGAGATTTATTATTTCGTCTGTTGTTAAAAATGTGATGCATACGTGTGATAGCCAAAGATCAAGTCATATGGTGTGCTATTGGAGACGACTATGAACTGATGCATGACACATCAAACTATACTATACATTTCCAGTATAACAATGATTTTAGTTTGCAAAGATTTCTCGTAGAATGAAATATCAACATAAACTGGTTAAGTCGGTAGCGGTACAGCTTGGTGTTTCTATGACGGAAAATGTAAATGAGTGTTTTTTTTATTTATTTTTTTAAAAACGTTGCCCCACACTAGGAATTTCTCCTGTATCGTGGGTGGGTTCACAAACATTTAAACTCACATACACAAATACCCAGACCCGGAACAACTATCTGTAGGTCTTACAAATACTTGTTGCGCGGCAGTCCATTGCTTGAACCACTGCGCCAACCGTGCCGTCATTGTTATAAAAGCTGAAGTTGAAAACTACGTAATTTGACGAATAATTATATGACACTGATTAAAAATAACCTCACATGACAATATTAGTATCATGAAATCTACAAAATATACTTGCTTAACCTTGTTTTACAGTTCAGTAACCTAAAGTGATATCTTAACTACTAAAATCCATTTTAAAAATAGAAAATATTTCTCTGATATGTTCCGTATTTCGGCTGGTCTTGCATCCTGGATCAGTTAGTTGGCTCGGATATCGAGTCAGCTTACATATCGTCTGGCCAGCAATTGAGTCTCTCTCGGGATCTCAATTTGGAGACCAACGGGCTCCAAGGTGGTCGGAAATAGGTAGACTAAAATGCGACTTTTGTGGGCCTTTTCTGGGTCTAGATTTGGATGTTGCAAGTCTAAAATATTCTTAAATTAGTTACGATGTGTAGAAAAAATGTGTAAATGATAGCGTCACGATTGACAGGGGGGGAAATGGAAGAAAATATGTGATGCGCCGACCACAAATAACAGGGGGCAGGAAAATGATGACACTACAGTTCCTAAGTTACCCTAGGCTGTTAAAGAATTAAGGTCGGTTTCCCCTTGTAGATAAGATATCAATTTGACCAACCTCTTCTCATGAGACGACACAAGATCTTTCGGATTCATGTGCGTATAGTAAATTATCACTTGTTTCGGTAAAGAAAAACACCGTGAAGAAACCAGCTTGTCTGAGAGATACCTATTTCTATACAGCATGTAAAGGCAGGTTGCAAAGGCAAAGGCATGCAAAGGCAGGTCTATATAGACGGCATGCAAAGGCAGGTTCGGCATTAACTACACAACATTATGAGTAAGATTTCCTGCCTTTATAAAAACCTATTATTAAAAGTGCCACATCCAAAACTTACAAGTTGAGAGCGAAAATGTTACCAATAAAAATTCAAGCGAAGGTGTTGAGTCAAATGACAGTGTTTAACAGGAATACAGCGAGCGAAGCCGCGGGGCGTTGTGTGGCGTAGATCTTAGATAACTGTGCGCCTTTCGTATGTACTTATGAGAAAAATGGTGCTGTAATTTCCATACTGATTGAAGATTTTTTTTTATTGAAGATTTTTTTAAGTGGGTCGGCTTTTTTGCCGTTATGTGTCGAAGAAAAAGTTCAGTCTTACTAAGGGGTATAGTATACCCAGGTAGGCACTCGCTCCATGTAAAATACTGGTATTCAGCTGAATCTAGTTAGGCTGGAAGCCGACCCCCCGATATAGTTGGGAAAACGCTAGTCAGATTATGATGATGTTGAAGAAAAAGTATTTATTAGCCTCGCTCAGGAAAAAATAAATGGTTAGGGATCGGACAAAAAAAAAACTAATTAGTCCGTCAGATAGATTTCCAAAAATTATTGGACACGTATTTTTTCTTTTTTCACGTAAACTTAAAATGAAGACGATACAGTGCTTCGAAAACTCGTGTGACGTCATATGATAGTACATTTTGACGACACAAGTGACGTTTCAAGCCCCACTCCAAGATCTTTGACGCGTTTTATCTTCGTAATTTTTTATTGGTTTGATAAAACAAAAAACACGTATTCAATATTTTTCGATAATCTAACTTACGGACTAAACAGAATCATATTGTTTTGACCCAGTATTGAGCCAAATTATACAAAAAAAGTATATAAAAGAAAAAAACAAATCCTACGAAATTGGTTCCGTACAAGGCCAAAAGGCCGAATCTGTAAAAAAAAAACATAGCGCTGGTATTCAGATTGTTACGTTACCGTATTCTTGGAGTGACGTTGGTAAGTAGGTAGGTACTGCTTTACCTGAAAACAAACAAACATATTATTAGTATTACTGTTCAAGAATAAGTTAGTCTTATGTACCTTTTTTTTCTGGTGGGTGGAAAATCATCAAATAACCCCCCCCCCCCCGGCTCTTGGGCATGTCAGACTTCTACTGACTAAAAACCAAACCCATGTTCCTTCTTCGCCCTTGTTTCGGAGCCGCGTTATCCTTTCGATAATCCACAGCCCCGACGGGTAGTCTTATGTACCTACTTACTTTTTTTTTTTTTTCGTGGGTGGAAAATCATCGAATAACCCCCCCCCCCGCTCTTGGACAGAGCGAAGGGGAGTGTCAGACTTCTACTGACTAAAAACCAAACCCATGTTCCTTCTTCGCCCTTGTGTCGGAGCCGCGTTATCCTTTCGATAATCCACAGCCCCGACGGGTTATGTACTTACCTTGAAAATTAATTCAGAACACACATTCGTTTTTCTACAAACTGAAATTCTAAGCGGATTTTAGACAGAAAATTACCACTTAACAATCGGCAATTTCTGGATATTTCCAAAAAAAACATAACATAATGTTTCATGCTCGAGGCAGATGTGTGTTTTATATATTTTTTTTATTTTTTACACCCACATTTCGTCATTAATATTTAACCGGACACAAATCCAAACTCCGTGGCTGCTACTGAGAAAATCCTGATGAAAAACCCAGTAACACTTTACCCGACGCGGGAATCGAACCAAGAGCCTAATGCTCAGCAGCAATGCTTGCAACAGCCAGACCACAACGAGACTATTTCCCAAAGAAAGTTATCAGAATTCAATACAAAAACAAGAACGAAATTTTAATATAAAAATCCTTAAGGCGAGGTTGCAGTACTTTGTTTTTATGAACGCACGACCTCACCCCCCGCACTGCCCGGCGAGCGATATAATGCCTAAATTTTGACTGCTTTTTCTTCTTGGAGAAAAATTATAAAGAAATTATACAATATGTTTTCAACATTTACTTCAGAATAAAAAGTTCTATCTACTGATATAACTTTCATATAAATTCATGATGAAATGTATTAGCAGTAAGTACACGTTTTAAATTGTGATTTAGAGTCGTTTGATAAAAAAAAATGATCGAGCCGATCATTCTAAATCGCGTTTCTATCTTTACGATTTTACTTGAGAGTATGTTAAATTTTTACGTAATGATTTTTATTTATTAAAAAACTCATATTTAGTTCGATTTTCAAAGGTTCAAAAAGTACTGCAACCCCGCCTTAATCCTAACTAATATTATAAATGCGAAAGTAACTCTGTCTGTCTGTCTTTGCTTCACGCCTAAACTACTGAACCGATTTGTGTGAAATTTGGCACAGACATAGTTTGGAACTTGAGAAAGGACATAGGATAGTTTTTTTTTTTTTTTCGCGAGATAAACCAAAAATCTGCCGGAAGTCACTTATATATTCCACTATACTATATTCCACGCGAACGAAGTCGCGGGCAAAAGCTAGTATCATCATAAGGCGTGCTAAACCTCATCCAACATTTTCCGACCCCCTAAATTGATTCCCCAGCAAAAAAAACCACCCCCGCACAGCTGATAGACGCCACATTTAATCTCACCGCGAAAAAAATACAGCTTTAATACTCCGAAAAAAGGTTAATTTTTCACTCTCATCCCCGTAACCTGGCCGTATTTGTAACCGTCACGCAACACTTAGAACGATTAATTAACCTCGTAATAAGCTATTAGGGGTGTTTAAAAATAACTAGGGGGTCAATGGATACTGAGCTTAATGGGGGTCATTTGTCATTGGTAGGTATTTTTTTAGTCTGTGGTCTTGTAGAAGTTGTGGGTTGATTAATTTTGTGTGGAGTGTACTTTTTTTTGCTGGTAATGTCAACAGATATTTGAGTTTTCAGGTTTTGTACAGTAATTAAATTATCTACGTATCACATACCTAGTCTCAGTTTTTAATTAAGTAACAATATTTTTGGAATGTTTTTTTCTTACCCTTTTTAACCCATTGATTGTGGGACGAACACTTGTCCTATTCTTTTGAACTCAATCCCGATCGGCCTGGTACACTTTATTTAAATTTAATGTTTGTCTTATGGGTGAAAAATGCCTCACCTAGACTCTTGACGACCTAAATACCGTCTTTGTCGCTGTAATAAAAGTGGCTCCCTACTGGGCCCAAACTGTGTAATATTGAAGTAACATCAATATAATAAGAAGAAGAATGTTTGTTAACTGAATTCTGCAAACTTATCCCTTCCTACCGTATTAGATTTAATATAATTATAAGTAATGTTATTTATCGCGTCACAAGTACTGACGTTAGAATTATAGCAAGACAAAACCTTTGCTCCACAAAAAGGTGACCCAATATTTTTGTCCCAAAGTCCACCAGTCACACGGGCACAGGCCATAAGTCCAAAAGATCTAGTTTTACATCAAAACCCTCGGGTTCTCATTATAAGTCGACACCGGACTCTCTATAAATCATTTTATATGAGCATAAGCGTTTAATGCACCCCCAATTAGGAGGGGGGCGCTTAAGTACCATATTGAGAGCTTAGCATCTAATGACAACGGACCCTAAATGGGGGACAGAGACAAAAATACATCCTTCTGAAGGTGAGAAAGAGAGGGCAGATAAGGGCTAGTGATTCTCTCGGTAGTTAATAAACCTCGCCTTGAAGGTTCCGTGTCGTCTTCTAATTTTAGGGTTCCGTGTTCTATGGCTTGCACCTGTACATAATAAGTTCCCTTGTCAAATGAAGTGGATTATTGCCCCCGAATGCGTATTTGTCCCCTAAATTGGGGTGGAAGTGCTTCCGTGTCTATGTTTCGGAAACGTTTTTGAAATATTATATATCTGTTTGAAATTGGTGTCTTTAAAGGGGTAATTTGGAAGAGGAAATTATAATGACAAAACATTTTTGAATTATTTGCATACTGTAAAAATATTAAGTACTAATAGGAGCAGCTGGTTTCAATTCATGTAATTTTAAACTAGGACCAATATCTTCTAACATTACATAACATCACACCTGTAATCCCCAAAGGCTTAGGCAGAGGTGTACCTAATGGGACGCCCACACTTCGGCAGATATTATGTTTAAGTCCCAGTTAATATCCGTTCAGTCCGTTAATATCTGAACATTCATTACTTCATTAATATCTGAGCAGATGCTTGTCAATAATTTCTATACAAACAACTAACCAAAAATATCTGAACACTTACTTTCTTACTCTTTATACCTAGATTTTTTTGTCACCAACTTCAGAAACCGATTTTTCTTCTAAAGTTTATTTTTCACTTGAACTCGGTTTTATTGAACACCAAATGACTGTTCTAGGTATAAAGAGTAAGTAAGTTAAGATATTTTTGGTTAGTTGTTTGTATAGAAATTATTGGATATTAATGGTAACTTGTAGTGTATGGATCTTATTGACATTTTCAATTGCTCAGAAGTATTTGGTCACCTTGTCTGCTACAATATATCTGATGGCGACTGTAATAGGGGGCGAGCACAAATCCAGATTCCATGTCTGCTATTGACAAATTCCCAATAATACTTTCCACGATCTGGGAATCGAAGATCAGATACAAACATACCTAATATCAATATTTAAAATGTCACATAAGGGATATCTTCCGTGATTTTTATTTGTTTTGAGTTCCCGATATCACGGAAGATATACCGTAAGTAACATTTTAAATATAGTTAAGAACCGTGAAAGCTTAAAACAGTGATACATAATATCAATTGGAATACCTTTGGTGCTCTAACGAGAATACTTCATCACAACCACAGGCTACTTTTTTTGAAAAGCAAGCTCATATTGTGGCCAACATTCTAACTACAGTTGAAATTCATCCACACCTTAAAGAAAGAGATAAAATACAAAAACAGATTCCTAAATACAAAGAAAAAAAAACAGCAACCCTCGAAAACTAACCCTTACCAACCAGACAGCCATTAATTGAAGAATTTCGTTCGCCACTAAACTGTGGTGGAATCGTAAATTGAAAGTTTCGGGCATTAACGAGCGAAGCGGGCCTCATAAGGCACAGTGTGATGTATGTTACAGCCTTTTGTAAGAACTATGACAAGATGTCGAGAAAAACCCATGGTTTTTGTTGTTTTAATCAAAGAAAAGAATAGGATTTGGATCACCATTCTTAAGAGGTGCCCTTGCCCAGGTTGATTTCTGGATGGGTGACCGCCCCAGTCTTACTAAGGCACTAACGAGCGAAGCGGGCCTCGTAAGGCACAGTGTGATGTATGTTACAGCCTTTTGTAAGAACTATGAGAAGATGTCGAGAAAAAACCATGGTTTTTGTTGTTTTAATCAAAGAAAAGAATAGGATTTTGGATCACCATTCTTAAGAGGTGCCCTTGCCCATGTTGATTTCTGGATGGGTGACCGCCCCAGTCTTACTAAGGCACTAACGAGCGAAGCGGGCCTCGTAAGGCACAGTGTGATGTATGTTACAGTCCTTTGTAAGAACTATGAGAAGATGTCGAGAAAAAACCATGGTTTTTGTTGTATAAATCCAAGAAAAGACGAGTTTCTTCTTTTCGTTTGAAAATCTGATTTAAATCAGTTAGGAAAACTAGTTTCTTTATTTTTTATTTCTTGTAGCCACGGATCCCGGGATCCGTGGACAAAATTTTTTTTTTTTGTAGAAACGGATCCCGGGATCCGTGGAGACAAATCGCCGGGATCCGTGTTACGTCAAATCGGATCCCGGGATCGGTGGAGACAGACCTATGAGAAGATGTCGAGAAAAAACCATGGTTTTTGTTGTTTTAATCAAAGAAAAGAATAGGATTTTGGATCACCATTCTTAAGAGGTGCCCTTGCCCATGTTGATTTCTGGATGGGTGACCGCCCCAGTCTTACTAAGGCACTAACGAGCGAAGCGGGCCTCGTAAGGCACAGTGTGATGTATGTTACAGTCCTTTGTAAGAACTATGAGAAGATGTCGAGAAAAAACCATGGTTTTTGTTGTATAAATCCAAGAAAAGACGAGTTTCTTCTTTTCGTTTGAAAATCTGATTTAAATCAGTTAGGAAAACTAGTTTCTTTATTTTTTATTTCTTGTAGCCACGGATCCCGGGATCCGTGGACAAAATTTTTTTTTTTTGTAGAAACGGATCCCGGGATCCGTGGAGACAAATCGCCGGGATCCGTGTTACGTCAAATCGGATCCCGGGATCGGTGGAGACAGACCCGCATAATCAGGAGCTAGGGGCAAGATACTGCCCGTCGGGGCCGCGGATTTTTGTACTAGATGACGTGGCCTCGGGCGCAAGGGCAAAGAAGGAACATGGGTTCGGTTTTTAGTCAGTAGAAGTCTGACACTTCCCTTCGCTCTGCCCAAGAGCGGGGGGGGGGGTCTTTAGATGATTTTCCACCCACAAAAAAAAAAAAGAGGGGGCAAGATAGTTAGTATCTTGCCCCCTTTTTTTTTGCCGATCAGAACAATCTGCAGCCGGCCACGCTTGCCTAAGGATGGTTTCAGGATGGGTGCCGCCCATTGCATACCGAGTTTCCTTCATGCTTCGGAAAGTCGTAGTAGTCAGTGGCCTGAAGGTCTGACAATGAATTACAAGTAAGTACTTATTTAGTTTTGAAAAACATTTCAAGAATTAACGAGCAGAGTGGGCTGAGTGGTCCTGTGTGATGTATGTTACAGCCTTTATGTCAGTACATAACAACTATGAGAAGTATACGAGAGGTATAAGAAGTATATGAAGAGAAAAATATAACATAACATCAGGCCTGTAATCCAGATGTTTACCTAATAGTACCTACACTGACATTTGTGTTTACACGTAAAAGGGAGCGAGCTCAGCGAGCGCATCGCCATCAGCCACTCACAAATTTATTCCGTGGCTGCAACTGAGAAAATTCCTAATGGCAAAACCCAATAACACTTCGCCCGACCCGTAAATTGAACCCAGTACCTCGTGCTTAGCAGTCATGCTTGCGACAACTCGACCAAAACAATGAACAACCAAAAAATTCGTGCACCCATATATAAAAAGCATATTTATTTATCTCGCGTACAAACAGCATCCTAATCAAAAAGATTACATGAACAGGTGAAATTACTAACAAGAGAGAGAAGAGCTTTGATGTGAAAATTAGGGACAAATGAAAAATACTTCGTTTTTGCGCAGTTTTTTTGGGCGAAAACGGAATTTTTGAATAGTTAAGTTGTTTTTTGGACGAGTGAACCGGTTTATTACTAGCGACTGACTAGGGTGCTTCGGAGAAGCACTTGGATTTAGGAAGATAGGGGGATGAGTCATTGTGACTATTTGCTTCCGGGTCCATTTTAGCAGTGCTTGAGTTTAAAGGAAACGGGACTAACGTTGCCATCTTGTATTTTCTATTATTTTTACTGATTCTTATTTACCACACTGTCTGACAATCTGAAAAAACCTTACGATTTTTTCAGATTTAGTGCAAATCCAAAAGGTCTCTTTTATCTGTTGTTTGTAACTCACACCTGCTAAGCGTATTCTTTGCAGATTAATAAAATTATCGGCCAATCTAGAGACAATTTCTCGGAAAACGTCGTGGTCTTACAAACTGAGCCTTAGTCCAGAACGGCCGTTTACAAACAGTCTGAAAACCGAGTTTACAAGATAACAAGTATCTTTTTCATCTATCTAACTCCTCTATCTTCAGAGATTACTTTTTCAAGTTAAGGGGCAATCTAACTTGAAAAAGCAATCTCTGAATATGGATGCACGAATTGTATGGTACACACGGCTACACATCAAGCTATACATTTCCAGTTTACGCTGATCTCGCACTGTACGGCAATCCTATATAATGTGGGACCAGCTTATACTGGAAATGTGCAATGGAATGAATGTGGAAGCTTGATTGATGTGTAGCCGTGTGTACATCCAGGTACCATAAACCAGGGGGGTACAGGCAGCAACAGAAGTAGCTTAACATTTTGGAATTTTAATTATTTGATGCACAGGACTCCAGCTATTATATGTAACGTTTCAGAAGATTATTCTTTAAAATAGTCCTGGGTTTTGTTAAAAACCTCAGAGATCAATTCACGTACGGCTTGAAGAGCGAGAAGTACAGGCAACGATTATTAACTGAGCGGGAGCTTAGTTTCACAAGGGCGGTGACGTTAGCAACGTCGTTGGAGGCGGCGGAGCTGGAAGCAAAGCTTGGCGGCAGCAAAAGCAGTGCAACCGGAGAGGCATCTTAACGACTAAAATCTAACAAGTTTTTTTTATTAAAAAACCTCCTTTGAAACTTTTAGTAGTGTTAATCTATTTCTTACTGTACCATAACTGGAGATTACCATTCTTATTCGGCCAGTAGTGAACCTAATTTTGGTAAACATTTTAAACTACCACATCAAAGCACCCAAAAGACTTCCCACATCCCTAACATTAGCACCCTTTTTATTAATATCCCTCCGTGTGATAGGGAGGAAGGTGCCCTATTAGGTCGGCTTGGCATTTCGACGCACACCCCCTACATACCGCCGTGTACGCTAGCTTTATAATCTACTAGCTTTTCGGTAACGGATGTACCTGCCCGCCATTTTGATTGTGTCTCGAAATGTCACAGGTAGAGGTGTAATCTTGGAGGGCCAGTGTTGTATAGTGAGCAGTGGATGTAGATGTATGATGCAGATGATTTGATATTTTATTTATTTATTTGCATGTACATGTACAATACTGGTTAGTAGGCATGCATTAAAATTTCATGGCACAGTATTAACATGCACCCTGTAAGAGCAGTCAGTCTTTAGTCAGGTTTTGTTGGTTTGGTCAGTTAGTCTTTGGTTTGATTCCAGGCCAGCTGTAGCGGTTTTCAATAGCGGTCAAAATTCCTGATTTGTGCCCGGTTGATGCGAATGTTATCGCCGCCAATAATATGGGACTTAAAACAGAACTAATGGTATAGGGAGTACTACTAGTTACGCCTCCCCTTCGGGGATTACAGGCGTGATGTTAAGTTACTTAAGTTAAACTTAATTGGCGAAATGTTGATGAACAAGTTACAATTGTGTCTACCCCTTCGGGGGAAAACAAACGGAATGTATCGTTCATGTAGGTAGTTTGTTTAGTATTTTATTTATGTGACAATGTTGCGTTAGCCTGAAGGACGGTTTATAGACCACTTACCTATGCGACTGATTGTAGGTTAGGATTTTACAGAATCTTGCATTTACTTTTGTTTCTCATAATAATAATTATGACCTGCGGCCTTATTGTTTAAAAAATAAGACTCCATTTGACAACACGCAGTTAGCAAATTACTAAACGTCTAGGTCTTGGATCATTGTTTCTAGATTCTAACTAGATTGTCTATGTAAATCTTGGACTCAGTAAACGACAACGTTTCTCCGGATCAAGGCTAAAATTATCCAGAAATCAGGCTGGTTTGAACTCGAATGTCATCATCATCATTTCAGCCAAAAGACGTCCACTACTGAACATAGGCCTCCTCCAGGTGTCGCAACATTGACCAGTCCCGTGCGTCTCTCATCCAGCGGGTCCCCGCAACCTTGACCAGGTCGTCGGTCCACCTAGTAAGTGGCCTTTCAACGCAACGTCTTCCGGTTCGTGGTCGCCATTCCAGAACTTTTCGGCCACATCGGCCATCCGTTCTGCAAGCAATGTGCCCTGCCCATTGCCACTTAAGTCTGGCGATTCTTCGGGCTACGTCGGTAACCTTGGTTCTCATGCGGATGTCCTCATTTCTGATTCGATCACGCAAGGAAACTCCGAGCATAGCCCTCTCCATTGCCCTTTGGGTGACTTTGAGCTTTGAGCATCATATCTCTTAAACTCGAACGTGTCAAGAGATATAGATGTCATCATCATCACTCTTCCATCCATACTTCTCTATTACTTGTCATGTCAGCAGATAGCTATGTATTTCTTTTACTTTCAAAATGGTCTCTAAAAATAATTTCTAAGATTTAAAATCCCCGGAATTTCTCGCATCACGGAACGTCTTTGTGCACCATATCGGTAACTTAAACTCAAGCGTTGGAAAAAGAAGGAAATAAAGTCGTCTTAAAACAGAGAGAGGCAATCGGTTCAATTTCTTCCCTTTACCGATTACTAACCCAATGGTTCGAGAGAATATCAAAGAGATACAGATACCCAGCTCCTTGAGACCAAATGTATACCTACCACAGAGTAGAATTGATATACAGAATGTCAGCTCCGTATAAGTGAAAACAGGTACACATAATCTACTTACGTTTGCAAGTTAGTTTTGAAACATCATCTGATACTTCTGCCCTTATCCCAATTTATTTTGAGTCAGCGCAAGTTGTCTCCCTTTTCCATTTTCCATTTGTCGTGAATTCAAGAATGAAGTTCCGTCTTTCTATCATCTTTCACACGGTCCATAAACCATTTCTTTACTCCAAACACGTAGACATCATGATGTTGTCCGAAAAACATACTTAAAATCCTACAGTATTATAAGGTTCGGATTTCATTTGTTTAATCTTTATGCACTCTTTCAGTCAAGTCAAGTATGTTTGACATTTCTGAAGTTGAAAAAAACAAAAAAATCGGCGATGTCAGTCGAAACCAGACAGAAAGCTAGCACTCACTGTACGTGAATCGTGTCTATCTCTGTGTGCGTTTTACCTCATTCTTTGAACCTTCTGTACCAACCTATTCCATGTCCAAACCATCTAGTACAATCTGTACATCTAACGCAATTAATTCTCGTCTGACCTGTCTTGGCGAATGTTACCATCCCAGCCACGGTCAGACCGGCTCGCAAAGTGACCCTCAATGAAGTGCGTGATTTGATTTATTAGGTTAGGCCACTCATGTTTCGGTGGACGAGCAATGGCCATGAATATGGACTTCTATAGCCGGTTAATGCGGATGAGCGTTTGATGATGGGCAGTGGACTTGAAAGAGGTTAAGATATGATTTGAGTAGTTATATCTGTCTTGAGAGATATCTTAAGTTTTACGAGTAGGATAAAATCTTTTTCAAGGCCACCCTGTATGGATAGATTTATTGTCCCTTCTATCCTGAATAGTCAGTTCATTACGGAACTGTTTTATTCTAACTGATATAAAAATCGAGTAAGAGAGAACTGGCTAACCAATTCTCGAAGGCATCTCAAAGCTCGTGGTCTGTCCTGGTTCCTTTTCTGATTTCCAAAATGTTTCCAAAGTAATTTCAATTCATAAACGACATCAAGCCCCCCTCTAATGTGTATACTATCAGGCAAAGTGGTCTAGTGACCTGGTGAAGGTCGCAAGAATATTCAAAAACACGAATCACTAATTCTGGAGATAGTTTTAGACGCTTTCGTCTAAAACTATCTCCAGAATTAGTGGTCTATCGGCCGATTTGAATGGGTACAAAATTACTTACCAATCCGTTTCTTTTAATACAACTTCTTAATCTCATAGTTTTAAATCTCTCCACGACCCCGTACCTACTATTCGATGCACAGTGCCGCACAGTGGTATGAGTGCGTTATGTTGAGTCCTAAAACATGTGATTTTTCACCCAAAACAAAAAGGCGTTTCCAGGAATATTTTATGCGTAGAGTTACTTAGTTTGATGTGGGTACAGAATGCTTGGTTGACGGCTTCGCGAAAGGTTCGTTTACACCTTGAATTTTAATTCGTCTGTCAGTAACATCAGGGTGTTTGCTTTCGTTATTTATGCGCCAAAAGGCAGGAAGATATCGACCCAAGGTCGAAGAGCGAAGGGGAGTGTCAGACTTCTACTGACTAAAAACCGAACCCATGTTCCTTCTTTGCCCTTGTGCCGATATCTTCCTGTCTTTTGGCGCATCTTCAATACATTTTTTTTTGGATGATGGAAATCATCGAGTGACTCCTCCCGCTCTGGGAGCATAGGGAGAGTCAGAGAGAGAGAGAGTCTCTGAGCGGTAAGGAGTGTCAGACTTCTAGTGACTAAAAACCATCGAAAATAAAGAATTATTATTATATTATAGTCAAAGGTATCTCAAGATCAATGTCAGCAGATACATTAATACCTACATAGATTCCTAAACATACCTGCGACCTTCACATCCTACTAAAAGTAAATCTATTCATAACTTATCCTACATCGGAAGTACCGATAAAAATACTTGAAATACCTACTCAGTTGTTTTGTCGGCCCAAACCTTGGGACAAAAGGTAGTCGGTAGGTCTTTATTATCATTTCTTTCGCCCCCTCATCGCTTCTTGAGCCAGTAATGAATTATTCAGGCTGTGATCCGACGTTTTTCTGAGCCGCCTCCATTTTTGTGTGCGTCAGTGTGGCGGGACCAGTTTGATGTTTCTGATTTGGTAAATATTTTTTGGTTGTTTGATTAAATAAATAATTATATTGTGTATTTTTTTTGGATGACCCAGGTTTGATTTTATGTGGATTATTAAATTCTCTTGTGTTGTAGCTTGCTATAGGTCTAAGACCCCGTTTTTCTTTTAGCTTACCATTGCTTTAGTAGCCTGTTGCGGTGTGCTGTTTTAAGTTCATAATAGAGCAATAGAGAAGTATGAAAAAAGAAAACATACTGTGCCGACCCAGAATTAGTTGGAATAAGGACAAGAGAATGATGATGACGAGAGTCATATATCAAATGTTATAAATTCATGTTTAGGTTCCTCATCATCATCATCCACAGCCCGAACTCACCGTCTTCGGTGACAGCCTTAGGCCACCTGTCATCACTGCGTTTTGCTACGTGTCCTGACTCCATTTGAGTTCCGTAACGCGATTACCAATATCGAAAACTTTTATTTAGGTTAAATATCAGTAAAATAAAATACGCTGTGTCCCCGCTGTCTTGACGAACACGTCACCAAAGCCTGTTTTCCCGTGGACCTAGACTAACATTTGGGATCGAAAAAAATACCGACGATTGGAAGCTCAAGGACATACTAAAGTCACCAATCATTGTGTACTTAAGTTGTTTTCTTTTTCAACTTGACTTTTAACTAAAGAGCCTGGTCTCTTTATTACTTGAGTTTTATCTACAGATAGTGGGGAAATTGAGTAAGAAGATTATATTTCTTCAGATAAGTATTACTACCATAAGTTTATTTCTCTTGAAGAATTCTTTTTAAACGAAAGGAGACTAAATTAACAACTATCATTCGTAAGAAGAATCATCAACTATGTTTAATCTTTGCGTTACCCTAAGGTGACGTAAAGACTGGTTGAAGACACTGGTTATTTTTTAGGTCTCAGATATAATCCTCGTTATTTACTTCAAAACTTTTTTTATTTGTTTGAAAAATACATTTTCTTATAGTTAAACAAAGCACACAAATAGACCTCTGGGGTCTGTCTTAGCATGCCATGACCTGAGATTTGATCAACGCGCTATTAACAAAAACACTACAACAATAATAGTGTTCAATACTACTATTGTTTTTGCACTAGTAAGAATGAGTACGGTTATCTTCCCTACAATAGATTCATAAATCACAAATATTAATCCAAAATCACTTATTTACTAAAAAAAACATTTCACCACTAAAACAACGAAACATTAGATAAACAAATAATTTATCACATTTCTATACCACTTAACTAAAAAAAACGTGATACCAACCAAACCATGATAAATACGACAGGGGCGATAATCTGTTAATAATTAATATTAATTACTATTGTCCCATTGTGCGCCAAAAATCTCAGTAATTGGGAAAAAATAAGATTCATTGTTAAAATCGGATTGTGAGATGTCTCATTAATTTGGAGGCGAGCGGCATTTTGTGACAAAAAAATTCGGAAGCCATTTTGACGATTAAAAAAATTGAATTTACTGTGCTTTGTAATTCATCGTTTGGGATAACTAATTGTATAACTTCTTTTTTGTGGAATGGGAAAGATATTGCATTAGTAAGGAGCCTAAAATGTTGAAGTTTCTTCAGTTTTTCTTGAGATTTGTCTGTCTATGAAAATGGAAAGTTTTGTGGGAAGCCTTTGCCCACATTAGAGGCTAAAATGATATACACAACGACAAGAAACGAAAAGGTCATCGAATGGAAGTATGCCTTTCCGATGTTTTTGAACTGACTAGTTTCTACAGGCCAAAGTCTTCCCCTTACCGAACCAGCAAAAGTTACCCTAAAAGAATGTTAAATCCTCTACAAATGTTAATGTAAAACTATAAACCATTACCATTATCCATTAAAAAACCCATTAAAACTAACATTTTAAAATTCAGCTGAAAACGAGAGTCAACTGGGGAAATGACTGTGCCAAGACTTTCAGTGCAGAAACACTGAAATTTTGATACCGCTGTTATACAGTAAGAGATTGCCTGAAAACACACTGAAACAGGGTAAGGGTTTGTTCAGATAGACACTTTTATAAGTTTTATTATCAACTAGCCAGCCCGCGACTTCGTCCGCAAAAATTGTGTTAGAATAAAATAAAATATAGAATAGAATACTCGTTTATTTGCTTATAATTTAGTTATTACAATAAGGTGGTTACATCATTTTAGAGAATCCTTGTACATTCTACCATTTTGGCATGCAAATATTGATGCTGTTCATCATCAGCTATGAAACAGCTATTACAACTTATCAGCTAGAAAGTGCGATACGGAGTAATAACATTCATTCATTAGTAAATTATCCAATCTATTTAAGTCGCGAGTAAATAGGCTTCTTCTGGGTAAACTCGTTCCATCGTCGACCTCATCTCTGCCCTTAGGGCAAGATTGAGGTCAAGAGTAAGCCCATTTTGAATAATAAAAAAAAAAAAAAAAATTAGGTAAATTATTTTTGAAAATTGTTACTGGTTCCTCCCGTATACAATTAGGAATATGATTAAAAATTGCCGGCGCCATACCGAAAACACTTTTTTTCAATAAAGCTGTCCTAAATCGAACTGTGCGTAATATGTTTTGATATTGAGATCGCAAATTTGCATCTCTGTGTCTGCTTTCCGAGAAAGTTAAAAACAGATGCGGATTACATTTAACAAAAAGAGCAATTTCTAGAATATAAGGAGATGGATACGTTAACAAATCATGAGTTTTCAAATATTGCACACAGCTGTTCAATGTTAGCTCATCCTTATGCTCATGATGTCTGTCACCATCATCGACAGCCTGACTTCACCCACAGCTAGGTATAGGCTTCTCTTTGGTCCTGTCAATCATCACGTCCTTGTACCAGCCTCATCCGGTATATTCCCGCGATAGCTACAATATCATCTTTCCATCTCGCCATCGGACGACCAACACTTCGCTTTCTATCCTATAGAAAATTCCTGTCCGTCCGAATGTCACAGCCATTTCTCATAAGGGCTCAACTGTTGGCATTCTACTCGCAAGCAGATAGCCAGAATTTTACGTCAAGATTCCTTGTCTGACCACCACAAGTTAGTTACTATGTAACACGATACCTCTGGGTAAGACCATCAGACCTTCGCACTTCTGAATACTTCTATACCACAGACCACAAGTGCTTCAGAGTTCGAGGCTTTACGATAGCTCTCGCGATTCCTGGACCCGGATTGGTTGAACGAAACCACAGTCTGTCTATGGCCTATGGTATCTTCGGTTGTTTTGTCACTACACAACCACACGTGTCCCTGTCATCACAGGCATGTACCGTGGAACTGCTGTTTTGTGGTTATAGTAGTTCGCATACAGGCAGGAATTATAGTCCGTACTGTTGCATGTTTCAATTGCGAATACAGTGAATTAGACCAATCGCAAAATGGACCAATTGTGCCTAAAGGGTTTCAAAACGAAGTCGTAGATAAGTTCTGGAGTCAAGAAATCTGTGTAGTTTACGTGTATTGATTGATAAAAATAAATTGCTTCCTTGGTCTAGTGGTCGCAATCGCGTTGGCAATAGGCTGACCCCTTATTACATGGATTTTAAACATAACTAGCAAATTGTGGGTATAGGTACTATTAGGAACACCTCTGCCCATTCCTTCGCAGAACACAAGGCCTTCGTCACCAAAACACTAAATGCTGATTTTCCAACCACAGTTTTGTAGCTTTTATTCATCATTATTCTGCTGCCTTTTTCCCAATTTATGTGAGGTCGGCGTAGCATATCTTCTTCTTACATAGTTGGCTATTACTCGTCATCTCTTGGGGTCAGAACAAGATTGAAGTGAAGAGAAGGTCCATTCATATGAAAAAACTCGTATTTTTGTAACAAAAAAGTTGCTTGTCTGTACCGACCCTTACCAAGCTAATATTATATGAATGCAGTAAACTCGCCAAGTTATGACCCTATCCGTGATTACGTAAAGAAAACTGGCTATAATGAATATAGCATCATTATTATTTTAGGCCCTTAACTATTCTGCAATGAACAATATAGAAGGAAGATTTGTAGAGTTAGCAGTTTCATTCTAAAGGAGTTCTCGGAACTCGAAACTCGGAAGATAGTTTCTATTTTGTAGGCAATAATAATTATCTTTATGACTAGCTCTGGGAAAAGTATAAAGTGTAGACGAGATTGCAATTTCATTTTGAACGCTTTTGTATATAATCATTATCATTTAAAATTATTGGGTAGTAAAACTGCTGAAGACGGCAGTCGGGAAATTATTGCAATTACCGCATTTCTTCGGCAAGATTGGTGATTGCATTTTGATTTTATTGGGGACTAAACATGATCCGTGAATTTCATTTACTTGTAAAATGTGTTTAGTCATAGTTTTATAGTATTTAAGTAATTTCAGTGAGGTGAATTTCACACGGAATGGTTTTGAATATAAAATTTTGTAAGCAATATTAGAGACTCTTTTGTATAATTGAATAAGGTTTAACTGAAAATGTGAAATGTATGATCAGTTAAATCATTTTCAGGATTTTCTAAATTGTGTTGGAATCACCCCAAAGTTGAAGATAAAGGTAAAGGCTGAGCGAAGTTTCCTTTAAAGAAGAAACCTGTTCTTCGTTACATAAAGATTCATGACTACTCTTTAAAAAAATAACAACTGGTTTGAACTAGCTGCATCTTCCCCTACGGACAAAAATCGTCTTCCATAAAACTTTGTACACATACCTATTGTTCCTAAAACCAACAAAGTTTCCCACGATGACAACCAACATCACTTTGGCACAACAAATTGCAGTACCAAAGCGTAAAAATGTTCACTTTTATACTACCGCTGGTCTCCTGTCTTCATTTTACTACCCACCCCCCGAAGTTATACCTTGATGGTACCATTTGTATTCCCGTCTTGGCTTTTTATGCATTAAGATATTGTGTGTACGTGGGTAAGGCAAGGTTTGTAGCTATGAAGGTTTCTAAGCGAAAAATGGAGACGTTTGATGTGAAAAGATAAAAAAAAATACGGTGGTTTTAATTACGCACGTACAGTCGAACAAGCTAATAAGTATACAGCCAGCTAACTTGTATTTACTTTTAAGATTATACAGATACATTTAGATACTGATGTCAATCACTTAATGCGAAACACTTGATAAAACTAAATTATTATCAATATTTTCAGAGTTATAGAATTATAAAGATCTCTACCCTGTATACTTATTAGCTTGTTCGACTGTACACACGGCTACACATCAAGCTATACAAAACCAGTTACTCTTGGCCTCACTTTACTAGATCTTTTCGCACAATGAACGATCAGATTATACTGGTTTTGTATAGCTTGATGTGTAGCCGTGTGTACCTCGGGAAATACATTATGCCTTTAGTCTCCGCTGTCATTTGTAGACCTTTGACAGTCCAGTCGTCACGAGCTGTCAGAAGCCGAAACTCTGACATCTAGTCTCACGAGGTATCATATTACCAAGTTACTGGGTTTTCAAGGTCAGATAGGCAATCGTTTCATGTAAAATACTGTTACTCAGCTGCATCCGGTTAGACTATAAGTTGACCCCAACATAGTTACGTAAAAAGCTAGGCAGATGATGATAAAATTCACTTTTAGGGCAATTGGAAAGCAGGAAGTAACTATATAAGGAATACTGTCAATAGCCTGCCTTACCCTCGTCTTTAAAACACCAGTGAAGACCTAAATATAAATAAATTGACCTTGAAACGATACCAAACCAAAAACAAGGTAAACCTAAATAAAAAAGTTGGTAAAGCCACGGTTCGCGTAAATATTTGAGTAGGTACTGAAATAATTATAATTGGAAATGCCTATAACTCGTGTAAGAAATTCCTTATTAAGCTAATATTGTTATATTACCAAGGACGCATTTAATTGTTTGTAAAGCAAATCTTGAGGGAATCCATCTGAACTAATGTATAATAAAACAATATCATAAACAAGAAATATTTGTTTTTTTGTTTTTATAAATCGTTGCCCCACACTAGGAATTTCTCCTGTATCGTGGGTGCGTTCACAAACATTTAAACTCACATACACAAATACCCAGACCCGAAACAACTATCTGTAGGCCATACAAATATTTTTGTTTGTTTGTTTCTTACGATTTAACATAAAAGTAACTAAGTGGATTTAAAAACTATTTCACTATTAGAAAGCTTTATCTTTACCAAGTAACATAGGCTAGGTTATATTATATTTTTAAAATACACGCTGTATTAAGCTGCATCCAGTTAGACTGAAAGCGGACCCCAACAAACTTCATCATTTCAGCCAAAAGACGTCCACTGCTGGACATAGGCCTCAACATACTTAGTTGGGCAACACTCCATAGACGATGAACCCGAAATGACAATGTTTTCTTTTCTATTTTTATCACCCATCCACTGTTAACCCTACTAATGCCAATGGGTTACATTATACCCGTACGATATACAAACCGTGACTTACGACTCGCAAGCCGGGTATGAATGACCGACCCGGGTGCACTAACAGTAACTGAAAGACTACGTTACAGTAATAATGAAAGGAGGAATACCGGAACGGTTATAATGTTGGTCTAAAAGATGGCCTGTAATCCTCAGAGGAGGTAAAGTAGAGATCCAAGATACCGCGGCCTCGACATAAAGGGTTAAGAAGGAACATGGGTGATTTTTAGTCACTAGAAGTCTGACACTCCCTTTCTCTCTGCCCAAGAGTGGGAGATCTTGGGCAGAGCGAAAGGGATCATTTGATGATTATCCATATAAACCAAAAAAAAGGGAAACAAGAGTTGCAACTAATAGTACACCCCCATTATGCTAGTTAAGTTTAAGTCCCATGTAATAGGGGGCGAGCCTATTGCCATCAACCGGGAATAAATACAGACTCCGAGGTTGCTACTGAGAAATTCCTGATGAAAAATGAGAAATTCCCGACCTGGGAATTGAACCCTCTTGACCACGAGACAAACGAGGCAGTACCAGGCAACCAGGTACCTACGAAGGTAAATACGTACTAAGATACATAATTTAATTTCGTATCCGAATTATCTACTTACAAAAATGTCACAAACACATATTAGGGACGAAACACAAAGAAAATTATTCTTCGGACAATTTGCTGTTTATAAAAGTTTCGTTTTCAGATGGAAAAACCTTATTACAGTTTGAAATTACAAATATTGTTACCACAGTTAAGTAACAATATTTGTTAAAAATTATATTTTTAAACTTGAAACGTTTTGGTTATCAATTTATCTGCTTTGACTTTTCCCAACTATGTTGGGGTCGGCTTCCAGTCAAACCGGATGAAGCTGAATACCAGTATTTTACATGAAGCGACTGCCTATCTGACCTCCACAACCCAGTTAGTACTAGGTAATACGATATTCCTAGGAAAGACGAGTTATCAGTCTCGGATCGGAGACTGGTCATTCCTTAGTTGCCATGGTGTAGATATTTTTTTTCTTATTTGTTTATTACATCTTTACTCTGGACGCTCTTAACTTGCACGTCTTGCTACATAGTTCTCACATAATATACCATCTCAACATAAATGATATAATGTACCAAGATTTTGTAACAAATTCTGATTTAAAAGAGTGTCCATGGAGTTTCTTGCCCGTTCTTCTTCATGAGATCTACGTTAGGGAACTGGCAACTACAGTACTTTCACAAGTTATTATGCCTTGTGATTGTGACTGTAGCGTAGGAGTGCAATGCGTCGTTTCGGGAGTTGCTGCGTCGGGCTGCGCGGCGCCGGATGTTACCGGCGGCGAGTGCTGTGTGTGCGGGGGCGCGCGGCGGCGCGTGCCGTGACGGCAGGTGCGCGGGGTTCCGGGTCGCGGAGTGGCGGTTGCACGTTGCGGCGTGCATTTGTTGTTCCGTGATTCGGGGTCTCGAGCATTCGTTGTTGCGGTTTGCGTCGCTGCGTGCTTTCGTGCTTGCAGTGTTCGTTGTTGCGGGCATTCGGTGGCGTGTGGTTCGGCGTGGTTTTCGGAATGACGTATTGCACTCGTAGTTTCGTTTTTTTTGTGAAATGTTCTTCTGACATTCAAAAGTGCCTGTAATGGCTTAATTGAAATAAAGAATTTAAGTTTTTTGAGTTTTGAGTTTGGATCACCGACTACCTGTAACCACTGCCAAAAATCTGTATATGGCAGCCGGGACTTAAAACTTAACGTGCTTTCCGAGGCACGAAAGAAACTCGGTATTATTAGGTGGAAACCAATCCATGGGTAAACCTAGGCCAGAGCAGGTTAACCTGAAGATCGACCCCGAACTCCCCAGTTCATCATCATCAGCCTATTAATGTTCCCACTGCAGGGACTCAGGCCTCCTCTCTTTGAGGGGATGGGCTATAATCTACCACGCGGGCCCAGTGCGAATTGGTAGATGTCACATGTCTTCGAATTTTTTGGTTCTAAGACATGCCGGTTTCCTCACGATGTTTTCCTTCACCGTTTTGAGAGCAACGGTGATGAAATAAATTACACAAAGTAATGCGCCTGCCGGGGTTCGAACCCACGACCTACTGTTCGTAAGTCGGGGCCGCCACCACTGGGCCACCGCTGCTCCCAGTTAACAACCCTAAAATGGAGACTAAAGCTAAGACGACCCGCATCGAACAGCAAATAAAGATTGATTGATCCAGGACGATCCACTCAGCAAAAACCTATACTTAAAGCCCAGTTTTGTAAGCAAAAAAATAAAAAGAACGTCTAGAAAACACGAACCTTGAAAGTTGAAAGCTCTAGGGCTACTAATTTTCGCATTCTTTAGAGAAATAGGCTCCAGCATTACTAATTATGGCTAATAGTCGTCTGTTAAACAGCTAATATGGACAGCCCTAATTTCTATGCCCAAAGGATGCATGACGGCGTATTACATACTAATAATTTACGCTAATATTGTAAAGAGGAAAGATTTGTATGTTTGTAACGAATAAACTCAGAAACGACTGGACGGATTTCGAAATTCTTTCAGCAGTAGAATGCTACATTATCTTCGAATAACATAGACTTTATTTATAGCAAGTTTACAAAAAAAAATTACCACCTCTGCGAAGCCGGGAGGGGCCCGCCTTAGCGGCCTATTATTGTATTAATTATTAAATAATAACAAAATAATATTCAAATAACATTTATCCGTGTAAGTCTGTATGTCTATCATCTACATGTTTCACACAGTGTTTTCTATACAATTCGGTTCACAGGTAGACCATGAACTGGATCTGATCATTATCATCAGCCTACAGCATGCCACTCCTCATGATAGTCCTCTCCAATAGGGTAGTTGACTGACTAAAAAAAATATGATTCTGTTTAGTCCGTCAGTTAAAATATCGAAAAATATTGGATACGTGTTTTTTGTTTTATCAAATTAATAAAAATTTACGAAGTTATAACGCGTCAAAGATCAGCAGGAGTGGTTGCTTTTGACGGCTCTACGTGGTAAAAATGCAGTGCGACGTGACGTCACACGAGTTTTCGACGCACTTCTTCATTTTTGGTTTACGTGCAAAAAGAAAAAATACGTGTCAAATATTTTTGGTTATCTATGTGACGGACTAATTAGATTTTTTTAGTCTACTACCCTATTGCATGACACCCGGTTCGATTCTCGGTAACTCTCATCCAGTTTCCACCAGCCACCCTGTGGAGGTCTTGTCCCCACCTCAACTGAGGGACCTAGCGCTGGTTGATGTAAAAGACATGGAATACTTTTTATCTCGGCACTACAATCAGTGGGATAGCTTTAGACCTTATACCGGGCAAAACCGCAGTTAAAATCTAGTTTACTAAAAAATAAAAATCACAGGTAAAGGCAGTTACACACGGGACGCTCGCAACCCACAGTTAAGGGCGAGTCGAGCATAACAGAGTAATTTAAGTAGACAGCCGAGCGTGCAGTCCCGCTGGACTGACGCACTCGCGCCAGTGACTAGCCTGCCAGTAGTTTAGAGCTAATGTATGGGGAGCGATGAATGGCCATTGTTGGAGTTAATAGGAGTGAGATACGCTGATTTGTCTTTGTTTAGTTTTGGTAAATTGTAGTCATTTCTTTTGTTTAAAATTGGGCAGGTACAAGTTTATAAGCTAGGGAGATAACGACGGACGTTTCTTTTGTAATTATTTTTAGCTTACTCACTTAAAACCGTTTGCGTAGAAACGGAAGTAACTTTTTACCCGACTGCGTCGAAGCTCAAAAGGAGGGTTAAGTGTTTTTCCTATTAGGCTGGTAATCAGCCTGTTTTGTTTTTTTTTGCTGTCATAGGACCGTGTTTAAAAACCCGCGTTTCGCGATTTCTAAGTGTTTGTTATATGGGAAGTATTGGCGTAACAAACGCCCCAGCAAAAGAGTGAAGCTTTCGCCTATCAGCTTACTTACTTACTGACACTGTAATACACAATCAAATCAATCTCCACAAAAAATCACGAAAACAAAAACAAAACTTAATAACTGTACTTAAACATATTCGTCAAACAATCGTAATTTAAGTTGAGACCAAAACATACGTCCCGTTGCGCTGGACGAATGTACTCGCGCCAGCTACTCGCCCGGGTGCTACTTTACCCGTAATATATGGCGGACGAGTAATGGATGGTGATTGTAGTTGGCGCTAAATAGTAGCGTAACGTGCCAATTCGTCTCTGATAACGTAAGTCTGGTTTGTATGTTGATTTATGATATGAATGAGGGTAATTTCGGTTCCATGCTAGCAAGTGGCAAAGTGCAAGAGTGTGCCAGAATAGAAATACATTTTCGAGCTTACGGGAAACAGAGCGGAAAGTAGATACCCCAGTGATCGTCACGAGTCTTGATCGAACCATCATCATCATCTCATCATCTTTCTGCCCTTATCCCTTGTCACTTGGAGTCGGCGCAACACGCCTTTTTCCTCCATTCTGCCCTGTCAGTCGACTGACAGGCCCTGTGAGTCTTGATCGAACCGCAAGAAATTTTTTGAAGGACATCTCAATCAGATAATCTTTAATTTAATCCTTAAGCCCACTGTTCTGAATATATTTTCAAAAACCCATGTTACCCTAACCAGCTAATCAGTACCAACACTTAATCCATAAATCAACATTGAGCCCATAAAACCACTCACTCAAACTTTTACTAGCGCTAGTAACTATCTCAATCAAACACAGCAATAAGGCGGAGTCCCCAAAGAATGTAATTTGCTATAGCGAAGAAGATAAGTGCTAACTTAAGGGTTGACCCGTCGGGGCTGCGGGTTGTTCGAAAGAGACACTTACCTACCGCGGCCTCGACACAAAGGGCTAAGAAGGAACAAGGGTGGTTTTTAGTCAGTAGAAGTCTGACACCCCGTGCCGCTCTGCCCAGAGCAGGAGGATCATTTGATGATTTCCCACCCTCCAAAAAAAGGCTTGATGATAAAGTGCGAGTCCATGCTTCTAGATTACTAGAAGCATGGACTCGCACTTTATCATTCTCCTAGTGTCAGAGTTTTTGAGCCGCCCTTGGACCTCTGACTTGGGTTTATATGCCGTAAAAATACAGGTAGATTAAGCAGACACAAACCATACTTTGCTGGGGTAAAATATATATATTTTATAATAAAAAAACATAATATAACATCACGCGTGTAATCCCCGAAGAGTTAGGCAGAAGTATACCTAATTAAAGAACACCCGCATTTCGCCAGTCCCATGTAATAGGGGGCGAGCCTATTGCCATCAACCGAGCACAAATCCAGACTCCGTGGCTGTAAGACTTCTGTTCTTAAGCTAATTTAAATTTAAATACTTACTCATTTTCTAAAAATCATTGCTAATCAAACTATACAGTATCCACACATAAAATTAAATTTCCAAAGTCGTTTTCTAGGGGGGAGCGCCTTAATTGCCGCAACAATAGTCTCGCTAGTGTTGGCCGTTGCGGTTTGCGGGTCAATTTAGTTCATGTTGCGGAGTTGCGGATGCATTGCGTTGCGGACACAGATATAGATAGACCTAGACACCGCAAGAGCAACTACTTCGCGTGCCTCTTTTCGCGCCTAGCATACGTACAAAAATCGTAAGTGGCCATTTTCGCGTTCAGTTTGATAGCGCTAGTCGGACGTCGGCGCTGGTGCAAAAGACAAGGGTTTGGGCGAAGGAGGCGACACATACGCGGAGGCGTCTTTGAATCGATTTGATTTTCTGATTTACAGTGCTGGTGACGTCATAAAAGTTAGTCAAAAAATGGCACGCTTGCTTTTCTTTTCATACAGATCGTGATACTTGCGTTATCTAGGTCTACCTATATCTGTGGTTGCGGCCATATGCGTAATCATCGTATCGTAATACGATTTAATTTTATGCGGAGAATGTGTAAGTAATTTAATTTTAGTGTAAGTACTTTTTCACGTTCGTTGAGAAGTTGAAAGAATTTTTTTTGTTTGTGAGTTGAGGTGCTTTGTTTTAAAGTTATTGTTTGAATTCTAATTGGCTGGTGAAAACAAAAATATTACAGGTTTTTCTGAAAGTTGAAAATAATTACTTATATTTTTTTTATTATGAGTTGTAATTTTTTTCAACCCTAAAATGCGACTGCAAAATTTTTCAATGCTTTTATTCGTCATTTATATTTTGTTAAATATATTATTATAACAAAACAACATCGTTTCATTTACAAATTATCACAGATTTTTTTTTAAATAATTAACTTTACATCCCACCAGTATTGCAACGATCGAGTTAAAACGAATACTACGGTTACAATGCAAAACCAACACACGAAATTGCGTGAAAATTAAAGTAATTGTTTTTATTTCATTATTTATTTATACACGATTTACTTTAAAGTAAGTTATGGTTTTAATTTCATTGCAGAACCTTTACTTGAAATTGGCTATATTTTATTAAAGTAAAATACTGCACATTTCAAGTTAAGCACAGGGCTTTAAAAATACATCGTGAGGTCCTTACTCAGCTATTATAAACTTGAATTATTATTTTCGTATTTATATCAATTGAAATTCATTGTAAAGTGGAAAATCTGATTTGTATTAATGTTCAAGTTATTTACATTTACTCACGCCCTGTTTTCAAGGGTTTCAGAAGAATTTACAGACCGTCGC
This sequence comes from Diarsia mendica, assembly GCA_949316265.1. Taxonomy (NCBI): domain Eukaryota; kingdom Metazoa; phylum Arthropoda; class Insecta; order Lepidoptera; family Noctuidae; genus Diarsia; species Diarsia mendica. The sequence continues at coordinate 4,689,982 of OX438912.1, read as the reverse complement.
TTGCCTAAAATCCTTACATAAAAATTGCTTACCAAAATTGAACATTTGCTATAACAACACAAAATCTCTATTTCAAATAATTATACAAAAAAAAACATTCACTCTTTCATTACTATCAATAAAACTTCACAATTTCCTTGTTTCAGGTAAACTCAACCCTGCAATGAAGCTATCGACAACAACAATTCACAAAGAAACAACAAGCAATCAGAGATACAACGAACAACAGGCAACGCCTGGAGCCTCCAGCTGTATTAATAAGCCGACACAGATTGTCCGGGCGAGACAAATAGAGCGATTTATATTATACGCTATTAAAAACTGTGCAATATATGAGATGATAGCGATTTTTATCCGCGACTAGCAGCGCACCGCGGTTTCACCCGCGTAGTTCTCGTTCCCGTCAAAATATGGGGATAAAATATAGCTAATGGTATTTGCTGATCATGTGCCGTTCTAGTAGTGAAATTATTTTTGTAATCGGTTTAGTAGTTTTTGAGTTAAAACGTAACAAAAAAAAACAAATCTTTCCTCTTTATTATATTTAGACTACTATCGCGCGATAGAAAAGACAGGGTCATTAAGATACGAGAGCTGTGGTATAATTTGATGTCAAACGTATATTTTGGTGTTATGTACAGTACAGTATCTAAGACACTTTCTCGTGATTGTAATTTTTTATTAAAGTATTTTTTTTATGAAAAGTAAAAGTGTAATGGTCATTTGTGGTAGATGGAGATTTTGTCAAATGTCAGTTTGAGATGGTGAGACCTCGATTCTAATGACTTTTGTCTTAATAGTAGTTATGTCAAATTTCTAGCATTTGTCTATTTTAATGAAATCTTGGAATGTACCGCCCGAATACTCGAACGTCACTCAATTTTAAGTTGCACTTAAATCTCGTGCTGTCTTTGTTACTTTAACGCAGAGTGACAGAGATAGCACGAGTTTTGAGGGCTACTTAAAATTGAGTGACGTTCGAGTATTCGGGCGTAAGACTTCTTCTTTTACACAATAATAATTATAACTTCCATAATTTACCTCTTATCGCTCGTACCTTACGTCCTGAACATTACAGGGACTATTAAAAATATAACACGCGTCCGTTCTACCCCGAGTTGAAACAAAATTGATTGTTTATTACTCTTTTTATTTGCGATAGCTAAATAGAGCGACGAAAATTTTAAAGTATATTTTTATTTTTCTCTTTTGCGAAAAATTACGCCAGCATTTAAGGGTTAATACGTTTACTAACATATTTGCCTCTTTATAAGTGGGGGCATGAAATTTTTATTATAGTCTGTTTGCTTGCATAATTAATAAATTGCGGCATCAACCTTTTGTGCTTGGCTTTGTTCATTAAATGAGCTGTTAAATATTATATTTTTGTTTTAAAATTGATGGAACAATAACCTGTCACAGTGAGATAATTAGTTATTCCTGGAATTACATAGAGCTTAATATAAAGAAGTTATTGCTATGAGTTTGAACCTCCCAGAACTCGTTTAAATTCAGCAATATTTAAAGGTTTTTTTTTATAAAAAATCCTGCTGCCCCTAAATCTTTTGCAGAAAATCCATTCTAAAAGTAATTCTTATAATTTGCATATGTATGCAAAATATTCTAACGCGCTGCACCCACTTCATTCTGAGGCTTTGCTTTTTTTTTTCAAATTATTTCTATGTACACCCCTCGACATGCATATTTATTGGGGGGGGGGGGGGGGAGGGGAGGGTAGATTGAAGAATAAATTATTTTCAAATATTCAACATATGTTTTGTGAACAGGTGAAAAATAAAGTTATTTACATAATGCTAATTTACTGTGTCCTTTGAATAAAAGAATAGAGGGATTTCTTGAAAAAAAAATTGAAGTGGAAACTCGGTTTCAACGCATCACAGTTACAAAAGAATAAAAATCCATTCCGCACAACATTATTAAACATATCCCAAAAAAAAAATCACAGCGAAAAATTCAATCCTGGATTCCCGCAGCAATACACAGAAAAAAAACCGCAAAAAATGCGTTATAACACGCCGAAATTGTCCAATTAAGTTGAACAAAAACCGCGGGACGCGATCGGACGCCAATGTTCTCTTTGACCGCTAAGCCGGGCGAAAAAATTAAAAAAGAGCGACCGATAGCTACATAGCCCTATGACAAATGTAGGTTACCAGTACCCGCTTGGCTCATGCGGACGTCAAAAACACCCGGCCGCCGCGAACGGGTTAAAAAAAGATCCGTAATGGTTGGTTCACATGGATGATATTTTTTTTCTTTTTTCTTTCTCTAAAAATCATGTACAAGGATCTGTTTAAAGATAATACGGCAATAAATTGGTTGTTTGTTTTCAATTACGTTTGGTAAAGGTATTTTTTTGATAACGATCGGTGTTTTCCAAATGCTTTTTTTTTTTTTGGAGAAACAATTTGTTTTTCTTATTACGTTTAAAATTGTATCGTTGGGTTACTTACCTTTGTAATTTGTACAAAAGAGATAAGCCATAGTAATATTGTTTCGATGAAAATCACTTTTAAAAAACATCCATTCGTGGAATATTGTTTTATCTGTCTGGTCTGGGTCTACCTTTGTTACGATGACACGATGCTTTAAAAAAAATGGCATTAAGTTAGCTTAGTTCTAAGATAAGTATCGCTTTAGGAGCATTAGGATGGATTATATAATATTTTAACTTTTAGGTACGCAATGATTATTTTTTCACGTTTTATTATTTGTTGTTGTATCGGGAACAGAAATAGGTACACACTTAATAAAAAAATCAACTGTCTATCTGTTAAGGATGAATAGATACAGTCTGCTAACAGACAGACGGACCGACGAACATTATAACTTCGAATAAAATAAATTCGATTCAGAATAAAAAATAAAACGGATAAAATATGGACTTTCAAAGACAGCCCGCATCCAAGGGGTTACATTTAAAATTATCTTAATAAATCACTTCGCCCTTATGTTTTAAAGTAGCGGTCAATAAATTAAAGTTTATTCAATAAATCGTGGCATACTCCAAGTTTCTTTGTCTTGTTTATACATAAAACATTGTTTTTGGTACATAATATACATAAATATTTGTTTTCGGGTTTGTTTGGAACTTGGTGATGTGCTCATTGATTCGGATGTGAGAAAATATCCAATTTCTGAACTGGATATGTTTTGAAATGTTCTTTATATTCCTTAGAAGAAAATGCTCAAACGATTTAACTAAGTGATATCGATAGTGACGACACGGTTGGCGCAGTGGCTGAGCGATTGGACTGCTGCGCCGCGTGTCGCGGGTTCGATCCCCGCACGGAACAAATATTTGTATGACCTACAGATAGTTGTTACGGGTCTGGGTGTGTTTGTGTATGTGAGTTTAAATGTTTGTAAACGCACCCACGATACAGGAGAAATTCCTAGTGTGGGGCAACGTTTTTTTTTTTTTTTTAAATATCGGATTCGATTCGGACCTAAATAGTAACAGGCGCTCAGATCAATCTTCAGGTTAAGCCGCGCATGCCAAGGTTGGTTCGCGGATATGATACGGGTGATTACCGATACATACCATCCTTGCCTCAAAAAGTACGTTATGCCGCTGGTCCCGGCTATAATTGTACATCTGTATGAAAATCTGATAACCAGTCTTACTAAAGGATATCGAGAAAATACGAACTAGATTGTTGAGGTCAGGTAGGCAGTAATTTTAAAAAAATACTGATATTCAGCCGCATCCAGTTAGACTGGAAGCCGACCCCAACATAGTGGGGAAAACTCACCCAAATATTCCTCAGTAAAACTCAACCAAAACCATGATTCAATTCAACCAAAAACCGGGTTCAACTCAACTCAAAAACACCACAATTCACAATCAAGATCTCCGGAAACCGTTAGAAACAACCAGTTTCCAGTTAACTCCAAAACTGCGAAGCATGAAGATAAATCCATGCAGCCTTGTTGAAGAAAAAAAGAAACATGGCGGTCGGCGGGCGACAATCCCGCAAAATTTTGTATGTGTGGTCATATCTCAGATAGTCTGGCGGAAAGCCAAAACTAGTGTTGAGGACGTAACCCTGCCTTACTGGTATGCAAGCCGGGCTTCAAATAAGTATTACGGTGTTTTGGACCATGTTTCAAAACGGTTAGGTCGTGAATATATCAGAGAATTCCTCGTTGAGAAGTTTCGAAGTGGGGCAAAAATAAAAATAATGTTTTGGGTAGGCTTAAACATATCTGGCTTTAAAAACTAAACGTTGTTTCTTTTAAGGTTACGTGATAAACATTATAATGCTACTTTCGTGTAAAATCCTCATGGATGTCCTCTGCACACCCCAGGGTCTCTCACTCTAATTGACTAAACCCCCCCCCCCCCCCCCTGCGGCATTCTAGCCGGGATAAAGCAGAAACATGTAGTAGACTAGGATTTAAATTCATAAATCCAGTCACATTTAAAACTCATCATCATTTCATCCAAAAGACGTCCACTGCCGGACATAGGCCTCCCCTAGGTGTCGCCACATTGACCTGTCCCGTGCTTCTCGCATCCAGCGGGTCCCCGCAACGGCCGCAACCTTCACCATGTCAATTAAAATATCATGGTTCAAATAAACACTCCACAAAAAAGTCACTACTCAAAAAATTTGCGGTCAACAAAAAAACAAACAAACTACCCTCTATTTCATACAAAAAAAAAACGTAACACAATAACTTATCCGGGGAGGCGTATACGATAGTGTCACGTGTACAGTCGGCAAAATAGGCCGCACTCGACTAACTGGGTTACGAGAAGTCTGCCTGTACCTGTTTTGATGCCGCCGTGATATCCCGCTTTGCGATAGGGTTCCGTATAGTGGAACCATAAAGGGATACATTAGGTGAATACTTGTAATCAAGGAAAAAGGGATGATAGGAGGCAATAGGGTTCCATACGGTGCGTGATTGTTGGTGGTTTTTGATACATTGTATCAGCGAATTCGATTTTAATGCTGACATTTTGTTGTCCGATTCATACCGCAAATATTTGCCGTAACACCATGACCGATTTTCATTCATGGCAACCAATTTGAGAGACAACTAGCCATCGAAGGTAATGTAGGTTGTATTTTTTAGAATCAGTGTGTGCATAATCATTAATCAAAGGAATACTTTCCTTCCGATTGTTGGAGCGAGATCAGGTGCAGGACTAACGATTTGACGCGCCTTCCAAGGCTCGTGAGTGGTCTCGTGGGGTGGAATAAAAAATGTCGACCTGCATGGTTATTGAACTCAGGACCCTACGCTTGCACTTGTGATCTCGAGGCCAACGGGACAGTTATAACCAAGTCCCACTCTTTTTCTTCGTCTACAGTCTTTATCATCATCTGCCTAGCCTTCTCCTAACTATATTGGGGTCGGCTTCCAGTCTAACCAGATGCAGCCGAGTACCTGTATTATACATGGAGCACCTACCTATCTGACCTCCATAACCCAGGATCGCCTACCTTGTTATTATTATAATTATAAGCCTATATTGTCCCACAGCAGGGCAAAGGCCTCCCTTCCCTCTTTCCACTTTTTGCGATCGCGATTGAAGGCCAATCCTGAAAGAGTCCAGCTCATCCCGCCATCTCTGACAACGTGGTCGTTTCCTGCTTTTTGGTATCCACTGAGGGGTCATTTTAGTTCCCGTTGGGGCTGCGGTGGTTCGCCAGAGATACCGTGGCCTCGACATAAAGGGCTAAGTAGGAATATGGGTGGTTTTTATTTAGTAGAAGTCTGACACTCCCTTTCGCTCTGCCCATGAGTGGGAGGGGTTATTTGATAATTTCCCACCCGCCAAAAAAAATAAAAAAGGGGTCATTTTAGTCCATTTTCCGCCTTCTTACACTTCATAAATGAACAAAGGTTACAAATACGATACTCTTGACCTTTACACCCCATAAAATCTATAACAGTTTCCGTATGCCCCAAATCCTTCATTCCTCATCGCATAACCTTCACAAAAGTATACCGGCGGATATCCCCTATTTCCTCAGCTCTTTGAGGAGCGTCAATAGACGTCTGACGCGATCCAACGTCAATGGCCGACTGACATGAACGAACGCCCAATTTGGCGTCATTTGACGCGTTATTATGACATTCTGACGTCTCTATGATTGGACCCGATAAAGGTAAGGCGAAGGAAATTGTACAATAAATAAGAGTTTGTTTTTTTACTAGAATCTCGGCGAAAAGTAACCTTTGATGGTTGGAGTATTTTTAGACACACGTGTTTTCAGTCAGTCAGTTCAGACTTTCAGAGTTCAGTCCTTGGTTAGTAAGTTGCGAATAAAATAAGCTTATTACCTACTCTATAATTAAGGTTGTTTATGGGAACGAAAGATTTAATTTCCTATCTGATGATGGGTCAGTGTGTGATGAAGGAGAGCCTATTGCCATCAACCGGACAAAAATCCTGACTCCGTAGTTGCTACTGAGAAATTCTTGATGGAAAGTTCAATAACAATTTAACCGACCCGGGAATCGAACCCAGAGATAAGGCTCAGCAGTCGCGCTTGCGACCACTAGACCAACAAGGCAATCCATAACCTAAATTGAAGGTAAATCGGAGTTGAAATCGTTCTCTATTCAGAAATGCGTGTATTACTGTGGCGGGAAAGCAAATACTTAGTGAACATTTGAACAATACTCCATTGGTAACTAGTAGGAATTCAGCACTAGCTGCCTATCTACCTAATCCTAGTTTAGGTTCCCAGGAAATTCTGAACAAGCCTAGGATTTGGCCTAAATGCCATTAATTGCTCTTCCCACGTAACATGGAATATTGATGTTTAACAAAAGGTGAGGACTTCACTTTGAGAGGATAATCCTTCGATTGGGTTTTACGATGAATGGTAGGTGGTGTCTATAGTCACCTAGATCGTATTTCAGAGTTAATATATATCCACTTAACTAGAGTAAAGTTAGTTTTAAAGCTTAATTTATTAGGTAGAGTGAAATATTATCGTTTAAATCAATTTACAAAAATAACACCTAATTTATACATAAACACACATACATCACGCCAATTATCCTCAAAGGGTTAGCATAAAAACCGGAGTTTGTTTGTTTGGTTGAACTCGTTAATCTCAGGAACTTCTGGTTGGATTGAAAAAGTATTTTTGTGTTACATAGTTTATTTATCGAGGAAGGCTTAGGCTATATTCCACGCGGACGAAGTCACCAGCAAAAGCTAGTAAATAAAGAAATCCATATAAATTAAACAAAAATCCTGACTGACTGACTGACCCATCATCGCCCAGCCCAAATCCTTGGACCTAGAAAACTGAAAATTTACACAGAGGTTCCTTTTATAATGTAGACAAGGAGCAAGGATGATTTTTTAAATTCAACCTCAAAAGGAGTTAGGGATGACAGTTTTTATGGAAAATCGACATTTTTTCAGTGGTAACCGTCCTCCACGCGGGCGAAGCCGGGGGCAAAAACAAGCTAGTAAATAATAATAATAAAAAACAACACGCCACAACCCACCTGACAGTAGATTACCTAAATAAAAGGCCGCGTTCACACGATCGACGAAATTCATTTATATCCAGCAGCGATACCGTATCGCTGTATCGCTGTGTCCCGAGGGAAATCGCTCTCTTATTGTATCGCCAATCTATCTTGCAAACAATATTTGTACGTCAGTTGTGTTCTAGGCTTTATTTTTAGGTGTTATTGTTGCTTGGGACTGTTTTTGTTAAATTTTGTTTGTTCTCTTTAATTGAATAGTTGGAACGTTGGACTTCGAAATCTCCGTAAGTAACTAGGTTCCCGGTAAGGTTCTAAACAAAAAAAAACATTATCCCCCTCGGTTTTGGTCTTTTTTACACGCATTAGATCCAGTTGAGGGAAGGGGAGGGAAGTCCAAAGCCTCTCTAACGCTGTCGAGGTGGATGGGTATCATCGGCACAGCAAAGAAGTAAGTACTTAGGTCATAAAATGGTTCTATGTTGGAGTATCTTCTTCCGTATACCTACCATTGTTCTATATCACACTACTACACATACAAAAATCTATTGGAATTGAATTAAGTTTAAAGCTTGATCAGCTTTAGAGTTTCAATCGAGGTAAAAAATGCACTTAATAAAACAACACAACTGAATTGAAAACCTTCTCCTTTTTGGTTAAAAATACTGTGCCTATCAAGGAAATTAAATTCAGTACCTCATGATTGAACCCCGTGTTAACGTTATAGTTTACTATTTTACTTACAAATACCAGCTATAAAATCAATTTTCTTACGCCCAAATACTCAAACGTCACTCAATTTTAAGTTGCACTTAAATCTCGTGCTGTCTTTGTTACTTTAACGCAGAGTGACAGAGATAGCAGGAGTTTTGAGGGTTACTTATAATATTGAGTGACGTTTGAGTATTTGGGCATTAGTCACCAATATTGGTTATTCGGTACCGCAATCCAATCCGCACGGACCATGACCAAAGCTTAACACTTCCTAAATCTGTCCCAAGTTTCCGATCCGAAATTGTCTCAAAACTAGATTTATTGAAGCCTAATAATTGCTTCACAACTTTCGAAACAAGCAACTATAACCTTTAAAGCAACTACAATAAGAGTTTTTTAAATTCGCCAGTTTGTATTTGTGTACGAAAATGGGGCATGTGAAACCATCCAGCGGAAAGCGCTTTTCCGCTAATTCAGCAAAAAGCAATAACAATTTAGCGTTGCTGCTAACGCTGTTTTTCATCGTAAGTTCGTTCGCATAAATCAAAAGCATACGTCGCTTTACAGTTGCGCTTCAAACCGTTCGAGAGTTTTTTATATGCTATTTTCGGCGTTTATTTTTTGAGCTTGTTGCTAACGCAGTTAAGGGATTTGAATATGAAAATTATACTGATCATTATAAACAATGGATGGCTATTTAGTTTTGATATTTTACTTTCGTTGCTGCGGGAATATCCTAAAATATGTTGGCACAAGAGCGTGGTACTCCACCAAAGGATCGAAGAAAGAGGTAAAGTGAGGTTTTTAGCCAGAAGTGAGTGAAGTCGGGTTAAAAGTCGAAGGGTTCCCAAAAAAGTAACTTAAGGCGACATTAGCTGCCCGCGACCTTGAGCGCGCGTTTAACTCATCGCCTAAACAAATAAGGTTGAAAATGGCGATGCGTTTGATGCTCGTGACTGCCAAAATGCACGATAGTTCGCAGATTTAATTTATTAAAAAAAAAAGTACGCTGTAATGTTAAAATATTTTTACATATGTCTTTAGTTGGTTAAATTTCCTTTCTGATAGTAAAAAAATAAATAACAGTTGTCACTCAAAATATTGAGCATTTCGAGACGAAAAAGTTTTTTCGTGTGATTTTTTTGTTATTTTGTGATTTTTTTTTCGAGGTTCTTGATTACTTTTAGAAAATATTTTTACATAAGTCTTTTACCTATACATTTGACTATACACTGTATTTTTTTTGGAATTGTAATAAGTAGCAATACGGCTAACTCTGCGACGAAAAACAGGTCGTTTTTACGGTTCCCCCGTTGACTGCGTCTTAAGTAGGAACTAACATTACAACATAACCGTCCACTGAAGCGTTTCAACCGCGCGTTTTTGAACGCAAGTGTAATATTGTTAATTCTTTTTAGATAATAACCGCAGCATCGCATTCGCATCGATAACTAACGACAAAACAATTTCTGCAAAACATGTTCATGTTATGCTCTAGCTTTTGCCGCGGATTCACCCGTTTTGAGGTCCAAAATTATCCTACGGGTACGACCTACTAGGAGACACTAGAACCTATCTTTTAAGAAGTAATACATATTAAATTAATTAAAAAACTATAAAATAAAATAAACTAACAATAAACTATAAAAAGGCATCGAAATACTGCTCCTCAACGCTGTCAGCCGGTAATGTGCCCAAAAGACTGGCGGAATTGCCTCGTTGTATGGCAACACTTAGCCTCTGGCCAAGATAGAAGCCAGCCCTTGGGTCACGAGAAGCGTCAACTAAGCGTTTGGAAATTTCCTTAAACAGGCTATGAGCACTCGGACCCCACGGCCCCAGGGTTTCAACCCCAAACAGCTCGAAAATATAGTTTCCGCAAAGGATACTATATTTACGCCGCTTGAGGTTCTCTGCAGCCGCAGCGGCTCCACCGGCGCAGATTTAAGTCTTTTATTTTTACTAGCCAGAATGGTGTCTCATTGCTGAGCAGAGGCCTTCCCTTTCTTCTTCTATACCTACCTTTCTATTCTGTTCTATATCTTGCCAAGTTAGTCCCACAAAAATGATTTGGTAGATCGTCACGCCATCTTTGCCGCGACCTACCAGGCTTTTTATTATTTACGTCATTCATCATTTTTTAAGATCTATAGGTACGTACTGTAGGTACTGTAACAATTTATAAATTTTTATAGACTTTTTATCAAGTTGATGATCACGAGAATCGATTACTAAAACGATTTGCTGTGGTCACGACACTTTCAACAAGTTTGAAATTATGTTTTCTATGGCACTTAATAAAATTGATAAATTGAAAATATGGATCTTCTTATGAAAAGTTTACCGTTTGCCGATGGAAGTTTTAGAGTGGCGACCGTAAGACATTGTTTGAAGGCCCACTAATATAGTTACCAATGAATTAGTTTACGCGAGAAATTAAGTGGACTGTATTATTAGTGGGGCGGCAACGATAATGCCCGAACGAGAAATCGACAAAATGTTATATCACGATAAAAGGGGTGTGCTTTGAATAGGCACTTACCTGATTGCTCCCTGGACGATGTCTTCGAAACCAGGACCTTCACGAAGGAACCCTTCCAGCTACCCAGTACTGACGCCAGACTTACCCAGTCGCTGTACAAGTTACCTTCCTTTGGTCCGGCTGAATCCAGGTATCATGGAAGCTCGAGCACCGATTCAACAGCACACTCACGATTATACGAGAAACTGAGGTGTGCCTGATAACGCCTGCTCCGACAAAAGGGCGATGAAGGAACATGGGTTTGATTTTTAGTCAGTAGAAGTCTGACACTCCCCTTCACTCTGCCCAAGAGCAGGGGGGCATTTGAAGATTTTCCACCCACAAAAAAAAAAAAGGCCCACTAGGTGGACCGATGAACAGAATCCAGACTACGTGGCTGATACTGAGAAATTCCAGGCGGTCAAACCCAATAACAATTTTCCCGCCCCGGGAATCAAACCTAAGACCTCATGCTCAACAGACGCCATTGCGCCACTAAACCTACGAGGCAAAAAACTTTAAAAAAAAACCGGCCAAGAGCGTGTCGGGCCACGCTCAGTGTAGGGTTCCGTAGTGATAATTCTTTTTTTGTTTGAAAAAAATATACGTTCAGGATAAAAAAATATGTGAACGAAGTTAAAAAAAATGCTTGCATATACGATTACACTACAAACTTAGTCCAGAAATTATTTTGTACAACTTTTTGTCTTTTTTGTACAAAAACTGTTTCCATCCAAGTTCAAAATGATTTTCCTAGAAAGTCCTTATAAAGTTATACTTTTCAGACTTTTTTCATATTTTCTAAACTTATGGTTCAAAATTTAGAGGGGGGACACACATTGTTTTTTACTTTTGGAGCGATTATTTCCGAAATTATTGACATTATCAAAAAATGATTTTAGTAAACCCCTACAGCCACACCACACCTTATACATCTCTAAAGGGGGCTACCCTAATAAAACATTTTTTTCCAATTTTTATTTTACCACTTTGTCGGCGTGGTTGATACACGTATTGGTACCAAACAGCTTTCTAGTGCTAACGGTCACAGAGATTAAGCGAGGACGGACAGACGGACGGACAGACAGACATGGCGAAACTATAAGGGTTCCTAGTTGACTACGGAACCCTAAAAACATAACAAAAAATAAAGAAACAAACCTCACTAATAACCATACAACAACTAAACACTCACAAAAACTAAAAAAAGCACCAAAGCGTTGAACTAAAATAAAACATACCTGAAACTCTTCACAAACGTAGTAGGAATTCCTAGAAAATTCCTCCTCTTTACTAGAAAGAGGAATGGCTAGGTGTTCGGACATAGAATCTTTTTGTTCGACACGTTAAAAACTACAGTGTTCGCGTTTTTACTGTACTTAGCTAGAATTTATATCTGTGTGATAAATTTCTAGACTATTCCCGATTGAGTTATCTTTAGATTCTTTGTTCGATTCCTGGGGACACGATTTTATAGTGCTGTTTTTTTTGTGTGATGATTAAATGTTTTTTTGCAGTATCTAGAATATGTAGTAGACAAAGACATAGTAGTAGTAGTTTTATTTTCTATTTGTTTCTCCTTGTATGTTCTTGTTAAGCTGCGACGAATAAATATTTTTTTCTTTCTTTCTTTCTTTCTTATAGACGAGAGAAAGAACCTTAATAATTAAATTTTCTATCAAACTCATTATTTACTGCAAAATAGCGACTACCTAATACAGTAACAAATATATTATCGGGGGGTCGTGGGTTCGATTCCCACCCAGGACAAATGTTTGTGTGATGAGCACGATCATTTGTTCTGTGTCTGGGTGTAATTTATCTATAATATGTATGTATTTAGAAATATATAAGTATGTTTATCAGTTGTCTAGTACCCATAACACAAGCTCTGCTTAGCTTGGGACTAGATGGCGTTGTGTGATAGTTGTGGAATATTATTATTATTACTGCAAAATAGCAACTACCTAATACAGTAACAAATAACTGCAAAATAGCGACTACCTAATACAGTAACAAATATATTACTGCAAAATAGCGACTACCTAATACAGTAACAAATATATTACTGCAAAATAGCGACTACCTAATACAGTAACAAATATATTACTTACTGCAAAATAGCGACTACCTAATACAGTAACAAATATACCCAAGTTTTGCTGTCTTTTTCATTAACCAACTACAAAAAGGAGGAGGTTGTCAGCTGTTCGTCGAAGATCTTTTTTTTTTGCAAAATGGGTCTGCTCTTGACCTCAATCACGTCTGATGGAAATCAATAGTTGAGGTATATAATGGAACCAGCGTGCCAACAAGATGCTTGTTCACCCTTGCTTTGAAGGGTTACATGTGGGAGGGAACACAAAAAGAGCAGGGAGTTCCACACTTTAGCTATGCGCATAGTAAACGTGGAGGAGAACCGCTAAGTCGGGATATTAACCAAGTCGTACATAAAAACGTTTTTCAAGCCACAAATAAGAGACAAACAAAACCTCATAATACGATTCCCACATTTTAGCATTTTCTGAAAACCAGAAAGTAGGTTAGCTAGCTCAAACCTAGTTTATAAATTCAGCTTCAACCCTTCATTATTTCAAAAAAATATTTAAAATCTCAAACGTACATTTTTAGTGAAATACAGATATCATTTAGTCCGCCAGCTCGAAGGACCATTTATAACTTCATAAAAAAGTTAAAAAATAAAATAAAAATATAAATTAACATTCAGCTAAGCTCGTTTATTAACCCGTTACACGCCGAGGTAACAGGGCGAAACTGAAATCTGAATTTCACGGGACGCCAACCGGCAAATGGGGGTCTTTTGTACCCCCGAAAATTAAAGACTAAAAATGTGTCGGATTAGTAATTACATTGTACTGAAAATGGAGAGATATGGCTGAGTTATCTGACACCTTGTTTGTAAGTTACTGGGTCCATTCACGGTCTATAATTGGGGTAAACAGAATAGTAGGCTACTGCCCTACTGGATTCAGTACGATGGCTCCTGAACAAAGTTTTTGTGTCAATATTTTTCAGTTCTGTATTATTGAAGGAAACTTTCATCGTAAAATAACTTAGTGTTCAAAACAGATGAATGAGTGATTTATATGCCGCGGTGATCGTAAAAGAAAAACTTATTTACATACAGTTGAAGATTTCAGGGCAAAGAAAGTTGTAGAAATATTGTATCCGTTTGTTACCTACCTCAATTTTGTAAATATGCGGATATGTATTGTAATGGGCTGCAATATTGTTAATACTACTTAAGAGCGTATGGTACCTCAAACGCGAGTTTTATAATGCGTAAAAGTATATGATTCACTGCAGTAATCAACATCAGAAAAATATATGATATTCTTCAGGATATATGCTAGTGCCATAGTGTTGTGAAAACATAATACAACTAACTTTGCTCGATAGAAAAAAATCGCGAAGATACCTCTAAAAATTTCTTTTAACGAGTAAAAACCATAGGTACTAAAATACATGTCATCGTTCTGATTTTTTTGGGAAATAATTCTACAAGCAACAAACTAAAGTCATAGTGTTTTACTTTTTTAGTCCAATCAATAGTTTTTTTGTAAATCGCAAAATACCACTAATTTCGCACTATTCGGCCGCAGTGAAAGACGTAACAACCGCTTTGTAGTGCAAGCTGATTAGAACTTTATTCTAACAGTATTACAAGCGAAGTTTGAACCACCACAAATAGGGTTGCTAATCTGAGGTAGCATACGCTCTTAAGAGGAAATGCGAGTGGTCTTTTCTCCATACAAACGCTCTCGCCTGTTTTCTTTTTGGTTAATGACCCTAGAGCAATGATTTTTTACAGAATAATAAATATTAACTATTTCTATGCCCCTATGTTTTCCTTTTTGGTGATAAATTATTTTTATAAGCACTAGAACCCTCAAAAAATGCTCAAAATTGCTTGTTAAGATCGCTGTTAACAGAGTCCTAGTGTACAAATTTGACAACTATTAACGAAAAAAGAAAAACATAGCGGCGTAGTATATATCCTCCATAATCATTGTCTAAAATATCTTTTAAATTGGTTCAATATTGGAGGAGGAAATAGGCGAGAGCCAAACCTCGAATTATAACTTTTTACTTAAGCTTTTGAGTCGGATCTGCAGTTGTTCTTATCGCTCGAATTTGAGGACAGGAGGACGGAGAGAGACAGCGATAGTGGAGAGAGACAGACGGATGGACGGAGAGAGACAGCACTCGCATTTACTCTTAATAACCAATTTTAATAATATTCGTGAACATATAATAATTTACAAAACATCGGAAAACAAGGAACAGAAAATAAGAGAAATCATCATTGTTTCTTATCAATGGAAAAACGTCTAGAACTGGTCATAAGCATAAGAAAGAGATACAAATATAATCCAATTACAAATCTTTAATTATAATTGGTTGGCTTTGTATAAGGAGTACACTAATCAGTATCTTTGAAACAATAGGTACTTCAGTTGCATCCGTTTAGACTGGAAGACGACCAACTTAGTTGGAAAAAGGCTAGGCATATTATGATGATGAAACAATATGTACTTAAAGCCGTTACAATTACTTTATTCCTGATACAGATCGATGCACTCACTCAATGTATCTTCACGATCCTTCACACACTCACAAAAAGAGAATTTCTTTTCTCAAGTCAAATAAAATAATGTTTTCTATTTTTATGACGAAAACATTCGGGTATCTTCAAAGATAAAATATAGAGCGAAGAACGCTTGAAAAATAAATCAATAGACTCCTAGATATTCGTTTGTGGAAAAACAAAGTTTTTCTTCTTTTGTCATGGCCACTTCTGTCCGATCCATCGGGCCGACTGTTACACCGACGTGGGAATTTTGATAGACAAGTTTTTTATTTATTGGCGATTTACGTATCGTGAGGAAAGTATTGAGTATAAATAAGACGGCGTATAAGAATTGAGGAAGACGAAAGATACGTTGGATGTAAAAAAGGATGGTTTGGCAAGAAAGGAGGTGTCTGATCAGATGGCGAGTGATAGTGAAGTATAGATGAACAAGATGAGCTGCACCGACCCCAAATAATTTGGGATAAGGACAAGAGAATGATGATGATTACATCACTCGGTAAATCACAAAAAAAACGCCGTTAAGCACAGAACCGCTATTTTATAAATGCCTTATTTATTCAGACTTTAATTGTATTTACGGAAAACAGGAATAACTAAAACATATTTTACCATTTGTAACCTTATGAAAAAAGTATTTGGCCCAGATGTAGTTTGCGAACACATAACAGATATTTGTTTAATCACAACTGATGACTTAAAAGTGTAATCCAGTTACACCTCTACCTAACTTTTCAGTGATTAATTACTATTCAGCATCTAGATTGCGAACCTACAAACAACAAACACAGGAAGAACAAAGCGGAGATTCGTCTCCTCCCCGATCATCCGCTCGCTACGGTGTGACATCCGTCCCCTGCTCCTTGCCCTATTTCCCCTGACGGCAAATAAACAGTCTCCTGAAAACTCTTATCATTGTCGCCGATAATATCTGTCTTAGACACTGACATTGTAGAGAGAGAAGCTTTTTGTTTGGCAAAAAATTTTGTGGCGGATAGAATTGTTTTATGTGTAAACACGTGTATGTTAGAAAACCTTCCGGTAATTTTCACGCGGGCGAAGCCGCTGGCAAAAGCTAGTCTATTATATTTTATTTTGATTTCGTGATATGTATTCTATTTCCGAGTATTATAAATCATTTTTTTTTGCTCTGAAAATATACCGTTTAATTATTTACAGCAGTCTGTTATCACAGTATACCTGTCACATAATCATTAGTAAATGGAGTTTTCAAAAAAATCTCTCATTATACAAGTTCATAGATAATTCATAGAACCTTACGACAGGTTGACACGTTAATGTAATTCGTTTGTTACGAAAAAAAGCTACCTTGTTTATTATTTATAGTTATTCAAAGAATTCTTTACAGATTGATATCAAATTCGTCATCATCATAATGGATGTTTCCTGACTAAAAAAAGTATGATTTTAATTCGTCCGTCTGTAGAATTTTTGAAAAATATTGGATACGTGTTTTTTTTGTTTTATAAAATTAATTAAAATTGACGAAAATAAATAATAAAAGTGGGGGAAACCGACGTACCTTCAGTATTCCTCTACTCTTATACCCCTCCACATTCATAGTTTTAAGTTACTTATTGTAAAACAAATGTTATTAGTACATTATGCATATTTAGAGTAAGGGTCTTTGTTACCTGAAAATAAACTGATTATATTCTATTCATACTGAAAACTTGCCTCACAACATTTTCCCCATTCCTTCGCACCAAAATTAATCCGAAACTATTACGCAATATCTTCAAAACCTCTTGCTAACAACCCAAAGATACACTAATAACTTTAATCCAACTATTGACTCAGGATAATCCGAATCATTGATTATGTCCAACAATGCCACTAATTAACCCTATCGCAACCGAACCGAAACGTTTGGGGGTACTTGAGACCCCGTTTGGGGTCTCTCATACCCCAAGATAGTATGCCAAGAGTTTTATTAAGACATCAAAACCAGATGTTATTGTCAAAGGAAAATGGTACCTGACATTGACAGGAAGACAAAGTTATTTATACATTTTATAATGACATTAATCTTGTAATTTGGGTCTTATGTGAATGGAATAAGAGATCTTAGTTTTTTGTTGGGGTGTATATTTATTTTCAAATAATACCTATTTAATTAAGGATGTTGACATTACTGTTTTTGGATTGGAAATTGCCTGGTTTGTCTTAATTCATATTCGAAAGTATTCAATGTATTTTGGTATCTTTTATTATAAATACCAAAACAGAGACAATAGAGGAGCATCTGGCTAAATAACAACAACCGCTCGGGTCGATCTTCGGGATAAGCAGCACTTACCTAATTTGGCCGTGAATTGACGACCACCCATTACAAAAAATGATGAAATAATTTACCTGAAACAAAAAAAAATATTAAGTATTAGTTACGACGATACACAACAGCATAATGTTTAAAATTCAATATACAAACAACAAAACTTAAATCATCAAACGTCTTTGCAATTATTTATAAGTAATACGGGTGCGGATGAATGCCTAAAAAACCAAACAAAATCTCAAGAATTATTCGAATCATTTATCTACCCATATTCCCACATAAACCTCCGCAACCTAATCAAAAGTACCGACAACATATTCCCAAAAAGCAACAACGTAACCAACATACTTTCAACAGAGTAACTTACGTTTTTTTCTTTCTTAACCCTATCAAAGCCACACTCGGAAAAACAGGAAAAATATCCGAATTATTCCGAATCACTCCGAGCGCATCACTCCGTTCAGTCGATTTTTTACCCCCGAAAGGAGAGGTCGTGATGATAAATAGGTTTAAAGCCATTCCAAAGGCGAAGGAAAGGGGCGTCGCATAAAAATATTTTTTTTTCTTTTTGTATCAAAGACTGCGAGTTCAAGTCGGGTTTTCAACGGATTTCCGCGTTCTATCCTGGCTGGAGGGTTAGTAGAAAAATTTAAAACGTACTTTCTTATTTTATAAGAAAAAATGTTTGTCATTTTTAGCAATGTCGGTAATATGTGTATTGTAAGTGTGGTACAAATTTTGTAGAAGATAAGATTGTCTTTTGCTGAGAAAAAACTGTTAAATTCGATTAAACTAATTTTTTTTTTTTTTTCATTATGAAGTACTCTTTAATAAACGGTTACTCATACAATTACAATCTAGACCTTGAGGCTAATAAGTAATTTAAATTTAACTTAATTTGCTAAAGCTTACAAAATTAAGAATGTGTCAATTGGCACTTTTCTTATAGTCTCTATTAAGTTGAAAGACACTTTGTTCTCGTGTTCTTTAAACGTAGCCACAGAATACATAATAGTACTACGTACAGAAGGGACACTCCCTTCCCCGATTAAACTAATGAACAAGTAAATAACAAAGTACTCGTAATGTAAGAAAAACTGTTTATTTTTTTATTCAGCGCAAATAAAACACACATTATATTATTTTTAACAGGCCTTAGGCCACACTTTAATTGACTCACACAATTTAAAGTTTTCCGTTGTTATATTTCTTGTTTTTTTTTTGTGTTTTTGTTTTGACCAAATAAACGATGTATTTGTAAGAAATGAATGAAGTGTCTCATGAGAGAACGAGTAATAGTACGGAAGAAGAGGACATGTTGCGCCAACTCCAAAATGAATTGGGATAGGTAAGGGGAAGACAATGATGTCATTTTGCTTCTATCTATTTTAAATTCTTTAACACCTTCCAAACTGTCTCTGCGGACCGTACCTCCCACCTACCTACCAGCGGTAAGCCGCACCAGCGTCGTTCATCTTCCATAAATTCCATAATCATTTGTTACGAGATAACGCGGCCTGCAGACGTACACACTCACTGATTTTAACGGTTCATATTACTGCTTTATGTTCACACTGAACTGAGAGAGTGAGCAGGGTTTGAGGTAGAATTTAGGAGCTTAAAAATCAGTCAAAAATTTAAAGAGATGATTTGAGTAAAACAAAATTTAGTGACAGACGCAGACATTTTACAGTTACAGCACAGGATTGAATTGCAGGCAGGTCATAATCTGCCGCATGTCACAGCAAAATTGAGCCAAAGTGGCCACAAATTCGGTTCCGATGCGGTAGACCCAGAAGCAGATGGAGTGACGAGGAAAGAGGAAAGGGAGGTCTTTGCTCTGTCGTGGGACGCATCAGGCTCATAATAAAATTCGAGTTGTATACCACGGCAAGGCTTTTATTGAGTGGTAACCAAAGTTAGGCCAAAGAACTCAAACTCAAATCTTTAAGCCAACGAAGAAGAACGATTCATAAAAACTAAAAAAGAAACTACGAGTGCAATACGTCATTCCGAAAGTCACCACGCCGAACCACACGCCACCGAATGCCCGCAACAACGAACACTGCTATCACGAAAGCACGCAGCGACGCAAACCGCAACAACGAATGCTCAAGAAACCAGAGTCATCCTAAAGCTCGTTGGGTCGTCGATATTATCAAAGTCACGGGAACACTTGGGTAAGGGACGCACAGACCCGGGAAGTGTGGCAGAACAAAGAGGAGATCTATACCCAGCAGTAGCTTATACCGGGCTGATATGATGATACCATCACGGAAGGTACAGGGTTAATTTTAGTTACTGCAGCACTGAAACGAGGCAATAAAACTATAGTGATACTTAGGAGACAAAAAAAAAACGATTGCCTTTACGTAGGTACTTGAATTAATCTAAAATATGATAAGGCCTTTGTTTTTGAAGTTGGGAAATCATCAAATGACTCCTCCCGGAGCTCCAGCATTACTGTATTTGTGTTTTGTACAAATACTGTAATTTTTATTAAGCAGATAAGTAGTATTATTCAACGGTATTATAACTCACAGGTGCACATACTAAATAATCAATAATAGGTATCACTTAATCATACACATCTACCACTATTAAATTAATTAGCCAAATCCCCGTCGCTATATACCTGTTGGAAATTCATTATATAGTCGGTACCAACCGGACTTTGACTAATTACCAGCGAAGCCAACAAAGGATCCGTCGTCATGGCAACCAATAATTCCTTGCTACGTGAAGTACGGTTTGAAGATTGTTTTCAGTAACTAAGGCTAGTCCTCTTTGAGTTTACCAAGTTCATAAATATATTTAGGTAAACACAATATTTCGCTTGTATTAATTCACTTTAGGCGTAGGCAGAGGTGGGACACCAACATTTCACAAGTTATGTTTTTTTGGGGCGAGCCTATTGCCATGAACCGGGCACAATTCAATACTCTGTAGCTGCTACTGAAAAATTCTTAATGGGTCAGCCCAATAACACTTTTCACGTCCCGAGAATCGAACCCAGTACTTAGGTACCTTATGCTCAGTAGCCGTGCTTGCGACCACTACACCAACGAGGCAGTCAAGTAAGAACAAGTAAGTAATAACTTAGAATTCTGCCAATTCGACGTGATATAACGAAACAATAAAATTATTTCGTTTCAACACAATTTCGAAGTTACTTCGGTAAACAATCAAATGCTTTGCAAATAATTTGCTTTAAAATTACGATCGTGCTTGTTGCTGGTTCGTCTAAATGGAATGTTTGGTATATAACAGGTACAGGTAGTAGCACGAATATGTTTACAATTAAATAAGAAACCATTTTGGCCTTTTTTATGGAGTTTGGGAATTCATCAAATGACTGCTCCTGCTCTAGGCAGAGGGCTCGGTAGGGACTTCTACTGACTAAAAACCACCCATTTTCCTTCTTAGCCCTTTGTGCCGAGATCGCGGTATCTCTTTCGAATAATCCGTAGCCCCAACGGGAGTCATTTTGGCCTACTGTATGGATTTCATTTTAATGTTACGTAATTAAACTAATATTGGAGGCCTATGTCCAGCAGTGGACGTCTTTTGGCTGAAATGATGAAACTAATATTTTGGAACTCATATTATCATAAAATAGGTCATATCTCAAAGTTGCAGTCGTTATTATAGGAGAAAGTCCCGTTTAAACTTTGTCAAGTGTACACACGGCTACACATCAAGCTATACATTTCCAGTTTACGCTGATCTCGCACTATACGGAAATCCTATACAATGCGAGACCAGCTTATACTGGAAATGTATAGCTTGATGTGTAGCCGTGTGTACACGTCATATTGGTTTAGGCGCAAAATGCCAAATTCTCAAAATGGCAACAGAGTCGCAAAAGGACAAATTCTCAAAAAGCCAAATTCTCAGAATGGCAAATTCTCAAAATGGCAAATTCTCAAAATGGCAAATTCTCAAAAGGGACAATTCTCAGAATGGCAAATTCTCAAAATGGCAAGTTCTCAAAATGGCAAATTTTCTAAAATTGGCAATATTCCTATAAAAATAGATTTCTTGGTTATTACGGTCTAACTAGATAGAACAAAATAAATTGCAATGGCGGGTAGAACAAGTGCCTTTCGGTTTCGTTATGGGTCTTGTTACACCCTTTAGTTAGATTGTCTTTTTATTACTCACTAAATGTTCCTGCTGACTATACCTAGTTAACAACTGGTAGTTAGTAGGTATTTTGAGGTCAGCCCAGTCACTTCTTGTTTTGATGATAGTGAAAATGCAGTGAAGTAAATCTGCTTGGATTCGAACCCAAGACCTAGAATAACTAAGTCACCAATGCTCGTTATAAAAGTCACTTATAGATTAAACATGGCATAAAATCACGCAATCCCCGAAGGGTTAGGCAGAGGTATACGTAATAGTATACCCACATTATGCCGATATGTTTTTTGGGAGGGTGGGGAGAAAATAGCAATATCCCCCATATTGCTATATTTCTGCTACTGAGAAATTACTGATAGAAAAAAAAAAACAATAAAAATGTACCCGACTCGGGAATCGAACCAAAGACCTCACGCTCAGCAGTCACAAATGCGACTACACTAACAAGGCAGACAAAACCACCAAACTACACCAAAATTGCTAAACAAAACCCCTCTAAAACCGTCCATTTTCTCCGTCGAAACTCGAACAAGGAAATAAAGCTCGTACCGAACGCTAATATATTCACGTATCGCCCCGATATTCCATCATGGCGGACACAATCTGACACTTCGATCTGACACTCCGACATCAGTGTCAGATGTCGGCACGTCGTTCGGAAGATCATCATTCATGGCTGCAGTACTTGGACGCTTGAGTGAGTGGCTCAGGATTTTTGTGTTGCAATCTTATGTAATGTTATAAAGAGGTCTGATTTTTTGTTTGTTACGATATAACTCAAAAACTATTTGGCCGATTATAAAATTTTTTTCACCATTAGAAAGCTATATCTTTACTGAGTAGGCAACCAAAATCGATATATTTTATTTCACCTACATGACACTTGTGAAACATCGACAAAAAGGGGCACGGTTCAGATTGGTCGTTTCCTTATATGTAGAAGAACCGGCAAGAAACTCAATGGTTATAACACGCGTGTATTTTGTATTAAATTTACAAAATACACGCGGACAAAGTCGCTGGTGAATTTTTATGTATTACCTATGAAGTAAGCTTTGAAAATATGGTCTTTGAATGTTCAAGCTTTGAATAATCTGCCTAGTATTTTTCCCCAAACATGTTGGGTAAACCGGAAGCAGTTGAATACCAGTATTTTACATGGAGCGACTGCCTATCTAACATCCACAACCCAATTAGTACCCACTGAATATTTTTTTTTTCCTACTCCTCCGCTATTCTTTTCTGATTAATTTCGTTGCGATCCCCAAGACAGTTAAATCGATTCTCTGGGACTTCGTCGAGCTTCATTGTCTCGGCGCTTTTCTTGTGGTCGCCACTGTTGATTCTGGCTAACAGGAGTTACAGTGGTTTGGGAATAGTGTGGCGGGCTTGTCTCATAAAAAAAAATACCCACTGAATAATACGATACCCCTTAGTAAGACTGGTTGTCAGGCTTTCAGGCCACTGACTACGTGTAGCGACTGTCAAAGATTTAATAATGACAGCCGGGACCAACAGTTTAACATGCTTTCCATGGTACGGAAGAAACTCGGTATCTATGTAATGTATGTAATGAGTGGTCATTCAACCACATTGCAAAACAATCTAGGCAAGCGCGGCTTAACCTGTAGATCGACTCAAACGGTTGTATTATTAAGAGCTTATGGTACCTCAAACGCGAGTTTTATAATGCGTAAAAGTATATGATTCACTGCAGTAATCAACATCAGAAAAATATATGATATTCTTCAGGATATGTGCTAGTGCCATAGTGTTGTGAAAACATAATACAACTAACTTTGCTCGATAGAAAAAAATCGCGAAGATACCTCTAAAAATTTCTTTTAACGAGTAAAAACCATACTAAAATACATGTCATCGTTCTGATTTTTTTGCCAAATAATTCTACAAGCAACATACTAAAGTCATAGTGTTTTACTTTTTTAGTCCAATCAATAGTTTTTTTGTAAATCGCAAAATACCACTAATTTCGCACAAAGACGTAACAACCGCTTTGTAGTGCAAGCTGATTAGAACTTTATTCTAACAGTATTTCAAGCGAAGTTTGAACCACCACAAATAGGGTTGCTAATCTGAGGTAGCATACGCTCTTAAGCCATGAGCTCCTCTTCAAATAAACATATCAATGTAAAAACTTAAGAAAAAAAAAAACTGTCTCTCTGAAGTCGGTGACTTTTGTTTGTTTGATTTCATTTTTTTGCCACCGACTTCAGAAACAGATTTTTTATTTCTCACTTTTTAGTGGTTTATATGTAAATTCACATGTTCATGGGGCATAATGTGGACAATGTAGTTTTTTTTTGAGTTTTATTTATTTATTTATTTAAACTTCTCGCACACAAAAAAAAAGGTACAAAGGCGGACTTAATGCCTTAGTTTTGTTGATTTTTCAAAAACCGTTTGTCCGATTTCGATAAAAAAAAAAATCGGTTAGTAAGTGACGAAGTTATGCCCGAACAAAAATAAAATATATATAATATACATAAACATCCGAATTGAGAACCTCCTTCTTTTTTTAGAAGTCGGTTAAAAATAAACTTTTCAACGATGTAAGTATTTTGCATTTCAATTTCAAACCTAATAAACATAACTTACTATCGTATAGAATGCGACGCACCGACGCACGGCGTCTCGTTATATCATCACGCTTCGACAAACAGTAGCTAGGAGTAGGAGCTACTTCAGTAATGTTGTATACAACGTAACTTATTTCTTAGTGAGATGTTTTGAAGTGAAAAAAAGTTTTGCTTGTGTGAATACATTATTCCACGAAAACTTACTAAAACCAAACCAAACAAATGACTTGACATGCACATGTACTTTTTAACCGACCTATAAAAAAGGGTTAAGAGTGGTTATGTATTACACTCCGTGGCTGCAACTGACAAACTTCTTATAGAAAACTCCATTTACAGTTTGTCTATCTGGGAATCGAACCCAGAACCGTCGTGATCAGCAGTCGTTCTAAGCAGTCGTTCTAAGCAGTCATTCTAAGCAGTCGTTCTAAGCAGTCGTTCTAAGCAGTCGTTCTAAGCAGTCGTTCTAAGCAGTCGTTCTAAGCAGTCGTTCTTGTCTAATGAGTAGAAAATATTTTTAGTCTAACTAAAAACACTGTAACGTCTTTCTTATTTTTCGACTTACATCGTTTTTGTCTCAACCAAGCACAGTGTACCAACATCAAGATATTATTGCAAGTTCCCTCAACCTACCAACACCAAAGTACCAACCTGACGACATTCATCACACAAGGCGGGCTAACATTTTTCATTACATACAAGTTTGCCGTCCGGATTCATTCGCGTTCCGTTATTGCAAAAGTAGTGGTGTTACGTGATAACTGTGGGGGTTTTTGTAAGACGGGGGTGAAATAGGGGTGATTTTGTAAAGAAAGAATGTAAGTTGAGATATTATTTTTTATTTTATGTTGAATTTGAGGAATTTAGATTTTTTTTATTGAGTTTTCATCAGGAATTTCTCAGTAGCTGCCATGGCGTTTGAATTTGTGCACGGTTGATGGCAATAGGCTCGCCCCCTATTACAAGGGACTAAAATAAATATTACTGAGCAAATATTAGGATAGGGATACTATTACGTACATCTCTGCCTATTGGCGTGATATTATCTGAATTTGAAACATAATGTCAGACACATAAGTCTCCTGTCAGGGCTGCGGGTTGTTCGAAAGAGGTACCGCGACCTCGACACAAAGGGCTAAGAAGGAACATGGGTGACTTTTAGTCAGTAGAAGTCTGACACTCCCTATCGCTTTGCCCAGAGCGGGAGGAGTCATTTGATGATTTCCCACCCTCCAAAATAAATAAGACATAAGTCTTCTTGAGGATATTATTAGCATTATTGCTTTACTAAGCAGAAGAGTCGGACCTCTAAATTTTCAGACAGAGAATAAATGTAAAAAGATTGTATTAAATTGACTTTTATAATACCCATAAGAAAACCAAAGACAGCTTTTAATTTCCAAAATACAACAACATTTTCCCCTCGAACAAAATTTTCCCAAAAAATACAATTTCCAGTACAAAATCCCTTCAGAGTCTACTCTATACACAGTAATACTGCCTCAACACTGCAATCTTACTGCACCACTCGCTTGCAGGCAATACTTTACTGTTATACTTTTAAAAATCCGCTCCCAAACCAATATTTATGAAGAAAAATAAAAAAGGAGGGTAGGTAGGTAAAGTTTTTCTCTTCATTTTTCGCGTTTATCACAGAGCGCAGTCAAGGCGTAAACGGATTTCGTGCAGGAATCCGTTTATTGTGCTAATTATTTTTGTTGGAGCAGTTTTTAAAGGATGAAGTTAATCAAATAACAAACGCTTTGAGAATTATTATTATTTGGCAGAAAGAACAATTAAAATACTAATAAAAAGCAGTGATATTCTAGAAGAGTGACCGTTGGACTGACAGTCATAGGCCTAAAGTTCGAACCACACCTCTGATTTTATTTTATTTTTTTTGACTTTCTTCGGTGACGGAAAACATCGTAAGGAAACCAGTATACCTGAGATATATTTCATGACGGCATGAAAAGTTCTGGAATGGCGACAGCGAACCGGAAGACGTAGCGTTGGAAGGCCTCCCTCTAGGTGGACCGACGACCTGGTCAAGGTTGCGGGGACCCGCTGGATGAGAGACGCACGGGACCGGTCAATGTGGCGACACCTGGGGGAGGCCTATGTCCAGCAGTGGACGTCTTTTAGCTGAAATGATGATGATGATGTAAAGCCAAGTCAGAGGCCCATAGGTGGCAAAAAAACGCTGACACCAGGTTTGACACCACAAGACAAAAAAAAATCGATAGCGATACTAAAAAGTTACAGGCTGATGCATTGGCGTAAGCTTCCGAAAGATATGTCAATTATTGTCAATGGTGTAGGTAACTGTGAAACCTAAATGTACCCACACATACCCTAATAAATAAAAAACCATACTTGATCTGGTAGAATAATAACTTGTTTCCGTAATTAAAATAACCCCAAATGGACCGTACAAATTTCAGTCGCTGAAAATCTTCCATCAATTATTGTGTATATAACTCAAAATATCGAAGGTAACAAAACAACATTTTTTTGTAGAACTTTGTCGAACTACGTTCAATTTTAATAGATCCCAGACATCATCATTCTCTTGCCTTTATCCCAACTCAACTGAGGTAGGCGCATTATATATGTCTTCAAGGCTCTTGAATAGATCCCAGTATTCACTAAAAACGATTATCAACCTAACCACCTTTCCCTCTTCTAAGATTACCTCCCATAATCTCCTCAACCAAGATATTTATATCTCATCTCTCCATACTGTATCATATATTTATATCTGCTGTATCCATATTGTGTCATATATCTTCGAACACATGTTTAGGGCGGGGGGTGCTGAGTTATAGACCCCACGCCCCCTGTCAAACGTGCAGGGCAAAGTGTAGGCCCGACATTATGAACTATTATTTGTTTTATAAGTTTATCTTTTTTTTTAGAAGGTTATAATGGGACGTGTTTTGTGAGATACAGTCTGGAGGAAGGGAGTGAAAGATTGGGAGATACTTGATTATGGGATACTTGCTATTCCTTTATACCTTTTTAAGATATTAGTTTGGATGTTGGGGGTAATCTTTGGAACTACTAATCCAAACTACGGTGCCAAAGGGTTTGCTGGATCGACGCGGAATGAGTCCTAGGAGAAGTTAGTTGGAAATAAAAATATATCGTAAAACTGTAGATACCTAAATCTACGTTTTCTATGTAAGTATATTGTTTATCTAAAGAATATTTAAAAAAAAAATGTAAAGATGTGATAAATAACCCTGTAAAACTAGAGATAAAATACCACACGATTTTATTCGCGTTGGTTGACTGTCGTAGGGATACCAAAACGGAATTGATTCACAGCTAAATACAATAACGAATTATTATATTTGGGGCTGTCACTTGAAACTTTGGAAGTCAGATATTTAGGAGATTAAAACTAAATATTTTGCATTAAATCATTCAATGTCTGTTATTTATCTTTTGAAGTTGAACAAGTGCTGACTCTGAGCATGATTAAAGTTGTGTGTAGTTTATTTTAGTACATATACAGAATGCCAGAAAATCTGTAAATAGGTCTCAAATTAGAATATCGATATTTCTCTTACCCAGTAATTGAACTGGGTTGGTTTCAGACGCTAACAAATAATTAATATCTTGAAATTATTCATAAGAGTATCTTTTTCTATCTACCACTTACTTTGGGATAAAAAATTCAGAGCTCAAAGGCCTCCAGCCTAAAAAAATACTAAAATAAAGTAGATTGAAATAAGGCCTATCAAGAAAATCTGTAGATTTTTATAAGTCAACAATATCAAAGCGTTTTCCTTCAGTAACCAAACTTGCCTCAGGTCTTTTATTCATTAAAAATATATCTTAATTGAATCTATCTATTCCTTTGAAGATTTTTATTAAAAGGAGGGTTAGTAGAACCCTCACTTTTAACAAAAAACTTCGGGGTTTTCCATGCATTATCTTAATTTAATTAATCGTACAATACCATTATGATTATGATTTGAAACGAATAATCACGATGTGGAGATGTTCCCCAAAGAATGGGGCATTTAATATCTTGTCCTGCGTGTCCTGCTGACTGTTCACTACAGGAACTGATGGACGCTACCGAAAGCGCCAAACTAGTAGCAGTTCTAGGCCGAAACAATTTAGATTGCCATCAACACGCTAAGAAGAAGAAGAAGATAAAGGATATCGTAGATAGACTAGAATTTTAATTATCAAGAGGCCACGATGGTCTAGTGGTTGCAAGACTCGCAAGCACTGCTGCTGAGGGTGAGGTCCCTTCATAAATTCAGGGTGGCAGAAACTTTGCCCCCACGTCAGATGAACCGACGACCTGCAAAAGGTATCTGGGTCATTTTGGTTGCGGCGGTCGACCGGGTATTGTAGCCTAATTTTGGGAGATGCCTGTGGGCTGAGCTGATTGAGGCAGACTGTAGAACACCTCATGCTTATTTCCTGACACGTTCTTTATGATTCATCTTATCTTAACAAGGGGTAATGTAACTTGGATTGTGAAGGTCAAATAGGCAGACACGCCATGAAAATACTAGTATTTACCTGCATCCGGTTAGACTAGGAGTCGCCCCCTACATCATCATCTGCCAAGCGTTTTCGAAACTGTGCGGGGGTCGACACGATAGGACGTGATTGGACAGATTCTGATGATGACGACAATGTTATTATTTTTTACTTCATCTTTCCCACATCTTCTCACACACGCACCATCCATACTTCATACATTTCCCCATACATCTGTCACACTAAAACAGAAACCTCGTACCCACGTAACAAACTGCGAATGACTGAAATTAAGTTTTGTGTTAAACTAGAGCATCTTTGAGCGTCTCGGCTTATGCACAAGGTAAACAAGCAGACGCAGAAACTTGGAGATGTCGTGTTGTGATAATGAGCGCTTGAGCGGAGCGGATAGCGGATATTCGTTTAAATTGGATGGTCGCCCTAGAAAGACATACACTGACCAGGACCTTATTGGCGAGGACCTTCTGACAGGTACGAAGTACTCGCATTTGGCATGCGTGTACGACCGTATGAATGTGGACGGGGCAAAGTGGATTGGACGGACACAAAGGGTTGATCTTCGCAGGATGGCTGCTAGCCGCTGGATGAGAGTTGCCGAGAATCGAGTTGGGCGTCGACGTCCATATACTACGGTTTTACACTCTTGCTTTGAAGGTTATTGAAAATATTGTGTCCAAAACATCATACTGGAATTTTCAGAAAAGGTCTGCAGACGCGCAACATAGTTAGAGGGCAAGCCTATTTCCATAACTAACCAGGAATCATTCCAGCCAAACAGGGCTGCTACTCAAAATTGCTGGAAGAACTTAGTAGCACATTGCCAAACCCCGTATTCAAACATATACCCCACGCTCAGAACACACCTCCAATCAACATCATTACAGTTCTTTTGCATTACAAATAATTCCGAAATCCCAAAACTATTAAAACAGAAACTATCAGTTGGGAGGCGTTCCCCTACATATCACACCTGTTATCACAATATTACAAGTTATATACCATTATCTCTGGGTTAGACTGGCTGTGAATACCGCAGCCCGGATGCTGCGGTCCAACTTGTGAGACGTCTGTGTCTGGTCGACTGCTAAAAGCCAAGTTGCCAGTTGCCAGGTAGATTGGAGAATGGAATGTGCATCAAAAACTTAATTTTCTTGCTTTGTGCTGGATTATGAAGTTGGTTTAGGTTTACTTTTTGGTTTATTTAAGTATTTATTTGAGGATAAACATGTACAATTTGACAGAAAAAAAACAAGCTATTGTACAGGAATAATAAATCAAATGGAAAAAAATACTTGAAAATAACCAGAAAAAGTTACCTTTCGTGCATCATCTTTCGGAACAAGAAAAAAACATTTTTTGGTTCATCCTCTGATGTGTTGATGCGTCTAGTGCATAACATTAAACCTTTCGGGTTGTAGAACGAGTATTATTATTTGGAGACGACTAACAACTAAAAAGTGAAATAGTTTTTTTTTTTTTATTATAAATGGGCTTGCTCTTGACTTCAATCTTGCCCTAAGGGCAGAGATGATGTCGAAATAGTAATAGTAATAATAGTCTTTAGTTTTTGATCTTGATGATAGTGTTAGCGACCACATAACATCCCGCTTATAATCCCGGAACGGTTTGGCAAAGGTGTACCTACACAATAACACTTTGCCCCACCTAGGACATCATGCACTGAAGTCGCGCTTGTGGCCACTACACCAAAGATGCAGTAGATTTTTTTCTTCCCAAATATATTCCCCCCCCCCCGCTCCGCTTATCACCACACACGCTACCCAATTCAACCATTGTAAAGCACGTAGGTAAAGCGTGATTTCTTCCCAGCTTAGGTGCACTCCAGCTACAACTGCACAGGTATTTAACTATAAAACACGGAGAATAACGTTTTACAATATAAATTCTAGATTTATGTAACGAGACGTAGGTATTTAGTATTTCTTGTTAACGTGAGTTGGGGTAAGATGGTGGGTATTAGTAATGAGGAGTTTTGTTAGGGATGAGGTAATAATTTTAAGTGTCACATTCCGTGTTTGTTTATAACAGGAAATTTTCAGGGGACTGAGTTAAAGGTGTCTATAACTTTACATATCGATGCTAGAAAGGCATTTACGCATTACAGTGCCGACTCATGTCCAAATTTGAACTTTTGAGTCCACCGTTGTTGTCAAGACAACAGGTATAAGTACATCGCTCACCAAATGAATCCTAGAATAAGGTACTTCCTTCGTATACGTACGCTGCCTCCAACATCAGCCATCCTTGTCATACTAATAGTTGCATTCAGTTGTTATCAATGCTAAAGATGTCATAATATGTCATATGTCACTGTAATAAATTTTAAAGATGTCTAAATGCCATTCTGTAATGAAAAGTGGGCGTTTTAGTGTTAAAATTATACACAAACTGTAGCTGTCATAAGTCTATTGGGGCGGAATGTAAGCGTGCCAAGTCCGACTCAAGTTCAGTCCACGATTCACGATACCAGTGACCGACCACTTAGGCCAAAATTTAATACACTTTTGTGGTCGTTAATACAATAATGATCTCATTCAATTCTTCCTGGCAAAATGAGATACAACTCTGCGAAACCCCTCGGGGATTAGAGGTGTTATGTTATATCCCCATACAAATCCAAGCTACGACCTCTTGACTCTGCTTATCACGAACACGAAATAACTCCACAAATCATGTTTCATACCAAACAGTAGGTAAAATAGATCAGCAATGGCATGTCTAATCAGAAACCCCGTTATTTGCTACCATTTTGAGATGAGGCGCGCACAAGCGATTGCTCTTGACCGCGTTTTGTTTTGTGTGGAGCTTTATATTTTAGGTCTACACACACACAACATGTGACTCCAGTCTATACTGTCTATAGTATCATGCTTTGAAAGTCATCTTTAATCCTTGTGTTCAATCCTTTTGGATTCCGGGCTGAAATGATGATGAAGAAATCTTAGTGACTTCATCATCATCATTTCAGCCCGGAGTCACCCATTTTTGGATATAGGCCTCCCCTTTCTTCTGCCACTCTTTTCACTAAGACTTATAATAGAAAAATCTTGCTGTTATGACCTGATAAAAGTTTATTCAGCAGTCCAAGGAAGGTCCCCACCCGACCGGCCAGACTAAATCAACGTTTCGTCCAATAAAATTACGTAGTATACCTTCGATCTATATATTATATTATATTATTATGTGTCTGTTTCGGTTTTCCGATACTCGACCTTACGTCGGTTTTGGAATAGATATCCCGTCCCGCATCTCGCAGGAAAAAAGATATCTATTTCCCCCTATCTTCTTCTTCGCGTGCGGATTGTATTTTGTGTGGTTGATGGATGACTTTGTGTATTTGGTGTGTGTGAGGTACTGACGGATGATTGCAGAGAGTCTACTGTGTGTGATGATTGTTGTGTGTCTGGTGTGGTCTCTTGTATTATATATTATATTATATTATATTATATTATATGTGTCTGTTTCGGTTTTCCGATACTCGACCTTACGTCGGTTTTGGAATAGATATCCCGTCCCGCATCCCGCAGGAAAAAAGATATCTATTTCCCCCTATCTTCTTCTTCGCGTGCGGATTGTATTTTGTGTGGTTGATGGATGACTTTGTGTATTTGGTGTGTGTGAGGTACTGATGGATGATTGCAGAGAGTCTACTGTGTGTGATGATTGTTGTGTGTCTGGTGTGGTCTCTTGTGTGTGAGGTGTACTCTCTTGTGTGTGAGGTGTACTATTAACAAAAACAGTGTCTCCCAATACCTTACTGAGTATGATGTTTGTGTGTATGGATGCTTGTTTTTGTAGGATTGTTATGTCTATTGTTGTACTCAGCTGGTCTATGTATCTTTGTAAACTTTTACTAATAATGCCTGTAGCTCCTACTACTATTGGGATAACTGTAGTTTGAGTATTCCATAAACGCCGAATTTCTGTCTTCAAAAGGTGGTATTTGCTTAATTTTTCTATTTCTTTAGCTCCTATGTTGTAGTCTGAAGGTACTGCTATATCTATTAAAAATGTGCTATTGTTGGTCTTGTCTACATATATTATATCTGGTCTATTATGTGTTACGGTAATATCAGTCTGTATAGGTATTTCCCACATGATTTTAGCCTGTCCATTTTCTTTAACTTGCGGCTGTGTTAACGCTTCTTTCCACCAAAGACTCGACACCTCGATATTATGTTTCCTTGCCAAACACCAGTGGACATACTGAACCAAGTTATATTATATTATATTATATTATATTATATTATATTATATTATATTATATTATATTATATTATATTATATTATATTATATTATATTATATTATATTATATTATATTATATTATATTATATTATATTATATTATATTATATTATATTATATTATATTATATTATATTATATTATATCTATCTATCTATCTATGTAAATACAAAGAGAAGTCCTGGCTGACTGACTGACTGACTGACTCATCAACGCCCAGCCCAAACCCTTGGACCTAGATAGCTGAAATTTTGCACAGAGGTTCCCTTTATAATGTAGACAAGGAATAAGGAAGGAATTTTCGAAATTTAACCCCTAAGGGATTTAATTAGGGGATGAAAGTTTGTATGGAAAATCGTCATTTTCGCGCGGGCGAAGCCGCTGGCAAAAGCTAGTGATTTATAAAACAAAAAGTATTTCTGATATCTTAAGTCAAATCCCAGTAATATTATAAATGCTGAAGTTTGTGAGGATGGATGGATGTTTGTTACTATTTCACGGAAAAAATACTGACAGAATTTGGCTGAGATTTGTTTGGCACACAGACAGTTTATAACCTAGATTAACACAAAGGATACTTTTTATCCCAGTAGTGCGAAGCCGTGAGCATAAGCTAGTAATTTAATAAACTTTATACTTACAAAAAGTTTAAAACTATCCACAAACGCCCGCTCAAACTTCTCCGACAACAAACGACAGTTCAGTCGCAGTTCAATCGCAATCGCAAGTGCGTCCGAACTCAAAGTACAGTTAGGTGAACAATACCTGTTTATAGTTATGATTGAAAATAACATCGCGGTAATGAAGCGGAGCCGTGACCGCGCCGCGCGTGACTGTACGTGGAGGTGACCATGGGTTAGGAATACAGTAGGATAGTTTCAAGTATTCTTTTGGGCAGCAGTTTTGACTTGGAAAAAAATGAAAGAAGAAATTTTGGGGTTCAAGTGGTGTTTTTGTATCTCGCCATCATGTTTTTTTGTGTAATTTCGCACAGTTACTCTGGTTATACAGAAGTCCGAGTCTGATTTAACAAAAACTACGTATTTGATAGAGTTTGTACTTTTACCCGAAGATAGCTGTGCCTTCACCACAACCTTCCACACTTTTCTGTTTTCGGCCAATACATATTTCATAGCGTAATAAACAGTCAGAATATCAACACAAAAAAGTTGATTAATAAATTGGTTGATTGATGGGTTGGTTAATTAAGTTTCGTTATTTTGTTTCACTATTGCATTGGGTGGCCTGCAAAATTTTGTGACTTAAAAAAAATAACTAACTAAAATTCTATCCGGCAATAATCCCCAGCACTCATAGCCACTGTACACAGGCAATTGGCCGGTCCAATCTCACCGTTGCGCGGTACATAATAACCATCAGAAAATAGAGTATATTGTGACGAACCAGTGGGATTTGCTCCAACATATACAATATAATTAGGGCACAATAGTTATAGTTGAGATTTATTTGCGTATTAGATTGACGTTGCGATGAAAATATAGGCATTAGTGGTGGCTGACGATTGTTGATTTTCTATCGCCTGAACGCTCAGATATTAAGCTGATCAAATAAATTATTTAAAAACTCAGACGCAGTATTCTAATGGTGAAAGAAGTTTTTACATTGGTTCAGTAGTTTTGAGTTTATTCGTAACTAGCTGATGCCCGCGGCTTCACCCGTGGATGTCGTTCAAATTAAATACTAAAACCTTCCTCTTGAATCACTCTATCTATTAAAAAAAACCGCATCAAAATCCGTTGCGTAGTTTTAAAGATTTAAGCATACAGACAAACAAACAGACAAAAATAGCGACTATGTTTTATACTATGTAAGGACTTACTTTCAAACAGCCAAATCTTTTCTCTTTATTAATTTTGACTGACCTGTTGGTCTAGTGGTTAGTGACCCTAACTGCTATGCCGGAGGTCGTGGGTTCGATTCCCACCCAGGACAAATGTTTGTGTGATGAGCACGATCATTTGTTCTGTGTCTGGGTGTAATTTATCTATAATATGTATGTATTTAGAAATATATAAAAGTATGTTTATCAGTTGTCTAGTACCCATAACACAAGCTCTGCTTAGCTTGGGACTAGATGGCGTTGTGTGATAGTTGTGGAATATTATTATTATTATTATTATTAACCGACTTCTTACTAGTTTATATGATTGTAGTAGCTTTAGCATTGCATGCTGAATGTAGTAGGCGGAATATGTGAAACCTTTTATATTTAAGACCATATTATTGTACCATATTTCATGCAAATAAAGAATCTTGAAAGAATATCGACGCAATTCACCGGCTTCTTCTAGCTGATCTGGCGCGATTATTCTTCTTATACCAGTATGATGACCTTAATTACTGCATAAATCATCATCTGCCTAGCTTTTTGCCAAGTTTATTGGAATGGGCTTCTGGTACAACTATAGTGCAGCTGAATACCAGTACTTTACATGATGCGACTGCCAATGTGACCACCAACACTGGTTGTCGAGTAATAGAGAAGTATGTCAGACCCCAAATGAATTGGGATAAGAACAAGACAATGATGATGATGGTCATGAAATGTGCCTTTTTGGGTTCGAACCTGTGACAAATAAGTCCACTAACCTGACACTGATCCACTAACCTGACTGCTCCACAACATGAATAATTCGTATAATTTTTCACCACCGATACAAAACTAATTATAAAAGAGAACAATGTGATATGTATCGTAGATTCAATCAGGGTTTATCACGATCTTACTCAATGGGGCTAAGCACATCAAAAGGTGCACCTTAATGGGTATTCCCGTAGAGGTAAGATACAGCAGCTGGTTGTGGATGCGGTATTTAGTGAGCACAAAGCAGATACAATTGTTTCCGGGTTTAAATATTTTGTGAAAGAAAGAGGTGCCTGATTTGAGGTGACGCGCAAGAGCTTGCTTGAATTGACTCTTAGCAGTTTTTAAATAGAATGTCGGAAATACGTTGAATGAAGAATAACGAAACTGCATAGTTTCAACCATCATGCACTCACTGCTGGGTAAGTATAGGCCTCTCTTTTCTTGAGCCAGTCTCCACGGTCCTATTCCAGTCTCATCCAGATTTTCCCCTCGATGGCAACTATTTCGTCTTCCCATGTCACCGCCGAGGGTTTACTCTTAAGGTGGAAAAATGCCATTTCTTCCAAGAACAAATCGATTTTCTAGGATTCGAAGTAGACAAATATGGTACCCAAAAGATAAAGATGGTATCCTGGGATTCAAAAGATTGAAGCGGTATCCAAGTTGCCGGATGACCCACATTTTATTCGCCAGTTTTGGACGTTTCAACCTTAGTTTCAATCTACTGAGAAAACGGTAAAGCCATGGCAAGAATCAGAAATGAAACTGCCTCCTCCATACACTATCTTTATCCCAATCTAAGAAGTGAATTGGATACGGCCAGTAATGGAGGTTGCAAC
Source organism: Diarsia mendica (assembly GCA_949316265.1). NCBI lineage: Eukaryota > Metazoa > Arthropoda > Insecta > Lepidoptera > Noctuidae > Diarsia > Diarsia mendica. The sequence goes on along the minus strand of OX438912.1, from coordinate 4,653,367 downwards.
ACAACACAAGCTCATTGTAGGCTTCTCATTAGATCTATAAGATAACATGCTTCATACCTTTATATACACTGGTGTTATTATCAACGCCAATTTTTGTATGGATTGTATCTATTGGTAGGTTATTGGTGTGTTATTGAGTTACTTTGGCTAGTTTTCTGTGTGGTTTTAATAGAATATTATGATTGGTTTCGAACTTGTTGACCTTTCTTTTGAAAAGATCTCTCTCAGTTTGGTATAACACGCTGGTTTGGTGTTTTTGTATTTACTTTTATGGATGTTAGTTTATAAGGATGATTGTAGCCTGAAATAAATGATGTTATTTATCTATCTATCTATATAATCTATATAAAGAAGTTCTGACTGATTGACTGACTGACTCATCAACGCCCAGCCCAAACCCTTGGACCTAGAAAGCTGAAATTTTGCATAGAGGTTCCCTTTATAATGTAGACAAGGAATAAGGAAGGATTTCTTGAAATTCAACCCCTTTCTTTTTTGGTTGGTGGAAAATCATCGAATGACCCCCCCCCCCCCCCCCCCGCTCTTGGGCAGAGCGAAGGGGAGTGTCAGACTTCTACTGACTAAAAACCGAACCCATGTTCCTTCTTTGCCCTTGCGCCGAGGCCACGTCATCTGGTACAAAAATCCGCGGCCCCGACGGGAGCCCAACCCCTAAGGGAGTTAAATAGGGGATGAAAATTTGTATGGAAAATCGTCATTTTCACGCGGGCGAAGCCGCAGGCAAAAGCTAGTGTTATAATATAGGGTAAGGATTGGGTAGTTTGGAACAGTGGCAACGGCAAGAAGGCTGCAGCCTTCTTGCCGTTGCGTTACAAGTGACCATGTAGGCCTATGTAAAGTAAAATATTTTGAATCACCAGTCTTTCTGGCCTTAACTGCAGTCAACTGTTAACTGCATTCGCTACAAAGAATTACTATTCATATTCCGTCTACCAGCCGAGTAGACGCGGTTAAGTGTAAATACTGACAATTCGACTTGGCACCACCTCACTGTAGTTTTCTTTAAATCTTTCTATTGTTGTTTCAACGTTGAATATTTTCTGTTAAAAAGTTTTTTGGAAGTTGAAAGTCGATTTATGGTGTTGTTAGTTTTCTTCTCTTCGGGGTATATTTGGAGAAAATAACTGGGATGATTGAGAGTGCACGTGTCTAAATAATAACATTATAACCTATTAATGTTCCTACTGCTGGGATACTGGCTTCCTCTCCTCAATCTACCACGCGGGCCCAGTGCGAATTGTTAGATGTCACAAGTCTTAGAATGTTTGGTTCTAGGACATGCCGATTTCCTCACGATGTTTCCTTCACCGTTTTTGAGAGCATTGATGATGAAATAAATTACACAAAGTAATGCGCCTGCCTGGGTTCGAACCCACGACTTACTGCTCCTAAGTCGGGGCCGCCACCACTGGGCCACCGCTGCGTGCATAAGACGTCAATTGGCGTTTAAACAACGGTATAATATAAAACGTCAAACCTGCAAGATATCACAAATAAACACAACATTCCATCCACATACTAAAGCCCTCCAAACATCTCATTTTGCAAACGATTTCAATTCAAGCCACTATAATTTATGTATGTACACGTTTCCAGTCAAACACTCTTGGTACTTAGCAGATGGATGCAGAAGACCAGCTCCATACAGATCTTTAGACATAGACAGACTCGACATTGACGTTGTAGGAAAGTCTACCGTAAGCACCAAGCATAAAGCTCATATTTCTATGATTTACTGTGGGTGGAGTCAGTGCTTCTGTGGTTGGTGCTTTCGCACGTATTCTGACTCGACACCAACGTTGTTAGAAATTCTACCGTAAGAATCCCGATTTAAAGCTCATATTTTTAAGCTTTACTGTGAGTTGAGTCTCCATGTAGATCTTCGGACATACACAGACTCGACAGTGACGTTGTTAGAAAATCTACCGAAAGAACCACGATATAAGGCTCATATTTTATGCTTTACTGTGAGTTGAGTCTCCATGTAGATCTTCGGACATACACAGACTCGACAGTGACGTTGTTGAAAATTCTACCGTGAAAACCCTGACATAAAACTCATATTTCTTTACTGTGAGTTGAGTCGGCGGGTCTCTGGTGAATGCTAAGACTTTACAATCATCATAACATAACATAAACGTAAAATCACGCCTGGTATTCCCAAAGAGTTAGGCAGAGGTGTAACTAATAGTAGTTACTCCCACATTTAGCCAATTATGATAAGTTCTATTTAATACGGAGCTACCCTATTGCCAACAACCGGAGCACAAATTCATTCTAAGTGGCTGCTACTGAGTAAATTCTTGATGGAAAAATCCAATAACAATTTGCCCGACCCGGGAATCGAACCTAGGACCTCAGTTCAGTAGTTACGATTGCGACAACTAGAGGACGCCTATGAGGCTGGCTTCTACTTAACCAGACTATTCTGTGGTCGCCTTGAGTGTCCTTACACTTTTATGCCCTGGCTGGAAGCCTTCTTCCATAAAACTTAGACTTACCCTTCTGTACCCATTCCTTAATGGTCTCGCACCGAAAACTAGGAAATTCCACGTCTCTTTGTCCCCACCTCAAATATTTATGGCATTCCAGTCACTTCTGTTTCAGTATTACTGCATTTCATGGGACCCCTCTCAAAGTTTACTTAGGTATTAATCATTGGGCTGAATATTCCAGCATTTTCAGTTCACCCGCTTCACTGGTCGCGTGGAAATGAACTTTTCTATGCTACAGTGCACTGGGGCTGATCAAAAAAAGGTCTAGACTTTTTGGGATATCGACGTGTGCATATGTTTTTTTTTACGTAGAAAGAAAACGTTGCAACTTGCTCTGCGACATCTATAGTGATGATCAAGACAAAAAAAAAAATGAAAGTGGTACCTATGCCAATAGGCTCGCCTACTATTACATGGGACTTCAATAATTGGTGAAATGTGGGAGTCTAACCCTTCGGGGATTACATAACAGGCGTAATGTTATGTTTTATTTATGCCAATGACAACATATATCTGCCTTGTTGTGCAGTGATCGCGAGCACTACTGTCGAGCATGTTCAGTTCAGGGTCCTGCCATGGGATCAACAACTTGGTTCATTTAATTTTTTTTTTTTTTTTTGCGGATGGGAAATCATGACCCCTCCCGCTCTGGATGAAGCTAAAGAGAGTGTCAGACTTGTACTGACTAAAAACCCATTCGTTTTTCTTCTAATGCCCTTTGCATTTCAGGGCCGCGGTATCTATCGAACAGTCACGCAGCACCGGGATCTCAGTAGCAGGTTCGATTCAAAAACGCCAAGAAGAACATATTCAATTTGAGCAAGTTAGATTTTTTTTCCTTTCACATTCTAAAACACTAGGGCCATAACGTGCTGGAGCGCTCAAAATGTCAACAGCCGATTTATACCCAAAGCCGCCAAGGTATAAAGAGAGTTAAAGAGACTCATTGTCTCTCTTTAAAGCGAAATATACAGACATGTTCAAACTTACACGTTTCTACTAGACACACCAGTAAAGTATTCACAGAGACATGTTTTAGCTTGTCTTTGGCACATCACAGGGAATATAGAAGAGCTGCTCCGAACAATTTTGATAGGGGAAAAATATGAAATGCAGCTCTCAGTAAAAGTTTGCAATGGTTGTTTGTGGATCAAACCATGACTGTATTACGTTACTCCGAAGTTCAAAATACCGATGTACAGTTTACAGAAAGTTTGTGAGTCCGAATTACGTTAGTCAGAATGTACGCTGTCGAAGTACGGTATTCAGAATGTTTGTTACTCTGATGTACGTTACTGCGAAAGTTTGCTATTATGAAGTACTGTAAAAAAGCAGTATTTCTGGACACGGCGCGTATTGTTAAGAAGTTCCGCTCTAAAGAGCCTTGACCACAATGACGACCTTTATATATATTTTTGTATGGGAATATTTAAAAATGTAAAACATGTACAACGAGAAGTGTAATTAAGGAAAAAATAATTAGGTCATTTCTCCTTGTTCTGCCTGTTCGGGGTTAACTCGTAGCGAACTTCAACCATTCGATACATAGGCTTCAAAAGCGATGGTGATCCTTCTGACCTTCTTCCTCTATCACTCTATCCCTATTCTCGAATGCACAGACATTTTTCACGAACCTGCACCCGTGTGAAGTATGGCTTGTGTTAAATTAAGCATAAAATTCGACAATTGCTTGCAACTTTCGTTGGAACTCTCTCCAGTGAGCTCATAAAAGGTGGGTAGGTATAGGTATGTTGGGCAGGGTTGCCAACGTGATAGGATTAGGCTATGTGCCGATTGTCAGACCTTAGAATAACATGGCATTTTTATATTTACATTCTTCTTCTAAGCCTGTCGATGGCAATCTAAATTGTGTCCAGCCCAGAACTGAGCTAGTATGCTCAATTCTGGGCCGACGCAATTGAGTTTTGGCGCTTTCGGTAGCGTCCGTCAGTTCCTGTAGCAAACAAACATCAGGTCAGGCCCAGTGCCCCATTGTTTATGGAACAGCACCACATTTACACTACAGGACAGTCCTTTATGAATCTCCACCTCAGCAGGTTTTCTTTGCTGCTACCAACTTAGGTCCGGAGTATATTTAAAGACTTGTATTTATATTTATGAGTAAGAAATGCTATGCAAGAGTTGTTACGGAGAGAATCGTAAGCAAACCGTTTTGGTTTGCTAAATCAAGAGAAAAATAAAACATACAAATTAATATTACCCTGATAAAATATTTAAAACCAAACAACTAGAACTGAATAATACCGAAATTCACAAGCAAATTCCATAAATATACTAGCAGCCCTACAAATCCACAATGTAGTAAGCATATTATCCGTCATTTCTATTCTCCAACATAACATAAATACAATATATTTAAATTCAACAATATAATACATAGTATTTCACGTATATATACATAGTCTGCTAATGAAAATACTCAACGTTTATTTGCAAAGGTGAAAATACAAAGTTAAATGCTTTAGCAGACCGTTGTTCTCTCTTGCATATGAATTCATGCTTGGAAACACAATTTATAATAGACTGTGACTATATTAACTACCCTAGGGGCAACTGAGATACGAATATATGGATATAAGAGGGTATATTCGGGTAGTTAACTATCTCGTGGGTTTAGTGGTCGCAAGCGTGACTGCTGAGCATGATGTCCTGGATATGATTCCCAGGTCGGGTAAAGTGTTATTGGGTTTTTCGATCACGAATGTCTCTCTCTGATCTTTGACATTTGTAGATCTTTGACATTGCCATTCGCTGATCTTTGATAGTCGTTACGGACAGTGACAATCCCGAAAATCAATCGCAAAGCCACTGCGCCAACTGTGTCGTCTAAATTAAAAAAATGATGGAAAATGGTGAATTGTACTCTTAACCTCAATTAAAAATTCACACCAACAAGAACCCAGGTACAAAAAACCTTTCAATGGAAAAACAAAAGTAATTTAAAAACAAAAGAGATACAACACAATATCCTACAAACAAAGACAGTTACATCTTCATTAAAAATCGACTTCTAATTGAACTCCAGAAGGAAAAGACAAAGAATATATCTTGGAGGATTTTCAGCGACTGAAACTGATACGGTCCAGTGGGCAGGTTCTTGAAAGATCGGATTATAGCTGAAGTGGGAACGTGGAGAATTCTACCTGAGACTTAGGACTCTTCTTGAGGTAAGGCCCGCTGTTCTCGGGACGATGAATCGCTGCGATTTCTTTTTGGAGATAGATTAACTCCGCTTCTTTAAAGCTGCGATAATCTAACCTCATTTCAGCCTCAAAGAATTTTGACGTAAATAATTTACTATGCCATAATTATGTGTCCCACTGCAAATCAAAGGCCTCCCGGGATTCCCTTTTTCCACTTATCCGCATTCTCTTCGTCTCAAGTATTTTGAGGCGAGCATTTGCCATTGACCGGGTGCGGTCAATGGCAATATCCTGCTAAAAAGTACAAGGAATAACAAGTAACACTTTGCCTAACTTAGGCATCGAATCCAGGAATTTAAGCTCAACAGGAGTGACAAGCAGTAGCCAATTGTTCTAGTTTCAAACACAAAAATTGGTCGTAAAACTACTTCTTCAAATACTCCATTTTAAAACTGCACATTTTCGCCAGTCCGAACCATTCATCGTACACAAATACACAGTTCCATCAATACACAATAAATACCCCATTAAAGGCATAACATAACCATAATTCACACGACAACGACTGCTATAAACAAAAGGCGTGTGATATGAGACAGCCCCGCTTTCGAAAGTTTGTAGCATTGTGAATGGCAAGCTTTATTGTACTCTCGACTCTGTCAATAGTGTAGTGAATGAGATACGTTAGGAATTGCGCGGGAACCGTAAAATTTGCTAATTGGTTAAATGGTTTCTTTGATTTTTTTCCTTCTTTCTGAGGGGCTCGTGACTTAATAATGCCGCTCGGGTCGATCTTCAACTTAAGCCGTAAGATGATGATGATGTTTGTGAATAAATCGGCCTCTTCTACCAAAAGTTTCCCGGTTTTAGCGGTAATATTCAATAGCTTCCGCGGTTCATGAATATTACTGACTGTCCCATCTATCCTTCAATATAATAAAAGGAGAACTGACTGGGTGACATATCAACGTACAGCCGAAACTACTGGGGCTAGGAATGTGAAATTTTGCACACGGCTTCCTATTATTATGTAGGGGAGCACTAAGAAGGGGTTTTTGGAAATTTAACCTATAAGGGGGTGAAAAGGGGGATGAAAGTTTGTATGGAAAATCGTCACTTTTGTAGTTGAGCCGACATCCACGCGGGCGAAGTCGTGGGCAAAGTGCTAGTCCTTCAATATAACATCTTTACGCCTAGGTAAATAACCTCCCTTTTGTCGTTCGGTACGTAGAGATTGGGTAGACGACATTTTTGCTATCGTGGGAATATTGTGGATGAAGTTGGCACAATAACGTGAAGCTTGGCCCAAGTAAAAACAGGGTTATGATGATAAAGTCGGGCAGTGGACGATGATGACGAACTAGATATCTATAATGCCTCTCAAAAAAGGTCTAGCTGGTCGGTAATTTGTAAGGATTGGCGGGACCCATGTGCAGGGGTCTAAACTTTAAAGCCTTTACAAAATGATGACCACTACCACAGAACATTTGGTATAAAATCAATTAGCTTACTATTTACAAACATCTCTGCTAACCCAAAAACAGCCAGCAATCGCTATAGAACCACTAATTATCGACCTTCATGACTGAAACCTGGGGTACCGCAGTCAAACCCTCGGAATACGGGTTAACAGCAGTCGTAACAAATATCGCTTCGGTCTGAAACATTGGTAAGCAATTTACAACTAGTGATGTTCTTGTTTTGGTACGATTTTCCTGGGGTCTGTTTTTGCAAAAAGATGTTTTATTTCTGCTGATAATGGAGTTAGTTTTATTTCAATAGTGTATAGAGGACAAAAGATTTTCACAGTTATGTTTACCAAGATCTTGCTAAATTTCTATAAACGCTATCTAGATATTTTGATTCTTGATTTCCATAAGGCAGATTAGATTATCTTAGTCTTATTACATCTAGGATGGTTTTTGTCCAAAACTTAGGACAGTGGATTAAATTAAACGCAGTTCGCGTTCAATTCAATTTTTTATTTCGCTCTAAGTTCAGCTACGCGAATCACCATGTTGGCTATGAACCATATTTACACAAAGACGATTAGCACGAACCATATTTACACATCCACGATATAAAACATAGTCAACAAATCTAAACCACAGCTACATCGATGCAAAAATAAATATTACAAACATCTCAACAATCCTTGCGACAGAAAATTTTCTTTATTTATTTTTCTTTCTTTACTGAAACGAAACTCTTTCCCACCACTAGCCCAGTTTCACGTGCTGATACGGCGAACATTATTCACGCCTTTAAAATAAATAAAAATATCCGTACACTAGTTTGTATCGGGTTTTCTCGTAAATAAAGAAACGGGTACTACTTGTTATTGTACTTTTAACTTATAGAGCACATTTGTATCGAATAAACTCGCTTTTCCGAATAGTGTGAAAAATATATAAAAATAATATATAGCTTTGTAATCGGTGCAGTTCTGTTGTGAATTGTAGTTTCGGATTGTGGGGAAAATATTGAAGTTTGTAGTGACAAAATTTTTAAAAGATTCGGTCTGAGTTGTGGAGGTCATATTCGCAGTGTCCCCATTTGAAATACTGGTATTCTGCTGCATCCGGTGAGAGTAGAATCTGGCCTCAAACCTAGACAGATGATAACTCTTTATCATCATCAGCCTATAATGTTCCCACTGCAGGAACTCAGAACTAATCTCTTAGGAGAGGGATGGGCTATAATACAACACGCGGGCCCAGAGCGGGTTGGCAAATGTCACATGTCATCGAATTTTTTGATTCTAAGAAATGTTTCTTTACGATGTTTTCCTTGACCGTTTTGAGGGATAACTCTTGAGTTTGGTTAAATTGATAATTTAAATGCAAGGCTATCACCAAACAAAAGACGTAAGTAGAAACACCGGTATAAGACGCCCTTGGTGGACTGAACACTGACCTTTACCTACCTTATTGGTTATCTTCTTTAAAAAGGTCAGATCTGCCCTTTTGTAAGTGCGTAGAAGGTATCTTCTCGTAACCATGATGACCGTAGATTGAAATAACGGAGTAGTATCGCAGATAAGATGCGATTTTTTTTTTTTTTTTATTGGGACAAGCCCGCCCCACTATTCCCAAATCACTATAACTCCTGTAAGCCAAAATCAACAGTGGCGACCACAAGAAAAGTGCAGAGACAATGAAGCCCGACGAAGTCCCAGAGAAACGATTTAACTGTCTTGGATTCTGCAACGAAATTAATCAGAAAAGAAGAGCGGAGGAGTAAGAAGACGTGATTCATGTAATTTAACTGTAAGCATGGTTTAAGAATATAGCAAACACTAACCCGGATATTTGATTTGACAACAACATTGAACGGGATTCCGGAAACGGATCAAAGATTCTAAAAACAGTTTGTTAGGAAAACAAGTGTATAATGCCTTTCGTACCAAAAGGTCAGATGATACAAAAACATGTGTTCATACTCAAAAAGAAATGTGTAAAATGAAATATTTTTGGAAATGTGTTTCATACTTCTTAAGTGTTATTTTGGGATATATAGAATTAAGGAAAATTTTGAGTGTGAATCGAGATGGCTACAAGAGTAGAGTAAGACCAAAGAAATGGTGAATGGACTGTGTGAAGGACGGTATGGCTAGAACAGAGGTGACTGCTGAGATGACGAGTAATAGAAAAGTATGGAAGAAAAAAACAATACGTTAACCCCAAATAATTTGGGATAAGGGCCGGAGAATGATGAATGAAGATGACCTTTCAAAAGGTTAGCCCGTAGCTGGATCAGACCAGTCTGATATCGCCTGATCTACCCAGAATGCAACAGGCGAAAGGCTAGCTAGGTGATCATCAGGTCAGACTTTAATGACCACCGACGACTGTCAAAGATGTACATTTGGCAGCAGGGACCAATGGCTTAACGTGCTTTCTGAGGCACGGAAGAAACTAGGTATGGTGTTTAATAATTCACGAGCGGGGCTTAACCAGAAAATCGACCCCAGCCGTTATTATTTAGAGGCAATAAGCTTCTCCAAAACAACACACTAAAACCTACCTATCAATTATGTCCTTAAAGACATTGACAAACACCTACTAAATACAAGTTCTAAACTCTGTCCAATATATTTAGATACTATTAGTTTAACTGTACGGAACCCAATGAAACGTGAATAGGGTTCCGCATAACATATCGAGTGCGGTTTGCCGAAGACGGCAGCTTCCGCTTCGATTGATGAGATGGAGCTGAAGTTAGACTGTTTCTAGAAGGTGTAATTGTTGAATTGATATTGGGATTATTGAAAATACATTGCAATATGGATTTTGATGATATTTCGCTTGTAGATATTTTCCAAAAGGGATAAATACGAGTAGTAGCTATATTTATTATTACACACTCGTTAACTGGGTTATCCTATGGGTGCCTCTAGACTAGAGCCTAAAAACTTAAGAACTATGCGACTGCACGTTAAGGCTCCCCCCTGTGGGGTACAGAGTAGGGCAGAAAAGGGACAGCGTGAATCGGAACAATATTATTATTTAGGAATTTAGGAACTCTGCACCACGAGCTGGCTCGAGCAAGGTTGGGAAAAGGGGGGGGGGGGGGAGTTTGGCCCAGTAATATTGGCCAGATTTTATTGTTTATTGCGTCACTACTGCTCTCAAAATGAAGGAAAACATGATGTCTCTCTGAATCTCCAATGTTTTTATTCTAGAACATGATGTTTCGGCCTAATCCTCACAGAGCGGAGGCGGTATCGTTCCAGCCAAGGCATAAAACAGACTGATTACGCTATGCCCAGAAGTTCATAACAACATGAAATCCCCGAAGGTTTATTTAAGGGTGCTCCTAATAGTTCACCCACATTTCGATTCCAGAACTTCATAGCTAGTTCAAAAAACCTTTATACTATTATAAATGAACACGTTATATGATTGCCCCTCCATATCAATCCTCATCGTCAAACAAAACATAAAAACAAACAGGAGGCAATAAATAAAACGACAGATTCGTATAAATAATGAACGACGGAGCGCGACTGCGCGACTATGCGATTTATAGTCGCAAATGTCGCGGTCACCACACGTCAACCGCCTATTTTCGGTGTACACGACCAATTGTGCAGAGTAATTTGTTGAAACAGAGACTTTTTTGGGATTTAAAGTTGTAAAGGGATGTTTGGAAAGCGTTTTTTGGTTTGTTTTTTCCCTTGTGGTGTGGTTTTGAATGGTTTTTTGTTTCCTTAGGAGTAGATTTTGATCGGGTTGTGATAGTGACACAGTGATTTTCGATTTTATCATCATTTAATTGAAATTACGGTTCCCATTGTTTGTTGTTCCCATTAACTTAGGGGTTGGTACAGCATGTAATCTTTGTTAATAATTCGTTATAAGTTGTCGTTAATTTAATGTAAGTATTGCAGAAAAACCGTTCTTGATTCAAAGTTTTCATTAATTTCTATTTAATATGAATTACATTTTTGCAAAGCATATAGATAGAGATCCTGATCTTTGTCGGCCTCTACACGATAAGATCCTATACCCATTTGACTAGGCAAAGCTAAATCGTACTACAATAAAAGGTACTACGAAGAAGTATCTAATACACGAAATCCTTTCTAGTCCCAATTTCCTTGTAAGCAATCAAGAAAGGAACAACTTGTACAGGTTCACTACTACAGCAAAATTCTCCTTAAACCAATAATTACAAAGTTCAAAGTAAAAGTGAAACAATAAGTATTTTCTTAGAAATACTATCTTCGATCTAATCTACACACTACAGAGTAATGTCAGAATCGCGTGCCTCTTTTTAGAGAAGTGCGAATACCTCCTTTGTTGAATATAACATAGAGTAAGTAAAAGGCCAGAGGTGGAGGTTTATACAACTGCGTTTTAGCAAAAAAAGGAAATTATCATCTGCCCAGACTTATTCCAAATATGGTAAGGTTGACTTCCAGTCTAGCCGGTTGCAGCTTTTCTTCTATTATTATGTGGTTAATGAATGAACTGATGTCAGAGTTTTTATGCTACCCATGGGCCTATGCACATGAGTCCAAAAAAACCATGACCGACCCATAGTCACACTAAACTACCACACCAGTGTGACTACGGATCAGGTTAAATTATATTTAACCTATGACTTGGCAATCCGACGGTCACAGCACTACACAAGCAGTGCTATAATACCATGTTATTGCTAAGCCAAGAACTCTCCCAACAAAGTATTCGATGATCCTGAGCTAAAATGATGATGGTGACAACAAACATTTCATTTTTTCATTTTTTTTTTCGTTCCATCGTCGACCTCATCTCTGCCCTTAGGGCAAGATTGAGGTCAAGCGTAAGCCCATATAAAAAAACAAAACAGTAAAAACAAAAATACTTAGTTTGATCCTCCCTTGCTTTTCAAAAGCTATGCCTCTGTCTCATTATCTACTCATGTGTTCCTAGCGTCAGATTAATTCAATACTTTAGTTTAGTTTAACGATCGTTAGAGTAGGCGGAGCAGCGTGATTTATGTAGTGCTAATAGACAGTTTTTGGATCGTTCGAATAGTGGCAAATGTTCTGTTGATCTGAGTCAAGTTGTATTGGGATGAGTCAGACTTACTTGGCTTACTATTTTGACTGTAGATAGATATTAGATTTTAAGCAAAATTAATCTAAATCAAATCCATACAGTTCATAATATTATCGTCAACTCTGATTTATTTAAAAATCTAACATAACATCACGAATCCCCAAAGGGTAAGGCAGAGGTGGCTAAGAAGGAACATGTGTGATCTATAGTCAGGAGAAGTCTGACACTCCCTTCCGCTCGGCCCAGAGCTGGAGGAGTCATATTATATGATGATTTGCCATCAATCAAGAGAAAAAAACAAAGGTGTAGGTGTGTGTGTCTGCCCTGGTGCAAGCCATGGTCCGGGGCGAGGAGGAATGGGACGCCGTCGCCTCCTTCTGCGCAGCAGTGATGCTAGCGAAGGAGGTGGCGGAACGTGAGAGGGAGAGAATCTCTCAACGTCCCAGCCGCCGCGGAAGGCGCTCCGGGCGTCGGGGGCCACGTGATGGCTTCCGGCCACCGTAGACGCGGGCCTGTGGACGGTGAGTAATGGGCTAGCTTGCCGTCCGGCCGTCGTCATGACGGCAACAGACCGTGACGGCGGCGCGTTCGTGTTCCACGCGCGCCTCAAAGAGATGTCAGCAAGGAGGGGCCCGCAAGGGTCGACGCCCGTCGGGGCCGCGGATTTTTGTACTAGATGACGTGGCCTCGGCGCAAGGGCAAAGAAGGAACATGGGTTCGGTTTTTAGTCAGTAGAAGTCTGACACTCCCCTTCGCTCTGCCCAAGAGTGGGGGGGGGGGGGGGGTCATTCGATGATTTTCCACCCACCAAAAAAAAAAAGGTGTGTGTGTCTACCTACTAGTACACGGGTACATTTCGCTAGTTATGTTTAAGTCCAATGTAATAGGATACAAGCTTATTGCCATCAAAGGAAAGATAAGAATTAAAATAAAATCACTACCAAACCTTTTAAAACATTAACAAATTGGTTTATGTAGTGATCGCGTGGCCTTCTTATGGCCTCAGACCTTTTGACAATGGTCCAAAATATTTTAATGCTTTTCTATTATCACTTCGCGATATGCAACAGTAGATAAGCTTTCGATAAAACGTACAACCTTGATATGGTTGTAGATAACAGAATTGGCTGGTGTTAAAATCAATTCAATTTAAAAGTTCTCATGGGTACGTGGTAGCGAGTGTAGCTGTGTATGTCAAGGTTCTAAGTTTGATTTCCAGATGACATGAGTCCGGATTCTTGGCAAAAACATTTCCCAACCATGTTAGGGACCGCATCCAGTGCAACCGGACGCAGCTGAGCACCAGTTATTAGCTACGTGGAGACATGGGACTGCGTATTTGACTTCCACAACCTGGTTTGTACTGGTTAAATACGACAACCCTTAGTAAGACTGGTTGTCAGACTTTTGGTCCACTCACTACCTGTCATCATCATCATCATCATCATCATCAGCCTATAATTGTTCCCACTGCAGGGACTCAGGCCTCCTCTCTAGGAGAGGGATAGGCTATAATCCACCACGCGGGCCCAGTGCGGATTGGTAGATGTCGCATATCTTCGAATTTTAGGTTCTAAGACATGCCGGTTTCCTCACGATGTTTTCCTTCACCGTTTTGAGAGCAGTGGTGATGAAATAAATTACACAAAGTAATGCGCCTGCCGGGGTTCGAACCCACGACCAACTGTTCGTAAGTCGGGGCCGCCACCACTGGGCCACCACTGCTCTCACTACCTGTAAGGCTGTAACGTCAGTCAAAGATCGACAAAATGACAGCCGAGACTAACCCCCGTATTTATAGTCAAGTCAAAGTAATTACTTGGACTTAAGTAATTACTTATGCAAATATTTTTATGCAATGGGCAAGAATTTAAACGAAGTTAGAACCGTCAATGAAAGCAAAACTAAGAATTCTAACGTTTGATAGTTCTAACATTAAGAAATTACTAAACTACAGAGAAAAAATTGTATCTTAAACAATGACATTTACTGAAGTAATAGTAATTACTTGTTTATAAATACGGGTGTAAGAGCTCATACGCCTTATTATAGACACAATTAAAAAGCCATTGCTATAAATCTCCTGGAGATTTATAGCAGCGGACGGGAGGATATCGGCTTAACATACTTTTCGAGGCACGAAAACTTGGTTTATAATAGGTGGTTACCCGTCTAAGGGTCAACCTAGGCAAGCACGGCTTAACCTCAAGATTGACTCGAGCGGTTACTATTTAGCCTCGAGCTTCTCCTGTTAACAATATTTATAAATGTGTTAATCACAAGAGATGCAGGGATCTTGCTACATAAGTAGTTTCCCCTGTATCTCATACAAAAAACACACCCTTGAATAGGGTGCAAATTGCAAGTGAGGTACCACGAGTAGATGATACTTAAGTGCATGGTTAAGTTCATCCGGTGCATCCTAGGTAGTCAGCATTGTAACATAAGTTGCTTGATAAGCTTATCTTTTTACAAGGCGAAGTATAGACACAGGGGTTGAAAATGCAGTAAAAATTAGATACTACAGCAGGCTTACAAAAACGTTGATCACTTAGGAGTGATAATGTAGGCACCGTAACCCTTTGTTACCTGTCAATCGGTCAATGCATGACCTTATTACCCACCCCCCTTTCCCAAACTTTCCCCCATCCCACACATCCTGAATCACACACACACACACACACACATTCCTACACAAAACATTAACACAATTCACAAAGGATGTGCCTTTTATTTTAATTAATTATTATTTAGTTGTATACTTTTTTATAACTTAGTCTTTGTTTCCCTTTTGACGTGTACCAAACTCCGAATTTTTGTTGTATTTACTCACATAGTGAATTTAGAGAGCTCTGACACCCATATCACAAGTTCAATCTTAGCTTGGGTGTCAGAAGTCTATCAGTCTGTATTAAGAACAATTCTCAACCGAAACTTTAAGTAATATTATATTATATTAATAGTGACATTGTGAATTGTAAACTGGAAATAAAGATTTATTATTATTATTAATTTATCAGATATGGATAGTATTGTAGATGCCAAAAAAACAAACGGTCTTATGAGTGTCACTCACGTATATTAATATAAATTAATGATGAACGAGCAAAGGAATCTTTCCTAGTGATTACGCCATCAGCCCCACACAACTTCAAAATTAAACATGCTATTGAATTTCAAAAATATTCGTGTTGGTTTTGTAAAATACAATCATCATCATCAGTCTATAATGTTCCCATTGATCATGATGGGACACAGGCCTCCTCTTTAGGAGGGGAAAAAATACAATTCTACAACAAAAAAAAACTGATTAGATTTTTGAACAACCCATTTCAATAGGCTTTGCAGTAGTTTAAAAGTACAAGTTGGTAGCCGACTGCACACAGCAGCAGCAGACGACATGTCGCAGCGCGACTGGGTTCTACGTATTTCTATGAAATTCCCTTCGTAGTTAGCGACATGAAGCTAGCGACGCGTCGTCGAGCGCCAGACGCACGTGTCGTCCGACCGCAGATCAGTAGCGCCCATAGATAACAGAAACAACAGGAGATATGCCCTTTAGTTAAACGACATGACGCAACGACGTGTCGTGACGAGGTGAAGCGACGACATGTCGTCTGCTGCTGCTGCGTGCAGTCGGCTACCAACTTGTACCTTTAGTCAACTGCATAATCTTTTAATGGTCATTATTGCTGAGCTATAATATTATTTCGACGCTTTAATGTTCTGCTGGTCGATTGTTCTTAGTTTTCATACCCCAACTGTAAGTATAATTCAACAACTACCCAAAAATTCTGCCACCCAACACATCTACCTTCGACATACAAAATTGCAATCCCCGCCGAAAAAAACAAGTGTACCATGAACAATATAGCCAAGAGTGCCCATTTGTAACCCTGAAGACGGTACATGTGTTACATTTGACACAATGCGGACCTCCTCAGACGTGTTGAGGGCACTCCAAGCCCTCCCGATCAGAGGAATAGTGCTGCTATATTGGATGGGGAAAGGTGAGCTAGTAAGGGGCGGTGAACGGGATTTTTTCCGGGATTGGTGAATATGGGTAGGTTTTTTAGAAAAATTTAGCGAGATTGTATTTTATTGTACACTCGAATTGAACAAGAAAGAAAATACAATAATGATGTTGACTGGTAAGATATTAATAACTTTTGATAAATCCTTGTCTCAGTAAGAAAGACTAAGTTTATGTATGTGATAGGTTTATTGGAGTAACTATTGATATACAATTAGGATTTGTTGATATTCATAGCCCTTTGTGGGACAGGCACAATTTAGTCCGTTATTTGTATTTTTCAATTCAGGCTTCAATCTTGTGTCACCTGTGCAATATAAATATAATTACCAGCACACGAATCAATCTTCTTTCTCCTTCGTGTGATTATTGCCTAATGAATCTTGAACTTAATATCCAACACACACAACACCTAATCATTTCCAGAACTCACTAGCCAATTTATCTCCCAAACTTTTCCCTACCCAAATTAACTCATTAAGTCCCGGGCTCCGGGACAACGGAGGTACATCACTATAGCTGAGGGTCTTCAGCAATTCGTGCGTAAGGGCCGGGGAGCAGTGCTGAAGCCTGATTTGAAAGGCTTTGACGGGCCCTGTTTACGGTACCTCTGTCTTCTATGATTCGGGAAGATATTTCGGGTCCCTGTTGTAAGTTATAATGGAGGGATGGGGGTGAAAAAACTTTAGTTTTGTTGTTTTTGGGCTGTTTTACTCGACTACGAAGACATACAAATTATTTTTTAATGGGAAACGTCTAAAGAAGCACCTTGGCAGTAAAACCGACACCTAGTACCGTGACGGGAAATGGTATGGCGCTGTCGTAGCGTGATGCTCCCTGGACTCTCTTGTAAAATTAATATAGGTACTGCCATTAAAATAATG
The DNA here is from genome assembly GCA_949316265.1 of Diarsia mendica. Taxonomy (NCBI): domain Eukaryota; kingdom Metazoa; phylum Arthropoda; class Insecta; order Lepidoptera; family Noctuidae; genus Diarsia; species Diarsia mendica. Next base: position 4,636,222 of record OX438912.1, on the reverse strand, counting down.
TTTGCTTTGGATTGATTATTGATCCATTCTCAAAAAAAAAAAGGTGTCGCTATCATAGTTTTCGGGGTCATCGCAGAAATCCAAGATGGCGACGAGGAAAGGTTTTGGCTTTTAACGAAACTGTATTTTTTGTTGTTTTACTGTATATTTGTTAAATGTTTTTCAAATTAGGAATTTTAATATTAACATGGCTGTTTCACATCTGCGTGAGCCTCGGCAGTAGTGCTTTACTACTAATAGATCTATTCGTAATGTCCAGTTATAGATTTCAATGAACCATAGATATTGATAAACTAATTAGTTTGACAGGCTTGAGTTGTTGGCTTAAGTAGTGTAGGTAGAGTACCTATTCATAGAGAATGCAATATAGTAGATCGGTATTCAAGATGATAAATGGCTTTGTGATAAATATAATTCAACACACAAAATGAAACACACACATGCAAACACACATCCACACACACATCTACAGACATACATATACACACACATACATACATTCACACACACACACACATTCATACACACACACATACATATACACACAAACATACTGTTTATATCTAAGGTTCTGAATTGATTATATTGTTGTGGAAGAGCGGAGTCTCCTAACACAGGCATTACTTGCTTAAATGGAGGCTCCAATCACCAACTAATGTAAAACTTTTTGTTTAAAAATAAAGAATTTGTATTTGTATTGTATTCATCTCATCTCCGACATACAAGCAGTTTACTAGTTATTTAAGTGAACATATTTATAAATTAAACTTACTTTACTAAATACTTTTCTAATATTCGGCTAAAACAGTGCTTTGTTGAACATACCTGTAACAAAATAAAATATTTATTAGTAAAAAGAAAGATAACAAAGATACATAATATAGCAATATTATAATCAAGCGCCGATACAGGGGACGATGGGTGCAATTGCCCCCCTCCCCCTCTGAATCCAACCGAATACGGAATTATGACATGTTACATTATATCAATGTTCTATCAGTATTCTGCATGCGCATATATTTGAGGGCATTCAAGCTCAAGAACTAGTTTGGCGGAAATAAAACCACATATTCTAAATGTATAATCTTGCAATCATAGATTTCCGCAAAGTAACAGATGATTTCAATTTTAAAATTTATTTTTAAGAATTTTCTGGAAGACAGGTGAAATCACACAAAAATACCTCCTCCTTTTGAACTAAATCCTGTATCCTAGCGTGATTATATTAATCGTAATAGGATAATAATAAGATTCTGCAAAAGCGGCCACTTTAGAACCTTGGTCATTAATTGATCGTGTTCAGTATCAATCGTTAAATAATTCATCCTAAACCCACTAAGACATCGTCAGTCTCGCCATATTAAGGTCTGACTGACTGACACCCTCAAAACACCTTCCAACCACCTTCCAACCCTAAAGCCGGTCTCTCGGACCAAAACTAACCCAATTTTACCATAAACATACTTTATTAACCATGTTAGCGAACACAAATGCCTTTAACCCTCCAATATCAATCGGCAGCGTACAAACGGAACACGATAATGGGTTCCGTACCGTAATTTAGGGTTACCGATCACCGATAGAATTGCAAACCTCAATCTTGGCACGCCTGCTTCGAACGGGTTGAGTGTACAACGGTTGCTATTAGCATTTTGTTATGTTTTCAGGGTTTTAATACGTAGAGGTTTTCCTACTGAATTCTTGTGAACGGTGATAGATTTTTATTTAAGTCTGCGAGAAGAGAAAAGTTGATATGAGGAGTCTAATTTACATAACTAAAATCATCATTATCTTGTCATTATTCCAAACTAGCTTTTGCCAGCGGCTTCGCCCGCGTGAAAATGACGATTTTCCATACAAACTTTCATCCCCTATTTAATTCTCTTAGGGGTTGAATTTCAAAAAAACCCTTCCTTATTCCTTGGCTACATTATAAAGGGAACCTCTGCGTATTTCAGCTTTCTAGGTCCAAGGGTTTGGGCTGGGCGTTGATGAGTCAGTCAGTCAGTCAGTCGGGACTTCTCTTTTTATTTATATAGATTATAGATTATTTGTGGTTGGCGCAGCATGTCTTCTTCTTTCAACTTTTCTGTTATGTACACACGGCTACACATCAAGCTATACATTTCCAGTATAAGCTGGTCTCGCATTGTATAGGATTTCGGTACAGTGCGAGATCAGCGTAAACTGGAAATGTATAGCTTGATGTGCAGCCGTGTGTACTTATCATCCCCCGTCGGGCTGCGGGTTGTTCAAAGGGAGATACCGCGGCCTCGACAAAAGAGCTAAGAATGAACATGGGTGGTTTTTAGTCAGTAGAATTCTGACTGCCTGAGCGGGAGGAGTCATTTGATGATTTCAAACCCTCCAAAACAAAAAAGCTCTCATCATCCTATCAGACACTTTCATTCGGTTCATTCATCCCTCTTTTGTTTAGTAATTAAACAAACTCATCAATTAGGTAAAACTTAGTGTCTATATTATCTTAAATTCTTAATTTAATTTGGCACTATGATGCTGTCGGTCGTCGCTCGCTCGCGGAGTGGCGAGCGGTGCTCGGCTTGGCGTCGCCTGCGCTCGCGTCCCGCTGTCGTCCCGCGCTCGCCCTAGTGCGGGGCGCGTACATCTTTCCGGGCCCTAGTGACCCAACATTCTAATTCTAATCCATACAAGACAGCAATTTACATGAATAATACTAACCCTAATAATCGAGTTAAATTAGAGTTTCGAAGTTGTCTTGACGAAACTTCCTTTGACTCAAAATTGGAACGCAAGAAGTTTAAATCCCTACTTAGAACGAATCACACTTACACACTTAGGTACCTAATTGTAGCTCATTTTTGAGATAGCAATTTTTGTTATTAAGAAAATTATAATGATACAGTTCTAGAAAACCTAGATTCAACAGAGGACTTTGTTATAACGGAATGAAACAATTAAAATAAAACTTTAAGGCATGTTCCCCCTTCTATTAAGAGACATAGAGATACTTCAGAGAATCTGTAAAAAAAAACACAAACCAAATCACAACATAAAAAATATCAAACAATATGTTTGGCTCCCACTGTATAACAATCCTTAACGAATAGATAGTTAACCCTACGTCCGCTCGGTAGCAACACGAAATAGTTTTTCTACCACCTTCGTTAAATTAACACGATGCTTGGAGGGTTAAATGTTGTTCTGCCTAGAACCGAGAACCGAATCCAAATTCTTCATGATGGACGTCTGATAGATACTGTTTCAGTAATAATAAAGTACGTAGTAGTGATTATAAAACTTGAAACTGTGTAAAATTTAAGAAAGAAAAAAATAAAGAAAGTAAACGTATTTATTGGTCTCACACAGGACAGAACAAATTGATAAAAAAAATAAAAATAACCCAAACAATTGAAAAAGTAAACATAAGAAAAGCTTATTAATAAGAAATCCATGGTGGATGTTACAGGGTAGCCCGCGAAATTCAAATTATCTTACGTTTTTAGCGATTTGCAGGCCAGTGCTAGGTTGTATGTTAGTGAAAATATGATTCGCGGCTGTAAGACGTATGCAGTTACAGAATTATAATCATCAAAATCATCATTACAACCCTCCAGGTTCATGTAACTGTCAAGAATGACCTTTTGATGAAATACTCATTCTTGACAGTTACATGAACTTGGAGGGTTGTTATGATGATGTTATGAACTAAAATTGGTGGTTTAGCATGTCAAGTGAAGTAAGTGCCGATTAAGAATTCATGCATATATTACACGTATATCAGTATCTGGAGTAATGGGCAAAAATTACCACTCAGTGGATGCCAAAAAGCAGGAAAAGACAACGCGGCAGGCCCAGAAGGAGATGGCGGGATGAGCTGGACTCTTTCTCAAAGCATTGGCTTACAATCGCACTAAATTGCAAGGAAGGGGGGAAGGCAGGCCTTTGCCCTGCAGATGGTCATTAATTAGTCTTATTATAATAATTTCTGTATCAATGACCACGTAAATAATTAAGAGAACTCAATTTGAGCCTAATTTGAGTTTGCAAAATATACGTAAAGTAAAATGTTGTTTTATTAACAAGCTCAAAAAACTTCAGGCTTCCAAATTAGAATAAGTCGGGAAGTCGTACTTTCAATGGACTCCTTGACAATCCAATCTAAGCATGTTAATTTATTTTTACAGGAAAGTTGTAGGAAAACTCCGGAAATTGTGGAAACTCGACTTTTTATTAGGGAAATAAAATAAGATGATTTTGGTTTAAAATCAAGTTTCGGGATGATATTATTAGGATGAAATTACGACGGAACTGTATATACATTATAAAACATTACGCCTGTTATACACGAAGCATTAGGCAGAGGTTACCCATTAGAACCCACCCACCGATAATTCGCTAGTTACGTTCAAGTTCCAGGTAATAGTGGGCGAGCCAATTGCCATCAACCGGGCACAACTAAAACTCTGTGGCTGCTACTGAGAAACTCCTGGTGGAAAACACTTAGTTCGCCCGACCTACGAATCGAACTCAGGACCTCTTTCCAATCAACTTTGAACCGAAGGCTTTACCAATAAAGTTGAAAATCCATTAAAGAAAGACATATTGTTGTAGCTTGATGTGCTGGTGTCTGTGAAAATCAGCTTCAAATGCCATCAGAATAAAGTTCCCACTGCTGGGAACCTCTATGAGAGGGAATGTGCGATAATCTACCATGCGGGTTCAGTGTTGGTTGGTAGATGTCACATATCTTCGAATTGATGGTTCTAAGTCTTCTAAGACATGCCAGTTTCCTCACAATGTCTTCCTTCTCCATTTTGAGAGCAGCGATGATGAAATAAATTACGCCTGCCTAGTTTCGACTTAGTGCTCAAAAGTCGGGGCCGCCACCACTGCTCTCAGAAAACAAAGCAAAAAAAAAACAGGATCACTAAATAGGTACTCCCCCTTCCAAAAAGCACTTAGTCGGCCATCGAACTCCAAAGAAAGCATATCTAAAATTAATTACACGTAAATCTAAAGAGAACTCGAGACAAAACATCATTAATCTTCCTTCTCTTTCCCTCATCAGGACTTGAGAGGCCAACGTGATTTATTTGCGGAGTTTTTTGCCAAGATTTTTATGTTGCCTGTCTGGTAAACCCCCCTGGTTTAAAGACATTGATTTAGGGGTGACTAGAAGGGACAGTGGAGAGCGAAAATGCTTGGTAAAGTGTACATTAATCACCATCTTTCTGCCCGTGTCCCATTCTATTTGAGGTCATGGCATCATTTACGCATCATTTGTTTGGTGAAGTGTACATTAATACAGATAGTACCTACCCGGGTACTGATGAATGGTAAACCTGAACATAAGTTTGAACAAAAGAAAAGGATGTCACGGAAATATCACTCTTCAGAATGTCTGTCTGAGACAGGATTTACTTCGTGGGTTCTACTGAGAAAAACCCAATAATACTTTGCCCGACCTGGGAATTGAACCCAGGTCCTCATGTTTAGCAGTCGTGCTTGGCTGCTTGCTACTACTCGGCCAAAACGGGGCGGTCAAAAACTTGAGCTATAAATACAAAAAATTGATGCCGATCAACCGCAACGCCATAAAAACATTTGACAAACCACTTTCCATATATCATTAGAAAAATTCTTTCAAAATTGACATAACTGCCTACCTCAATGCCTCTTCAAGCCTCTCTATATCCCTGTAAATACGATAGAAGTGGCTAAAAGAACTGATTAGTCCTTTATCCGGAACTCGAACGACTTCTTAAAAAAGGTTGACGATATCTCGATTTGGTTCTCTCAGAAGTATAAAAGACACGATGAGGAAAATCAATTGTTTTGTTCCGGAAAATAAATACGTATTTGTTACTGACATCTTCAATGTCAGTGAAAATATATATTGTTGTGAATGAAAATATGAAAAATCAATCGTTGTAAATATTGTTCCTATAAATATTTTACTTTTGCTCTGCTTTTATTTATCATCCATTTCACACGCGTCGAATTTCATGTTGAAAACTATAGGTTTTTATATCATAGATAGCAACCGAGCCGGTGTCTGATGTGATAACAAGTATGAGAGATGAAGACACGAAGAAGCAAGGAAGACATGCTGGGTCAAATGAATTGGAATAAGGGCAAGAGTCCAACTTACCCCAGTGTCTCAAGACGAAAGTCTATGACCAGTATGTGTTGCCAGTGATTACATACGGGACCGAAACGTGGTCGCTCACAATGGGCCTCATCAGAAGGCTTAAAGTCACCCAAAGGGCAATGGAGAGGGCTATGCTCGGAGTTTCCTTGCGCGATCGAATCAGAAATGAGGACATACGCATGAGAACCAAGGTTACCGACATAACCCGAAGAATTGCCAAACTTAAGTGGCAGTGGGCAGGGCACATTGCTCGCAGAACGGATGCCCGATGGGGCCGGAAAGTTCTGGAGTGGCGACCGCGAACCTGAAGACGTTGCGTTGGAAGGCCTCCCACTAGGTGGACCGATGACCTGGTGAAGGTTGCGGGGATCCGCTAGATGCGAGACGCACGGGACCGGTCAATGTGGCGACACTTAGGGGAGGCCTATGTCCAGCAGAGGACGTCTTTCGGCTGAAATGATGAACGGCAAGAGAATTTCTAAGAGAACATTTTTTGCAGACGAAGTTGCGGGCGAAGTTATAGTTGATCATAACTCTATCTGTAATCAAATTTAGACTACCTAAAATTCAGCATTCCTTAAGAAGCGACTTCCATCAGCTTTTGAAGAACCATCTGATAAGCAAACGTCATATACAACCAAGCTTACAACCGCACAATTTTTTCATAATAATCATTAAGTAAACGAAGGCACAGATTGCATAACATTAGGGGTACGCAAATCCGCGAAAAAATTACAGCTATGACGAAATGGTATAACAGCGAAATAAGAATTTACATAAGGAACATTTTTATGGCATTCAAACATAAACTTTTATGAGCTACTCTCAGATTAGGCTGGGAGATGGAGTTGTAAATTAAGCTTGTTTTGTGAAAACGCAACGATACCTTGTGGGAACCCACTATAGGTGCGGTTTTTTCAGTACATAAAAGACACGCTGATACCATTATCTTCTTGCCTTTATCCCATGTTACTTGGGGTCGGCGGGGTCGGCACAACACGTGTTTTCTTTCTATATTCCTCTGTAAACCGTCACGCTATCATTCCTTTTCCTTTCATATCATTCCTCTCCATCCATCAACATTTATATTCTTTACTCTTAAAGTCACATGCGATTTGTCATAACATGTCCATACCACGACATTCGATTCCATTTCAACTTTTCCGTAACTGGCGCAACTTTTAAACTTCCACTAATATACTCGTTTCTTACCTTATCCATTCTTGTCACACCACACCTCCACCTCAACATTCTCATCTCCGCTACATGTAATCTTAAGTATTTGTACGAAAGTATTCGTGTCCAGAGTTGCGTTTATTCTTGCTGGTGGAAATAACCGTAGGAGTCGTAGGGTCTTCTTTCAATGACCGTTCATGCGTCCGATTGTCCGCAAATGACCGTAAACGCCCTTTCAACTTTTGCATAACTTTGTTTTCGTCGTAGAAGGACTACACAAAATATTTTTCAACACACTTGCTCATAAAGTGGCTAAAATTTCACCGCAATTAGGCACATAATGACACCTATAATCAAACTGTGAATTTTTCATTACTATTATTCACTAGTGAGTTATAGGTTTTTTTTTAATTTAATTGGTTGAGTTGCTATGTTCTTAAAAAAGTTTCGATACAATAAAGATCGTGTTCAATAGTAAAAATTAATTAATGTACCTAGTGCTTGCTCATTTCATGAACCTTTGTATTTAAATAGATAATTTAAAGTTATACGTTTTTAATAAATAAAACTTTCACTCAAATGTAATTTTTGTTTTCTCTGCGATAAATAAAAATTTGAATTCCCCATTTTGTACGTGGCTCCAAACACTATCCACGACAAGCAAAAAAAAAAAAAAAAACTTTTAGTCTATGGCTGACCGCTTATAAAAAAACATAATATTTTCCCGCTACTGCGAAAAAAATACACAACTCGTTTTCACTGTTATTTTATTAGTTATTTTATAGTTATTTTATTAGTTAAAATGTCTAGTTTTGAAGAAAATGATTCATGTTGTACACCGCCCGATGTAAGATTTGAAGCCCTTAGCGTTATGGAAAATTTGCTACCCGAAAACTCCAAGGAGAAATATCTATTAGCGTACCAAAATTTCAAGCAGTGGCAAAACACCAAGAAATCGCAGTCATTTTCTGAAAATGTGTTCTTGGCTTGGTAAAGAATTATCTTCCAAGTACAAACCTAGCTCTTTGTGGTGTTTAAACTCAATGTTAAAAAGTACAGTCCGAACGAAGAATGGAGTGGACTTAAAAACATACTCTAATTTTCAGATGGATTTAGAAGCAAGAAATCAAAGGTTTTATCGTCTAACGATGTTGAAAAATTTATAAAAGATGCTCCAGATAACCAATTTCTGGTTACTAAGGTTAGTTAAACTAATTTTAAATATCTATCTACGTGACTTCAGCTTCAGCGTGTTGTGTGTTAAACTTAATTATTTTTTTTCTTTTTTTCAGGTTGCTTTAATATTTGGTGTAACTGTAGGATACAAGAATTAACAAATATAACTGTAAAAGACATACAGAACCATGGCCAGTAATCTATCTGAAGAGACCAATTAATTATAATTTTACTAACTGCACATTTACTAATTGTTTCTATGAATAAACTTTTTATCTACTAAATAAAATGTTTTTTCTTGTACTAATAAGCTATTGCATAGCTTCTATCGCGGGCCTTGAGCGTGGAGAACGAATCCAGAAATTCTGAAACGAAAATATTTCAACCAGGTTGCTATGGTTACGGAAAATAACAAGGTGGTCAACTGAGGTTGTCAAATTAAATAATTGATAAAAAATGCTATGCAATAGCTTTACCGCGGCAGTTTCCGAGTGCCACACGTTTTTTTTTATTCGCAAGTGTGTTGAAAAACGTCGTATGATACACGTGTGTATTGATGATTACCGTCCTCGGCTTTCTTAAGACCCTCACCTGACGGCTCGGGTCTCAATGCCGCCTCTGCGGTAATCACCAACGTTACACACTTATACCATAATGTACTATTAATTACACCCCCCTCTTAATAATTGAAGCACCTCAGTATTTAATAGATTACAAAATTGTTCTAAATTTATTAATTTTCGTAGGAGCAGAGATAGAATTACTTCATTAACAACATGACTTGAAATGTGAGTAACTTAATTAAATGTTTATAGTTATAATTAATAGCTATTTAATTTATTCCGTGTAACTATGCCGCGTGTATCGTTAGTTTTGTGGACGAAAGCTTGAGTTATGAATATGGCGTCCTAGGTTTGACAAAAATTCTGTCGGGGCTACGGAACTATTCGAAAGAGATACCGCAGCCCCGGAACACAAAGAACTAAGAAGGAACATTTGTGGGTTCTAGTCAGTACAAGTCTGACACTCCCTTCCGTTCCGCCCAGAGCGAGAAGGGTCGTTTAATGATTTGCCATCACCAAAAAAATTGGTCTGGCAAAGTGTTATTGGGTGTTTCAGGAATGGGAAGTATATCAGAAATTTCTCAATAGATGTGATGATATTTCGTAGTTTGGGGCGGGGTATGTTGATGGCAACTGGCTCACCCTTTTTTTTGGCGGCTTGAAAATCATCCAATAACCCCTCCCGCTCTTGAGCAGAACGAAAGGGAGTGTCAGACTTCTACTGACTAAAAACCACCCATGTTTCTTCTTAGCCCTTTATGTCGAGGACGCGGTATCTTTTGTGAATAACCCGCAGCCCCGACGGGAACTGGCTCGCCCTCCAGGCTAGGCTAGGCATAGGCACTCCACTCCATAACCCTGCGAGGATTACAAGCATAATGTTACTCCACGTAAACTTTCTGATAGCGATACTAAATAGTCCACTCAAAATAAAGCGCTCGAACTCCCAGACTACGTTCCAAGATGGCTGCAAAACAACAGAAAACTTAAGCAGAACACTCATTTATAAACATCCACTTTTGTTTAACACAGTTTTTGCGGTACGTAAAACAAAATTCATTTGTAAGCGGTCTTTACAACAGCTTGAAGACTGAGGCCCTAGCACAAACACGAAAAGAATTATTATACTAGGAGTCTAGGAGTAATAAGGTATCATCATCTGGCTAGCCTTTTTACCCGACTGCGGCGAAGCCCAAAAGGAGGGTTAAGTGTTTGTTTCCAAACTATGCTTGGGTCGGCTTCCACTCTAACCGTATGCAGCTGAACCAGTATTTTACATGGAGCTACTGCCTATCTGTAATTTTTTTTGGTATTTGTAAATCATCAAATAACCCTTCCCGCTCTGGGCAGAGCGGAAGGGAGTGTCAGACTTCTACTGACTAAAAACCACCCATGTTCCTTCTTAGCCCTTTGTGTCGAGGCCGCGGTACCTATCTCTTTTGAACAACCCGAGGCCCGACGGGAGCCTATCTGACCTTCACAACCCAACTAAACATTTTTTCTTTCTTTCAACTATGGATAATACTGGATACCCCTTGGTAAGACTGGGTATCAGACTTTCGTCTTCTGACTATTCTTAACAACTTGTAGAAACTAGAACAAATTTCCGTGCGTTCAAGCAATTTTGTCATTCCTATTATTGGAATCAAATATAACAGCTCACAACTTAGGACCCAGTAATATTAATGACAATAATATCCGTGGTGCTAGGCAACTGGGCTTATCTCAGTTGTATACGTCCCTGTGTGCCTATTGGCCTTGTTCTGTCCTGTCTCCTGCTGATATGGAGGGAAGTGGAAATTATGTTTTTTCCTACTCCTCCGCTATTCTTTTCTGATTAATTTCGTTGCGGGATCCAAGACAGTTAAATTATTTCTCTGGGACTTCGTCAAGCTTCATTGTCTCGGCGCTTTTCTTGTGGTCGCCTGTTGATTCTGGCTAACAGGAGTTACAGTGGTTTGGGAATAGTGTGGCGGGCTTGTCCCAAAATATATTCTTAACAACTGTCAAAGATCCACAAATGTCAGCCGGGACCACAGCTTAAAGTGATTCGAGATCGAGGCACGAAGAAAACTGAATAATATATCATGTAAGTAACGATGATTACCAATCCAAGGACCAACCTCTGCAAGTACAGCTTTACCTTGAAGGTCGACCCGTACGACAGTTTTTATAATTTAGTCACAAGCTCCTAGTTAGTAATATCAAGGTATTATACGAATAATAATACTGCGCGCATATGCGCTAGGCCCACAGGTATGCAAGCTTGAAGAAACTTGAATGGCATTTTCCCGCTTACCGCGTTTGTGTGTTAAGTATGTAAAATTAGTTTTATTTTCTAAACTGGAATGTAAGGGAAATATGTAGAAAGCTCATGTATAAAGCAGGCATTATTTAATGAGAGTGGAGTAATATAATAGTTTGGCTTACTAATGAGTAGAGATGGACTGAATGTTGGTTTCGCCGAATGACGAGTTCGGCCGTAACCTGCGCCGAAGCCGAAGTTAGGCCGAATTTCGTGCTCGTCTAAACGGTGACAGGTTAAATTACGTATTTTACATAATTAGTAGGTATAGGGCCTGTGATGGTTTGATTAATGAATGATGAAATTTTGTATGACGTCACATCACCATCTCAGGGCCAGTTGAAAACCAGCGTCGGGCACTAGCTGCTCGGCAGTTTGCTGAACTGGTTCTATTTGGCGCAGCCGTGATATGCACACACTCTTTTTTATTTTTCAGTTTAGCTTTTTTTGTTAATTTTATTGTTTGTTGTGTGCACTTGTGACATATTGTGCTCTATCTTTTATGATTGCTTAGTGGGTACGCACATAAAATCGGTCCAGCGTTAAGGAGCAGCTCAGTGATATACACAAGTCAGTGTCTGCCTTGGCTTTTCCAAACTGTGTCACAAGCAGCTTCCAGTCTAACCGGATGCAGTTGAAAACCAGTATTTTACATGGAGCGGCTACCTATCTGACCTCCGCAACCCAGGAGCACCTTAGGCAAGCACGACTTAACCTGAAGATAGACCCGAGCAGTTTGTTGAATTATTGAATACTTATCTACCTATTTGCCGAAACAGTGCCTACATATATTTTTTCCAGGTATAAGACTCACAGTATAGGTATATACGGTTCGGTACAGCAATCAACGTGAATAGAAAACATAATACCCCAGCAGGTATTTTCACACAATCTCCCACCAATTACCAAGGGAGGAAAAACCCATGAATTTATTTAAAAAAATCTAGATACACACCCAAGCTTACGCAGCATAAACACCCAACCCTAAATTACCACACAAAAAACCACGCGCGTCAAAACACAAATGGGGGTCTCTCCGACCCCGTCAGTTACACTGATGACATACAATATTAGCACAAATTAAACTGAAGCTTTTTCACTGAAGATTGCGACTGTCGGAGACAGTGTTAAATAGCCCGGTTATTTCGGCCATCCGGCTTTTAACCCCACCGGGGTCCTCAAGACCCCGCCTTGAGTCGCGATAACAGTTTAATTAAGTTTTCGACTTCGGAGTTTGTACGTATTGCGTTGTTTTCATATTGCTTTTTGCAAACAACATTAATGAGTGCTGGTTCACTTAGTCACAGTGGTGGGTTATTTAAATAGCAAAGTTTTATATACAAATTCGAGGAAGAAGTTTGAGGCCTTTGGGCAGCCTTGAGCCTTAAATTAGAGGCTGCTTATACAATTCTCGGGCCAAGTTTTACTTGATTGTGTACATCACTTCAGATAAATTTGGGACGATTTTAACAAGTACCCTTGTTGTGGAATAAACATTCAATGGATCGGACAATTATTAGGGAACAAACGTCCTCAAAAGTGTAGACGAGTCTTTGCTTTAATGAAATCAAATAGACCTCAAAATACTTATTTACAGACACAAGGTCAATTAAAAAAATATTAACAAAAAAACTGTTTAGACACGACCAAACCTCTTAATTTTTTCTTTGTTAAAAACAAGTACAGAAAACAACCTGATAACCTAAACTTTTTACGAGTATTTAAGAAAAATTATACCTTTTGTTTTTATGACAAGCTTGATTTTTATCTCATTAGTACTTCTTGTGTAGGTGTAATTCGGTTTTTCCAACAAAAATTCCCGCCACGGAGTAGTAGCGACGGAGTCTGGATTTGTGCCCAGTTGAAAGCAATAGGCTCGCATCATGTGCCATTTATGTTAGAAGTTTAAGTGACATCTTCCTTGAATAAGCTACTCTCTTTGGTTAATTGAACGGCGCTGTTTTTTCTTTTGTTAACAAAACAAGATTTATGATACCAATTTGCCCGACCGTCTAGTCTACCCGGATGCAACTGGATACCTGTAATTTACATTAAGCGACTGCCTACATCAACCGAGTTTTTTTTTTTTTAAATTAGGGAAACAAACAATCTCATTGAGTAACCAAGTTACTGGATGAGAGTTACCAAGAATCGAGCAGAGTGACGGGCGATTGAAGAGGTCTATATCCAAAAGTGCATTGATGTAGACTGGATGATGATGAACCATTTAGTTTCCAATTAAATTAACCATATTCCACGAAACCAACATTCCAGTCCCAGAATTTCAGTCCAAATTCACCCATCCTAATACACGCACGTAACACGCAATAACCGAGGCCTTTTCGAGCGAAGTGTTCACGTGGAAGCGACGCAAAATAAACGTTATGCTATCTAAATAGGCCCAAACGCGGCCTGATGTGGCCTGATGTAATATAGCAGGAAATGTTGATGACGCCCGATAGCAGTGGAAGGGTTAAAAGTAGGTTGGTACTTTGATTGTGTATGTAAATTGGTTGAGTTAGTAGAATTTGATGGTGAGGTGGAAGGACTTATAATCGATTGTTCTAAGAATAATCTTGTAAATTCAAATTGGTATGTATACGAATTGCAAAACTCAACTCAGTTCTAACTGGGTTCTGGAGGTCAGATAGGCAGCCGCTCCATGTAAAATACGGTATTCAGCTGCATCTAGTTAGATTGGAAGAGGACCCCATCAAAGTTGGGAAAAGGCTAGAATGATCCAGAAACTGTATACAAATTTTGCATAATACGGTTTTTTTCTTTTGTACAACTAACAACTAGCACAGGGCAGTAACGAGATTTTCCATTGCATTCCATTCGTTAATAAACTAAAGTAAAATTAATGATAAAATAAAATAGAAAAATCACGTCTCTTAAAAATGCAGAACAAAGAACAATTTTTATTAATAAATCGTTCGAACAAATGAATGACTTGCCGATTCGACCCGTTCATTCATTCACTCTCTTAATCTAATTACACAGTGTGAGCTTTTAACGAATGAACATAGAATGATTTGCATTTTTCCTCGAACTTTTTTGTTCTTGTTTCTTATTATTTTTATCCGTTGTATAAAAGTTGAATTCTGAATTAATTAATGAAGAATTTTCTTGAAAAAAAAAAGGTTAATGAGAGACAAAAAGATTTCTTTGTTAAAAGACGTTTTTATCCCATTTCGTGATTAAGTCTTATTCTTCTGTATCATATCAATAGAAATATTATGAAATGGTATACAAAAGTTTTTCAATAGATTTATGAAAACTTCTACAAAAATTGTTCTTTCAGTCGGTGAGCATGAAGTTCTAGATTCGATTCCCGATTCGGGCAGTGTTATTAGATGTTTCCATCAGAAATTGTTTCAGTAGCACCCACGGACTCTGGACTTATGCCCAATTGACAGCAATAGCACGAAAAATGTGGACATACTAAAACTACTTATCAAGAATTACTGGCCCACCTTCCATCTTGCGCTGCATGCCCTGACACCTGCACACTTGATGACCTAATGACTGCATCAGCGAGCGGAGTTCGCATAGCTGAATATTGGGCCAAATTAATCTAATTTATTTAGTGACGGTTTGCCATCGACACGGTAAGAAGAAGATTACTGGCGAAGCGTTATGTTATTATTAGCCACCTTATACCAACAAAAGAACCCATTTCCCAAAACCTAACCCAATTTCAGCTCTATAACTACACCAGTACACCACACATTCAAACAACAGTTATAGACCGCGGTTAAATTAAACAATCATACATATACAATAACATTCGATAGGTCTACTATGGGATCGGTAACGGTTGTTACTTCTAAAGGGGATTAGTCCCAAATCCCATAAAGATTGCTGGAGATGCCTCCGGATCAAAATCTCTTGTTGATGCGTGGTGCAAGTCTTGAGCTTAGGTGTTAGTTTTGTCGTGTTAAGGTCTGGTTTAGACGAATTTTCATGGGAAATGGTTACCCCAACCTATAGAGACATGTTACACTTTTGACAACAGACATACTTTTTTTTTAATAGCTTTGCCCCACACTGAAAACAAACGTTAACCATACTTTTAGGTACACCTCTGTCTAAAACTTCGGAGCTAGCAGGCGTGATGTTATGTGTATGATGATAAATCATCACCTTCTTCTTCTTGAGTCTGAACCATTAAATTCTACATATTGACGATTCCATCCACATACACCCACAAAGTGTTATAAGCAGGGTTGGAAAAAAAACAGTTTTTTTTACATTTTATAAAACAAACAGTTCAAAATGTTTTAAACAGTTGTTTTTTTTGTTTTTTTTTCCCTAAGTTAGTTATCATCCATCTTTAATTGATTAAGCCGATAATTCACTTTTATACTATTTTAAAATCTGCATGACCAAAATTGATCTTAATTCAATACATGCTGTATGTTTCGACGTTAAATTTTAGTAGGGAAATCACCTAAACTTCTCTTAAAATAAGGGGAATACCCAAATCATATATTAAATATAATCACATTCACGAATTACGGAAGTTCTGGGAATTCCCCGGGGACTTTACCAATGGAGTGTATAAATAGAGCGGACTTTCTTTCTGATTTTTCATTTCACAATAACACAAAAACATTTGGATTTATTCATTCCGATGTACGAAACAAACTTGGTAACGAGAAAGCTGCAAAACTTGTCACAGTTTTTAAATACCTTAGGTGTTTGACACATAATAAAAAACGATGTTTTATTTGAAACTGTTTTAAACACTGTTTAAAACACATGTTTTAAACAACTTGTTTTAAACATGCCAACCCTGGTTATAAGTACCGGCACGGTTCTTGAGCGCTCGGCGGAAGAGTGAGGATCGCTGTGCGCATCGTACACTTTATGACAAATAAAACGCGAACCCGTTTATTATTTATTGGTCGTGAGGTAAGTGCAGCAGGAGTAAATAACAAATCCCGAGTGACGGCTATGACGCGATGCGCTACGGGCCAATCACTGCACTTTCCCCGCCCCGCGTCTCACTTCATACCACCAAAGGGACCCAATAACTCACTTTTGCGTCAGCGCTCAAGAATCGTGCCGATGATAATATTGGGTATTTCTACCAGGAATTTCTCAATAGCAGCTACGAAGTCTGAATTTGTGGCCAGATGATGGCTCGCCCCCTTTAACATGCGACTAAAACAAACTGCCGAAGTGGGTGTACTATTAGGCACGCCTCTGCCTTTCCCTTTAAGGATTACATGCGTGATGTTATCTTATATTATTTACACCCGCTTTCATCACCACCTTGAACCACCAAAACTCAGCGACATTCTACATTTAGTTGACAATAATCCAATTTATCTGAGCGACTTGGAAGACTCGTAAATTCGCTTCAGAACTTTGTTTCGAAGGCCCTAGTACTTGACTGACCTCGTTATAGTAACAACTGTTATAGCGCGGTTCCGCCTATTTTTGGGGAAAGAAAAACTTAGTAATGGGGTCCTTAGGTGATGGTCAAACCTGCCAAGGTTGCGGGATTTGTTTGAGTAAGTTACCGCGGCCCTGGAATGCCAAGGGCATTAGAAGAAACACGGATGGATTTTAGTCAGTAAGAGTCTAAGACTGAGGTCCATCCAGAACGGGAGGAGTCGTTTGATGATTTCCAATCACTACAAGAGGAAAGATCATTGTGACGTCATCGCCATCTTAATTTCGTTTTTTTTTTTCTTTGAATTTCGAATACTTTTGAGTTCTAAATTCGCGGTGATTTTGTTTTTAAAACAAATGAGTTTGCATTCATCTTTTGTTCCCACTGCGAGGACACAGGCCTTCCCTCTATGAGAATTGTAATCCACCATGCTGGCCCAGTGCAAATTGGCAGATTTTACGTCTTCGAAGATTTGGTTCTAGGACATGCTGGTTGCCCCACGATAGTTTTTTTTCACCATTTTCGTTGAAGTAAATCTCAGAACCTGTGAACCTGGGTTCGAACCCACCAGTAACAAGGCCGTTACTACCACCAAAGCTCTCTGGGACTTCAGGCTTTACCTATTTTGCAAAATAATTACAAATTCTATGCTTTTAGGAATTTAACGTTCCAATAATAACTATTCCATTAAATGCCACAAACATACATCAAAATGATAAATTCATATGAAAATCATATTGTTTGGTATTTAATTGAGATGGATTTTAATCTGTGCTATGTTAAAATTCATTTGGTTTTCATTCGTTGAGCGTTGGGAGTTATTCATTTAATATTCTGTGTAAATTAATGTTAAAAGAGGAGGTATTGTATACCTGTTAGGCGAATAATTGGGTATGTTTGTGGTATAGTAAACCGAATAGATGGAAAATCACTAAATGAGGAGTCATTTGGACTGTAAGGCTGCGGTTCGACTGAGGCGGAGTGGAGTGGTGCGGAGCGAGGCTGTAGTGCTGGAGTCGAGAATAAATGTGGATTTCAAGCCATATGATTGGTGAATCGTGGCACAGCTCGTCTCCGCCCCGCCTCAATGGAACCGCAGCCTTACTCTTACTGACTAAGACCCATCCGTGTTCCTTTTAATGACTTCTACGTTCCACGGCCGCGGTGTCTCTTTCATAATCTTGCCGTGGAGGTCAGATACGCAGTCATCATCATCATCATTTCAGCCAAAAGACGTCCACTGCTGAACATAGGCCTCCCCCAGGCGTCGCCACATTGACCGGTCCCGTGCGTCTCTCATCCAGCGGGTTCCTGCAACCTTGACCAGGTCATCGGATACGCAGTCGCTCCTTGTAAAATACTGGTATTAAGGTGAATGTTCCAGGGTAGCCCGCGAAATTCAAGTTTTCTTACGTTTTTAGCGATTTGCGGGCCAATGCTAGGTTGTATGTTATGAAAATAATAACATGAACAACAGAACAACAACATGAGTTACATGAGTAACATGAACTTGGTGAGTTGTAATGATGATTTTGATGATTATAATTCTGTAACTGCATACGTCTTACAGCCGCGAATCATATTTTCACTAACATACAACCTAGCACTGGCCTGCAAATCGCTAAAAACGTAAGAAAATTTTGAATTTCGCGGGCTACCCTGGAACATCAACCTTAAGCTGAAGCCGGTTAGACCGGAAGACGACCCCCGATGATGATGAATGTGATCGGAAAACCATTTCGTTGATCAAGTTTAATGGTCAGACATACTGCCGTAAAGTCTATATCCACCACTTTTAACCCTTAACCGACTTACAAAATCTTAACCATAAAATAATCGCCTCTGACAACACCCGATAACAGCAACTTCGTTAAGTTATTACTTACTTCTACTTAACCAAGTTTAACTTAATAACTAAGCGCTTAAAACGCCCTTCTAAAGATGTTGACACTTTAAGATGAAGGAAACTTTAACTTAAGTGTTTTAAGTTAGAGTAAAATTTCTAAGTTGAGATATGTCTATAGTTTTAAGTTTTAGGGAACTTGGATTTTGGCGTAAGTTATCGTAGGCTTTGATGTTTTGCGATTAAGTTACAGTTAAGTGATACTTATTATTGTTTTATTCTCCGAATTCATATACTTACTACTTGTTTTTTTTTTATATAACCATAACTTTAGGTTAGGCTAGGAAAGGATAAAAAAGTCTTAGAATGATATGTGGTCTAAAAATGCACGAGACTCTTTGCGGTAGATTCATCACTAGACACTAATGACGTTTCGCAAGAGGATCACCAAGAAAGTCAGTGAATTTTCTTCCCCTCCCGGTTTTTCTACCCAAATCTATTTTATAAATACTTCTGTCTATCGCCATTTATTCATCCTTGCACATATATGACCAAACCACTTATGCATACTTTTATTTATTTTTTGTCACTTCAACTTTTCTTGTTTCATCATCAGCCTATAATGTTCCCACTGCAGGGACTCAGGCCTCCTCTCTAGAAGAGGGATGGGCTATAATCTACCACGCGGGCCCAGTGCAGGTTGGTAGATGTCACATGTCTTCGAATTTTTTGGTTCTAAGACATGCCGATTTCCTCACGATGTTTTCCTTCACCGTTTTGAGAGCACCGTTTTCTTGTTTAAACTAATACAAATATAGCTCTTCTGTTTCTACGGATAGAAAATCATCAAATGACTCTTCCCGCTCTGGGTAGAGCGGTAGGAAGTGTTCTACTGACTAAAATCCACCCATGTTCCTTCTTAGCTCTTTGTGTCGAGGTCGCGGTATCTCTTTCGAACAGTCCCGGCAGAAATACAGCTACACTACCACTAACATACAAACGACAATCAATCAACCCCGATCAATCGGACGTGATAAGGACAACGATTCAAATCAATCGACTCCTCATAAAATGTCGCCCAGCCAATAGCAGTCGTAAGTGACAATTGTTGAATTGATGCGACAGAATGCAAGCGGTCGACAATTGGACGTCTTGGCGTGGATGTCAAAGTTTTAGTAAAGTGTTTTTGATTTGTTCATGCACGGCATCTCAAGTTTGTGTACGGCGTGTCTCTACAGACAATGGCCCACCTTCCATCTTGCGAATAAAAAAAAGCTGAATACCAGTATTTTACATGGAACGGCTGCCTATCTGGGCCCCGATTCTGCTATTCAATAGTGTCGAATAGTGTGTAGTGTGTGTCTTAAGCCTGTCGACTTAAGGTACTTTTTGGCTTGTCGTCAATCAACCATTATGAGATCAATGATCGACCATTCTGACACTATTGAATAGCAGACTCGGGGCCCTGATCTCCACATCCCAGTTTGTACTGGGTAGTGGGTAGTACTTTACCACTGGGTAAGTCTAGTACTGCGACTGACTACCTGCAACGACGCTAAAGATTGACAACTGACAGCCGGGATTAATGGTCTAAATATGCTTCCCGAAACACGGACGAAACTCAGTTTGTAATGGGTGGTCACCCTCCAACAGACCAACCTTGACAAGCGCAGTTTAACCTGAAGATTTATCCTACCAACAATAATTATTAAGCCACGAGTCTCAATTATGCAGATATAGTCATCTGCATAACAGAGAAACTCGTGGCTTAGTTATAAAAACCTACTAACTCTAACGAACCTAGATTAATCACTTCGTACCGATATCCTTAATAAATTTAATAAATACTTAAACGATTGATAGATGATGTACTATCAAAGTATATAGGCCATGTTAACTAGAGCAAAGCCTACGACAATAAAGGTATGTACTTAACTATTCTTTGTAATACACGTGTACCTATATGTATGTAGCCTTGGGCTAGATTTCAATTCACAAAATTGGGCGTTTTTGTTGATAGCAAATAGGATTACTATTTAATTTAGTCGGTAACCGAATTATAGAGAAATACAAGAAACATTAATTTGGTTATAACAGGTTCCCCGGAGAAATAGGCAACGATCGTCACTCACTGGACGCCTGTCGAACGAAATCGCCATCGAGGTAGACCGCGGCAAAGGTGGTGTGACAATCTGATCTTGTTTGCAGGGTGAACATGGTCAGATATTACACAGGATAGAGAGGTGTGGAACGAGAAAAGGAAGGCCTTTAGGCCCAGCAATGGGACACACAAATAAGCTAACAACAAAAGATATTAAGTGAGTGTTGGTAAAAAAATTAGTTAGTTAATGTTCATAGCAATGACTAAAATTTGAGAAAAACGGCGTGGACTACCCAGGGTTTGCTCCATGTAAAATAGCACTGGGTGTAGTGAATTAGTGAACGGGTATTGGAATTTTCTAACGTTTATAGGTACTAAGTGCAGCAACAGAACTAAAATATCGAAATACAACGTAACATATTATTCAAGATCTTTGAGCACCACTCTGTAGGCCTCAAACGGTGTAAGCGCCGTGATTGGACAGAATTGACGCGACGTCTCGCCTCGTCACAGCTAATCTAAGAGTTCGTGCGCCTGCTGCGAGGATATTGATAGATGTGGCACTTATTTGTTGTGTTATACACATGTACAACATGTTAATAGAACATGTTATACATGTTGTATGTTCCTGCCCTTGACCCATTTTTCTTGGGGTCGGCGCAACATGTTCCGTTCTCCCTTGTCAGACGCCATGGCATCCATCCATCTTTTCTTTGGCTTTCCTCTCCCATCGAGAGGATACACATAAACATTAATATCCATCACATTTTTAGTAACACGCGGTTCATCTCTCCTCATTATATACCCTCAATACAGACGATTTCCTTTAATTTTTTCTGTAAATAACAGGCGCCACTTTCTCCTCTAATATCATTCTTCCACTCGTTCCTCATTACTTCATTCATTCTGGTCACTCCACACATCCATCATATTCTCATCTCCACTACATGCAATCATCCACTTCGTCGTAAATTTCATTAACTAATCTAATTTTCTATTGGTTGACAGTTTTCTGATCTTTGAACGAAATTTTATATTCTGGTGGCAACTAAATATCTTACTAGGATCCATTGTTTTAAAGAATTTTAAAAATCTGCCATCACAACCGTGGGCGAAAACTAGTTCAACAATTGGTAATAAAAAAACAAGTTAGATCATATAGTAGAAACTAGTTCTTGATTTAGGCCTCTGGGTAGAAGACTGTAGATTTACGTTAAACATAAGTTATCGTAATAAAGATGTTCATTTAGACATTATATAGAGAAATTATGGCTGTACCTGCCTGTGATTCCTTCGAAGTAGTTAATGAAATCTATATAAATAAAAAAAAAAGTCCTGACTGGCTGACTGACTCATCAACGCCCAGCCCCTTGGACCTAGAAAGCTGAAATTTTGCACAGAGGTTCCCTTCATAATGTAGACAAGGAATAAGGAAGGATTTTTCGAAATTCAACCCCTAAGGGATTTAAATAGGGGATGAAAGTTTGTATGGAAAATCATCATTTTCACGCGGGCGAAGCCGCTGGCAAAAGCTTTTAATGAAACAGTATGTTTCGGTGAAGGTTATAAATACATCGTGAGGAAACCAGCATTCCTGAGAGTTTTTTTTGGGCTTGCTCTTGACTTCAATCTTGCCCTAAGGACAGAGATGATGTCGACGATGCTTACCTAGAAGAAGCCTGTCCAAACCCTAGAGAGATATTTCTTGACGACATTTAAAGTCATGTCAAGAGGTCCATGGGCAGCATAAAAACTCAGACTGGTTAAGCACTAAAGGATATAGAAAGAATCAAACATTTTGTAATATCAAAACATCAAATAAAGCTCTCAAATTAATATGGTTGGAAATCGACTTTTTTATATAAGGACTTCTTCTTAGCGTGTCGATGGCAAATCTTCACAAAATACATTAAATAAATTTGGCCCAATATTCAGCTACGCGAACTCCACTCGCTGATGCAGTCATTAGATCGTCAAGTGTGCAGGTCAGGGCATGCAGCGCCAGATGGAAGGTGGGCCAATGTCTGTGGAGATACACCGTATACGCACTTGAGATCTGCACCGTCCGTGAACCCCCATCTGAAGAGATTGTCTTTGCTACGGCCGACCTGGGTTCGGAGTCTATTTAGAGATTTCCAAGTCGGCCACGGCAAAACATGTCCAGGTGGTAGGCTTTCAGACGGCTCGATAAAACCGACAGGGGGCTTAAGCAGGTCTTGCCAGAGCTCACGTCTTGCTATGGAGGCATTTCTGATAGCTGGACTAGTTTTTTCAACGAATCCAAAAAAACTTATACGGCTTTTCAGCCTCTGAGGCACTAAGACGTGATAGTGCATCTAGGGACTGGAATCCTCTGACAACGACAGTGTTTCCAGGCATCCACTGGAAGGTTTTTAAGTCTAGATTGAATGCTATCTAGGTTCTAGGCAAGTGTGTCAATACGGACAGTATTGCCTGTATAGCTCCATTTGAGTTCCCTATCGCGATTGACACTCACTTGTCTACTAAGATAAGACTGGCCTATAAAAACAAAAGAAAGTTATACGAACACGACAGTACCCACAATATCAATTCCGTTGTATTGTTATTTTTCTAATCACATGCCATTAATACTGAGTGTCTGCGCCATTCACATTATTTATCCGCATTTTTATTAATATCTATTTATCTAATTATTTATGGAAATCACAAACGCATAATTGCAACACTATACACGCTATACTCTTCTCTCATTGGTCAAAATGAAGGATCAGATGTTCATTCAAATCCCTTCCTCCCGCTCTCATCTTCCTTCATCTACCAGTCCTACCTCAGCGTCAATAACAAGCGCACGTGAAATTGCCCTGCGCCCGCGCTTCCGCGACCGCCATTAAAAAGACTCAAAATTCAAGCTAGAAACTGTGTATAGAAATGTGTGTGTGATCCTCCTCATATCATCTTGTGACACTTGGTGGTTTTTCGCTGAATCAACGTGCTCCAGAAAGCTGTGCTATCGAAGACATTACGCTTTTCCCTTACCCTAAAACCGTGAGTACCATATTTCCATCCAAGTGTTCTGGTCCTTCTTTCCAAATAAAAAACAAAAAATTACTTCGCATATACACTACACTCATCAATCACAACATATTTATCACATTTATCTATTTAATCGCATAAAAACGCTCAAATACGCATCCGCTATTACTCTCGTCTATGTGACAAGCCCACGAGGGCACATTCCGCTAACATCTCATCAACGCTAAGTTATTTCTTTAAAAACGCATCATATTTTACCGCATTTAGCTATTTATTCGCATAAAAATACGCTCAAAACACGCATCCGCCATTACACTAACCTACGTGACTCGCTCACGAGGCATTTCCCGCTAACATCTCATCAACGCTAAGTTATTTATTCAAATACGCATCTTATTTCACGCTAAACACTCTATTGCTAAAATATTATAAATATATTTTAGTCATCGCACACATATTTCACAGGTTATCTCAACACATAACGCACACGGGCAAGTCCAATTTATTCTCGATATTTCGCATACATTCACTCATTTAAGTATTATTATTAACGATTATTAACTCGAATAGGCATTATCCCAACGCATAAAAATGGCTTCAAAGCATGGTAAATCCAAGGAGTCCGATAAGGAATCTTATGGCTCCGCAGAAGAAAATTCAAAAGTGCTTCTGTTTGAATCTAAGAAGGAAATTTTATTCAAAATGCTGCAATCAATTTATGACCTCGGTCGACAAGTTTCAGTAAATAGTTCATTAAAATCTCAATTTCTAGCTAGGATTAATTCCCTTGATCAAATTAGGACGAATTTTATTGAAACGCTTGATGCTTACAATTTAGCACTCTTGGAAGCTGGATCAGCTATTAATTACCAGCCGTTGTCAGCATTTGATGAAATCTATTGTGAAATAAAAGCAATCGAAGCTAACCTTCTCAAGTCTCAAAATAACGAAAACAGCAGTAGTAAATTCGAGTTTTTAAATCGTAAATTGCCACCTTTAAAACTTGCTTCATTTGACGGCACGCCCAGCAAATGGACAATTTTTCATGAAAACTTTAAAAGTCTTATTCATGATAATTCGCATCTAACTGACGCCGAGAAAGTACAATACTTAATAGGGTGTCTCTCTGATAAGGCATTAACTGTTTGTTCGGGCGTCGCGCCTACCGCTAATAATTACCTACTCATTTGGAATGCTTTAATAGAAAAATACCAAGATACCCGCGTACAAGCTTCCATGTACTTACATCAAATGATTCAGTTTAAGCCTTATCAATCTATAGACACATTTATTGAGCAGTTCCATGCATCGCAAGCCGCCCTACGGCGCTTAAACATAAAGGATTTGTCAGATTTTATAATAACGGATATTGCACTCAGCAAGCTTGATAAAGAGGTCGTTAACCTTTTCGAACGATCACATAATCATATTGAAATACCTACGTTCGATCATCTTTCGCAATTCTTAAAAGAACAAAGTAAAATAATAACACTTCGTAATCAATCTAACCCCTCTAAAGTCCGTAATTATAATAGTGAAAATAATAAATCCACTTCTAATAAATATAAAAATAGCCAAACATTCGCGATCACTACCCAGGACGCATCCGTGCGTGCCTGCAAGGTGTGTTCGTCACCTGATTCACACCCACTTTACAGATGTTCTCGTTTCATGAATCAAAACGCAAAAGAAAGATTAGATCTAGTAAACAAACATAAGTTTTGTCGTAACTGTTTAGGATTTCATGATATTAAAATGTGCAAGTCAACAAATACTTGTTCGGTTTGCCAGCGTAAACATCATTCTCTAATACATTTGGACAACTATCGGGGAACCGGCAACTCGCCGCCGCATGTAACCGCGCCCCGCGCGCCCTCCGCCTCGCCCCCGCTGGTAGCCGCGCCCTCGCTGGCTGCCGCGACTGTGAGCACTGTGGGCTCGACGACGACGCCGCACGCGGAGCGCGTACATTCAGGCGCTTCGCATTTGTCAATGACTTCGGCTACCTCGTGCGTTGAAAATAATACAACTGTTTTGTTGCCCACCGCTTCCGTATACGCTTATAATAATAATAAACCTCATACTCTGCGCGTTTTCCTTGATACCGGCTCAATGAGTCATTTTATTACAAAGGCTTGCTGTAAACGTTTAAACTTAGAAATTACTCCTGACAAATCTTCCATTTTTGGGATCGGTCACGCTAAAATACCCTCGTTTGGAACTGCTACTTTTAAAATATTTTCCCGCTTTGATCACCGCTGCTATTATAAAATTCACGCTCGGGTTTTAGATCGTATTACAGACGACTTGCCCAACATATCTATAGATATCTCAAATCTCGCTTCATTACGCAATCTACCTATGGCTGATGACGCATTCCACGTTCCCGGTGAGATAGATTGCCTCCTTGGCAATGAACTTTTCCCGCTTTTGTTGGGCAGTGGAAAGGTAACTTTACCTGGCTCCTCGGTCGTCGCCGTAGAAACCACCCTTGGCTACATAGCCATGGGTCGGGCTGATTGTCAACCTAGTGTAACTCCGCGCGCTCGCCCCGCTCAAATAAATAAAAATAAAAGCGAGCAAACTTTTCTGTGTGCGGCTAGCACGCTTCGCTTAAATACGCTCACGCAACGCTTTTGGGAACTCGAAAGCGTCCCTAGTAAGGTTCACATGAGTCCTGACGATCAGGCGTGTGAACAAATATTTAAATCAACTTATTCTCGCGATGAAACAGGTAGATACACAGTGCAGCTACCATTTAAGGCTCCGTGTATAGACTTAGGAAATTCACACTCAACGGCGACGCGCCGTCTCCTTAATTTGGAGAAAAAGTTAGATTCTGATCCCGAGATCAGAACTAATTACAACGCTACGCTTCAAGATTATCTTGACAAAGGTTATTTAACCAAGGTCAACGACCCCTCTCTAACTATCCCGCATTTCTATATCCCTCACCGTGCAGTTTACCGCCCGGATAAACAGTCTAGTAAAACTCGCATCGTGCTTGACGCTAGCTGTAAAACTAGCTCAGGTAAATCACTAAATGATCTCCTTTATGTAGGTCCGAATCTACAAAGTAACATTTTCGATTTATTAATTAATCTTCGCATGTTTTCCGTTGCTGTAGTTGCAGATATCGAAAAAATGTATTTTCAACTTAATCTTTCCGCTGATCATCACGCATTTCAACGCATTTTATACAGATTCAATAAAGATTCTGAAATTTCAACTTTTGAATTTAACCGCGTTTCTTTCGGCGTCTCAAGCTCACCATACTTAGCTATGCGAGTAGTTCGCCAACTCGCATCTGACAGTCGGGAAAAATACCCACTCGCAGCTTACGAGGCTGAAAACCATATGTATATGGATGACTACGTATGTTCGCTAGATGGCGTTGAAATAGCTGAGCGGACATACCAAGAAATGGTCACCATGTTCAGGTCAGGCGGTTTCCACCTTGTAAAATGGATCTCGAATAGTTCCGAACTGTTAGATAAAATTCCTTCAACTCATTTAAATCCGCAAAATATTGAGTTTGACGCTGACGCGGATAATAATACAAAAATTATAGGTATGCAGTGGAATCCAGTAGAAGACTTTTTTCAATTTAAAATAAATGGTAATTCTCTTAAATGTACGAAACGTACCGTCTTATCAGCAACCGCACGGCTGTTTGACCCCTTAGGTCTTATAGGTCCAGTTACTGCATTCATGAAAACGTTAGTTCAGGAATGCTGGAAACTTGATCTTGATTGGGATGATCCTGTACCCGCTCACATTGAAAATAAATTTAGTCGGTTTCACAAAGAACTTCCCTATCTCGAAAAAATAAAGTTCCCGCGACATGTAGGTATCACCTCTGGTTCTCATGTCACTCTCCTCGGGTTCGCAGACGCCAGTGAGCGCTGTTATGGTGCCGCTGTTTACATAAGGGTTAGTTCTAACGATGAAGATAGCGGATCAGTCCTCTTATTAACTTCTAAATCTCGCGTCGCTCCGCTTAAAAATACGCCCTTAGCTCGCCTCGAGCTATGTGCGGCTCTCCTCTTAGCAAACTTGATCAATTCAGTTGTAGAAGTTTTAAGTAAACGCTGTAAAATTAATAAAATCTTTGCTTTTTCTGATTCAACAGTCACGCTCACCTGGATCCACTCGCCCTCGCACAAATTTCATACTTTTGTCGCAAATCGCATTGTTGAAATTAATTCAAATTTACCCGCAAAACATTGGTTTCACATAGATGGAACTGAAAATCCCGCTGACGTAGTTTCTCGTCCTATAACGCCTAAACAATTATTAGATTTAACGCTCTGGTTTAACGCTCCGCATTGGTTTTCATTCCCCTTATCTCAGTGGCCAATCAAACCATTTAAAATCAATTTAAATAATAACAATTCAGAAATAATGGAAACTAAAAATATCGTTCTCTCTGTTAAAATAACGCAAGAAGGTTCACAACCTATTCAATCTTTAATTGATCGCATTTCTAAATATTCTATTTTACTTCGTAGCGTAGTTTTAATATTACGTTTCTGCAAGTTAATCAATTCGCGTGGTTGTATCACCGTTTCGGATTTGGATGCTGCGGAAATACACCTTATACGTTACGTACAAGGTAGATATTTCTCTGAAGAAATTAGCGCGTTAAAATCTAATAAACGTTTTAAAAATAAAAGTCTCGCTAAACTCAACCCATTTCTGGATTCAAATAATATTCTCAAAGTAGGTGGAAGGTTAACTCATTCTAAACTGGATTATGGTCAAAAACATCCCATTTTAATTCCAACTAAATCACGCTTTACTCAACTCTTAATTGACTTTTATCATGTAAGTAATTTGCATACGGGTCCCGCTCTTTTATTAGCTATAATTAGACAAAAATTCTGGATTTTAGCTGCTCGTAACATTATAAGACAACGCGTACATAGTTGTAATCAATGCTTTAAAATTAAACCTCGAAATACTTACCCTCCTATGGGCGATTTACCTGATTTCCGTGTGTCACAAGTGAAAGCGTTCGTAAAATACCGCTGTAGACTACTGTGGTCCGTTCTACGTTACGCATATCCGAAAACGCGGAATTAAGAGCCACAAAGCTTACGTTTGTGTGTTTGTCTGTCTAACAACTAAGGCAGTACACTTAGAGTTAGTCTCTGACCTAAGTTCAGATTTATTTCTCGCCGCTTTCAAACGGTTTATTTCTCGGAGAGGTCCCGTTGCTATGATTTATAGTGATGGAGGCACAAACTTTATTGGCGCAAAGCGCAAATTGAACGAAATTTACGAATTAATTCAATCAAAATCTCATATAAACTACATAGGTGAACAGTTATCAGAACATCGTGTACAATTTAAACATAGTCCGCCTTACGGTCCGCATTTTAATGGACTCAGCGAAGTTAATGTTCGTTGTGTCAAAACTCATCTTTTTAAAGTAATTGGTTCTCAAATATTAACATACGAGGAGTTTAGTACTGTACTCGTTCAAATTGAATGTCTTTTAAATAATCGACCTCTAAGTATTTTAAGCTCAGACCCGTCTGATATTAGTGCTTTAACGCCTAATCATTTTCTCAACGTAACACCGCTTAAATTTCTACCTGCTGAAGATGTCACAGACATTTCAGACAATCGCTTATCGCGCTATCAGCTTCTTAATAAGATAACTCATTCCTTCTGGCACCGTTGGAGTCAGGAGTACCTCACTTCCTTGCAACAGCGGGAGAAGTGGAACACACCGTCAAAGCCTGTTGAAGTAGGTACGATCGTTGTTATCAAAGACAACAACGCTCATCCGCTTTGTTGGCCTTTAGGTGTCATAGATGCGACTTATCCTGGCAAGGACAATATAATTAGAACTGTGAAGGTTAGAACTGCTTCCGGTACTTATATACGCCCAGTAGTGCGGCTCTGTCCCCTACCTACGCAATAAAATAGTATAAATTCCCTTTAACTCTATTTAAGTTTAAATTCATATGTTTAAGTTAAGTTTTTTTTCTCATAAATTTTCTAATAGAGGAAAACCTCTAGTCCGGGGGAGTTGTCTGCGCCATTCACATTATTTATCCGCATTTTTATTAATATCTATTTATCTAATTATTTATGGAAATCACAAACGCATAATTGCAACACTATACACGCTATACTCTTCTCTCATTGGTCAAAATGAAGGATCAGATGTTCATTCAAATCCCTTCCTCCCGCTCTCATCTTCCTTCATCTACCAGTCCTACCTCAGCGTCAATAACAAGCGCACGTGAAATTGCCCTGCGCCCGCGCTTCCGCGACCGCCATTAAAAAGACTCAAAATTCAAGCTAGAAACTGTGTATAGAAATGTGTGTGTGATCCTCCTCATATCATCTTGTGACACTTGGTGGTTTTTCGCTGAATCAACGTGCTCCAGAAAGCTGTGCTATCGAAGACATTACGCTTTTCCCTTACCCTAAAACCGTGAGTACCATATTTCCATCCACTGAGTACTATAATTAATATTAGACATAGTTTATGGGACATTAAAAGCCATGGATTATGGCTTTCTATTGCGTAGGAGGGGTCAGTGACCTGTATTATTATGGTATTCGTTATTGATGGCCTAAAGTTTTTTGGTTGAGTGTAGTTTTCTTGAAATATCAAGATTATTGTTTTTTTGACTTTACAATGGTTTTGTAAGTGGTGTTAAAAGCTTGTGTTACGCAATAAAATTTATTGAATTTATAGCAATTAATTTTGTTTTAGGAATGGATTAAGTCTGTTCAGCTCTCACATTGGCCTTATTTGGTTTTATATAGACAACTATTATGTACTTAACCTATGTAAGCGTTAAATAAAACCGACCATATGGCGTGCGAATTCCAGAGATGTTTAATTTTTACAAAAACTTTGTCTTGCCAAAACATCCATTAACTCCTCATAAAAGTGCTAAAAGAGTATATTATCAGTAAATGATTAGCTTAAAATAAAATAAATTCACATCCGTCTTTCCACAATAACTCCATATTAACTTACTAAAGAAAAAAATCAATCGCCATTACAAAAAACCTGTCAATAAGTTATCCAGCAATCAATTTTATACTCAAATGTCACAATTGAAAAACCGCTTTTTAAAAAACATAATAATTTTTATATAAAATAAAATAAAAAAAGGCAATGAAATATGAGAGTTGGTTCGACTTTATATTTCTTGGGCTGGGATACATCTGTCGATTGTATTTTAATATATAATCGATAAATATTCATATGTAGAAACTATTTTTATCGATGTCGATATTTCTTGTGAGTAGATTTTTTTTTCTGGTTTCGTTTCGTTGTTGAAATAAGATGTGACGAAAATATTATTTATTTTTAACCGACTTCCCAAAAAGGAGGAGGTTCTCAATTCGATTGGTATTTTTTTATTACATAACTATATTTTAGAGTTTAATAATATTGATAAAAAATAAATAATTCAAGCTTTATTTTACAAGGACTAAGAAAGCTACCTAAATAATTTATTGTTTCATTTATCGAAGATAATTGAATTAATTCACAAGCACCAAATTGTAGGCAGTTTGCTAAAGGACCTCCCGGTTGGGACCTACAGAGAAGCATTTTTTAATTAAAATTGTTTTAAAAAATAAACAAAAAGTGCTTAAACGTGTTAAGTCGAGAGGTCCAGTATATTTTATTCAATTAAAACCGAAAAGGTTTCGCGAATACGGAACAAAAAAATCAGTTTTGGGGATATACGCGTTACGCATACAAAAATATGCAAAAATTTTCAAGCAGTTTTAAAATTATGCGGGAATTTGACATTCAAATTAAAGTGGGGTGTCAACATACGTGCGGATTCGGGTTCCGTAAATATAATTATTCGTCTATTCGAAAGTGAAATTAAAAATGTTGTACTAAAAACGTTGGAAATGTTAATATTTTGTTTTTGGATGTCCTCTCTTGACCCATTTATCCTGGAATTAGGCTAACAAAACATTCCCACATTGCTTTAAAATCCCAGTTTTACTTTTGCCCTTAATTACTTGGCATGCTTTAGTTTAATATTGAAAATGCCCATAAAGGGATGTAACCAAACTGACTGCCACAAAATTCTGAAACAAAATAACTTAACCACATAGACACCACTTTATAAATTACTAAAATGACAGTTAATTACCATATAATTAACTTTATTTAGTAAAACGTAGATTTTAATATGATCGCACAGAATAAATGATCCAGAAAGACGACTCCATACAAAAAGGGAAATCGAACGCACACAGAATGCTTCACATATAGTGAGTACAAGAGCACTATTGGTGGGTGTGCCTGTTTTCATTCTTTGCGTGTAGCTGACATTCTGTACATATCCATACTGTGTTATAGTTACACTGCGTGATTAATATGTTAAGATTAATTAATTTTAATAACAAATTAATTTAGTTAATTATACATGTCAACCGCTCATGGTTGATTTACTCGCTGTATTATTAATTAATGTCATTTATGTACTAATTGATATACCTAATAGTGACTCGAAACTTCATCTGGGTAAAAGATAGATAGATAGTCCTCCTAGACTAAATATTTTCCTACTCATGATTAAATTTACTCTCCCAAGTATAAAAACTGTTCACGATTATCTTCTCACGAAAAGATACCGTTTTTTGGAGTTATAAAGATTCAACAGTAAGTAAATGTTAAAGATTTTCTTTTCATCTTTGAAGTGTAAGTTAAAGTTTCAAAAACATTAGCAACAGTTTTTTCCTTTCAAATTATTTGAACCTGCAAGCTATTTACTTTGCGAGATTTGATTGGTGATCCGTCAATCATAATTACTTCTCTTTTTAAATTTTGTATGCTAATACACAATATAGAAATCGCAATGATAGTAAGGTATGGAAGTAGAAAGGAGAGGTCATTGCTCAGCACTGGGACTCCATGTAAAAGAAAACAAAATGTTAATACTATTTTTGTAACATAACAAACATATTTTTATCGATACCAAACATCGACATAGTCACATCCCTACGATCCTCTCCTCTATGCTAATAAGGCCCGATTGATTTGCATGAAACAAATCTACTGTCAGGCAATTATTGTTATTGTCCATTAATTAAAATAAATCACTATGCGTGAGGTCTGGATCTTTAGTTTTATTGTTAAAATATTTATTGATATTGCGATTCCGATGTTCTGTTGATGTTCAACGGAAAATGTTTGGCTACTAAAATCATGTCTTTAGAACTTTGTGTGTGAACATTTTGACAATAGTTTGTTCCACAAGTTACGTTCAAGACCCATGTAAAAAGCGGTGAGCATATTGAAGAAACATGGTTGGATTGGTTGAAGGAACATGGCTTCGGTTTTTAGTCAGTAGAAGTCTGACACTCCCCTTCGCTCTGCCCAAGAGCGGGGGGGGTCATTCGATGATTTTCCACCCACCAAAAAAAAAAAAAAAAAAGGCTGTACGAGAACCCGTCGGGGCTGCGGGTTGTTCGAAAGAGATACCGCGGCCTCGGCACATGGGCTAAGAAGGAACATGGGCGGTTTTCAGTCAGTACAAGTCTGACACTCCATTCTGCTCTGCCCAGATGATTTCCCACAACCCAAACAAAAAAAAGCTATACGTACGAGCAATCCATAACTATTTGATTAATCCCGAAATCGAACCAAGGACTTCAGTACAGCCAACGAGGCAGTTTTTTTTGAGTTATTCCGGTCTGATCCCCCAAACCGATCCACTGCCAATATTTTTCTTTTGTTTATTCCTTTCTGATCCACCGTTAAACTGATAAACAATCAGGACAACCAGCCAAGTGCGACTCAGACTCCCAAAATAAAGACTGCACACCAAAACTACTACATTTAAAACACCATACCATTATTCCTCCTACGGTACATTCTACGGAATCCCTACAAAGAATGAACAAAAAAGCTCAAAAAACAAGCTATTTATAGTAAAAACCAACATCCCAGAACAATTTACCTCCTATATTTAGCATATATAAAAAAAAAACATCCATTACTTATACGGTTTTTTCCTTCTTTTGATCTCAAAGATAAAACGTTATTATTTAAGTTTATTCTTTCAAGATAAGGTTACAATAAATTGAGATAATCTCATCGCTACAAGGGCTAAAGAGTGTGTTATCGCTGCCTTATCGCATTGGTTCAAAACAGGGTTTAAGCATTAAACTGAAAAGGGATTTCGCACTTAGGCTCGTAAATTGTATTGAGGTTTTTTTTTGTTCATTACGGTTTAAGCTCTCAAAACAGTAAAGGCAAACATCGTGAGGAAACCCGCATGTCCTATTAGAAACAAAAACTCAAAGACATATTGTGACATCTACCAAGCCACACTGGGCCCGCGTGGTGGATTATAGACCAGTCACATTCATAGAGAGGAGGCCTGCAGTCCCAGCATTGGGAACATTGCCATGCTTAAGGTGTCAGCTGACATGGCAGACCTCGTAGAGAATGGTGGGATGAGTCAGACAAAGCCAAAGACCAGTGGTCCACATTAGGTCTGGATCGAAAGATCAGAAAAATATGGGGAGAGGCACTTGGACAAATGGATCATTAGCCCCGGAGATTACTCCTTACTAGGGCATGTAATATCGGAAGATTTTCAATTCCGATACTGAGTTTCGATATTAGATCTCAATATCGGAATTCCGATATTAATATCGGAATTACGTTATTTAATTTGAAATTGCACATGTTATTTATAAATTGCACAAATTCGGTATGAGGTTGGATTAAGTGCAATACAAAACATTTTTGAATAATATTATATCATTTGGTTCAAACTTTGGTTCTTTTAAAGTATTTATTTACTTATTAAATCAAATAGCGCTACTTCGACGTAGAAAGGTCGTAAATGCCATTTTTAGACTGAAATAACTTTATTTTTAATGTTAAACTTTTATAATACTATTTCGATTTCTATATACTTTTTTTTTATATATATATAAACGATTTATTGTAAAAAATAATGACATACAGGACAACAGTGAGGCCACTCAATGCGTTAACGGTGCGGTGCGGCACCAGAGCGGTACCGCAACGTCATCCTACATACAAATCTGTATACCGTGTCACACAAAATTTAAAGATTACCGTATCACCATAGTGTTACAGAAAAGTTTCAATGCGATTTGCCTTGAATCTAATTAACATAAAAACCACCCAAGTATCTTCATCATAGTAATGTGTATTAGCAATAATTTATTTAAGTTTAGTTTTGAAAATGAATAATACGAAACAAAAAACGGATTCTTTGATAAAAGAAGGAATATCATTAAAGCATTTTTAACAGCAGCAATGGCCCAGTTGGCTGAAATGATGACCCAGTGGTGAGGCAGCCCCGAGCCCCCGACTTACGAACATTAAGTCGTGGGTTTGATCCCAGGCAGGCGCATTACTTTGTGTAATTTATTTAATCACTGCTGCTCTCAAAACGGTTATGGAAAACAACGTAAGGAAACCGGCATGTCTTAGAACCAAGAAATTCGAAGACATGTGACATCTGCCAACCACCACTAGGCCCACGTGCGGTGGATTATAGTCCATCCCTCTCCTAAAGAGGAGGCTTGAGTCCTTGCAGTGGGAACATCATCAGCCTTATCAGATTATTAGAAAGCCATCGTCTGTCACCAACTCATGGCAGAGGTAAGCTACATTTTTGCCGACTGTAATAGTGTTTTATGTATTTATATTTTTCTCTGTCCAAACTGCTTAAACATACTTTCATGATTCTTCAATCACATAATTGTAGATCGTGTAAGTACCTACTGTACCACTAAATGCAGTGTTATTCTTTAATTTATATAACAAGTTCTCTCCCTTATTGATTAGTGAAGAATCACCAAATTCATGACAAAATCAATGCTTTAAATTAAATTGAAACCGACCATGACATTTAGAAACAACGAGATTTTATGACTATCATAATTTCGTACCTTTTACTCCCTAGATGTTTTGATGAAAATTGTGGCATTTACACATTTTACACCCATTTTTTTTTTGATATTTCAATGTCACTCGTGACTTATATCGCATCATTAGTGAACTGACAACAGGGATACGGTAGCACGCTGTCGCGCTCGGCGCTACATATGGATCTAAAATACAGCTTCAGTTTAAAACTCAAAATATAGAAAAATATGTTCGATATTACAATTCCGATATTGAGTGATCCAATATCGGAATTGTAATATCGGAACTTTCGCTCCGAGATTCCGATATTACGAGATTCCGAGATTCCGATATTCATGCCCTACTCCTTACATACAAACTTACACCACCTTATTAATAAAAATAGTTAAACCTGGTTTAACTTAGACTTGGTTTATCTCGCATGCCGTCACTTTCTTTTGAATATTTTTGAAGTGAGACGGCATGCGAGATAAACCAAGTCTAAGTTAAACCAGGTTTAACTATTTTTATTAATAAGGCGGACAATGTTTACTTCTTTAAAATAATAGTATACTTGACATGTAAATATAAGTTTTCTCTCTAACTGGTTATAATTACCCAAAATCGATACAAACTACCCACTACTAAATACACTACGGACCACCCACTCAAATACTCTCAAAACATTACACCTCAATTTGAAACGTAAATGTTACTCATTGTTTTAATACCGACCTTCGGACCAAAACGGATCCCGGACCAAACGGATCCCGGGCCAAAACGGATCCCGGGGTCCCAACAATAGCACAAGGAGTCCCCTTTGAAGGATATAAATCATAGAATTAATTATGATTGGGTTACAATATAGCAATGTTTGTGGAAGTAACGTCGGGGCATGAATTATGTATGTTGAATGAATAGTGTAAGAAAATATAATTTTCTCTGTAGTATTCTAAGAATCTTTATTCCTAGTAGTTTGATGCTTGAATAAACTTTTATCTTTGTTTTCTTATGTATTTGCATAAAATAGTAAAACGTGTCTGCTTTCTCATCGTTATTATCAGTGACTATACTTACTTACTGTCTAGTGAACGCATGAGCACTACTGCTGGATCAGAGATCCTGGGTTCCTTTTTCAAGTCGAACAAAGTGTTTTTGGATTTTTTCATGAGGATATTAACTGAAGTAGATTCAATTGACTCTGAATTTGTGCCCGGGAGAGGTTTATACCTGGGTATAAACCTCTCCCGGCCACAAATTCAGAGGCTGCTGGCAGTGGGTGAATAGGGTAGTCGACCGACTAAAAAAAATATGATTCTGTTTAGTCCGTCAGTCAGATTATTGAAAAATATTGGATACGTGTTTTTTGTTTTATCAAATTAATAAAAATTGACGAAAATAAAGCTTGTCAAAAACCATGGAGAGGGGGCGTTTGACGTCATAGTCAGGTAAAATTGGACCAAGCTGTGACGTTTCACGACTTTTCGAAGCACTGTATCGTCTTCATTTTTTGTTTACGTGAAAAAAGAAAAAATACGTGTTCAATATTTTTTGGAAATCTATCTGACGGACTAATTAGTTTTTTTTTGTCGACTACCCTATTCAAGCTGTGGATGATGATGATGGCAAAAGGCTTCTCTTATCCCTATCGACACGATAAAGAAAATTACATGGATCTTACTTACCAAATGTGAGTGGTGTAACTACTATAGGAACAAATCGGTCATACTCCCGAAAATATACAAATTTGATGTTATGTTTAAATTGAATGTTTAAATTATGTTTTTCCCACAAATCCTAACTTATCTAACTTTACCCAATAGTAAATTCACCTAGTTTATATTTGTAACAAACCATGAACATTTCCACAACAAGACCACACAAAATAAATTAACCAAAGACCGATTGAACGAACGAATGAACGAATGAATGAATGAAGTGAACATAAATCCGTTTGACATTAAATTACTGACGCACGATTCTAGCATCGATGTTAGAAGAGTTATTACAAACTAAATACCTGGTATGAATATGCAACTGAGTGTACCGGGAGGTCTAATTGTACATTAATATTTACAGCTGACTGTACGTGGGTAGGAGGTATAAATTGTAGTTATAGGTCATAAAAATGTGCTTTAATTGATTTTGAGGAAGTTAATAGAATTTAATTCATTTCAACAAAAAAGGATCACGATTTTAATATCAACCTACAAATCAAAACGTAGAAGAACATAACATAACATCACGCTTGTAATTCCCGAACGGTTAGGCAGAGGTGTACCTAAAGTACACTCACATTTCGCCAGTTCGGTTTATTGTGTCCCATATAATAGGGGGCGTGCCTATTGCGATCAAAACTCTTAGCGAAACTTTTTTTGATGCAAATACCCAATGAAACTTAATCCGAGAATAGAACCTAGGAACTCATTCTCAGCAGTCGCGCTTGCGATTACTAGACCACCGAGGCAGTTATAGAGTGATCGTAATGTTATATTGACATGATTATTACCACGTATCTGAAAACCTACGAAAATCTCCATCACAACAGATTTTGATATTTCTGAGACTTGACATATTTTGCTTATTTATTTCTTGCAGTGTCTGGGTTTCCAATCTAAAAGATTTCAAATCCAAGAAACGCTGGCTACGCCTAATAAGTTTTCTTTCATGGAATCTGAATTCGCACAAAAAAACTCACTACTTACTATCTAGAGACACACACAAACACTTTTGTGAAATAACACACACAGATGTGTAATATTACACACACTTATGTAAGTTTACACACACACGCATGGGCTAGTTTACACACACACACACACAATAAAAGATGTGTCTCACAAAAGTAGAAGACACCCGCTGGTCTGTTACAAGATTTATTAGAAATTCTGTAAGAGGGCGTGAACTCTGTGGCGCTAAGAAATCAGCGATTTCTTTACTTTGTTTTTTTATTAGGTAGTTTCTTTAGTTTTGCGAATGTTTTCATATCAAGATGATGGTGTGGTAGGTGATGTGTTGAGAACTAGTCAAGCGGTACTTTGAGCATGAGGTCCTGCCTTAGATTCCCAAGTTAAGTACTTGTTGGGGTTTTCGATCAGGATTGTTTCAAAGGCAGCCCCACGGAGCATGGATTTGTGTTCGGTTGAAGGCAATATACTCACCCACTACCCCTACTATGAGACTTAAGGTGCTACGTGAAAAATCGCAGCAGGCGAACTGGACGGCAGTGATGGGAGGGAATAAGAAAGGGACAGAGTCAATTACTTCCACATGCGAAAAAAGAGAGCGCAACAGTGCGCTCTGGGGCCAAAATATAATATAACGTAAGCGCCAAACCAAATGAAAATTGTTTAAAAATAAATTATGCTATCTATCAAAAATGTGTTCAGTCAGAACTTTCAATTACCTAATACACACATTTTGAATGCAATTTTGCAATGAAATTACTTAGAATTTTAAAATTACAGAGAAAATTATAAAAAAGTGGAGGTCTTTTCGGAATTAAATTCTATCGAGCAAATTTAACCCAATTGTGTTTTCCTTCAGTCAAAGTATTAACCAAATAGTCAATAAACATATATCCAAAAATGAAATCAATACATGCTGTAATAGTGAAATAAATGGATACGAAAAAGACCCCAATTTATTTTGGTATCGCCTTTAAACACAACTGGCGAAATGTGTTTAATGTGGTAATGAAATGGTGGTACCTACCTGACAGGTACACTTTTGTCTATCCCTGCCGGGGTACGCCTACCCTATTGCCTAGGGGTAACCCATCTTTCAAGGCATATGGATGTCAAAAAACTTTACTTCTTGAAGTCTCATTAGTATAATCAGGTCTGTATAGCATACACAAGGACTCTTCTCCGTGAGCTCTTCAAATTAATGGTTTGAGCACATGCCGCTTTCCTTAAGATGGATTTTCTTAGCCGTTATGAAAGCAGTGGTAATGAAATAAATGTAACAAAAAGTCCAACTTTTAAGCCTCAAGGTACCAGAACAATTGAAACTTATTAAATTCCGTCAAAAAGAATCCAAAAGCAATTATTCGAGGATCCACTTCCACAAAACGTAATTGGAACACCGCCGACATAAGACGGACCAAACATTGCTCGGTGACGTTTTATTTTAATAGACTTTCAAGCTTTTATTAAGTTTGCAAATTAAATTATGTTCTCTCAGAATAAGGGCAGAGACGGATGTCGGTGGTTGATTTTTGGTCGGTGAAAAATAGACTCGACAATGTGTTCGACGGGTGAATTTGCGCCTGACGGGGCTGCGAGAATGTTTGAAAGAGATACCGTGGCCCAGGAACACAAAGGGCTAAGAAGGATTATGGCTGGGTTCTAGTCAGTACAAGTCTGTCACTCTCTTCCGTTTTGTCACGCATAAGCAAAAAAAAACTGTGAATTTTCGTGCTGGCGTGCTTTCGTGATGGAGTCGTTTAGGCCATAGAAAACCACGGATACAGCTATGAATGAAACGTGCCCGATTATCACTGGTTGCCTCAAACTGTCCCCGCTACAGATGCTGTATCCACTGGCAGGATAGCGCCACCAGAAGTTCGCAGATGTACTCTATGGATAGACTTAAGCTGTGGCAATAAAGTGTGTCCCTACCCAATCCATTTGTGTCACTCGCTGATAATCTACCACCTGGACAAGAGTTGCCGTAACTTGCATAGTTTTAAAATAGACTAAATTAGACCTATGTACTTAAATTAAGAGTTGGTTTCAAAGATTAAGAAAAACCATTTTTGATCCTTATTTTCAAGTTAATGACAAGTTCTTAAAGAATGAGGATCCTGGCATCATTCCAGAGAAACTCGAGAATAAAGTAAAAAGGTCAGCTATGTGAAAACTTGGCAGTAGGCTGTTGTTCCGTCAGGTGTGTTCATTAATATGCAATGATTAGATTTAATTGCGTTTTCTCGAATTTCAATGCGGTTTAGTGAAGTCTTCCCAGGGGGTATCGTGTTACCAGGTGCCAACTGGATAGTGGTCAGGTAGGCAGTCGCTCCATTTAAAATACTGTTAGGTCAGACTGGAAGCCGACCACAACATAGTTTCGGGAAAAGGCTAGGCAGATAATGATACATTTTTTTTTTGGATGGTGGGATATTATCAAATGACTCCGCCTGCTCTGGACAGAGCGGTAGGGAGTGTCAAACTTCTACTGATTAAAAACAACGCATGTTCCTTCTAAGCCCTTTGTGTCTGAGGCAGCGGTATCTCTTTCGAACAACCCGCAGCCAGATAATGATACCTTATCATTCCTAGTATAGCAATTCTAACCTCCATGGTCTCCCCCCCATTTCTATGCAAGAAACCGAAGGTTACATCCCCAAATAACACGAAAAAGTTGGTCTCCACACATAATATATTGACCTAATATCGTTTTGTCCTAATATCGGCGATCCATCGCGCAGTTGGGCGCCCCGCGCTCCTATTACCGTCCATTGAGCTCTGCTGGGTCAAGGGCATAATCCGAATTGCTGTATGTATTATAATATGATGAAGAAACATTAAAATAAACTGTGTCTCTATTTTCGACACATAACATGACATCACGCCTGTTATCCCCGAAGGAATAGGCAGAGGTCTACCTATTAGTTCACCCACATTTCGCTAGTTATTTTTATGTTAATTGAACCACGAATACGTATGTATTACTCACTCATAAATCTGACATAATTCATAATAATCTAATTTCAAATCCAAATTCATGATTCACCTTTCCAGATGAAGAGAGACAGTCATGAATGGTATTCATTTTATTTTATTGACACATCTCCAACAAAATAGTAAAAAGAACTACCAATAAGTCAAATGAGAGTTCTGCTGTATCACAAATCTATAAGGGAGGTCGGGTCAAAACGGAACACTTGATAAATGACACCCCTTTACAACAATATTGGGTTACAAACGTGTCCCTTTGTCGTCGTATTAGGTCGGGAAGCCCTCAATAGGGCCAAATTTTCCCACCTTTTCTCGAAAGATCGAGATTACATAAATTGCTTCTATTACTTAAAATCGGGAGCAAATTTTGTTTGTTGACTCAAAACGGTTGGCAAACATGTTGAGATGTCGATTCGTCAACTTGTTTATTTATGTCGTCTCCGTTATTGCTCGGAATTGTTAAAATATTTTTAGTATTTTGGGTTCGGGAAAATGTTTATTTTGGTTATGTTAAAATATGTGGAGATACAAAGCAAATCTATTGTGTTTGTTCTGTATTTTAGATAGAAAGTATTCATAGATCAGATACAATACAAAGATATTCACAATAAAACTGTTTCATATTTATATTTTACTTATTTTCTTTTGCTAACAGTGTAATGATGTAGAGAATTCTCCTAAACCTTCAATAAAACTAAGCCCCTAATAATAGAACATAAAATGAACTATCAAACCAATAAAT
The DNA here is from genome assembly GCA_949316265.1 of Diarsia mendica. Classification (NCBI taxonomy): domain Eukaryota; kingdom Metazoa; phylum Arthropoda; class Insecta; order Lepidoptera; family Noctuidae; genus Diarsia; species Diarsia mendica. The sequence goes on along the minus strand of OX438912.1, from coordinate 4,594,193 downwards.
AACCGTGCTAAATCGTTTACAATCGACGCCTAATAAGAGCAATAAGTTCCCGCATGAAATAAGCGTTAGTCTTTGACAGATAGACCGACCACCATAACAAGCCCTCTTAGGCCTACGACTTTCACTAGAAATGTATTCTGTGTGACTAAGAACAGACGTGTCGAGACAAAATGGTCGTTTTTGTACACAATGCGAACGCCCTATGATATACGGTGGAGAATTTTATTTAATATCGTCTTATTGATTTATTACTTTAGTCGAGTGAGCGTTGTGTCCTATATTGGCCCAGTTTCCCCTAAATTGTGTTTAGTGTATGTATGAATGTTGCCATTTTTCATTTTAACTTATTGTTATTTTGATATGTGAGGGCTATGGAGCGGATTTTAATTAAATGTTGTTTCCATTGATAGGGTTTTGTTCAAAAACTAATAATAAAAATAAAGACAGTATTATTAAAATTTATGAAGTACTGTTAGTTTGAAAGAGCTAGATAATTAAATGCTGGCATGAATTAGCTATTGTCTTTCTCTTATTTCTACGCTTTTTTAGACGAATCAAATCGAGCATTTTAGCTTTAAAGAATGTGAACAATTTTGTCATATAAAAAATAAAAACTATTTAAAGGACTTACCGCAATATTAAAAACAACACTTGTGCTAGCGATCCAGTAGACAGAATACTAATAATATATTTATTTACCTGAAACAAATGAAAAACTTAATTAGTAATTTTATAAAAACAACATACTTACTTAGCTTTGTTTTGTATTTTAGACAAAATATTAAATATATTGAATATTTTCAGTAAATCAACTTCCCTATTTTTTACAGAGCGGAAAGGAAGTGTTTTTTTAAATTGAGGAATTTTAATAAGAACACCCATAGTGTTTAATGATAGCTAATAATATTAGGTATACAGCATAGCATCGTTTGATTGTAGTAGAAATAAATGCGATAGTTACAGTAGTTACCTAAACAAACCTTTACATAACCAGGTCCTCCTACTAAAAACCTCGACTTTACAAGCCAGATAATCGTGCAACATGAAAATAAAACTAAAAATCAAGTTTCACTTAGTTAAAGTTATCTGAACATGGTACAAACGCGGTCTGCCCACGCGAGGATCGGAGTCAAAGTTCTTGGAAACGACTTCTCTTTAACATATTTTGTGAGAGCGGTTGATTAACTGTGGTAATAGGGTTTTTGGCAGTTAAAGGTATTGTAATCGAAAATCATACTAAAATAAAGCTTGGTTTATAAGATACTCAAATATTTTTAACGAAACGAGCTACTCTTAATTCTAGGATAAGTCCATTAATTCCGTCTTTCCCCTTCACTCTCTTCCTGTAAAAACGAATACTAGGGGTTACAACTAAAGGCCTTTTTGAATATTTCATCAAAGGGAAAAATCATAATTAAGCCGAAAGACGTCCACTGCTGGACATAGTAAGTAGTCCTCACATAAGTGAAGCCACATTGACCGGTCCCGTGTGTCTCGTATTCGGAGGATCCCAGCAACCTTCACTAGGTCATCGGTCCACCTAGTGGGAGGCCTTCCAGGACTTCCAACGCAACGTCTTCCGTTTCGCCACTCCAGAAATTTTCGACCTCATCATCCATCCGTTCTGCAGGCAATGTGCTTATACAGAATGAAAGAAATGAATCCAAATAATCTTCTTATTAATTAAAATTGTCTACTTCCTATATTGTGTAATAATTAATTTTAGGATACAGTCCAATACACACAGAGACAGTACAAATAATAACAAATAACTCAACACCAAACCAACTCAGTAAATTAACCCTCCAAAGCGTGCGTCTCAATTTGCCCATACCAGGGCAGAATGGTACAAAAACTAGTGTCGCGAGCACAGTGGGCAAAAAAGGTGCAAAAACTCACCATGTGTGTTCAGCAAACAGTTCTATATGTGGGGCAAGAAAGTGAGCAACGTCGAAGAATGAACTGCCCGCGGCGTTGGAGGGTTGGGTCGGGCTAGGGAATTAGCGATTTATGTTGAAGGTTTATTATTATAACTAGTTACCTTTTATAGTTAGTTTATAAGTTACATAACTTTTGGAAAAAATAAAATATAAACCCTGTTAAAAACTGAATTATGTAATCGATTGATTTAACGAAACGGTAGCTGTGTTAACGCAAATAGATAAGCAAACCCTCGTGTAGTAACAAATGCTTACGATTACTTTTACATAACAAAACATCACGCCTGTAATACCTACTCGAAGGGTATGGTAGAGGAGTATCTAATAGTAACCACGCCCACATTACGACAATTATGTCTAAGTAAGCCCCTTGTTATAAGGGGTGGGCCTATTGCAATCAACTGGGCACAAATCCAGACTCCGTGCCTGCTACTGAAGAAATCCTGATGGAAAATCCCGATGACACTTCGCTCGATCCAGGAATCGACCAAAGGACCTTGCGCTCAGCAGTCGCGCTTGCCACCACTAGACCAACGAAGCATTACGGTTAGATGTATTTTCAACAAATTCTCTTGCGGTTTAGTGTCAAACACCTAGATTTTACTAGATAAAATAAAGATCAGTGTCACTCTTGAAATAAAACATTTACATCATGTTTCAATTAAATCCGATAGGGCTTATACCAGTCTCAATAAAACTCAAACCTCCTTCAAAAGAAACTGCATCTCGGCGACACGATTCTCGTCTGATTGAGATCGAGTGAGTGAGCAGAATGAACGAATGAGTGAACGGAATGAAGCACTCCTTGTAATAAAATAGGAGAATTATACACACGTAGTGTGGGACGGTTAAGTGGGGCCATAAAACGTGCGTTTTGATAAGGTCTTGTTTTACTAGGATTAATCATGGTTTGGTTTTAAAGACATGATTAAAACATCGAGTCTAAATGAAAGTTTTGCTTGTTGATGACTATTTCAGTTTAGGTTTTTAATAAAAATAATTTATTCACATAGTCACATTTTCACGACATTTAACAAGGAAATAAGCAGAAGTATATAATTGTTGGTGCGGTTTTGTCGCAACCGTATGTACCCGATTGATGGATGGATGGATGGATGATGATGAATGATGATGGTGACCCGATTGATAGCTAAAGGCCTGCCCTTAAAATTCGCAACATTGAACACGGTAAAATAACTTGCGTATATGGGCATGCTAACACCCTCTGCTTAACTCTTATGGAAATACAATAGTAGTAATCTAATTAATTAAAGCACATTATAAGGTACCAACTTTCCCGTATTAAGAACCTGCAATCCCGCACTTTAACAGTCGATCCCAAAACCAATGAACCATTCCGTCATTTCCGTGTTTCCTTTGCCTTCCAAATACAAAAAAAAATCAAATTGAATCCAATACCTGACAGTTCTTCAATAACTTTCTGATATTGGTATTGAAATTCGAATCTCTACCATCGTTTTTATTCGCCAGACGAAAATAAACCTTAGTTCAAGGAAAATAAGGTTGATTTCGGCTAAAAGGGTGAAAGGTCAAGGTGAGAGGAGTCAAAAGGTCGGATATATATTAAAAGGGGTTTTTAGGCACGTGTACATGTAATACGGTGAATGTGTGTCACTGAAAATGCATGATAATTGACTGATTTGATCAGATTTTTAAGTTAGTTGGTGGTATGTGAAATGAAGAAACCTGGACCTATATTGATTCGATTTACATACGTAAACTCACCGTTTTCCCATGGGGGGTAGGCACTAGTAGGCAGCAACTACAGATCGCCACTTACTACAATACTTTTTTTTTTTTGTTTTGGTGGGTGGAAAATCATCAAATTACCCCTCCCCCCCCCCCCCGCTCTTGGGCAGAGCGAAGGGGAGTGTCAGACTTCTACTGACTAAAAACCGAACCCATGTTCCTTCTTTGCCCTTGCGCCGAGGCCATGTCATCTAGTACAAAAATCCGCGGCCCCGACGGGACTTGCTACAATACTTACATAATACTCCTTTTGCCCACGGTTCATATTAATACATCTGGTCATACACGTACGCCAATTACAAGTACATACTGTGGATTACGTATTATTTGTTACTTTATTAAGAGCTTTACATTGAAGAAGAGCACTTCTTTATCTTACCGTAGTAGAATTAAAATAAGATTGTCATTGTCGACCATCTTAAGTTTTGCCATCTTCTTAGCGTGTCGATGGCAACTCTTCACTAAATAAATGATTGCCATCGAAACGCTAAGACAAATAACCCCAAGTTTGTTCCTTCACCTTTAAAGCTATTATTTTTCCATAAACAGACCTGTTCTTACACCACGCACTTGCACTAATACACTCAAAAGTGCTTACTTTCCCTCGAACAGCCCCCCTTCAGACAACCCCCCTTTATTCAGCCCCTCAGTCTGGTACGGTCTAGCACGCACCACAATTATTTTTAATCGCGACATAAGTGCAACAAAAATAACACTAAATGAGTAAAAATGAATGTGGCGATAGATTTAAGGTGATTAAATAATGGTTCCGTAGTTATTATTGTTCAGGATTTAGTATTTTGCATGCTCGTCAAATTCAAGAAGGCAACTACTTATGATTCTCGATCCGAATCAATAATAAAATGGGAATATTTTTATAAACCTACTGAGCTATTCTAACGTCATACTTTAAACTATCATCATCATCACCTTATAACGTGTTCCCACTGCAGGGACTCAGGCCTCCCTTCGCTCTGCCCAAGAGCGGGGGGGGGGGGGGGGGGGGCATTCGATGATTTTCCACCCACCAAAAAAAAAAAAAGGGACTCAGGCCTCCTCTCTAGGAGAGGGATGGGCTATAATCGCTCACCTTTTCCTTCACCGTTTTGTGAGCAATGGTGACGAAATAAATTAAACAAAGTAGTGTATCTGCCTCGGTTCGAACCCACGACTGCTGTTCGTAAGTCGGGGCCGCTACCGCTGGACCACCGCTGATTGCCTTTAAACTATAGCACAGGATAAATATACTTAATGGTGTGTATCGTGAAGGTAATATAATTATGTACATTAGAAATAAACAGGTACCTACCTATAGGTTACGTGAAAAATGATTGGATTAGAAAGGTTTCCAAATTGATGAGACTGATGAGAAAAAGATCACATTGGTAATGATAATTATATCGTACGGAACCCTTATCCCGTTAATACATGGGGTTTATAATTTATCCCGTTCTGGCTATAAATGCGGAATTGAGCCCGTGATTTTAATAATTAAATCATCAATGTATCGGCAAAAACATTTTCTGTCAGTTTTGGGCTTAATGAGGTAATTTTCATAACGCCATTAATTGCTGATTTCACGGGAGCCTGGTATTAGGGATTTTGATAGGCTTTTTAGCTTTGACCAGTCAGAGTACTTATCCTGATTAGTCTTGATGGTAATCTAGATTGCCTAGAATTTGGCAATTTAGAGGTTATGAGGCTACTAAGAGAGCCGCGGGAGACGCTCAGGGTGTCGGGGGCCACGCTATGGCTTCCGGCCACCGTAGGCGCGGGCCTGTGAATGGTGAGTTAGCTCGCCGTCCCGTCCGTCCGTCTTATGACGTCAGGTTGTGTCGACGGCGAGTTCGTGTTGGTGGAATGATCATGAATATTATGATGAAGATGATGATGAATATTCTACTAGAAGTGTCTTGTTAGGTACTTAAATGTGTATACCTCTTAACAATAAATTAGCCAACAACTCAGGTACAAAACAGAAACTAACAAGTCTTTCACTACCAACATTTCCCGATAAGTCTCATTCAATTAGAGCTTACATTTCGTACAATTTGCACGAACCAGAGATAACTCGGCGACATGTTGACAGCGAGTTCTGTTTCTCGGTATCTAGATAAGAAAACTTGAATTGGTTTAAAGGTGCGTTTATACGAGCATTCGTGTGGCCATTTTAGTTAAAATGGTGATGTTGGCTGTACTCGATAACGATTTTCCTTTGAAAAATCTCCTACCGGACTAAAAATCATAAACCCACCAAAAGTCAAGTTTTTTTTTTAAACAAAACAAAAAGTTATGTCAATCACTCTTCGAATAACCAAATGGTATGAAACAATACAATATTGGTGGATTGGATAACCTCCCCACTAACCCCCCTATCCCCTTAGGCCACGGAAACACCCGAAAATTCCCGAGAGCCTACGAAGTACGCATACGAATTCGTTCGTTCTTTTAGGCCAACTGTTTTTTAGGATTCCGTTCCCAAAGGGTAAAAACGCGACCCTAATACTAAAACCCCACTGTCCGTCTGTCTGTCTGTCACCAGGTTGTATCTCATGAATCGTGAAAGCTAGACTGTTGAAATTTTCACAGATGATGTATTTCCTCTGCCGCTATAACACCAAATACAAAAAAAACAGAATAAAACCAATATTTATGTCTCCCATACAACAAACGTAATTTGTTTGCAATTTTAGTACAGAACCCTTCATGTAGGAGTCTGACTCGCACTCGGCCAGTTTTTTTCTTATATTCGATTCTTGCGTTATGTTATGAAGTTGCGAATATTATATTAGATGGAATAGATCGAAGGTGGTTTTTTGGTTTGAGGGAATAGAAATGTGTGTTTGTTTGTAATATTGATGTGGGTTAATTTTTGTCTGACTGAGGTGAACTGAATTCTGCGAATTTTTGTTAGAAACAGCTGCTGACTTACATTATAATTATATAGAATATTCTTAAGTATGAATATATGGTATTATACAAATATCTATTAAACAATTTACAAAAAAAAAAAAAAATATCTATTTACATAGAAGAAAACAACCATACGGTCGTAAATAAACCCTTCTAAAAGCCGTTAACAAAGCATTCTGAACATTAAACTAAGCAACTTTACTAAAACATGTTGCTGGTAAAGACTTTTTTTTGAGATGAAATATATAGTTTTACGGTAGGACTCAATGTGACTGAATTTGGATTTAATTGTCGTTGATTGAGGTTGCCGCTACGTAACTTAGTCAAAGTTCTTTGTTTACAAAAAATTAAATAACTTTACATAGCGCGGAGTAGTCAGTAAGTCTGTATCTCTGGGTGCGCTGTCCCACTTTCGAATACTTCAAAAACCATACTACCCTCAATTCTTTTTACCAAACAAAATATCTCTTTCCCCCCTTTTTCCCTCCACCGACTTTTTAACATCGACTAGCAAACCAAAACAAGCAAATACTCGGTTGAAACGCATTTCCCTGTTACCTATTGACACAGGGCTTTTAGCCATATTTGTTTAGTCACAAACAAACACACTTCGATGTATCTCTTCTTAGTTTCAGGTACGTTACGGATAAAAGGGGGTTATTGACCTTACCCCTAAGTTACCCCAATTGAGGATGTGTTTTGAAATTTGATGAGAGTCGGTAGAAGGTTCGATATGGTAAACTAGTTTTGAGTTTTTGACTAACTAACCAACTCTTAGACAGTTCAAATTGACCTGTGAAATTGTAAATAGTTGACCTGAATACAGTTTTGAGTATGAATGTAGATATAAGAGCAGACGAAGACCAAAGAATCGATGGATGGGTTTGAAGGATGATATGGTAATAAAGGAGGTGTCTGTAAAATGACGAGTAATAGACAAAAAGAAATGCTGAAATGCCTTATTTATTTGAGATCGGTATCATACAATATAAATGTGGATGGTGGGAAAGGGAGAGGAAGACCAAAGAAAAGATGGATGGAGTGTGTGAGGGGTGGAAGGAAAAAGGAATAAATGATAACGTGACGACTAACAGGGCAGAGTGGAAGGAAAAAACGTGTTGCGCCGACCCCAAATGACATGGGATAAGGGCAGGAAGATGATAATCCCAAATTAACTAGGATTAGGGCAAAAAAATGACGATGATAATAAAATTATTACATAACCTACTTAGCTTTCAGAAGACAAACAGCTAACTTCACTGTCATATAACATCAAAAACTTAGTCCGCGCTAGTTTTCTATTTGAGTTATAAATTCTCTGCTGATCCCCAATTGGTCTGTTTATTGGGTTTGGAACCTGATCTATTGGGGTTCCATTTGTTTTGCCTATGTAATACTTTTGAAGGGAGTCTGAAAGTTTTGTTTTTGTGTTATTATGTAGGTAAGTAAGTTAATACCTACGTTGTTGCAAGGCTAAAAAAATATTTTGAACGCTGCTTCGCATTTTTAGTCCTTTGTAGAAAACATGTAATAATAAGTTAATTAAAGGTCAAAAACTAGTGCTATCGAATACTTAGCAATATATTTAGAATTCTAGATTGATCTGACATCCAAATACCAGCGGAACAGTACGTGTTTATTATTACGATAAGTAGAATCTGCAAAGGTACTTAATTGGAAGTTTTTCAACGACGAACAATCAAATAAAATCTAGAATTGTTTAGCACTGATATTTTAATATTATAATACCTTACCTTGTGCCTCAAGGAGATTTACGACCGATAAAATCGTTTGTATTCCCCAAAATCCTTACCTAGGCACAGTGAGCTCGATAATGAGCGTCAATCAGTCTCTTAAAGCAAGAAAATCCTTATTAAACGGGAGATCACAGAATTTACAGAATCTTACAAAATTACAGGATACAGGGAAGAAGTAATCCTGTTATCTCATCGAAGCAGAACGCACAAATACCATAAAACAGGCTAAAACATTGAAAACCATTGAACCACTTTTCAAAATCTGAGATATTGGATATAACCTTAGGTATTAATTCCAATTTATTACCTTAGCTCATCACACGAAAATTAACTTTAACATACAGATACAAAGTTCAATTTGCTCTGGGGGCAGTGGGGTCGTTGAATACCAAATTTACAACTACCGTCATAAGTAAAATGTCTTAAGGAATGAGATATGGGGTCTATCTTTATTCATAGTGACATACCGCATCGGATCGCTCGTAATATTTGTCAGAACGTGTTTTATGGACCAAAGAGGGCTGTTTTAAAGTTTTGTGAGTGCTTTCATGGGCAATTTGACATAATTTTCTTGTTCTTTTACTTAACTACCTACTTATTCCCAATTGTGGAAAGTAGGTTTACATTTAAACCGGGATGTGGGACTGTTCGAAAGAGATACCGTGGCTCCAGAACTGAAAGAGCTAAGAAGGAACATAGCTAGGTAGGTTCAAGTCAGTACAAGTCTGACACTGCCTTCCGCTCCACCCAGAGTGGTCATTTGATTTCCCATCTACAAAAAAAGACTTTGATTTTAAAAAACACTTCTTCGATGAGAAACTGGCGCTTAATGTAAAATACCCCTTGTCAGGATGGTCCACTCAAAAGAAGCAACAGGTTTCAAAAATATTTTGACAGTTTTCAAAAAGAAAAATCGCTCCACTTTTACCTAAATCCGTCTATTTCTGGCAAGTTAAGTACCACTTAACTTCCACTCAAAATATTTAAAAACCCTTTTAAAATATGACTGACAACAAACAAACCATTATTTTGCCAAAAATTGCGGGTTCTATTCTCGAAAGCGCTCGATAATGTGCCGAACTTAAAATTATCGAGTATCTGTTTTAGATGGAGCTTTAGGGACATGTGGCCAAACTCGTGCTACTCCCTCCCTCTTTTTTAATTCATCAATACAAATTCATAAAACACTTTCACGTTTCTTTGCATTACAGAATTTTTTAATACGACAGCACCGGTAAAACTAGTGGGACATTTTGTTCCAAAAACAAAATCATAGAACTAGGTCATTTCTTACTACTAACCTTGAATCGCAGGACACAAGGGAAAAAATCCCACTATTTTTACCGTAGAACGTAAAATAGAATTAGTGGGAATGAACCGTTTTTATCTACAACCCTGCTTGTCAATCTCACTCAAGCGCTAAAAGACGCTTACCCTATAAATTGCGCGAAAAATACCAAAAGTGATTTCCCAACCAAAACAAGAGTATGGTAACAAACCATAAGTAATAAGAAGAATAATAATTATTAATAGTAGATCAGAGAAGCATTAAGTTCCCCCTTCTGTCTCCTAATTGCAGTTCGAAACAACAATGGCCGGAGGAGCAAATGGATCGAAAAATTACGCACTATTGTACTGACGTTACTTCTTGGGTGCCTATGGAGGTGGGACTCGATAATGTATCCGGTGGTGTTTTGTCGAATGGTTTTAAAGAAATTACATTATGTAGTTGGCTGAATCTAGAATAGAAAAGTTTCTGTTCCGGTAAGAATTGTAAGCAAGTCATTGATTTTTTTACGTAGTCAGTATGTAATAGAAGTACGCGTAACATCCTTGTTTTTAAGCCTAAATGTTGTCAAAAAAATATTTTAAAACACATTAGAGATTTAGAACTGCTTTTACTATGGGGGTAAACTATTGCATTTTTGTTAATATCTCTGTGAATCGATTTCACTTTAACTTAACAGAAATTCTATCACAAATAAAGAATAATACTTGCGACGCCAGGCCACTCCGCCTGGCAGCAATGATGATGATGATGAACACTTGCGACGCTTAGGATTGACCAGCAGTAATGTTAATAACGACTAAAACTCATACCAAATTTCATAAACAGTACTTATTTTATCTCCTAACTAAAGAATAACCCCCACGACTTAGCATTGTTAATTGCACGACACAGATGGGGCCAAGAATTCATCAATGGGGATACACTTTAGACAAAGCAAAATATGCTTTAAAATTACAGCAACAAAGTCACTTTTCCTTTCATTATACAAAATCTGTGTAAATTACTTGTCAGACAAATAGCGAACTCGAGTGTTTACTGAAACAGTCGGAAAATTAGAGAAATGTTAAAAGATCAGTTATGAGAATGAGAACATTAAATAAAATTGAAGAAACTGGAAAATTAGGATATAACATCACGCCAGTATTATCCAAAGGGTTAGGTAGAGGTCTACCGAATATTACACCCACATTTTACCAGTTACGTTTCAAGTCCCATGTAATAGGGGCCTATTGCCATCAACCGAGCACAAATCCAGTGGCTGCAACTGAGGAATTCCTGATGGAAACACCTAATAACAATGCCCGACCAGGGAATCGAACTCAGGACCTCATGATTGTGACCACTCTAGCAACGAGGCAGTCGACTACAATTCGTTATGATTAAATTGGAAATTACTAAAGGCTAGGCCTTTGACAAATTAATCAAATTAGTAATTTATTGTGCTTTTGAATACAAAGCCATTGAGTTGGGGAGTACCTAGAATTTTGAATAGAAGATAAAAAAGCGACTTTGGGCTAAAATCTATTAACGTTATACTTTAGTTAAGCATAATAATCGCTGCTTTATTAATTCATGACGGTTACTTTACTAGTATCATATGTCATAAATCTAAAAGGACTACCTATTTAGTTTTTTTCTAGTAACGTTTTGAAATGATTTTTCCTGAGAAACATACTCTTAAACCTAAAGGCTATTGCAGTTCGTCCACGCTGGAAGACAATAAAAAGAGATAAATTGCATGTTTGGATGTAGGAGATAATCTTTGAAACCGAGTGGTTTCAATTTTTTAGGATGTTTTATGATATAGCAGACTTCCACGAGGGCAAAGTCGCTGGCAAAAGTTAGTATTACACAATCTAAGTCTAAATATTGTTGTAAGTTCTACTTTTTAACCTTAAAGCCATTCATCATCATTGTCTTGCCCTTATCCCAATTAATTTGGGGTCGGCGCAGTAACTACTATTAATTTTACAAACACACTTTTCTCACGCCAGATTCATAGACCGTGCAATAACTACAAATAACAAACATAGTGTGCCAGTTGCCACGCCCATAGGCTAGGTATGTCGAGGCATCTGCCATTTTGCCAAACATGTCGCAAGAGTCACATAAAAGGGGTTAGGTTGAGAGGCTACAACAGTGTTGCAAATAAATAAATCGATAGTTGGTCACACCAATCAATTGCATTGTCACATAGGAATACGTCTGTATTTCTACTCGTAAAGGGGTAGGCAGAGGAGTTGGTTACTGTGGTCCAGCTGTCATGCAAGCCCACCATTGGGACCTTCCTATTCCCCATTGCTGGGTATCGCACATTTTTCTCATGGGGGAAAAGCCATTAACATAACACCGCTGACTAGATTTAATGTATCAAGGAAGTCTTCCCTTAAGAGCACCTATTTTTTGGTAAACTATGCATTGAGCTCCAAATTTTGACATTTTTACATGTTAAGAAATGAAATCGCGAACGTAACATCATCAGCCTATAATGTTCCCACTGCAGGGACTCAGGCCTCCTCTCTAGGAGAGAGATGGGCTGTAATCCACCACGCGGGCCCAGTGCAGGTTGGTAGATGTTACATGTCCTCGAATTTTTTGGTTTCCTCACGATGTTTTCACCGTTTTGAGAACGCAACAAAACTCCGTAAATGTGTTTCATTATCTTGTTAAATTCAGTACAAGTTAAGTTACCTTTCCTCTTAACTTGTAGTTCACATTAACTGGCCGGTTAGCAGGTACTGCAAGTTATTTCGCAAGCCAGTCACATAAGCTAGCCGATGCAGATTTATCTGTTAGTTAAATATTAACTAGGAAGCCGCTCCCTAGTGATGTCACTGAGGTGAATAATACTTAATTATGCCAGGATTCTTGACTATAGACTTTCAACTAGTGGAGTCTAGGGCATAATTATGTGTGATGCAATAGGGTCGTCTGCCAGGTTTGCGAAATTTATTCGAAAGTATTACCGGGGCTCTGAACGCAAAGAAGAGACTAAGGATTGGTTTTAGTCAGTAAGAGTCTGACACTCCCTTCTTATCCGCCCAGTGCGGGAGGACTCATTTGATGATTTCCTATTGTTAAAAAAATATAGAGCCGTAAACAGGCCAATCGTGCGAGGTAAGTGGAAAAGATGTTCCTTCTCCTCCGCTATTCTTTTCTGATTAATTTCGTTGCGTGATCCAAGACAGTTAAATTGTTTCTCTGGGACTTCGTCGAGGTTCATTGACTCGACGCTTTTCTGGTGGTCGGCAGTTCGGCACCGTTGAATCGGGCTTTCGAAAGTTGCAGTGGTTTGGGAATAGTGTGGTGAGTTTGTCCCATATTTACAAAATACTAATTCTGTTGTGGAGGTCAGATGGACAGTCGCACCATGTTAAATACTGGTATTCAGCTGCATCTGGTAAGACTGGAAACCAACCCTAACTTCTGGAAAAGCCTAGGCAGATGATGATACTCAGCAGCTTCAAGGGCTCTTTAAATTGGGTATTCCACCAAATGGCATCCAAGAATTAGCAATAGAAGCGTGGGTCGTCCGGCAGCAAGATGGGCAGACGACATGGTTTCCATCGGGGGCAAAATCTGGATGAGGCTGGCACAGGACCGTGGAGAATTGCACAAGAATGGAGAGGCCTATACCCAGCAGTGGGTGAATTGGATGATGATGATTATAATAATAATAATAATAATAATAATCGTTTATTTATAAGAAAGGACACATTTACAATAAGTTATTAACAGTTACAATAGAGCACAGTTGATTTTTTGCCTGAACTAGGTTGAACCTGTGTTTCGGGCTACAAGGCATATTAAATATCTACTTAAAACAAATAAATTAACATTTCGTGAAACAGTGTGTAAGCAGTTTATTTGCAGACAACAAGTAGATCCTCTGTCTGTGCATATTAAAGGTTGTAAAAAGGTAATTACTCTTTATAATCCAGTCAGTCCATTCTATCGGGTTAAAACCGCTTACTACGCTGAGTTGTGTATATCAAGCTAATGCACTTTAACTGGGTCAGAATTAATAGCAAACGTTAATTTATTTATTTTTGTACTGCATTGATTTGCACGTCTGTATGCGATGAGCGCAATCCATGCAATCTATATAAGATAGCAACAAAACATTCTGCCATTTAATTAACCACACCTACAGGATTCAGTGACCTATTGTCAACTCGCGTCTTAGATTTACGACAACAGCCGCTAATGTGATAAATATTAATTAGTAGTCACACCTAGGTGATGTCAGTAAGGTTAACGTTCGCTAATTATGTTAGCAAGTACATAGGAATGACGCCTTTATTGCGAAATTCATTATATTCGTGCAGGTGTGTAGGTACGCCACACCTTGGGTTGTCAGTCTTATAACCAAGTTACTGACTTAAACCTGATAGTTCAAACTTCTCCTTATGAATCTACTTTAGGACGGGGCATTTGAAAGAAAGAAAAGAAAGAAAAAATATTTATTGTCGCAGAAATATTACTTATAAATAAAAAAAAAAACAGTAAACACACAACTTACAACTATTATTAACAAAAAAAATAGGTACAAAAAAGAAAAAAACAAGTTTGCGTTTACATAACTTAAAAAAAAAACACATACACACATTCACATACACACACACATACACACACACACACACAACATACACACACACACATTTACACACACACACACAATCATCACATCACATCATCATCATCTTCATTCACATTTTTACATTTCTTTTATGATAGACTAGATATCACCAACTGCCTAGCTTTTTTTCAACTATGTTAGGTTGGCTTCCAGTCTAACCGGGTGCTGCTAAATACCTGTATTTTACATGGAGCGACTACCTATCTAGCCCTACAACCCAATTAGTATTGGGTAATACGATACCTCTAGAGCTTGCCCGGAACCTTTGTGCGCTCGTTTCGATGACATCCCCAATCCGCTCTCCCCGTGGTAAATTACAGATCAGAGAGGAAGCCTACATATACCAAAAGTGGGATCATTTTAGGGTGCTTCGTGTTTTAACCGACAGCGGCGATGCTCAATAGGAGGGTGTTTGATCTAATAGAAAATAACAAACGTCTTGACTTTACTAAAACATGACTATGACTTAGGATACTCCTGGTTCACTCGTTATTATATTTTTTTTAAGGTACTTGAAGAAACTTTATCTGTTTGGATGGAACCTTATATACTAACATCTTAAATGCAGAATCTTTACTTAGTTACTAACAAAAAATATTATTACAAATAAAACTAAAATTTAAATTACTTTTCTTGTTGTTATGCTAGAAGTAAAAGGCTTTATTTATTTATATATATATTAGCAATCATTTAAATGATAAGCTAAAATGACCTTAGAGAAGCCCAGTATAATAAACTCATTCGTTATTTTGGACAAAATATTCAGACAAATTGAATGATAATAAAACTGCTAACAGTCCAATACATCATTCGTAGATCATAGATAATAAATCATGGACTTGTGTCGTTGTAATACGAGACCATTTGATTAAAGTCTGACATAATACTCACTAAATTGCAAATAATAAGTTTGCGAAATGAATTTATGACTTGTAATTGAATTTATTATTGAGAATTGACTTGTGTTTCGGCAATTAATTTATTTATCAAACTATTTAAATGCAGGGCAGACACCTTATTTATTTTGGAGGATTGGAAAGCATCAAATCTCTCCTCCCGCTCTGGGCAGAATGGTAGAGTGTCAGACTTCTACTGACTAAAGACTACGAATGTTCTTTCTTAAGCCTTTGTGTCAAGGTCGTGGTATCTCTTTGGAACAACCAGCAGCCCCGATAGACTATTACTTCCCTGCCACACAGAAATTATTCATCGAAAAAAAATATTAAAAAAAACAGTGAGAAAAGTGCAATAGTATACGGTCAAAATGTATGGAACAGTTGACTTTTTTTAAGTGTAACCATTTTAGTGTTGGGGTCCCTTCCAATCTGTATTTCTTTATTAAATATAGCTTTTGCCAGCGGCTTCGCCCGCGTGAAAATGACGATTTTCCATACAAACTTTCGTTGAATTTCGAAAAATCCTTCCTTATTCCTTGTCTACACTATAAAGGGAACCTCTGTGCAAAATTTCAGCTTTCTAGGTCCAAGAGTTTGGGCTGGGCGTTGATGAGTCAGTCAGTCAGTCAGTCAGGACTTCTCTTTTTATTTATATAGATTATTAAAAATATACTAACTCATTTAAAGTATTCTAAACCAAAACTCAAGCAGAACCAACTAACAACTATATAAACACAAACGCACATACAAGAACAACATTAACGTTATAACACGGCCGGTTACATAAGAGAAGTGAAAGGACCGGGTCGGGACGCGACCCTGCGACCTCGCGCACTTCATCACCGAGCTCAACACTACGAGTAGGACAGATTTGAGAAGAATGGATGTGGCGATTTGTGAAGACTTGAAAGAGTTTGGTAGGTTAGTTATTTGTTTGACTAGATACCAATTTTTATACTAACTATAATTGTTTCTTTTCTTTTTATTTACAGCATTCTTTACGTATTGAAGTACAAATAGTACGGTCAGCATCAGAAGTAGCTGAACATTTCGGAATTTTAATTCTTTTATGTACAGGAATCTAGCTATTATTTTTAATGTTTCAGAAGATTATTAGTTAAAATAGTTTTTACACTCCAATAACATGTAGTAACGAGTAATATCTAACAAGTTTTTATTAAAAAAACAACTTCGAAACTTTGAGTAATGTCAATATACTTCTGATGCTGACCGTACAATCATCAAGCATGAGTTATTAAGTTAGTAATCTAGAATTTGACAATCAATTCGGGTTGTACAGGTACTCGAACTCTGCTCGGAATATTATAAAACACACTTAGAAAAGTTCTATCTGACATGTAGAATTCTCCTCGAATAGTCCTCCAAAACGGGTTGGTCGATTTTTTTTTTTATTGTGTATATTGGCTAGGTCTAAAAATAGGTCACAGGTTATTTTTATTTCGATAAATAGTCGGTAAAGTAAAATCCATTCCAACGCACGCCTGGTACAGCTAGTAATAATATTATTCAAACATGATTCGAAAGCCATGTGCGTGGCGCCATCTTTTATTTTACGAACATTACTTTTTATCGGAATAAAATTCCGTCCATTTCTGCAAGCCTGACAACATACTCGTATGATCAACGTAGGATGAACCCAAGCCGAGGTAAAAACAATGGTATGACGATATAATTTATCTACGTTGAGATGATTTGAATATTATTGTTCTAGGGCGAGTGAGATCTATCTTCATTATGCATAACGAACAATGCGCCTACGCCGGTTATTCAGTGAAAGTTGTATCAAGTTCTGCATAGGGTCATATATTTATGCTATTTAAATTGCATAATTTTATTATCATCTTTAAATGCCGTAGACTTGATGGAAGATGGGGGAAGGAAGTCCTAGAATGGAGACCATTGACGGGGAAGGAACAATGTAGGTCGACCAGGTGGACGAAAGAAACAGGAGTCTAGACACAAAACCGCCAAAATTGGAAAGATTCGGAAGAAACATTCACTAGCATTGTGTGGCCAAAGGTTTAAGAAGTAGGTATATCTATCTCAGTACCTCATCATCTGCCTAGCCTTTTACCGCTAGACTTTAACAGGGATCAACGGCTTAATGTGCTTTCCACGGCAAGCAAGGGTTAACCTAAAGATCGACTCGAGCAGCAGTAATTTTTAAGACATGAGCTCTTCCACATCGGTCATCACATCAGGGAAGTGGAAACTATGTTTTTTCCTACTCCTCCGCTATTCTTTTCTGATTAATTTCGTTGCGGGATCCAAGACAGTTAAATCATTTCTCAGGGACTTCGTCGAGCTTCATTGTCTCGGCGCTTTTCTTGTGGTCGCCACTGTTGATTCTGGCTAACAGGAGTTACAGTGGTTTGGGAATAGTGTGGCGGGCTTGTCTTCCACATCGGTATATCTACCTCGCTATGCTAATAACCAAAAATACCAATAAAATTCTTGATTCTGTCTAGTAGACAGATAAAGATGCACAACAAAATCACTGACGTCAAAGTGAAGAGCAAAAAGCTCTTAACAATCATTACTATCGAACAAAAGCTCTCATAACTCATACACTATCGATATATTAACATCAAAATAATACCCTATAGCAGCATATTAAGCCAACAATGCCTATAATTACGACTTAACCACATAGGACCAGGCATTCTTCATGCTTGTCCAATTATGTACAATCAGTGCCTGTCCGTCTGTGCGAACGAAAATTTCATCTTTTGTTGTTCACCGCGAATTATAACAAATGTTTTTATTTTTGTAAAATTTTATTTTTATTTATTTACATTTTGGTTTTATTTAACTTGGTAAGTTTAAATACTTAAATTACAAGACATAATTTTATTAAATAACAATATTTTTGAACTGCCTCTTTGGTGCAGTGATCGCAAGTGCGACTGTTGAGCTTTGTGGTCCTGGGTTCGATTCCTGGATCGGGCAAAGTGTTATAAGGGTTTTTCATCAGGTAATTCTTAGTAGCAGCCACGGAGTATGGATTTGTGCCAGGTTGATGGCAATAGGCTCGCCACTTATTATATGGGACTTAAAATACAGCTGGTGAAATGTGGGTGTACTATTAATTAAGTACGCCTCTGCCTAACCTTCTAGGGATTTCAGGCGTGATGTTTTATATCTATGTAACACTATTTTCACAAGTTATCCTTTGATGAACTTGGAAACATATTTTGACTAAACTCTTGTTAGCTGTGTGAAAAAACGTTTCATCTAAAGTAAAACTAACTTAAATCAGTTCTGAATGGTTATTTTTTTTTTGAAACAAGTTCGTTAATTAACTAGTTTCGCGTGTTAATATAATAAAGAAAATGCAAAAGGGTAGAACTTTAATAAAAATAAAAACTAGTGACTAACAAACTTGTGTTTTATTAGTTCTAGCATGGCGCATTACGATCACTAATTTAATTACTAAGCTTGGTGTTTATTACATTACTAGTGACCCGCCCCGGCTTCGCACGGGTGCAAAATAGTACATTTTGATACAAGTGCGGAATAGTACATTTTGATACAAGTGCGGAAAGTTTGTTATTGCATTCGAGGCAGATTGAACACCCGAGCCGTATGGCGAGGGTGTTCATGGGGTCGAGAAATGCAATAACAAATTCCCACGTGTATCAAACGACGTTTTTCAATACACTTTCAAAGAAATTAACTTAAAACGTTATGTGTTTTTGTCAACAAATTTAAATGATGAGACTATGATTTAATTTACTTTTTTTCCGCGGTTTGATTTCGCCAGGTTGAAAAACAAGCAAAGGTATAAAGCCGCCAAACAGCCTCACACGAAAAATATAAAATTCAAATATTTTTTAATTAAGAACACAAAAAAATGTTTACTTGTTCATAAAAGTAAATAATTGTTTAAAATATTTACGTTTATTAGTAGTATTCTTTTTAAAAACACAATTTAAATATTCAAAAAATATTTACGCTGTAAAGACGCAGATCAAAATGACGAGATTAAAAAAAAAACACGCCTGCTCTATAATAGTCAGTGGTGTTTTTTTTTTAATTTCTTATTTTTTAATCGAATTACCGCTGCTATATGATTACAGCGTGCGGTAATAAGATTACAGCACGCTGTATTCTTATTACCGCACGCGTGCGAAATATGATGCATGTCGAACCTAATCGTAGTGCAATAAGAGCTAGTTTTCGAGGAAGTGTATTGAAAAGTTTGTTATTGCATTCGAGGCAGATTGAACACCCGAGCCGTATGGCGAGGGTGTTCATGGGGTCGAGAAATGCAATAACAAATTCCCACGTGTATCAAACGACGTTTTTCAATACACTTTCGAAGAAATTAACTAAAAACGTTATGTGTTTTTGTCAACAAATTTGATGAGACTATGATTTAATTTACTTTTTTTCCGCGGTTTGATTTCGCCAGGTTGAAAAAGAAGCAAAGGTATAAAGCCGCCAAACAGCCTCACAGGAAAAATATAAAATTTAAATATTTTTTAATTAAGAACACAAAAAAATGCTTACTTGTTCATAAAAGTAAATAATTGTTTAAAATATTTACGTTTATTAGTAGTATTCTTTTTACAAACACAATTTAAATATTCAAAAAATATTTACGCTGTAAAGACGCAGATCAAAATGGCGAGATTAAAAAAAAAACACGCCTGCTCTATAATAGTCAGTGGTGTTTTTTTTTTAATTTCATAAGTTTTAATCGAATTACCGCTGCTCTATGATTACAGCGTGCGGTAATAATATTACAGCACGCTGTATTCTTATTACCGCACGCGTGCGAAATATGATGCATGTCGAACCTAATCGTAGTGCAATAAGAGCTAGTTTTCGAGGAAGTGTATTGAAAAAGGTATTAAAACCTTCCTCTTATTTATTTATTTACTTTCAACTAACAACTAACTCTCTTGAATCACTCTATCTATTAAAAAAAACCGGATCGAAATCCGTTGCGTAGTTTTAAAGATTTAAGCATACAAAGGGACATAGGGACAGAGAAAGCGACTTTGTTTTATACTATGTAGTGATAGGTAAGTATATGCAGTTTTGTCATTGCATGATTTTATATGATTTTTAATTTTTTTTTTTTCGTTAAAATTATTTATTGTAATAAAAGACTATAGGTACTAAATATATAAACTAAACTAACCTAAAAACAAACTAACTATAAAAGGGCATCGAAAAACTCCTCCTCAACGCTGTCAGCAGGTAAAGTACCCAAGAGACTGGCAGCGTTGCCGCGTTGTATGGCAACACTTATCCTCTGGCCAAAGAAAAAGCCAGCCCTTGGGTCGGAGGAAGCGTCAACAAGGCGTTTTGAAATATCCTTAAAAAGGCTGTGTGCACTAGGACCCCACGGCCCTAAAGTTTCAACCCCAAACGGTTCGAAAATATAGTTTTTATACTTTTTAATGAGTCTTTGTCAATGTTATTAGAGCACGGTCTTTTTCTTCCTATCATCATCATCTGCCTAGTCAGCTTCCAGTCTAACCAAATGCAGCTGAATACCTGTATTTTACACTGGCTTTTGCCAGCGGCTTCGCCCGCGTCAAAATGACGATTTGCTATACAAACTTTCATCCCCTATTTAACTCCCTTAGGGGTTGAATTTCGAAAAATCTTTCCTTATTCCTTGTCTACATTATAAAGGGAAGCTCTGTGCAAAATTTCAGCTTTCTAGGTCCAAGGGTTTGGGCTGGGCGTTGATGAGTCAGTCAGTCAGTCAGGACTTCTCTTTTTATTTATATAGATAGATTTAGTACCGATTGTGATTTTATGAATCTTTGTTGCCAGTTAGTACCATCCTTTGATAAGATTGGTTGTCAGACTTTCGGGGCCACTGATTTGTAACGACTGCCAAATATCTACAAATAACAGCCAGGAAAAACTGCTTATCGTCTTCTCCGAAGCTAGGAATAAACTCAGTATGTAATGGGTTGTCACCCATCCACAGACCAACCCAGGGAAGCACGGCTTAACCTGTCGACCGTCCCGAGCGGCTATTATTTAGCCTGTTAATATTTAGGCTGTTATTATTACTCAAAGCTTCATGTATTGCCCGTCGGGGCCGCGGATTATAGAACGAGATGACGTGGCCTCGGCGCAAGGGCAAAGAAGGAACATGGTTTCGGTTTTTAGTCAGTAGAAGTCTGACATTCCCCTTCGCTCTGCCCAAGAGCGGGGGGGGGGGGGGTCATTTGATGATTTTCCACCCACCAAAAAAAAAAAAAAGCTTCATGTATTGAACTGTGACATAAACTCTAAGACACGTATGTCCAATACGTTGAGAAGACAGTGCAATAGCCAGTCGGCCATGTTTCTCACGAAAACTTACGCAATCGATACATCGAGTTCACAGGGTCAATCTCGCAATGAAGCTTAGCGATTTGTATCTGTTACTGGGCGAGTGCGAATTTGGGGTAGTCTCGAAGTTACTAATGAAAGCTTGGGTTGGGAAGGTCCTTGAAATATTTACCACCAACCTATTTTTTTCTTCTAGCTAAAGATGGTCATTCCAAACTGCCTTCGAAAATAACTAAGGATAATATTAAAATATAGGCGGGCAATTTGTTTGGTTCACTTACTTTTTCATTTGGAAGGTATGCATTGTTGATACATCCTGTGGGGGCACTATATTGCAAGTATTTTTTTACCCGACTGCGGCGAAGCCCAAAAGGAGGGTTATTTATATATTGCATTGTTAATAATAATAATATTATTGTGAACGTGTTAACAATAATTGCACTGTATTTTTTGCCTCAATTCAGCAATATCCGTTGCTTTATCTAAGTTGTCGAGTAGGCAGTAGGTACTTTCTAATATATTATGATGATTTTATAAAATTTCCAGGAACAAATCCAGACTCCGTGGCTGCTACTTTGACTTTGTCTTGACTTTACTAGTCACTTATCAAATAGACTAAATTAACTAAGTCACAGCAACAAAAAATACGCAATACATAGCAATGTTCTCGACTTATTAAACGAATAAATTCTCTTAGTTTATTATTAAGAAGTATTAGTAAAGGTTATCATGATTGATTGAAAGATTCGTTTATTATTGCATATATATAAAAGCTTTCTGTAACGTTTATTAATATTAGTGGGGCTATCAATTTGTGCATCTGAGTGTTAAGATTTGAGATTGGCATCTCGTTTTAAATGTTTTATGGTGATCAATTTTGCACTATCAGTTAAATATTTAACGGTCCAGTAGTTCAGGGGTCATGGGCTGTGGCACTGTTTGATTGAGCTACCGCGGCCCTGTAACATAAAGGGCTTTTTGTGGAGGCTTTGAGATCATCAAATGACTCCTGTCGCTCTGGGCGAAGCGGAGAGAAGTGTTACACTTCTACTGACTAAAAACCACCCATGTTCCTTCTTAGCCCTTTGTGTCCGAGGCCGTAGTCTCTCTATCGAACAACCCGTAGTCACGGCAGGTAACACAAAGGGCTTAGATGGAACATGGGTTAGTTTTAGTCAGTACAAGTCACTCCCTTGCAGTGACACTCCTTTCCGCTCCGCCCGAGCGGGAGAAAGAAAGAAATCTATAATAATATAAATAAAAAGAGAAGTCCTGACTGACTGACTGACTGACAGACTCATCAACACCCAGCCCAAACTCTTGGACCTAGAAAGCTGAAATTTTGCACAGAGGTTGCCTTTATAATGTAGACAAGGAATAAGGAAGGATTTTTCGAAATTCAACCCCTAAGGTAGTTAAATAGGGGATGAAAGTTTGTATGGAAAATCGTCATATTCACGCGGGCGAAGCCGCTGGCAAAAGCTAGTAAAACATATTTTTATTTAGCACATCATTCATCATTGTTTGTTGATTTCCCATCCGAAGAAAAGGGAGTCATCATCATAATTATCATCATTAGACGTCCACTGCTGGACACAGGGCTCCCAAGTGTCGTTACATTGACCGGTCTCGTGTGTCTCGTATCTAGCAGATCCCCGCAAGCTCACTTTCCCTTCTTCAACTTATTACCTATAGTTATATGTAAAAGTTACTACGTCGTGCCCTCACGATTACTTCATATAAGTTCGATTTGAAATTGCTTTTTACACTTTCGAATGTAATACTAGGAATAAGTATACCTACTAGGGCTTTCAATACCGGTATTACGGGATCCCGTAATACCGTGATCCCGGACAAATATGGGCCATTTTCAATACCGGTATTGAAGCCCTCAATACCGTGATCACGGTATTGCAAGCATTACATGTATTATCGTAAATTAAATTCCATTTTTAAAATATAATAATGACACACGAAACATTTAAAGAGACAGTGAGACAATGACTGATAATGAACAAGATATGACCATAGAAGAACCTTCTACTTCATTGAATTCGAGCAGTGGAAATGATATCGGGAGGCTGGAAATCGTCAAACCTGCGCGGTTTCGCTTCGTCTTCAAGGACCCACCAAGCAGACCCACCGGTGGGTCTCCAAATACTGATGTGTCTCCCAAGACCTACTGACTGGTAGGATCAGAGGACCCACTAGTAGGTCTTGGGAGACACATCAGTATTCGGAGACCCACCAGTGGGTCTGCTTGGTGGGTCCTTGAAGACGAAGTGCGTTGACGATTTCCAGCCTCCCGAACGAACCAGATTCCGAAAAGGCTTTAGTACCGTAGACAGCATACCTACATACGCTGCGTGGTTATGTGGCTGGATGTCATACAAGAGACCGAAGAGTATAACCTGCCTCTCTGATTAGCGGTTGTGGACTACGAGAAACCCTTTAATTCGACCGAGACTTGGGCCGTACTGCAGTGTCTCCAACGGTGGCAAAAACACCACACACAGGGAGACGTCATATCTCCGAAACTGTTCACCCTGCACTGGAGGATACCTTTAAGGTTCTGGATTGAAGAGACCTCAGTGAAATGCTCGATGACCGCAGTAGAGCTTCCGAAAGAGTGGGTCTTAAAATAAACATGGACAAAACCAAGGTCATGTTGACTGTCCACGTAACACCCTCACTTATCAAAATCGGAGACTCTACACTCGAAGTTGTGGACGAAGTCTACCTACGGATCTAATGTTGTAAAATAGGTCCAGTTCGACCAGTCAGTCAGTTCGAACTTCGAGAAAGAGTAAAAATCGTCGTGGTGGGCAGGGCACATTGCTCGCAGAACAGATGGCCAATGGGGCCTAAAAGTTTTGGAGTGGAAACCGCGAACAGAAAGACGTTGTGTTGGAAGGCGTCCAACAAGGTGGAACGATGACCTGGTGAAGGTTGCGGGGTCACGCTGAATGCGCCCATAGGACAGGCCACTGCGGCAACACCTGGGGGAGGCCTATACGCCCAGCAGTGGACGTCTTGGTTGAAATGATCATTAATGATGATGTGTGAAAATGAAGGCACGTCCATTCCTACCGGCAGCTTAGAGATATTTACTGTCTGTAATACCTACGAATATTGATGCAGAGCGTGCTTTTCAGTAGGCTATTGTGAATGATGGCTAATAGCTAATTAAGCTATACTTACGTTTCTACAAATATTGATAGGTAGCTATGTTGAGTACATGATACATTTCAATAATGATAAAAATCGACTTTTTTGATATTTATTCTTTTCAAACGCTATGTGGAATGCCTTCCTACAAAAAGACTTGAGTTAAGTTTTGATTATGTTCCCACTTAGTCCTATTTAATTAAATAATCAACCAATACCAAAATTGTTATATAGAGCGCTATTTATAAAAGTTATTTAAAATAAAAATAAAACAAAAAAGACTGTTTTTACAAATAAAAACACATACTTTAAATGTTGGTATGTAATACCGGTATTAATACCGTGATCACGGTATTGACGTCCAATACCGGATCGATACCGGTATTGAAAACATCCGGTATTTTGAAAGCCCTAATACCTACACGATCTGATGCGTTAACGAATGTTTTTTTTTTTAATTTTTATCTTACTATAATAATTACATAACATCGCTTGTTATCCCCGAAAGGTAGGGCAGAAGTGTAATTTTCCTGTAGTACACTCACATTTAACTAGTTGTGTTTGAGTCCCATGTAAAAGAGGGCGAGTAAATAGCAATCAAGCAGTCACAAATCCAGACCTCGTGGTTACTACTAAGAAAGTCCTGATGGAAAACCCAAAAACACTTATCCCGACCTCGGAATCGAACCCCGAACCTCATGCTAAGCAGTCGTGCTTGCGACCACCAGACCAACGACACAGTCAGCCATGTAGCTTTGAATCATAATATCCTTTGTGACATACACAAGCTCCCCTCTTCATAGAACTATAGGAAGCTCCCATTTCCCATATAATGCAGCCATTATATTGTCCACTAAAGGTGCACCAATATGTTGTCTAAGATATTTAATATCTACGCTGCTATGACAAAGCGTTACTGATGCTTGGGTGACGGGATGTCGGAATGTAGGTGGATCATATGTGTGGATGCGGTATTTGGGTAGGTACTTTTTGAATTTTTGGCTTTAATTGGAACTTTCGAGGAGGAGCTCGTGGCTTAATAATGACAGGCCTATAGGAAGTTGGTTTGTAAATGGGTGTCCACAGTCCATATTTTTTTTTTTTTTTAAAACGTAGCCACACTCTAGGATTTCTCCTGTATCGTGGGTGCGTTTACAAACATTTAAACTCACATACACAAACACACCCAGACCCGAAACAACTATCTGTAGGCCTTACAAATATTTGTTCCGTGCGGGGATCGAAACCGCGACACACAGCGCAGCAGTCCAATCGCTCAGCCACTGCGCCAACCGTGCCGTCAAATAGTAACATATCATAACATTATGCCTGTAATTCCCAATGGGTTAGGCAGAGATGTAACCAATAGTACAGCCAAATTTCGCTAGTTATATTTAAGTTGAATAAGGATGAAGCTAGAATACCATCAAAGGGGCACAAATTCAAACTACGTGGTTGTTACTGAGAAATCGCTAATCATCATTCTCCTCCCCTTATCCCAATTTATTTGTGGTCGGCGCAACATGTCTTCTTCTTCCATACTTCTCTATTCCTCATCATCTCAGCAGTCACCTCCTTTCTAGCCATATCATACTTCACACAGTCCATCCATCGTTTCTTTGGCCTTCCTCTCCTTTTATAGCCTGAAAAATCGCTAATGAAAAAACCAAATTGGAAAAAGTTTTTTTTTTTTTTTTTTAATTTTCCAACCAAATTATGCCTTATGCTCAGTAGTTGCGCTTACGACAATTAGGCTTAGTAGGCGACTCGGCCGCTGTAACTCGCCCGATCCGGTCGAGACAGGAATTTCACTGTTTTGTCATATTTTTGAGTGGTGTTTCGAACGAATCCTTTTTTTTTAGAGGCAAAATACCGTCAGACACATAACATAATATAGATCAGGTTTAGTGTCCTGTTTTCACCTGGGTTAAATGACCAGGTTTCTTTCTTTTAAATTGATTGGTAATATTGTTAAAGTCTGTTGATTTTAAATGGGCAAGGACAAGTAGACCAAAGAGACAGTATAAGTAATAGTAAGCATTTTAAAAATCCCGAACTAATCAAAATCGAAAAGTTTATCATCAAACTTTTTTTTCTTCAATATTGCTTGAAAACCTCTATAAAAAATCTAATAGAAGTAGAAGCTATTGAAACTGTCAGTAACAGGCTTTTAAGACTTCTTTTCTAGCCTTAATAGAACTATTTGAAAGAAAAAGCAAGCAGAATATTATAACTAGGATTTTTCTTATGTTGCGTAACAAAAACCGACGAATCATTCAAGCAAGAAAAAGGGCTGATTTGAAAAGTAAGATGATCTGACTAAACAATGTTTTTTTCCTAAGTATGAAGTGGCCCAGCTCTTGAATTGTAAGAGCCAAAATACGATTCCTTAGGGTATTCTATAGTAATTCAACTAGAGGCGTAAATTTTTGTAGGTACTAGATGACGTGGCCTCAGAAGGAACATGGGTTCGGTTTTTAGTCAGTAGAAGTCTGACACTCCCCTTCGCTCTGCCCAAGAGCGGGGGGGGGGTCCTTCGATGATTTTCCACCCACCAAAAAAAAAAAAAAAAAGGCGTAAAAACCTAACCTATGCTTTGCCGCAGTCGGGTAAAAAGCTTAGCTATCGAGCTTTGTCATTCAAGTTCTCAAAAGACAGGTCATCTTCTGCCTAGCCTTTTCCCAACTATGTTGGGGTCGGCTTCCAGTCTAGCCGGACAGCTGAATACCAGTATTTTATTTTACATTAAGCAACTGCTTCTCTGACTTCTACAGCCCAGTTAGCACTGTGTGGTACGAAACCCCTTGGTAAGACTGGTTGTCAGACTTTCAGGCCACTGACTAGTTGACTACCTGTAACGACTGTCAAATATCTACAAATGACAGGCTTCACGTGTTTTCCGAGGCACGGAGGACACTCGGTATATTATAATAGATGGTCACCCATCCACGGACTAACTTAGGCAAGCGCTGCTTAACCTACAGATCGACCCCAAGCGTACAAAAGATAGGTACAAAAGTAAAATATATTGCAATGCAACAGATGTAACGAGCCTGCAGATGCAAATTGTCAATAAATTGTATGGTATTGATGGAGTGACAGGCGATTTACATCATTGTTGTTGCCATACATCTTCCAATCATCACGGTATAAGAAAGTCAAAAATAAATCAGTTTCTGAAGTCGGTGACTTTTGTTTGTTTGATTTCATTTTTTTGCCACCGACTTCAGAAACTGATTTATTTTTGACTTTCTTGTTTTTTTTTTGAAGTCGGTTTTATTTTTTGTTAAAAAGTTTTTATTTTTCACTTTTTAGTGGTTCACATGTTCATGGGTCATAATGTGGACAATGTAGTATTTTTTTTTTAGTTTTGTTGATTTTTCAAAAACCGCTTGTCCGATTTCGATAAAAAAAAAATTATGGGACCATTTGGGAAGTATACCCTTTCCAACAAAAAAAGAATTTTTCAAATCGGTTGGCAAGTGACGGAGTTATGCCCGAACAAACATAAAAAAAAAAAACATCCGAATTGAGAACCTCCTTCTTTTTTTAGAAGTCGGTTAAAAAAGTCTCGAGTCCACACTTTTCGAACCATTCCGTTAATGCATCTGACCTTTTAATAACGCAACCCGACTTCATAGTCGGAGGTCGCAGATAGCATCGGCGCCGGCGCAGCGCATGCAAGTCACTGATGGACTGGCCTTACGACTATGTGGGAAACTTGGACCACGAGGTTTGGTGTTGATGGTGATTAACATAGGTCTTTAGTTTAACGGTGTTGACGGGTTGTTCGCAAGAGATACTGCGGCTTCGACATAAAGGGTTAGGAACATGCAACGACCATACAGCCACTAGACGCCTAATAACAGGCGACCAATGTCTGTCAACACATTAGGGCTATAAATCTTATAGCTGTCGTCACTCACAAAGTTCGCATTAGTTTCGACCACTCCTGTGAGCCGTAAAAATGCAATGACCTTGAAAGGGTCAATCAGAATGCAGTACCCCGTTCCCCCGCACCTCAGCGAGTTGACAGAATTTGTTTCGTGCGTTAGATTGAGTATTAGGCGTCTAGTGGCTGTATGGTCGTTGGGAACATGGGTGGTTTTTAGTTAATAGAAGTCAGACACTCACTTTCGCTCTGCCCAAGAGCGGGAGGGGTTATTAATTTGATGATATTCTGACTACCCGGTCTTCTCCCCAAAGACTGGTCGCCTTTTGAAGGTTTCCCCCGACGTACATGAGAACCGGGGTGCCTTAAAAGGGCCGATTTAGAAGAATCTCGTTAGGAATATAAAATTAATCATGGTAAAACTCTTAAAATGGTCACAGACTTTATAACCATTGCCTACACCAGATTAGGCATTGACCAAACGATAATGAAAGAATATTTTACCATTTTACCTCAAAAATTAATCAGATTACAAATAGCACTCCCTTGCGACTATCATGGTGGTAACACTATGTCAAAGTTTTTTCTAATGGCTGTATAAGCAGTTAGTTAGTGATGCCATCCTTGGCATCAATTGCTATATTCCAAGGAAAAAGCCTGACCTAACTATTCAACAGATTTTATTTTCCATTATTTAGAAATTTTTACATAATAAAATCAACTTATGTATTCAGGTCGTGCAAATATCAGGTGACGAATGCAAGAAGAAAAAACACAAAACCGTATGATTCACACATTTTTATTATTCCATCCAAAAATCGTTCTACATAGATAAGAAAACCAGACTAGATATTAACTGCCTACGCATCTAGCGGTGCATACAAAGAGTTTGTTTTCGAGAAATTTTGACACGTACATACTTACACACACAGTTATCTTGTAACGTTAAATTCGTCCCACAATTTTATCAAAATGACGAGTAACCGTTACTTCTGAGTACAAGTAGAAGATGTGCTTGTTGACTAGAAACTGGTAACATTAGACATGTATTGTTTATTTTGTGTGTTAAAAACATCTTTACGTTACCTTTTATGGACCTTGAAATAAGGCATAGATTTTAGAAAAAAACACTTTACGTATCATCACGCATGTAATCCCTAAAGGGTAAGGCCCTCTGCCTAACCCATTCGTACACACACATTCGCCAGTAATTTTAAAACCATGTAATAGGGAGCGCCCATATTACCATCAACCGGGCACGAATATAGAAAGAATAGAAAATTAAATTTTTAGAATCGCGACATCTTAGCTTTAAACCTCTAGCAATCATCATTCTCCTGCCCTTATCCTAATTCATCCAAGGTTGGCGCAAAACGTCTTCTTCTTCCATACTTCTCTATTACTCGTTTTTTTAGCAGTCACACACACCCACACACACACAATCCACACACACCAACACACTGTCCACAGTCCATCCATCGTTTCTTAGTTAAAGCTCTAGCAATGTTGAAGCAAAACCAGCGTTTGTCTTAATGATTAGGAAGTCACGCCACTATTTGCGCCAGTTTGAACAACTCTTTATAAGATAATCCCGCGCGGGATTCGCAGCAGTTTGGTCAGAGTTTTACTGTTAAGTCAAAAGTAACTTTATTGCATAACAACAAAATACATACACTGGTATCATGCTGGTATCGTTAGTCGTGCAAACTTGAGTTGGACACGCCTAAATTCGGCCCCATTACACATATTGACAGCTACAGTTTGTTTTTTAATTTGACATTAATGCCCACTTTTTAATATAGGTACGTATATTTAGATTACAGTGACATGTGAATTCTTTAGCATCATGGGTTTGACAAGGATGGCTGATGTAGGAGGCAACGTAATCAACGTACCTTTATAATTATACAGACAAAGTACCTTATTCGAAGATCGCCAATTGCCGCCAAGAAATTCTAGGATTTAACTGGTGGGCGATGTATTCCTTATGTCATGACAATACCAGTCGATCCAAGTCACAAAAGATAAGAAAAGATAGAGTTATGTTGTTTGTCAAACATTCATCCCTCTTGGCCATAATGCGGTTTTCCCTTACCAAACACATCTGCAGCGAAAACATTTTTAAATATGCATGCACACCACGAATCATATTCATGCAGCCTCAAGCGACAGACTTAACGAATTTTAAATAAGATTCAAAAATTCCCGCTCAAATGAGCACCTCCTATAAATCATGACAGCTAAAAGGAATCGCGGTTCAAATTTCGAATTTAGAAAAAAAAAGTGATGCGTTCGATATAGGGTTGCTATATTGGCAATTTATTTTTCCCAGAAACATTTTCGCATGGACTTTCAAAATGGGGAAATGATATTCGTATTTTGTTGGCAATTTTACTAGTGATTGGATTGTTGGTATATTGGTCTTCATAAATTTAGTGACTCAGGAAAAGAATACCTGGAGATAGAGAAACCTTTATCCAGCAGTTCTGGTTTTCTAGTAATTCACCTAGCAAGGCACAATAATGGCAGGTTGACAAAGGCTGTTACCGAATGGCGTCCAAGACTTGGAAACAGAAATGTGGGTCGTCCGACGGCGAGATGGGCAGATGACATAGTTGCCATCGGGGGAAAAACCTGAATGTGGCTGGCACAGAACCGTGGAGAATGGTACAAGAAAATAAAGGCCCAGCAGTGGGTGAATTCAGGCTGTAGATGATGATAATCACCACTCCCTGTTTTGTTTTTTGTAAGAGTAACTAACTACATATAATTAGTGTTACAGTAACTAGGTTACTCGTTAGAATCAGAAAGGAAACTTAATAAGAAACCTTGGAGTGATGCACGACCGACATACAACACTAACGTTCACGTCTAAACGGGTAATGTTCCGCAGACTCCGCCATTATCTGCAAACACTATAATAAAGTGCTTCCCTCGGTTAAACTTTAACTTGTGGAGCATTTTCATCCAAGAAAACCGTAAAAGATTTCAAATCATCATGATGCTAATTCATTTGGGGCTGATACAGCATTTCTTCATCATCATCTGCCTAGCCTTTTCCCAACTATGATGGGTCGGCTTCCAATCTAACCCGATGCAGCTGAATACCTGAATATGGAGCGACTACCTATCTAACCTCACAACCCAATTAGTACTGGGTAACACGATACCCCATGGTAAGTATGGTTGTCAGATTTTTGGATGTCTGACTACCTGTAAAGTATGTTCAGCACCAGCTTGCCTGAGATATATTTCTCGACGGCATGTCAAGCCAAGTCTAAGGCATATCACATCAGACACCACTTACTACACGATAAAGAAGAAGAAAGCATACCTGATACCTTCTTCTTCCATACTTCTGTAATATTCATCTTAACAGTAACCTCCTTTCTAACCATATACACAGTCCATCCATCGTTTCTTTGCCATACCCATCCACATCCATACACAAAACTTTCCACACGATTTCAAATGTCGATCAGAATTCTGGAAAGCAATAAAAAAAAAATCTGTGCGTTCCAAGTTCGGAATCACAACCAGCCAGTGCCAGCCCTATTGGATTGCCTTCGCGTGGCTTCGGCTCCACTCGGGTCCTGCGACGTGTCCCGAATACGTGTGTTTGTAATAAAAATCTGGCCGAACGGTGTCGCGCCTTCGTGCTGGTTCGCACGACGTATCCAATTTTATGGTTCCTGATTTGAAAAATTATGGAAGTGACTTGATTTCCTTTTTCAATCGGTTTTGGTGTTTTGTCCTTGTTTGCGGCTGATTTGGTATTTATTGGTTTGTAGAAAATAGGAGTTTATTTAAGTCACATGTGCTGCGGAATTCTTCGGAGTAATTAGGAGTAATCAGGTTTTGTTATGGCTAAGATAATAACCACGTAAAAAAAAAGTCGACAGAAACTCCATTACGAGATTAAACAATTAGGTACCTAGGTATTACTAAACTAAACATAATGTTTATTACAAAATTATGTAAAAAAAACACGAAAATGAAAGTAAAATCATGCGCAACTCTGATGAGTTGCGCATGATTTTCTAATAACTAATCGTGATCGATTCATGATGCGCTTACGCTTCTAAAATAAACAGTTTCAACCTAAAAGTTAAACAGCATGTTAAATTATGATCACGATTAAACACGGAGTAACAATGGAATGGAGCAATAAGAAAATTTTGTAAAATGAACACTAATAAAGTACCAATTTCTTTCTAGGTCTGTTTAAAGAGTATTAACTCAGAAAACATTATATCCATCATTAAAACAAATACTTTTAAAAGAGTAACCAAGATAAAGTTTCAAGCTCCATAGAAAACGTCCAACGACATTGCTGCGTTCCACAACTAAATTGACGACTAAACGCAAAGTTACATTCATCAATAAACGCAGTATGCGTGTAGATTCTTTATGTGCTAAAACAAGCACTTAACATGCTACACCCGTGCCAATAGTGCCATAGATAACCTCCGATCATAACCGGAGTAATCTATCGCTATCTATCGCTATCGATAGCACCATTCGCTTGCAAATTGTCACTCCATTTATTACTTATTCGTGTGTCTGCGTGAATAATCTACGAAACTGATGATATCATTGCATTAGTATGAAGTACGGCTATCCGATGTTTTATGCAAGCATTGACTACAATGCATATTTTTGCATAGTTCACTGTAAATGTTCGTAATAAAGTGGTGACCGCAATGTAGGGTGGATATGATTGGTAGATTCTTGGGTTCAAATCAGAAGAACAATGAAAGATAGAAAACATATTTATTTGGCACACGCCGTAGGTCCAGTTCAGCAAACTGCCGAGCAGCCAGCTAGTGCCCGACGCTGGCTTTCAACTGGACCTATGCATCATCATTCTCATCTTCCTGACCTTCTCCCATTCTATTTGGAGTCGGCACCACAAGGATTTTCTTCCACTCTTCCCTATCAGCCGTAACGGCAGCATTTACTTGTTTCTCTTTAATATCATTCCTCACACAATTCATCCAAAAGTGTCTAATAAATTATGACATTTCCCAAACTCGACATTTACGCTGCTCTAGCGTTTTCCATCAGGATATATACAGACACAGACACACACAGATAGTGTATATCAGTGTCCAGACAGCACCTTCAACACTCACGTAATAAATATGAAACGGGACGAATCCACAAAAACTCGAAACGACAGTATCCCTACCCAAGACGGACTTGGAATGACTAACTTAGTAACGCAAACATTTAAGTTTAAACTTCTTAAGAAAAACCTTAAACACTCGAAATTCTTAAATAAAACATTGACTGATCTGTGAATCACTAAAATTACAACAAAACACTCATTTTCCTTATTAAAGTAGTGACATTTATAGTGAGTAATGGTCGATTCCTGTAACGCGCAAAAAACTTTCATAAACGATTCGTTTTAAACAAATATTTAAGTTAGCGAGTGATTCATGATAAATGCTTCTAACTAGGCATCAAGTTGAGTTATTTCGGTCTGATCCCCTAAAACTGATACCCTAGGGGATCCGTTTTATTATAAATTATTTTCTATTCCGGTCTGATCCCCCGTAAAAGAATCGGATACCCTGACACATTTTTAGGACAGTCAGCAACAAAATATTTGTACAGGTTCTATTAGATTAAAAAAAGAATAGGTGTAAAGTCCCACAAACTACCAGGAGAACAGAAGTAGGAAGGAGGTTGAAGGCATGCGAATTGTTTTTTCAGGAGTGACTCTGCACCAAAGAGGTTGTGACAAACCGGTGGGCAGGTTGGAATAAACCTACTCGAATGTTTTAGAGAAAGTGGCGGTTAAAGTGAGCAATGTCAATGATGATAAGAAGAGACAAAAGTTAGGTTTCAAATGTGGTTTCGATTGCATTATTACGAATAGGTAATGAATTTACCAGTCATCACCATCTGTCTAGCCTTTTCCCAGCTATGTTGGGGGTCGGCTTCCAGTCTAAACGGAAGCAGCTGAGTACCAGTATTTTAAATGGAGCGACTGCTTAACTGACCTCCACAAAACAGTTAGAACTTGGTAATATAATACCCCTTAGGAGGACTGGTTGTAGAATTTCGACCCACTGCTGGTTGTAGAAATTCTGCTTAGCGACTGTCATCTACAAATGACTAACGGCTATAAATATAATTAAAAAAAAAACAGAGGCACGGAGGAAACTCGGTTTGCAATGGGTGGTCACCCATCCACCGATCAACCTAGTCAAGTGCAGCTTAACCTAAAGAATGAGCCGAACGGCTTTTATTATTTTTCCATCTATCTTTACACATACAGTCACATATAATATTATCATACGATAAATAATGATACACCTACTAAAAGCTCCGTCCACACTCCACATACAACATCAACGTTGTACAATCATCCACAAATTACTCTGTAATAAAACGCATAAATAATTCTGTCGAGTACACTCGTCCACACGACGTGGTTAAGTGTGAACGCAGACTTAATACTTTGAGCATTGACAATTCTTTATTATCATAATTCTTTATTGACATAATAATTTACAGAATTTTGAAGCCTCTGACTCCTAAACTAGGTGCACCTGTGCACAATGCGACTGGTCAGGATCAAAATCGTCTTTGCGTACTCAGTTAAAGTTTTGTTCAATAGGCTTACCATGACGTCTTACGCCCGAATACTCGAACGTCACTCAATTATTATAAGTAGCCCTCAAAACTCGTGCTATCTCTGTCACTCTGCGTTAAAGTAACAAAGACAGCACGAGATTTAAGTGCAACTTAAAATTGAGTGACGTTCGAGTATTCGGGCGTTAGAGCAGTATTTTTTAATCTAGGAGGAGGCTAATTAATGACGATAAGCTGGTTGCCAAGCTACATAGCCTGGCCCAACGCCGCAAAGTTGCATGTCTGTCGGTCTTCTACAGACTGTACTTCGGAGAGTGTGTGCATGAGCTCCACGGGCTGATTCCATCATCTCCCTTCTTCTATCGGCAGACTGACGTAGTGCAGGTTATCACCCATATACCTTGTCAATGTTCCACACATTCGAACGAAGTCAGACTTCTATTATACTGACTAAAAACCACCGATGTTCCTTCTTAGCCCTTTGTGCCGAAGCCGCGGTATCTCTTTTAAACAACCCGCATCCCCGACGGGACGCACTGGACCCTTATGGTGGATTACATCATCATCATCAGCCTATAATGTTCCCACTGCAGGGACTCAGGCCTCCTCTCTAGGAGAGGGATGGGCTATAATCCACCACGCGGGCCCAGTACGGATTGGTAGATGTCACATGTCTTCGAATTTTTTGGTTCTAAGACATGCCGGTTTCCTCACGATGTTTTCCTTCACCGTTTTGATACCAGTGGTGATGAAATAAATTACACAAAGTAATGCGCCTGACGGGGTTCGAACCCACGACTCACTGTTCGTAAGTCGGGGCCGCCACCACTTGGCCACCACTGCTCAATTGTGGTGGTTTACATCCTCTAATAAAGACAAGGCATGTGTCCCAGCAGTGGGAACACAAAAAGTATCAAGTGTCCACCGAACGTTATAACCGTAGTACATTTATACATCAGTCTGTTTCAGTTAATTTCCATTCGAATCCGATACTGTTGCGACTCATTACGCAGTACAGACAACAACAAAAAGTAGATTTCGCGCTTTACCGCTAAATACGTATTTAGCACTTTCGTGCGCGGATGTACGCGACTAGGGCTGTCACTACAAAGGATGATGGTGATGGACTGAATACTAGCTCTTGGGCTACAGGAATTTCTAGTACAAGAGCCAGAGCTACACTTAAGAGCGTATGGTACCTCAAACGCGAGTTTTATAATGCGTAAAATTATATGATTCACTGCAGTAATCAACATCAGAAAAATATATGATATTCTTCAGGATATATGCTAGTGCCATAGTGTTGTGAAAACATAATACAACTAACTTTGCTCGATAGAAAAAAATCGAGAAGATACCTCTAAAAATTTCTTTTAACGAGTAAAAATCATACTAAAATACATGTCATCGTTCTCATTTTTTTGCCAAATAATTCTACAAGCAACAAACTAAGGTCATAGTGTTTTACTTTTTTAGTCCAATCAATAGTTTTTTTGTAAATCGCAAAATACCACTAATTTCGCACTATTCGGCCGCAGCGAAAGACGTAACAACCGCTTTGTAGTGCAAGCTGATTAGAACTTTATTCTAACAGTATTACAAGCGAAGTTTGAACCACCACAAATAGGGTTGCTAATCTGAGGTAGCATACGCTCTTAATAATTATGCTTGTGAATAATCACTGGTCAATATTTTTTTTTTTGTTAATTTAAGATTTGATTTTAAGTTAAAACTTACATCTTCAAGTTTGACACAGATTACGCCAAGAAATTGGTGCCACAGTAACTTCCATTTAATTC
Organism: Diarsia mendica; assembly: GCA_949316265.1. Lineage (NCBI taxonomy): Eukaryota > Metazoa > Arthropoda > Insecta > Lepidoptera > Noctuidae > Diarsia > Diarsia mendica. The sequence continues at coordinate 4,557,198 of OX438912.1, read as the reverse complement.
AAGAGCTATCAAAAGATGAACAACACTATTTGAGTACTATTGGCATCATGTTTTTTCCAAGTAACCAGGTCATTAAAACACAAAAAAGCATCATCCTTTAAAAAGTTCTGACAAAAACCATTTTAATTTTAAAATCTTGCTTTTTCCAGTATTTGGGGAAGGTTTTTTTTTTTTAAAATAAAACCCCTGACTTGAAAAGACCAGAGGTAGAAGGGGGGAGGCGGACATGTCCGGTTAAAGGACGTATGCCAACCCTGTACGGGACTATAAATGCATTAAAGGGCAGTGTACATGAATGGCAATGTCTCTATTTTAGTGGACGTGACTAAATTGAATTATTTCGTGGCGAGCGCGAAATGGTTTATAAATGGAAAATAGACTCGGGAGAATTCTTGTTGGTTTCAAGTTTGAGATGTACACGTATTTGATATCCCTGTAGAATATTGAGGCACGAGTTATTATAGGAATTGTCTAGAGTGCGGTACATGTTTCCTTTGATAAATCGGAATAACCTGCGTTGGATATTTATTTTGATATCAGTGAACTAACGTGTATAATGTTTGTGAGGAAATGTTAACACTGAGGAAATATTTTAAAATGTGAATTCGTAAAAACAAGTAAGGTTTTAATAAATAAATCGAGGTATATTGAACCCTCTTAGAATGCATATTATTGTTTGATTAGTATAGAAAACATAGTGAGGAAACCGGCATGTCTTATCCCAAAAAATTCGAAGACATGTGACATCTACCAATCCGCACTGGGCCCGCGTGGTGGATTATAGCCCATTCCCTCTCAAAAAGAGAGGAGGCCTGTGTCCCAGCAGTGGGAACATTAATAGGCTGTTGATGATGATGATGAGTAAAGCATAAGCATAATCAGCTTATAATGTTCCCACTGCTGGGACTCAGGGCCTTCACTCTATGAGAGGGAATGGGCAACATGCGAGCTCAGTGCGGGTTGTTCGATTTTTGGTTCTAGGACATGCTGGTTTCCTCACGATGTTTTCTTTCACCGTTTTTGATGTCGTTGCATATCTGTGACTTTGAATTTTAATTTCACTATTCATGATGCGACTATAATTTTCAGTCTGAATTCCGCAAATTACCTTTCCACAGATTAATTCAAAAGCTATCTATCACAGACACTAAATCCCACTAGAGACCCAGTGTGTCCACAGCCTAACGTTGTCAGCGCTAAATAGTGAGGTGCAATGATTTATTCAAAGTCCCGGGTTATTCACAAAACTAAATTTAGCTTTTAGCTTTCGAATAAATTTAGTCATCAGTAGACGCGTTGAATATTTAAATACATTTTAAGCTGCGAATTAAAAAATGTATTCCAAAATGGACGATGGCATTTTTATGTGGTTTTTAAAATACAATGTTGGTGTGGAAATGTTCCGAGAATGGGTATGTTATGTTGGTCTGGACATCTATTTTTATTTTTTCGAGTGTCTGGTCCGAGTGCCTGACAGTAGAATGAGAATAGAGTTTTAAATTGTAGCATTGTCGAATGATTTCATTTAAAGTCTGTCGGGCTGTCACTGGCTCAATTTGGCGTTTTTTAAATTAACTTTGTTTGGGTTTTTAACGATGAGAATCTGGCTAATAATAGTTGTTTTGTTTATAGGTAGTTGGACGAGTTTAACTAAACTATTTAAATTCTTTTGTTCATCTTGTTACAGAACAAAAATCAGCATCAGTAGCAACCACGGAATCTGGATTCGTGCCCGTTTGATGGCAATAGGCTCGTCCCCTATTACATGGGACTTAAAAATAACAGGCGAAATGTGGCGGTACTAGGTACACCTCCTCTGCGTACTTAACGTACTGACCACCAGCTTATATTCGCTGAAATTACACAACTCATTAAACACTTCGTTCACGTTTCAATGAGTCCAACAATTTCACTAATAACCTAAAAACAATACCACCTTCAACCAAACAGAAACTTCTAGAAAGTCCAGCGCACATTAGCGCAACACTAACAAACCTAACTACAATTAACGTGAGCAAGCGCTCATTACCGCCACAATCGGACCGGTCTCAGATGTGCCGGATGACGTCACGGAAACTATCGGTTCGGCAAAGTTCGGCAACTTGCAGGTGGGAGCAAGTGGCGCTTACACGCGCGCTGACAATCTGACAAACATCCCTAGTGGGTAGGCTAGGAGCTGGCGAACGATATTTTATTGCAGCTACTTTTTACCTGACTGCGGCGAAGTCCAAAAGAAGGGTTATTGTTTAAAGGTGGCTGGGTGGTTGACTGCTTCGTTGGTTTAGTGTTCGCAAGCACGACTGCTAAGCATAAGGTCCTTTTTTTTTTTTGGTGGGTGGAAAATCATTAAATGAACCCCCCCCCCCCCGCTCTTGGGTAGAGCGAAGGGGAGTGTCAGACTTCTACTGACTAAAAACCGAACCCATGCTCCTTCTTTGCCCTTGAAAATTCCTCAGCCCGTGAGTCTGAATTTGAGCCCGGTTGATGGCAATAGTCTCGCTCCCTATTACATGGGACTTAAACATAGCTGGCGATGTTGGCGTACTATTAGGAACACCTCTGCTATATTCACTCGACTGCGGACATTCATAAGTACAGTACGCGTTGCTCGAAATAATAGATCGTCAACCTTTTTTAACTTTTACGTAAGTATAATTTGATTTATCTCGAGTTTCAACAATGAAAACTTGCGCAGCCTGCAACGTGCAGTTCAATGACGGAGTCCAATGTGGGAGCTGCAAGAAGCATCTGGATTTCGGATGTGCTAATATATCCGAAGCCGGATGGAGAAAGCTCGGCGCCAGCAGAATGGCGCAATGGAAGTGCCCCACCTGTCGAACGTCATCACCAGCTCTGGTTGCTCCTGAACCAGCCTCCCTCGAAACCATATTGAGTGAAATTCGGGATATGAAGCGCCAGTTGCTCAATTTGCCGACCCTGGTTGATGATATTCGCGTAATCAAGGACGAGTTAGCCGAGCTAAAAATTAGTTGTGAAGGCACCAGCGGTAGGCTCGATGAATTTGACATTAGAATAGCGGAGGTTGAAGCAAAAGCATCGGAACTTGACAAACTTCAGGAAACAGTAAGTTGTTTGCAGACTGATTTAGAGAAATCCAGGTTCGAACTCGCAAAGTATGAACAGCGATCCCGATTAAACAACGTTGAAATCAAAGGAGTTCCTGTCAGAAAAGATGAAAATCTTTTTTCGATTATCGAAGCGATTGGCCGGAAGGTCAACTACAACTGCCCTAAATCACAGGTGAATTATATCTCAAGGGTGCCTATTTTTAATTCCAACGATAAACTAATCATTGTGAGTTTTTTGAACCGATATGTTAAAGAAGATTTTATCGCAGCTGCACGTGCCGTTAAAGACCTATCCACATCCCACATCGGGTTTCAGAGCACATCTCAGCGTATATATGTCAATGATCACCTGAGTGTTGAGTATAAGAAGCTATTGAGTAAAGTTAAGACCATTGCCAAGGAGAAATATTATGAATTCGTTTGGGTAAAGCATGGGAAAATCCATATATTGAAAAATGCTAATTGTAAAGTAGCTATTATACGTAAAGAATCCGATTTAAACAAGATTGTGTAAAGTGCTTCCTACTTCTATTAAGTAATTTTTTAATCTTAGTTATATTTAATTCCTTTATTACATTTCAATTGCTTATATTTTTTGTGATTTTAAGTATCGCACTACTTGCTTACAAAAGGTTTACCACCTCTGACGCACCTACGATTTCGACACTCGTCTCTTATCGCGCTGTTTACTTCAAAGCCCAAATAAATTCCAATATGTTTGACCCGCTCTCGCTTGTACGCACCATGCATTATTGCTTGCTCTTTCGCACCGCTGTTTGCTACGTACTGTCGTATGACTTATGTTCACGCGCAAGTTTTTTCAAAGCTTACCTTCCTTGCATAATTATATTTTTATTGTACCTTATTATACATTATAATTCTAACTATTATTGTTTAACGAATGCTGTTATTGTAATAATCGTGTATCATATCGATTTATATTCAATGATTGATTACATCTTCAATGGCTAATAACATTAATAACTTAAACATATATTATCAGAACGTTCGAGGTCTTAGAACTAAAACTCATTCTTTTTATCGTCAAATGTCACTAAATTCCTATGATGTCATAGTACTTACCGAGACTTGGTTATTGGATGGCGTTTTAAGTTCTGAGTTCTTTGATGATCGGTACATTGTTTGGCGCCGCGACCGAGACTATGTTTTGACCGGGCAATCGCGGGGTGGGGGGGTACTCATTGCTACTCGTAGAGAATTATCTGTTATTTGCCAACCTAATTTTCACTCTACAGCGGAGGACCTCTGGATATCCATACACCTAAAAAATCGTATCACGAAGAAAAATATAACCTTGCATATCTGTGATATTTACTTATGCCAACAAAACTTAGGCCGTTCTTTTTCCTCACAACTTTCTAATTTTCTAGCTAAACTAAACCAAACAGTTATTAATAATATTTCTGATACCTTTCTCGTAGTAGGAGACTTTAATATGAGCGGTATTAGCTGGGTTCCATCTGATAACCTATGGTTTGTTCCATTGAACCCTAACAGTAACGACGAAGTTTTGCTTTGTGATGAATTATGCACTCTCGATCTTGGTCAGTATAACATGGTAACTAATAGATATGGTAGAATCCTAGACCTAGTCCTTTCCAATGAAAAAGTGAGTGTGACCGAATGTTCCAGCCCATTAGTGCCTATTGACGCCTATCACCCTGCTTTGTTGATTAATTTGGACCTATCTGTAACACCTCTGCTTGAATGTGCGCCTCGTACTCAATTCTTGTACGATAAAGGTGACTATGATTCTATCAGCAGAGACATTCGTAATACTGACTGGGAAACTGAGTTCTCCGCGCGGACAATTGATGACGCAGTCAACTTCTTTAATCAGTTTATTGTTGATTTACAAATAAAATATATTCCACAAAAACTGTCTCGGAATAAAAAGTATCCAACGTGGTATAGTCTGTCACTTATTAGAACAATTAAAGAAAAATATAAATACTTAAAAAGATTTAAAACCTATGGCAACTTATCTGATGAATCAACATTCAAGCTTCTTCGTGAAAGGGTGAAAACTATGGAATCCCAATGCTACCGTAACTATTTGGATCTTACAGAAAGTTCAATTAAAAACAACCCAAAATACTTTTGGACTTTTGTAAAAAAACGTCATAACTCAAACGCAGTCCCAAGCACATTGAACTATAACAGCGATACCTTGCGGACGGGGGAATCTATTTGTCAGGCTTTTTCGGAATACTTCCATTCTACTTTCCTCAATCCCAGTGTAAGTCATCCAATCTCTTCATCTCTTCTTAACGATTCCTCGAGCCTAACATCTGACATCTGCAGTATCATTGTTGAAACTGACGAAGTTGCTAACTTGCTTCGCAAGTTGGATACATGCAAATCGGCAGGTCCCGATAACATCCCATCTAAACTTCTTGTTCAGTGTGCGCCTTCGATAGCGCAACCTATTTCAATCTTATTCAGAAAATCTTTGAATACCTGTGTTGTACCACAAATATGGAAATCTGCGTTTATAACGCCTATCCACAAAAAAGGTGTTAAAACAGACATAGAAAATTACAGGCCGATATCCAAATTATGTATCATAGCAAAAGTCTTTGAGAGGATAATATATAATCAGGTTTATTCTGCTCTGAAAAATTCATTTAGCTCGTTCCAACACGGCTTCCTAAAAGGGAGGTCTACTGTCACGAACCTGATTCTCCTTAACGAATTTATAACCGAGGCCATGTGCAACGGTAAGCAGATTGACGTCGTCTATACGGACTATAGCAAAGCTTTTGATCGAATCGATCATAGCACTCTGATATCCAAATTAAATAGCATGGGAATCCGAGGCGATCTACTCAGATGGTTTTCTTCCTACCTTGTCAACAGGTCCCAAGCAGTGGTACTTAATAATTATATATCTAGCTGGGTCCCTGTTCCTAGTGGAGTCCCGCAGGGTTCATTGCTTGGTCCCTTGCTTTTCATAATCTACATAAACGACATCGAATCTTGCTTGACGTCATCGAAACTATTATGTTTTGCCGATGACATGAAAATTTATACCACAATTTCATCCCAGATCGACGAAACGGCACTCCAGAATGACCTACGTCGCCTGGAGGACTATTGCCAAATAAACAAGCTGGATCTTAATCCCGCTAAATGCTCGGTTATTACGTATTCTCGGAAGCGCTCAATCATTGCTACATCGTATACCTTAGGCGACCAAATTCTACCTAGATCAAATTCTATCCGTGATCTGGGGGTTCATCATGACTCCAAGCTTAGTTTTGAAAACCACGTTGATGCAATAGTCGCTAAGGCATCAAAATCACTGGGTTTCATAATGCGGTTATCCAAGTGCTTCACTCAAGCCAAAACTTTAAAAATACTATACTGCACTTTTGTTAGAAGCCACCTGGAATATGCGTCTGAGATATGGAACCCATGTTACCACAAATACATTGACCGCATTGAGAGCATCCAAAGAAGGTTCATAAGGTATTTATGTTACCATCAAAAAGTACCGTATCATTCGGAAAACTACCACAACCTATGCAAAAAATATCATATATTACCGCTGTTCAAACGCCGCGAGATTTCTGACTGTGCGTGTTTGTTGAAAATTTTTAATAACACCATAAACTGTAGCGATATTTTGTCAAAATTTTATTTCAACGTTCCCTTGAAGTCTAAACGATACAATCCTCCTTTGTGTGCGCCATTTGCTTCAACTAATTATAGGCAAAATTCGTACATTGTGCGTGCAAGCAGAAACTTAAACAAACTTTGTAAACAGTACGATATAGATCCATTCCAAACTAGTGTGTCGTCAGCCAGGAAGAGCTTAAGTCGAAGTTTTTTCACGTAGTTCATTTTGTTATGATGGTTTTTATGCAGTGTGAGCAACATACATAGTAATTATGATGTAGTACCTTCTATATAGTAACTTGATGTGAATGTCCGTAGAATTTAATTCTTTTTTCTTCTCTGTATTTTATAAGTGGAGACCTGTAATTGGCTTTCAGACTATTGTACTGTCCTTGATCTGTTTGTTTTAGCTGTAAGTCTCCCATGTTAACTAAATAAATAAATAAAATAAATAACCTTCGGGGATTACAGGCGTGATGTTATGTTACATAAATATTACATAGTTTATAAATAAATTTTATTACAGCAAGCAGACAGAAGGCAAATCGTTACGCACGATTTGATCTTTTGAACTTAACGAAGCTACTGCTATTACATGAAATAAAGTCTGTCTAAGAGTGATTGTTTTTTGTTGTAATAAACATAAGAAAATAAATGAGTAGCTCAGTTTTTTTTACTGCGTTTTTATAGACACTGTCAGTAGGTGCCTGTCTGTCACAGTAGATAATTATTATGTTTTAGAGAAGATAAATACATGTAATGTGTAAGTACCTAAGTGAAATACCCTGTACATTTGAATGATTATAAGACATTTTTGCACAACTTTTTAGGTCGGAAACCCATATTGCCTACACATAAATGAAGAATGTTTTATGAAAAACTTATTGACAAAGCACCTACAGTGGCTATAGCGACAACAGTGGTCCACTGGCCTTTGTTTCAAAAGTATTATAGATAGCTTTCTAACTAAGATTTTAAACTGACATGGTCACTATCACTATTATTTATACAGAAAACGGGATATTTACTATATTTACTTATAAAAAGAAAATAAAGCCGTTTTCAGTACAAGTAATAGCTTTCTAAATCTCTCACTCATCGGAAAGTCTGAAAATTGACCTTGACCTTACTCAGTTTTTTTTACGATGAAGTACTCCCATCACACACCGTCTCCTAGACAACAGCATGCACCTACACAACACGTCCCGCCGGAGTTTCGCCCGTGTCTCGCAAACTACCCAAATGTGTTTATGAAGAAACAAATTTAGTTTGCCAACGAAAATGCAATAAACTTTTTATTATTCAGTTTCAATTTTAACACACTTTGGGAACTATTTCCATCGAATTATGACTGTTTTTTTAAGAACATTAAAATTGAAGGACGTTTTTTAGTACCTAGTAAGTTCTAAAGTATTGTGTGAAAATCTGAGAAAGATATAGAAAGTGAATAAAGGCAAACTTTATAGCATTTCAATCTAAAAGAGAGTTTTGTGCTTATCAATAAATTGTTTTTGTGATCAGATGCAGGTGTCATTCACCTTTATAGATAAACAAAATTGAACAAAGCCACTTTACTGACAGTTTTGTCGTAAATAGAAATACAAATCAATCTGCTTCTATTGTCAAGAAACCAGACTTTGGCAAAACTATAAAACTTATTGAATACATAGCGAATTTTTCAATTGAATAGAACATTATGACTAAAAATCTTCAAAACTAAAATCCATACCACATCACGTCCCATCCCAATATATCCCGCTAAAATATGTATCAATTTTTATTGCCGTCCCCACACTAGCGAAAACTAAAAGCACACACCGCACTAAAGATAAGGCACGGTCTACACTCAAACTTTAATTAATTGGAACCGGTATATAGTCGGTTATGCAAGGAAAAAACGGTCGGTACGTGACCTAAGGGCGGCCGAGTGTGTGCGGTTTTTATAGTTATTTGTCGATCGTGTGTACGTAGCCCAAATACCCTTTTTCCAAGTAAGTGATGCTCGGTGATGATAGACGTTCGGGGTTGTCTGGATTTCTTTATAGGTATTCAAGGACCAATTTTTGGTATTTTGAATGTATGAAATAGAGGTATTTTTGCATCCTCATCAAAATAATAGTAATGATTTTCTGTAATAAATAGGAATCGTTAAGTGTGACCCACCCACATTAAAACGCGGCACGTCTGATTGTCGTCCTATAAAGGCCCTTTCAGACAAACACAAATAAACGGAAACGTTATTTTTTTTCTGCTGAGCATGAGCTTACCTGCTTACAGGACCGTTTCCTGGATCGAGGAAAGTATTTAGTTGATTTTATCCCATAATATGACCTGGCTTTACAATGAGAGGTACAATGAGAGACCCGCATAATCTGGTTTTTAACAGACTTCCCAAAAAGGAGGAGGTTCTCTATTCGATTGATATTTATTTTTTTGTAGTTGATTGGTCGTCTTGTGTACGTTACGTTCCTCACCTATCTGGTCTACATAGTTCTGTTTGATAGTTTTATGGCTACAAAGTGTCAGTCGTATGTTTGACAGGAAGTATGAGTATTATCCTTATTTACACCATAAAAGATTAACTGCCCTGTATTGAGAATTTATTGTATGTTTTCTTCCTTTGGAATTTCTTTAGACAGATAAAATTGTTAGAACCATCCTTCCAGTATTATAAATTTAATAATTGTCTTTAGTAAATTTTAAATTGCCTTTTCATTTTGTCTTTAACAAATCGTTGCGGACGCTAGAGAAATTTTTCCTATGGACTTAACTTTACAAGCCTTCGATAAATATCGCTCAGCCATGCTTTTTGCCTCACGATGTCAAATTAGAGGTATATTACTCTATTATCTGGCCACCATTATCATTTTCGCCAAAAATATACAATAAAACATCATTTATAAAGATGAATACAGTAACACCAAACGTGACACTACCAAAAAGATTCTAACACAACCTTTCGCAACTCACCCGCAAAGATACCGTCCTTCAAAAATAAAAAAAAAGCTCACACAAAAGTTACAAAACCCGTATGACTAATGGTCACCAGTCCCATGATACGCAGACAGACAACACGACTGATTAACGACTGAGTTCCTGAGATCCCAGCCTCCGCAGATGGATAGATAAGGCTAACAGGTTCGCAGCTGTCAAAGTGACAGTGACAGTTAGAAACGTCAGTGTCAGCTTGTTGAGGTGTCGTGACTGAGTGCTGAAGTGTGTAGCAATTGTTGTGAGCATGAACTCAATACTAAACTTTGGAAATATTTTTTAAACAAAGCTTTTGATTTTTTTAACAAAACATTCTAAATTGAATGCGGTGTCAAGTTTCTAATCTATTCGTTCATAATCTACCTCGTTAGTGTAGAGGTTGTAATCGCGACTGCTGAGTATGAGGTACTGGGTTCGATCCTCGGGTTGGGCAAATTATTATTGGGTGTTTCCATCAGGAATTTCTCAGTAGCAACCACGGAGTCTAGATTTGTGCCCGATTGATGGCAATAGGCCGGCCCCCATCTTAATTAAAACATAACAAGGTTGCGTCGTGGACCCGCTGGATGCGAGAATTGCGAGACGCACGGGACCGGTCAATTTGGCGACACCCGACGGTCTATGGCCAGCAGTGGACGTCTTTTGGCTGAAATTTTGATGATGATGATGATGACAACATAAATGGTGAAATGTGGGTGTAAAAATGTCTAGTACTGTAACAACTATGATTTCTATGCAATCAAACTCCAAAGTGTGAACACATAACCCAAGAAATCGATTTCTACATGTAACACTATGTACTACATAATATTTATATATTGGTCACGCTTTTCCCTTCACTGTGGCAATTGAGTAAAAAAAGGTGACGCATTCTAGTTCTGACAAGATGATTACCTACCTGTCGAGAAAGCGATTAAGTTTTATATATACTTGTCAGTAAAGATATCTCTTCAATTTTGGTGATGATTACATAAAAGTAGGTCATAGGACTGAACCCATACTGCCCTCGCGAAAATTATTTGAATGCAACTTATTTAATTTGGCTAAAGGTGTCATCATTGTACTTGAAATCACGATACATGCTGCGTCGACCCCCATTAAATTAGGCTAAGGGCAGGAGGGTCCCGTCGGGGCTGCGGGTTGTTCGAAAGAGATACCGCGGCCTCGACACAAATGGCTAAGAAGGAACATGGGTGGTTGTTAGTCAATAGAAGTCTGACACTACCTTTCGCTCTGCCCAGAGCGGGAGGGGTTATTTGATTATTTCCAAAAGGGTAAGAGGGTGATGATGATGAATTTACGTGCAAAGCGTGGTGGTCACTAAAAAAATTAAACCAATCAAGTAGAACCACAGGTGAAACACATAACAGATGTTTTTGGCCCATGTTATAATATTACAAAGAGAAAAAGTTTGTAAGTTTGTATGTAGGGGGTAATCTTCAGAACTAATGATCCGATTCCGAAGATTCTCTCACTAACGGAACGCTACATTATCCCCGGTTGTGATAGGCTACATTTAAAACGTTTCAGTGACGTCTACGGTTAACTTTGGTACCATAATGAGGAAAATGAATCGGTTCTTTTCCACCTCCCATAAGTTCAAAAAGTATGTGACAGTCACCATCATGACCGCGTCGTGTGCCATGAAATAAAAATCGTAAGCCTGCCATTCATTGTTTTAGTAACAAGATAATCGCATTAGTCGAGTAACTGAGAGGCGGTGTGCCCATTAATCAACATCTACGCACAAGAGCTGGTGTGTGGGATGAGAGGTGAGCGTTTTAGTTTAAAAATGCAAAACAGACACCTATGACAACTATATTATTTTTCTTAGCCTGCTCTGTCCCACTCCTGGGCAAAGACCTCTCGTCACTCCTTCTATTTCTCTCGAACCCGCACGTCTTTTTTCCAGGTTTGATGGAACCTGTCTAGTTGGTCATGGCGTATTTTTGCAAAGCTATGATCTTTCTGAGTCTCTACTACTAATTATCATTTATTTCTAGCATTACCAGTAGGTAGTTGTTTTAGGCGCACAAAATGGCTAAAAATCAGTCTGGAATGGTCCAGGTTTTGGTAAATCTTTGAACTAACAAATACTTAACACACTACATATAAAAATACTGTCTGGGCAAACTAGTTTAATGGTGCGGTTTTTGAGGAGTTTGCTTTCCCACTTCTTCCCAGCTAAAAAACCACTAGGAAGCGTCTAAGGGCAGGCGTTTTGGGAGACTGTCGCCCGAATACTCGAACGTCACTCAATTTTAAGTTGCACTTAAATCTCGTGCGGTCTTTGTTACTTTAACGCAGAGTGACAGAGATAGCACGAGTTTTGAGGGCTACTTATAATTGAGTGACGTTCGAGTATTCGGGCGTGTCTCTTCTAAACTTTGACGTTCCAATAGTGCTGAATATCAGCCTAACGTCCTAAAGCTTTATCTACCAAAAAGTCATTTATTCAATACTTATCAAATGACTTTTTCGTAGACAAAGCTTTTCATCAGGCAACATCAAAACTAAGAGCCAGCCTATTCAGATGTGAAGAAACTTTTATTAAATTCCTTGTCAACAAAGAATAACCGAGTCTCCAAATAGATTCAGCCTATCCCAAAGATCCTGCAAATGCAGTATATACCTTTTCGAAAGGGTTTCTTTTTCTCCATAAAGCTTATTACAGCTGTCATTGGCTTAGAGGCAGTGAACTTTGAAGTCCTAAGCCCATTCGACGGCTGAACAGTGCAACAGGATTTTTCAAGCTCAATTACGTTGGGTGACATTTTGGAGTGATTTTTCTTGTAGATTGGTTTCAGTGGAATTCAAAGGGTTGCTGATATTACATGGGATTATATTATTGGATACTAGCTTTTGCCCGCGACTTCGTTCGCGTGGAATAGTGACTTCCGGCTGATTTTTGGTTTATCTCGCGAAAAAAAAAAACTATCCTATGTCCTTTCTCAAGTTCCAAACTATGTCTGTACCAAATTTCACACAAATCGGTTCAGTAGTTTAGGCGTTAAGCAAAGACAGACAGACAGAAAGACAGACAGACAGAGTTACTTTCGCATTTATAATATTAAGTTAGGATTAGGATTCTTGGGTCCTTGACACGATACTTGTGTCAGTGACCATGTCAGTTTAAAAACTTAAACAATATTTGTCATAGATACTATAAAGTTAGTAGGTTTGAGTTTTGGAGGTAATTTTTGGACCTACTGATCCAATGGTATCAAGATATTCAATATTTTTGGGCCCAGTACGTCGCCACGTTAGGCGCGGCGTTTTGTGGCGTCTTAGTTTATGATAAGCTACATTATCCTTATGAGCCAAAGACTATATTTATATCAAGCCCGCCGCACTATTCCCAAACCACTGCAACTCCTGAAAGCCAGAATCATCAGAGGCGATCACTAGAAAAGCGCAGAGACAATGAAGCTCGACGAAGTCCCACAGAAACAATTTAAATTGTTTCTCTGGGACTTCTTCTGTCTTAGATCCCGCAACTATTTTCATATTAATATTTAGTAAGCTATATACGAAAACTATGTCATTAACAAACTCGCTATCCGCCTCTAACTTAACCCACACCAAAAATTTAACGTCCCAGGACAAATGATGACATGCAATATGCCGCGCCTGAGTCCAAGTTTCGCCTTTAAAAATACTGGACTACCCGCAACGACTCCCTGTGGCCGAAACATTTTTATTACCAACTCATTTTCAACTCATTTTTATTATTTATTTTTATGGTCGGCAGAGAACTTTGTATGGATGATGGTGGTCATTTTTATGTGTTACGTCACAAGAAAGTTATGCGGCGTATTTTAAAGATGAGTGAAGTAATATGACAACGCCATTTTGATTGCTGAAGGCATTATTTGATTGGTTCGTTTTAAGAGCACACGAAAGATAATGCTCAATTCTTATTTCGATCGAAATTTGGTCGACTGATAGCTATAAATAAATAGCAGGTGGCATTCTGTGGTTACTGTCCCAACCAGGGATGTTGCGGATGCCGATTTTTTGACATCCGCGGATGCGGATGCGGATGCGGAGTTTTGATGACTCACATCCGCGGATGCGGATGCGGATGCGGATGCGGATGTTTAAGATATTAAATAAATGAAGTAAAAAAAAAAAAAAAAAAAGTACTTAAGTATATGAATGAAGAATTATTAAAACATTCTTTAGAATATGGTACTTTGAATCGGTGGTGACATTGTTAATTAACTAGACGCTGAAAAATAAAGAATTTTGTTATAATAATAATAAACTTTACCTACAATAAAACGTATTACCGTAACGTAATGTAACATAATGGAATTGACGTGACGATTGAAATAAGCTGAGCTAGGACTAAAGTAGTCTTAGATTAGTGTAACTAATATAAAGTTTTCCCATAAACAATTATTTACACAGTCAGAATGATCACAATCACAACTCACGACAACACTCAAAATATCAATCTATACGATAAGTAATCAACAGCGCAAACAAACAAGTAATGATTTATTTACAAGAAACAAAAGATGCACCACAACAAACGCGTCGGATCTTGTCACCAATTTCTTCGCTCACATTGGTCATTGTCATTTGTCACAAGGGAAACGGCACGCGCCATTCGCCGGCCGGCATTTCTTTCTTGCCGCAACTTGTATGACATTCGCATCCGCATGAATATCCGCATTGATTGTTGCGGATGCGGATGCGGATGTTCAAATCTATGCGGAAGCTCCGCATTTGCGGATGCGGATTCGAATATTCGCAACATCCCTGGTCCCAACTATCAAAAACTCACGCCGTTTTCACATGGGGGTCCATGAGAAAACGGCGTGAGTTTATGTAACTATAAATGTATTAGGATATCGTGTAAGGGGGCTGGCCAATGGCCATGTTTATCAAATAATCGATGGCTCATTGGCGAATGAGTTCTGGATAGTGTGGAACACCACTCAGGTAGATGAACCAGCAACGAGAAAACTGGCTGAGGCAGATTGGATGAGGAAGACAAAGGATAGTGATGTGGGGCAGCTTAGGAGACGCATACGACCAGCCCACCTATCATGGCGATTCTATCTCCATTATAACCATTATAGCTATATCTTAAGCTCTTCCAATACGAATCGACATAAAAACTTACCAAAATCTGTAATTTTGTCGATTATTTCGACAAATCCTATTTCTACGGTGGTCATGCCACGCGTGCAGCAGTGGTAAACTCGTTTATCACACGAACTGATGATTTCATATTCAATGCAAAATAATGCGAATGTCCACAGCAGCAATGTAACTCATTATTTAAACCGCACCCAGTCATAAACCTGAACGTAAAATTAACATCAAAACGACCTTTTAACATCTTACTTCATAGATAGATCCTACTATTAAAATGATTCACAGATGAATCATTCAATCATAATGATCATCAATTTATATCAATGACAATAGCATTCTTTTAAATCATTCAATGGTGAGATATATTTTTGAATACTCACTGCGTTGTCTTGGTGTAGTCTTGGTTTCAGAACCAACTGTGTCCGTAAAGTTTTGGTTATACTGCGAATATTGTCCCGACCGACCTTTACAGTTTTTATGTAAAAGAATACATACCTGAAACAAAAAAATACATTATTAATTCAATGTTTTATGAATATAACATAACATCAGGCCTGTAATCCTCAAAGGGTTAGTCAAAGGTGTATCTAATAGCATACCCACATTTCGCAAGTTATGTTTAAGTCCCATTATGGTCATATGTAATAGGGGGCGAGCCTATTGACGTCAACGGGGCACAAATCAGATTCAGTGGCTGCTATTGCGTAATTTCTGGAAAAACATTAATGGAAAAACCCAATAACACGTTGGCCCACCCGAGAATCAAACTCGAGGACTCAAGACCTCAGCATGCCAAGCAGTCGCACTAACGACCTCTAGACCAACGAGGCAGTCAAATATACAACACCAACATCATTATTTTTTGTAAACAGAAGATCTGGCAACCTAACTGCGGTACTCAGAGATATAATGAATACTTAAGCCGTCACTTAGTACTTAAAGATTTTACATACAAAACCTGTCTTCTTCTTCTTATTGTGTGGGTAGTCTAACGACCCTACACACCCTACACCCTAGTGTCAGTCAGAGTTTCTAAACCGCCGCAAGGGCCTCTGACATGGTTTGACGACCGCCATTTGGCGACCGGGACCACCGGCTTATACGTGCCTTCCGAAGCACGGAACCATCTTTTTATCAGATAATCAGGTGATTCAAGCCTGCAATGTCCTAACAACTGGAAACAACTTTACAAAGTATGCTTCCCGTGGGAATCGAACCCACGACCACCGGATCACAAGGCAAACACCTAAACCACTCGACCACGTAGGCAGTTAATAAACTGTCAATATCGTTACTAAGTGATGGCTCATCTCGAAATCCAACTCCTATAAATACAAATATTTTTGTTAATAAAAGTAAACAGAAAATGTAAGAACATAATGTTCCAGTCATAACAAGAACAAGAATCGCGTAACTCAAAGCAATATTTCATTTGCACCGTTTTCTTGGCACTCCTTATTAGCCTGTTCTGCAATTTGTACTGTTTGCAACAAAGTAATAAGTACAGGTGAAAAATATTACCGTAAACATTTTTTGTTATCGCTATTTTAACAGTGTTCCCATTAAAGTGTTATTGGGTTCTTATAAATGGGTGCAAATAGTAATAATTTCTAGTGGTGTCATATTACCCAGAACTAACTGGGTTGTAGATGAGGTCAGATAGGCAGTCGCTCCATCTAAAATATGATTTAACCAGCTGCATACGGTAAGACTGGGAGCCGACCCCAACATAGTTAGGAAAGGCTAGGCAGATGATGCTCTGTCAAAGTCCACATTTCGGTCCGCTCAGTTTAGCCGAATTTTGGGACAAGCCCACCACACTATTCCCAAACCACTGTAACTCCTGTTAGCCAGAATCAACCGTGGCGACCACAAGAAAAGCGCCGAGACAACGAAGCTCGACGAAGTCCCAGAGAAACGATTGGATCCCGCAACGAAATTAATCAGTAAAGAATAGCGCAGGAGTAGGAAAAACATAAATTTCACTTCCCTTCATATAAGCAGGAGACAGAAGAGAACAAGGCCAATTTGGCCGCATATTTCCTGTCGTCACTCTTAATCTAAAACTACGGCGTTCAAGACAGACATCACACTCAAAACCGGCTATTAACGACTATAATCCCCCCTCACTTCCTCCCGCCATAAAATAAAACGGGCGTGCGATATAAAAGAAAACAAAAGAGTGGCCATTATCGAAATCGCCCGATATCATCAGTGGTTGTCAACATTCGGTAGCCGGTTACATGACAACATGACCAGTATCATCTGACCTATCATCGTATGATAGGTCGACCTATCGTGTCGGTCGTGTCGTGTTGGTTGTTCACTACAGGAACTGATGGACGTTTCTGAAAGCGCCAAACCAGTAGCTAGGTTCTGGGTCCACACAATTTAGATTGCCATCGACACATTAAGAAGAATTGTATGAAATGCCTGTATCGGATGTAAAGACACTTAAAGAAGTCGAAATTAACATTTACTTACACTTATTGCGATAATTTTTGCACCTTTTGGTTACTGAGAAAGAGAACAGCACCTTTAGCAGACGAATTTAGTTTACTTTCTTCGTAGATGGCAGGACGATCTGGACAAGACTAGCGACCAAACTAGTGGCCTAATTCTGGACCGACACAATTTAGATTGCCATCGGCACAAGCGGTCCACATTGGCCTCGGATCAAAATAACTGGAAGTCATGGGAAGATACCTTTGGCCAGCAGTGGGGCAATGCAAGCTAACAGTATCAATAACTATGTCACCAGTCTTTTCACACCCAGTATAAACCAGGGTCAGGTTACACTGGATGAGTCCAGCCCGTTTTCGTCGTATGTACGAATTGTGTCGACAATGTAATAAAATGTTATTTATTGTCACGTTCGGCCTTCACTAAATATATCCACGGGATTAAAAATTGACCAGTGTGGGCCAGAGTCATTTTGGGACTGTCGGTTGTCGTTAAACGGGGTTTAAAGAAAATGTGTCATCTGTCCAGCCGTTTCTTGTTGTAGATCTTTATCTGATACTTGATCGTTGTATTTACCGGTGAGCATTAGAACGAACTTGGACTGTTTTCTTCTTTAACGAGTGGTTGGTTTCCAAAAAGTACCTTAAGTCGACAGACTTAAGGCACTTTTTAACTAAGAACAAGTTTTGTCACAAGAACGTGGCGATTGGCACCAGGAAAGAGAAGCCTATACCCAGCAGTGGGTGAATTTGGGCTGTGGATGATGATGATGATGATATAAGTTTTTAAACTGACATGGTCACTGACATTACTAAAAGTGCCGAGATATGTTCGCGAGTGGACACAGTGAGTTTTGTGTGTCGGGAACAGAATCATGTAGTGAGTGACAATGGTAGTGGTACCGAGCGCAAAAAACGAACGAGAAAGAGGGTAGACCGATTTGTCTGCTCATAAACATCCACCCGCAATGACTTCAGTTTATCCGTGATCATGGTGCTTGTAACAGCGCCGAAATATCGGGAACTCGGAACAATAATCAAACATGGTAAATATCCCGTTTTTAGTGTTAATAGTGATGATGATGATGATGATTACTAACGAAATACAGGTACAAGATTAGTACCGATACAGGAGTACCAAGCATTCAACGTTAAATTTACAAATAAAAAAGAGGTTAACTATCAGAACAATAAAACTTTTCGAGACACGGCTGAACGTTAAATACCTTTGACAAACAACTGTAGTGTAAAAAACTCATTTCATTCAGAAACACCAATGGCGGGTGGTCGCTTACCTACTCTAAAACATAAAACAGATGACCGTTTTTTATCATGCCATTTGCTAAAACATTTATTTTTACAGCGTTTCGTAAAAAAAAGCGTTGATCGTTAAGAAAAATAGAAACCGCACGTAAAGTTTTTTTTAAACCGAGTCAACTGTGCTAATAAACCTAATTATAAAAATATAAAACTTGAATGACTGCAATAGCTATTAAATAATTCTGTTACACCGAAGCGTAACAAGAATTTTCAGCTTAGAGCTCGTCCTACTTTTGCGTATGCAGTAAAAAAAAAATTGTACTACTCAAAACTAAGCCTTCTCTTTGTGAGAGACAAGCCCGTAATAGAGCACGCGGTACTAGTGTGATGCGACTGCCTATCTGTTCTCCACAACCTAGTTAAGATAGAACTAGAGAAGAATAGAAACAAAAGTGCATAATTATCAATGTCAACACGAAATAACAAAAAAAAAAACAAGAAATTGTAAAACAAACAGGAAAGCTTCTTTTTTCACATCAACAGCTAAGCAATGTAACGGCATTAAAATCCTGCAACCTACTGGCAAAACGAATTGATCCTATAGATTATACACGTGAATCAAAATACCTAACCCAGTAACACATTAACAAGTCCCCTTAATACACGATTTGACGAACGACAAACATAGATTACATACCAAAACGTCAAGCAAACGTAACTGTTAATGAAACTACGTTGATTAAGCGTACTCCCGACCAACTGACAAGCCAGTAGTGTAGTCTGACAGATGTGACAGCTGTCAAACAAATGTCACCCGCTCGCGACAACTGTGTTTGTGTTATAATTTATGTCTTGGGTAGAGGACAATGCTGATTTGTAGTTGGTTTAGTGGCGAAATGGAGTTTGTAATTATTAAAAATAGGTACACGTGCAAAGAGGTTCTGAATAAAAGATTATTGTGATACTGTTTCTTGATTTTTTTACGTTTCTACGCCTTCTTTGTTGGACCTAATTATTTTCATTGTAAGTTCTTGAAACATATTTTTGTCCACTAAGCTATATTTTTAGGGAGATGGAAAGAGGAGTATTGCTAAACAGTGGGACATACGGCTAGTAAGTATGATTAAATATCATTTTCCTACCCTTGTTTCATTCAACTGGGGGTAAGTATGGTTAAAAATCATGGAGATAATTTATTTTACTAAAGACACTGTAGACAGATTATTCAATACAGAGTTCTGACCATTTATGTTTTTTTTTACAAGAATAAAGTTAGTCGTGGCATTGAACCCCAGTTGGCTGTGCTTATATCCCAATAAAATCATTCACATACTTAATCAAATGTTCGTAAGGGCTATAAAAAATCCTAAGGGATTCTAAAATCTTTAACGATAGCCTTTAAACACTCGCACGATACCCAACGGTGTGACTAAGGCCTGGATTTACGAAAAAAAAAACGCATTTTACGATCAGAGCCGTCCCAACCGCAGTCGTAAAAGTACATTCGAAATAAACAAGTACACTTACAAATTAAATTATTTCTGAACTTTAACTCCGAATGTTGTTAACACCGCACTTTGGTACAGTTGAACCAGTTATTAAGTATACATTTTGCAATGTGTGAGTGAAGTCATAGTTATACGCACACACACTAAGTAAAACGAGTGAACTATGTTTCTAATAGTGTGCGTTATGTGCGTATAAGTCAAAACTGGCCTACCGCAGGCCGACTTTACATCACGCACTCATCGGTAACTTTTATTAATATTGTGTGGGTATACGTATTAAACATACACGGGTAAAAAATCAGGAAACGGGCTCACAGTGAAGGAATATGACCCAATATTTTAGATATGTCTAGTAGAACATCCGTGGCAGAGTGGTGTAAGCGCTTGACATAGTTATTAGTCTACGCTCGGTGTCGTGAGTTCGATCCCCACTGAGGAATTCAGTTTTACTGTTTTTTACCTTTTTTTACTTTTTGTTTTATAAAATTAAGTTTGTGACCAATAAAATCACTTAATCAATAAAGTAGAAAGGTAATTAAATAAAAACAATAAAATAATTTGTTTTATTTTTATTTATTAGTTAGACAATTTATTTGTTGCTTAAGGATAGACGTAAATAATTTATTAAAGTAGGGTGGTATCTAAATTGAATCGAAAGTAAAATTAGCTGGGAAGTGAATCAACATGTTAGATAGTAAGAAATTATGGCAACTTCTATCTGCATAACAATAACATCACTTCACCAGACTTTTAACGATACGAATTGTTGTTTAAAACAGAGGAATACAGCAAGTTGTATAATTATAACAAATAAAAATAATGCTAAGTTTTACATTTAGATAGATGTAAGTTGATAAATAAATAAATAAAATTTGTTCACACAAACATGAACATTATGTATATAACGATAAGGTTCACAATCGTTTAATATTTAAAATAAATTCTACTAATTTAGTTAATACATTCATTATAATTATCTTTCACCACCTTTTCTCCATAATATTTCACGCCCATCCTTACTCAACTTAAAAGTTTTTTCGTCGCTACAAATCACCACATTGTTCTTCCAATCAAAATTAAAATAATTATGACCTAGCGAACTGTAGTCGGCGTTGTCGATGCGCAGTGGACAGTAAAATCTTCCGCGCTGGCTTGCTGCAGCGTGAACCAGCAGAACGCAGGTGATTTCTCACCGTTTGTAAGCACACATTGTGTGCTGTAGCTGTGACGCGTGTTGGCAATCTGAATGAACTAGCTTTGTGCTTTGCCACGATGTCATGGTGTCGAGCTGATGAATTCGCTTTTGATTTTGGCCCACGTCGAAGATTTTCCACGTCTCCAGAATCCGCATATCGGTGAACCCATAATTGCTCGGTTCTTCTCTGTGAATATAAAACAAAACAGTATTTAAAATACCTACTTCTACTAAAATACTTATGATAATAGTTATTTTATAGTAAATAGTAATATTTATGTATACTTAAAAAATAAAATTATGCTTTCATATATAGGTATATAATATAACTAATGTTATTTATATACAATAATTATATAAAATACTTTTAAATATATACCTATTATATACCTTAAACTATATATACCTCTATTAGCAAACAAAATGGGCTATTATAACAATGGTTAATGCACTTTAGTTAACTTAATGTATACCTATCTATTAAATGATGAAATAATATTAATTTGGTTTATATGTAACTATATATACCATATATTATTATAAACTATAATACATACACACTTCTATATACACCAAATTAATATTATTTATTTTCAATAATCATATGCATAGATACACTACAAGTTAAAATACTTTTAGATATGGTTTAAATATACATTATCAAACAAAAATGGGCTATTATAACAATGTTAATGCACTAAAGTTACGTTAATTTTATTAATTCCTACGTAAACATAAAAGTTATAGTATCTGTTACTTACCTATATCATTAAGCGCCTTGCAATTTCACTAATAAATAAGGTTTGCTCATGCAAAAGAACGATTTCTGCCTTTTTAACGTTCACAGAAATAAATTATACAAACGAATATATCTAGAGTAATTCTGTGTTATCAATAAACTAAGTAATACAAATAATCGTAGATTGACCACTAAGACTGCAATTTTTTTATAAATGAAGGTGTTTGAAAACAATTTTATTTTTAAATTGTCGGTAGTTAGTTTATAAGCAGCCGAAATAAAATGGACTGAGAGTGTCGTAGTTCTCAAACGTTGCAAACTTCATAACTCATCCATGAACCTTTAAATAATGTTTTAACAAAATAATGATTACAAAAAGAAAAGCAGCACCCGTGGTTTGATCTTACGACTCCTTGTTCGTTAACCAAAGGTGTTAACTATTGTGCCAAGATTGCTATAGTTGCATTAGCGAAATATTATATCTGATTCAGTGACACATGAATGATTACTATATAATTATTGGTATAATGGTATTATTTATGTGCCGCACGCACACTAATAAAGACAGAGCTCGCTTGCTTTACTCAGTGTTTGTGTGGCATAACTATTTCACACATGTAAAGTGTAAACTCATTAGCTAGTGTGCGTGATGTATACTTAATAGCTGTGCAGACTGTACTATGTGTTAAAATTCAGTCGCTTTTGAAATTCAGGAGTGGACTGGGATAAGAGTGAATTTGTTTTTTTTTTTTTTTGGAAAATGTTGGCGATCTCTGACCAAAAAAAAGAAGGTAAATGCCGTAATGATTTAGGGTGATATACTAAAATATGTACTGTAAATGTGTACAGTGGCTATACCTAATAATACAAACTACCATCAACTATTTAATAGTCACCGTCGAAAGTCAAGCAATAAATAGTAAATAAGTGCTCATAAATGAGCAATCCAATTGTACCACAATGTGATCACAGCCTTAATTATTATTTCAAATTAATCAACTGTGCAATAATTTTTGGTTGAAATTTAATTAATTGATGACATCCTAAATTCATGATACGCTGCTAGCTATAGAGTGCAGCTATGTGCACATATAGAGCTATGCGAGCAATACTTGGAAGCGATTAAAATAATACAGAATATCTTAATACATACCAAGCCTGTTATCTCGGAGAGTTAGATAGTGGTGTGCCTAATTTCGCCATTTATTGGGTAAGTCTTTTGTGCGAGCGAGCCTATAATCCAATCTTTATTTATTTTATAGCATTTATTCGGGTTACCTTCATAGTGCTAGTAACATTGGTATTAATTACTAGTGTTAGTAGACATACATGTTTTATGCAATGAGAAACTCCATACTGCGAAAATAGGAGGCTCCCGGCTCTGCGAGTAAACTCAGGCCAGATATTGAGGAATTTCCGAAATTAGGTACTTTGCACGACCGGAGAATCGAACCCAGCCTCATGCTCAGCAGTCGAGCAAGGAACAACTAGACCAACAGACGAAACCGATTAAATATTTGTAAATAGAACTGGCAGGAATACTCCAGTCAACATTTTTGTTGAAATATTTTAGCAGAATTTAATTCTTTTATTGAAATAATAAATATTTTATTCTGATTGGAGGTTTGTTTTTTCTCTTTGGTTTTCTATTTCCGGATGTATCGGGCTGCCGCCATGCTTACGGGTCAATGGATTGGATACCAAATACGGTTGTGGCAGTTTCACTGTTTAATAATGCCTTTATAAATGTCTGTCTAATTTAAAATAATAAATCACTGTCTATCTTTTAAAAATAGTCAGCTTTTAGCATTGAATATTCCTAAAATGTGAGCCTTACTTGTTTGTTAACTTCTTTCAAAAACAAAAGTATTGTTAGTATTTTTTTTAAATTAAGTTGCTGATATAAGTTACTGTCACATTTAATCCAGTGGAGCCATAGATGCGTTATTTGGGCTTAAGAAATAATGTTAGGGGTAATTTTTGGCCGTTTAATTTAGCAAAACATTTACCAAACCCATCATATCATCATCATGTCAGCCGAAAGACGGGCACTGCTGAACATAGGCCCACCCCAAGTCTCGCCACATTGATCGGTACCATGAGACTCTCCTAAGGTCCCAAAAATTAATTAAATTTAAAATTCCCACGATTTCTTTCAGCCGGACAATCTAAGAGTCACAGGCTATTATGATCGACGCCGAGCTATATCTATAGCTCTAGCTATATTTATAGCTTCCACTGTAACACAAACCCTTCCGGTCGGCACAGTAATTAAATTCTCCGGGTTTATTGTAATTATATGATAGCATCAACACCAGAATGTCGCCATTTTGACCCGCAGCCGGGTAGCTGATAGTGGCAGATGAATGTGATGGTAGATAATGGAATAAACTGTGCTTTGCGTTTGTAGGCATTGTTTTAAGATGTGGTCGTTTAAACTACGGTTTAGGCCTAGCTGAACGCCCGTCGCCGTCGGGGCCGCGGATTTTTGTACTAGATAACGTGGCCTCGGCGCAAGGGCAAAGAAGGAACATGGGTTCGGTTTTTAGTCAGTAGAAGTCTGACACTCCCCTTCGCTCTGCCCAAGAGCGGGGGGGGGGGGGTCATTTGATGATTTTACACCCACCAAAAAAAAAAAGGCCTAGCTGAACGCGGTATATTCCGGTATTGGAACTAAAAGGGTTAAGAAGGAACATGGGAGGGTTTTAGTCAGTACTAGTCTGACACTCCCATCCGCTGCGCCCAGAGCGAGAGAGTTCATTAAAATTTGATGATTACCCTACTGCAAAAAAAAAAGGTGACGAGGTGAGCTGAGGTGTGGGCTCGAACTTAATAAGTCACCAAAAATAACCGCTATTAACTTTCAATAGGAACTGGCAGATACTATAGAACGCTATATACGTACAACGATCGGGTAAAAAATGTTGGATTTTTATTCTAGGAGTTCATAGTAGCGGTCTAGAATCAACATTTGTGCCCGATTGTTGGAATTAGGCCCTCTATACAACGAACTTAAATATAACTGGCGGAATATGAGAGTGCTTTGAAGAGCCTTTACATAACTCTTTGAGGAAAATAAGGGCGATGTGACGTTTCTGCTAGAAAATCTAGGACAGACAAAGCCATCTGCTCCAATATCAGTACATAAAGGTACTCAAAACTGAAATATTTCCCAATCAATCTTGAACCTAATGATTTAGCTATAAAGTTGAAATACATCTACTTGGGCCAAGTAGTCTCTTTCCAGGCACGGCAAGATAAGGAAATCGCAAGACGAACCGAAAATGCCTGGAAGAGTTACTGGTCCATGAAGGAGTATTTTAAGGGCACCCTGCCCATGTCTCTGAAGCGAAAGCTTATGGACATGTGTATTCTCCCCATCTTAACCTACGGTGCACAAACTTGGTCTTTGACTAACATCCAAAAGTCCAAACTCAGGGTTTGCCAACATGCTATGGAGCGCAGTATCTTAGGTGTAAAATTAACCGATCGGGTTCGAAACACTACACTGCGCTCTAAAACGCAAATTGTTGACGTGGCTCAAAAGGCTGCCATACTTAAGTGGGACTGGGCAGGACATGTCTGTCGCATGCCGAACGAGCTGTGGGCCCGTAAAGCTCAGGATTGGTGCCCTGAAACAGTTACACGAGGTCGTGGCAGACCACGCAGGAGATGGCGGGACGAACTGGATGTCTTCCTTGAGAATTGGAGAGACGTTGCACAGAATCGCGACCGTTGGAAGGAATGGAGGGAGGCCTTTGCTCAGCAGTGGGACAACATAGGCTAGCTATAATAATAATAATAATAAAGTTGAAAATCTATTAAGAAATTTGATAAACTGTAGTAGCTTGATGTGGAATCTGTAAATTACACCGACAAATAGATATCATTAGAATTATTACAAATTCCTAGAGAACGCCTCATATAAATCTACCACGAATCTAACGCACTTAACTGTCGAAACTATCATTCGTATTTTACATTATACATTGCGTGCTACACGTGAATTGGTTATAAAACTGTCGGTATGAAACGAGCAATGTACTAGATTGTGACGCAAGGTCTCCCAAGATTCCATCAAGCGATCGTATTACGTGCAAACGCGTGTAAAATTGAAGAGAGATTGCTTTGATCCACTGATATGTGTGTATCGCGGTTTGAGGTGGCTGTGTATTACACCGTGGTGTAACAGGGAGTGGGACGAATGTGACAGATTATTTCTTGATTTTTATTCATAATAATAGTGAGCAACTAATAATGAAGTGAGGAATTTATCAGTAGCTGCCACGGAATCTGAATGTGTGCCCGGTTGAAGGCCTATTGCCTTCTATTACAAGGTACTTAATGGCAAAATGTGGGTGAACTATTAGGTTGCTAACTGCCCAACTGTTTAAGCTGAAAAATTTATCTGGACAAAACAAACCAAAAATAACTTGACAGAATTTTAAAACACATAACCCTGATCCGTGTAGTGAAAACTGAACAACAAAATGGCCAAGATTAACTGGATAATGTTCAGTATTCATTTTATGGAATAACTTTCTTCTTATATTTCTTAACTAAACCACTAAGTTGAACCGCTTATTTATCAAACAAGTGCATAAATAGGATTTATCGTTAATTTAACTCTAAACTATCATGCAGCCTTTGCGATCATAACAGGATAAAGTTCTAAAGAAAAACGCTCTCCACCTGCACTTTAGCTTCCATTCACAACCCCTGTTTACGCGGAAATCCTCTCAACTCAAACGAAGCAGATAATGAATTCCCGTTAAAGAAAATGTTACTTTTCACAAACAGTTTTTATAAAGTATGAAATTCTGTTACATCATCCATCATCATTTCAGCCAAAAGACGTCCACTGCTGGACGTAGGCCTCCCCCAGGTGTCGCCACATTGCCCGCTCCCGTGCGTCTCTTATCGAGCGGGTTCCCGCAACCTTGACCAGGTCATCGGTCCACCTAGAGGGAGGCCTTCCAACGCAACGTCTTCCGGTTGGCGGTCGCCATTCCAGAACTTTCCGGCCCCATCGGCCATCTGTTCTGCGAGCAATGTGCCCTGCCCATTGTGTTCTGTTACACTTTAAATCAATTTTTTAAACTTCGGTGTAATACACGGCCCCTCTAATGCGTTTTATTATGACGTGTGAACGAAAATTTGATACTAGCCTTGCGTGCAACATCGCCTTAAATGCTTAGATGGGTTCCGTCGAGGCCTCCACTGATTTACTACGCATCCCTAATAGCCAATTCTGACATCAATTGTGTTTGTAACTGGATTCTGGGTTCAGCAGTTTAGCCCTTCTTCTTGGATGGTAATTTTTAATCTAAAGTCTGTTGGTTTGTTTGTTGAAAATTTGTATTATGTGTGAGATTTTTGGAGCAATATTATTTTATGCCTTTTTATTATGATTTATGACCACTGACAGCCTAATGTTCCCATTGCAAGGACTCAGGCCTCCCGTCGGGGCCGCGGATTTTTGTACTAGATTACGTGGCCTCGGCGCAAGGGCAAAGTAGGAACATGGGTTCGGTTTTTAGTCAGTAGAAGTCTGACACTCCCCTTCGCTCTGCCCAAGAGCGGGGGGGTCATTCGATGATTTTCCACCCACCAAAAAAAAAAGGACTCAGGCCTGCTCTCTAGGAGAGGGATGGGGTATAATAATCCAACACGCAGGCCCAGTGAGGGTCGGAAGATGTCACATGTCTTCAAATTCTTTGGTTTAAAGACATTCTGGATTCCTCACAATGTTTTCCTTCACCGTTTTGAGAGCAGTGGTGATGATATAAATTACACAAAGTATGCGCCTGCCTGGGTTCGAATCCACGACTTACTATCCGTAAGTCGGGGCAGCCACCACTGGGCCACCGCTGCTCTCACTCATTTTGATGGTTTCTACTGATAATTCATGACAATCTTACGAGTAGTAGTGTAGACAGTAGACGAACAAAAGTCTCACAGTGTCCTCAAGCTGAAAAGTATCCAAATATTTAATTGTGGCAAATGCGTTATATAAGAAATTTACTGCATGGTTTGGAAACTAACTAAATAGTTTAGTCACTACCCTAAAAAACAAAACCAAACCTCCGAAGCAAGCGAATACGAGGGCACAGGTATAATCTCAAAAAATATACACAGGGCAATCGTAACAAATTGGGGGTAGGCCGTGAAAAATGTGAGGTCATAGTATAAATAAGTACAGGTGGAAGTTTTTTTATCGTAGTCTAAGAGAGCGTCTTAAAGGCGAAAAGTGGGTCGGATGTGGTTGATAGCAGTTATAAGAAAGATCGGATTGGAGTGTAGAGGTGGCCCTATAGTAACGGCCTGGACTTGCGTCCTAGGATCGAATATAGGTATGTATTTCATTACCGCTAATCTCAAAACGGTGAAGAAAACCATTCTGAAGAACATGGATCACAGGTATCCTGGTATCTCGGCCTCCCACTGGCGAAGTGTTTGACAACTGTATTACTGACCTCCGCGACGAGACCGTAGACCGACGACGCACGAAAAAGAAGCGAGGCAAGCGGTCTGGGTTTCTGCACCGGGTATCCCTGGCACAGAGCACTGTGCCAAGCTCCTCGGAACCGCAACCTGGCCCAAGTGGACAGGGAGAGGCGAAGAGGGAGCGCCCGGACGACACGGCATCACCGAGTACGCTCCAGGGGGACGCCAAGCGCAGTAAAACCGAGGCCGCTCAAGGGGAGCGGAGAACCTACGCGCGGGCCACGAAGGATATTCCTGCGCGACTCGCCGTAGCAATCTGCCTCTCGCCTCCATCCCGAGACTTGACGACTGTGGAGTTCGAGCACATCAAGCTCAGCCTCGAGAGCCTCATCATGGAGACGTGCCTAACCGATCCCACCAAAGTCCCGGCTTTCCGTGGCCTCCCAAGGGAAGCGGACGGCACGGTCCACGTGTGGTGCGAGAACGACAACGCCCTGACTTGGCTGACCCAGAACGTACCCAAAGTCAAAATGACCAACACTGACGAGACACTGACGGTAGTTAAACAGTCCGACATACCGACCCGGGTTCGGGTGGCGCTCTTCGTACCTCGGTACAAAGGGGAGGTACCAGTGCTCCAGACGCTCCTGGCCTGCCAGAACCCGTGGTACAGCTTCGGTAGGTGGACGATGCTCAGGGCGACAGCGGTCGGTGGCGAAAACTACGGGACTTACATGACCCTGGCTATCCCACCGGACGAAGTCCAGAAGGTTCTGGAGAGGGAGCGACGGGTATCGTACCTACTTGGGTCGATATACGTGCGTTTCCTCTCCAAAACCGCCCCCTCTGACACGGACAACGACACTGAACGGACGAAACCGACTCCGACCGACAATGACCCGACGATGACGCACCTGGAGGAGGAGATGGCCAGAGCGGCGATGGCTGATGCCGACGCTGCGGAAAGGCAAACCTCACCACCAGGGTGGTCGGAGCAGATGCTCCTATCACCGCCACCGGCACCGAACGAAGACCAGCATGGGCTGGAAGAGGGGGGCGAATCATCCAATGGATCGACCTCCTCCTAACTCCACCCCACTGCCGCCCCCATTCCGTCCCCTAAACATCATCCAGGCCAACCTCCAGCATAGCCAGACGGCTACCGCCTGCCTGCGCAGAGCACTGGAGATGGAACCCCGAACCATTGCACTCATCCAAGAGCCGTGGATCCGCAACAACAGAGTATGCGGCCTAGGTAACATTGGAGGTAAGCTGATCCTCGACACACAAGGCACAGATAAACCACGAACCTGTGCTTACATACCCAAAGATGTACCCACCACCACACTCCCGCAATTATGTTCCAGAGATCTAACAGCCGTCAGGCTCAAAACCGACGGTGACGCACCCGACATCGTCCTGGCCTCGGTATACATGCCTGGCGAGGAGGAAGACTGCCCACCGAAAGAGATGGCTGACCTGATAAGGTACTGTGAAGGCACCAACCTGGACCTGGTCATCTGCACGGACTCAAACGCCCATCACCCGCTTTGGGGTTGCAACAAAGCCAACACTAGAGGTGAGGTACTATGCACATATTTGTTCTCAACTAACCTTAACATCGCAAACCGCGGCTCGGAACCCACTTGGGTCACATCGCGCGGACAGACGATTATCGACCTAACGTTGGTTTCGGAAGGCGCGGCAAAACTTATCTCTGACTGGCACGTATCCAACGAGCCTTCCTGCTCTGATCATAGAAGGATTCGCTTCTCACTTACTGCTAACATAAAAAAACCCGAACCTAGACGCAACCCACGCCGTACAAATGTACCTGGCTACAAACGGCTGTTGGCCTCACTACTAACACAGCACCAAACGCCCCAAATTCTAATGGACCCCAAACAACTTGAAGAAACCGTAACAAAACTCTCGGAATTTATAATTGAAGCTTACCACGCGTGCTGCAAGCTAAGAGATCCAAACACCAAGAGCAAGGGCAACTCCTGGTGGAACGCGGAACTTAGTAAGCTCAGGCAATCTATGCGTAAACAATTTAACAGAGCCAAAAACTCCAGACTACCAGAAGACTGGGACACATTTAAGAAAACACAATACATCTTCAAAAAACAAGTCAGGAACGCCAGCAGGGCGGCCTGGCGGAGGTTCTGCGAAGAAATTGAATCGAACAGCGAAGCCGCGCGTGTGAGGAAGATCCTATCCACCGATCAAGATCGCACCCTCGGGTCGCTGAAAACCCCAGACAACACATACACCAAGTCGGACCACGAAACAAGTAAAGTTCTCTTGGAAACCCACTTCCCGGACTGCAGTCTATCCGAGGACAGAACCTGGGCAAGTGAGCCAACGCACATCCCGGATGACCAAGACTGGGCCAGAGCCCGCACCATAGTAACCGCAGAAAGAATAAAATGGGCGATAAAGACCTTTAAACCATACAAGTCCGCAGGCTTGGACACAATCTTCCCCGCCCTACTGCAATGGGGAGTAGAAGCTCTAACGCCATGGCTGACCGCCATCTACCAAGCCTGCATAGCACAGAAATATATACCATTAGCATGGCGAGAGGTGAAAGTCATTTTCATCCCTAAACCAGGAAAACCAGACTACACACAACCCAAGGCGTACAGACCGATAAGCCTAACATCTTTCTTACTGAAAACCCTCGAGAGACTCTGCGATCGACACATTCGGGACGGACCTCTTCGGGAACGACCACTTCACAAACAACAACACGCGTATTCCACAGGTAAATCAACAGAAACTGCGCTGCATAATGTGATCTCCAAGATCGAATGTGCAGTGGACCACAAAAGCTCGTCATTAGCTGTCTTCATTGACATAGAAGGCGCTTTTGACAAAACCATCTTCCATAGCATCAACGCAGCCCTCGAGGAACACGGTGTGGACTCGACACTGCGAGGATGGATCACAAACATGCTCAGACTGAGAGCCGTACAAGTTACGGTGAATGACACTACTAGAGCCATAGTGGCCAAGGGATGCCCCCAAGGTGGTGTCCTCTCGCCACTACTGTGGAACCTCGTAGTAGACAGCCTCATTAAACGCCTAAATAGTGGGGGCTACTACACGGTGGGTTATGCGGACGACCTGACCATAATACTAAACGGCACACACGAAAACACACTATGCAACCTTATGCGCCAAGCACTAAGAATAGTTGAGGACTGGTGCAAGGAATACAAACTAGCAGTGAACCCTACCAAAACGGAACTCGTCCTCTTCACAAAGAAAAGGAAGTTGGCAACGCTACAATTGCCAAGCTTCTTTGGGACAACCCTAAGCCTATCGACTGAAACCAAATACCTGGGCATCTTTTTGGACAAACAGCTGAACTGGGCAAAACACACTGAGCACACCATCACAAAAGCCAGTATAGCTCTATGGCAATGTAAGAGACTCCTGGGAAGAAACTACTGGCTATACACCACAGTTATCCGACCAATCATCACATACGGCTCTTTAGTTTGGTGGCCTAGGACCAACCTAAGTACAACCCAAAAGGATCTCGAGAAACTACAAAGGCTGGCCTGCGTAGCAATCACCGGCAGCATGAGAACTTCCCCCACTGCTGCCTTACAGGTGATGCTGGGGCTACCTCCCCTGCATCTCGTCATAAGAGAGGAGGCGGCCTTAGCGACTTTCAGACTCGAAGTATCCGGTATCCTAAGAAATGACTCGAGAATCAAACACACACGCATCAGAGAAGATGCAATCAAGGAACAGCCAATGATGACATCACCCATCGACAGAACCCTGAAGACCCATTGCTTCCAAAAACATTACAACATAGAGCTCATAGAGGAGTGGTGTGACTACTCAGGTACAAATGAGCTAAGGATTTACACCGATGGATCAAAAACCGACTATGGGACAGGCGTCGGGGTGTTCTCCGACGACCTAAACATCAAGATATCCAAACCACTTGGAAAACTTAACTCTGTTTACCAAGCAGAGTGTGTAGGTATCATCCAAGCGGCACACGCTATAGAGGCCAGGGAGGTCACGGATACCAATATTCGAATACTCTCCGACAGTGCCTCAGTCCTTCAATCCCTGAAGAGTAATCAGTTCACGTCGAGACTGATACTGGAATGCCACAAAGCCCTGGAACGAATAACGGAAATAAATCACAACAAGGTAACGCTGCAATGGATTAGAGGTCACAGCGGATCGCTTGGAAACGATGCGGCCGACGAACTTGCCAGAAGAGGATCCAGCACAAGGCCTTACGGACCCGAACCCATTGTGCCCATCCCTTTCAAGCAGCTAAGAAGCTGGTTAAAAGAACATACTCGAATACAAGCAGAGAAATGGTGGAGCTCGACACCAGGCTGCAGGCAATCCAAGGAGGCTATGCCATCCCTGGATACAAAACTGACCAGGCGCCTTCTGCGCCTGGACAGAGATAGCCTGCGCCTGGTGGCGGGGACCATCACCGGACATTGTTCACTGAATAAACACTTTCACACCCTAGGAATCACTGACAGTCCCCTGTGCAGGGCATGCATGGAGGCGGAGGAAACTGTGGCGCATGTGCTCCTCGAGTGCACAGGCGTTACCAAGATTCGTGAGGAGACCCTGGGAACACCACGATCTCTTGCGGATGCCCTGAGGAGACCGGGAAGCCTGATCTGCTTCTGGAGGGAGGTGGGCTGGTTGGAATAATCGGCCGCCACGGCTCACGCACAATGGTCCACTTTAAGGATTAAGTGCGGAAACCTAAAACCCATAAAGAAAGAAGAAGAAGACCTCCGCAGTTTCAAATACCGATGTACCGTGTACATAAAGTTTATTAATGATAATGGTGCTATGCAACTGGGCTTATCCCAGTTGTATACGTCCCTAAGTGCCTATTAGCCTTGTTCTGTTCAGTCTCCTGCTGATATAGAGGGAAGTGAAAATTATGTTTTTTATACTCTTCCGCTATTCTTTTCTGATTAATTTTGTTGTGGGATCCAAGCTCGACGAAGTCCCAGAGAAACGATTTAACTCGTTTCTCTGGGACTTCGTCGAGCTTCATTGTCTTGGCGCGTTTCTGGTGGTCGCCACTGTTGATTGGCTTTCAGGAGTTACAGTGGTTTGGGAAAAGTTTTGTGGCGAAATTGCCCTAATTAAAAAAAAAATTGTTTGTAAATCCGCACACAGTGAGTTAGAATGAAAGGTATGACGAAGCTCTGAATTGAGAATGTTCAATATTACGAGCCTATTGCCATCAACCAGGCACAGATCCAGACTCCGTGGCTGCTACTGAGAAATTCCTCATGTAACAACCCAATAACACTTAGTCCCACCCGGGAATCAAACCCAGGACCTCAAGCTCAGCAGTCGCGCTTGCTACCACTAGACCGCAGATTTCCAGTACCTACCTCATACTCTTTTGACCACAAAATGTCACGAAACGAGATTATTGTTTAGCGATACAAGCATTTTCCGTACTTAGGCGAATCTAATTTATCGGGCCGTTGCACACGGAATGATTTGCGACCGCGCCCGACACGCGTCAGTGGACGGGAATGGCCAATGTACGGGTGTTAGGGGTGAAATTGCAAAATTTTTTTTAGGTGTAGGATACGGGGGTTTAATGTGAAATTAGGGGTGATTAAATGTTTTTACACTTCCGCGTTTGTTGTGAATTCGGTTCATAAGCTTAGTCTATTGCAGTTTGCAGATTCACTATAGATCTATACTTCGGATAGTGCGCAAGAGCTCCACGAGCTGATCCCACCATCTCCCTTCTTCCATCGGGAGACTAGACGTACTGCAGGGTATCACCGATACCTAGTCGACATTCCACACATTCGAACGAAGAGCTTTGCTGGGTCCTTTATTATGTGCACAGCTAAGGAGTGGAATTCCCTGCCTGCGTCGGTTTTTCCGAGTTCATATAACCCTAATCTGTTTAAGTCGCGAGTAAACAGGCTTCTTCTGGGTAAGCTCGTTCCATCGTCGACATAATCTCTGCCCTTAGGGCAAGATTGAAGTCAAGAGCAAGCCCATTTATGATAATAAAAAAAATGCCTCCTCTCTATGAGAGGGAATGGGCTATAATCCATTACGGGAACCCAGTGCGGATTGGTGGATGCCACATGTCTTCGAACTTTTGGTTCTAGGACATCTGGACATGCCGTTTTTTGAGACCAGTCAAGTGGTGATGAAATAAATAAGTATTTCACCTGCCTATGTTCAAACCCACGACTTATTTCTCGTAAGTCGGGGCCGCCACTACTGGGCAACCGCTACTTTCAGAAAAGGTGCATTTTCCAAAACATATACAGTGAAACCTGGTTAAGTGAGACTTTAAGGGACCTGCAAATTTGTCTCACTTAAGGAGGTATTTCACTTACCCATTGCAGTGTCTCAGATATCCAGGCCAAAGTGTTTGGACCTCATCATGAGTTCCAGTTATGGAGGTTTCTCACTTAACCAGCCCCCGTAGCATGGCGATTCTATCTCTATTCTACCAAGAATAGACAAAGATTTTTCCATACAATTTGACATGAAACCTTGCTACAATCTGTCATTTTGTCGATTCTTCCGTCGACAAAACCCGTTTCTTCGGTGGTAATGCTAAGCAGGCAGGTCCCACTTAACCAAGTTTCACTGTAGTACCAAAAATCTTATATACCTACTCAAGCAACAAAATACTTAAACGAATTACAAACAAACATGGCCACTAAAGCTTTCATAACAAAATGCAATTTCCTAGTTTTATTGTTAGGAAATTTCCCATTTGGCCGACTAATAGGGTTTATAGATGGACCCTATTGTGATCACTGTTCTTATTATAAGTCATTGTTGTAGGAAAATTAAAATTCTCTTTGTGCTAGACGGGTATTCTTGATACTTGAACGAGGGTTAGAGAATTATGTTGTTGAGGTATTTATGTACTAGCTTATGCCCGCGGCTTCGTCCGCGTGGTGATCGATGTTTGTCCCACAGGAACGTTCTACCGGTACAAAGTATCCTATGTGATAATCTAGGTTATAAACAATTCGATCCGATCCAAATTTGATCCGTAATATTTTCGTGAAAAAGTAACAAACATCCGCGCTTTTCCATCAGAAATGCCTCAGTAGCAGTCATGGGACAATAGGCTCGGCCCCTATAACGTGAGACTTAAAAATAACTGGCGTTTCGAATTAGGTACACTTCGGGAATTAAGTACAGACGTAATATTTTGTATACATTAAAATGTAAATTAATAATCCTAACTAATATTATAAATGCGAAAGTAACTCTGTCTGTCTGTCTGTCTTTGCTTCACGCCTAAACTACTGAACCGATTTGTGTGAAATTTGGTACAGACATAGTTTGGAACTTGAGAAAGGACATAAGATAGTTTTTATATTTATATTTTTTTTTTTTTGCGAGATAACCAAAAATCTGCCGGAAGTCACTATTCCACGCGAACGAAGTCGCGGGCAAAAGCTAGTAGACAATATTTACTAAACTAATTGCTATTAATATTGACACCAAGAGGACATAACTCAAAACCTTCATAAATCTCCACTATTGGTTAAAGTAAACGAAACAGCACTAATTAAACGCATAATTATATCAAAATGTAAATGTTGTACACAAACACAATATCTTGTACTAATAGTCCCGATAGAACAACATAACATAACATCACGCCTGTCAGCCGAAGGGTTAGGCAGAGGTGTTCTTAATAGCACATCCATATTTTATTGTAATAGGAAAAGATCCTAATAATTATGATATGACGAGTAATAGAGAAGTATGGAGGAAGAAGACAACTGTGCTGACCCCAAAATGAATTAGGACAAGGGCATGAGAATGATGATGTGATAGGGGAGGCTCCTATTGCCATCAACGAACCGGACACAAATTCATACTCCATGTAAATCCTGATAAAAAGTGTAATAACACGTACCAAGTTGTCAATAATGTCGATATTTAGTATGTGTGAATGCATTCAAATGATTATTATGTTATGATTAAAATAACTTTTGTTTATCCCTTATTATCAATACCTTATTATTGTTTATTGATTGTTTTTCATCTGAAATTTGTTTTGAGGTTAGCCATTTATAAATCGAAACATACATTTTAAATTTTATTTTTAGGTTTCCAACAGATCCAGATATGTTACAGACCTGACTAAAGCTATTATAGAAAAATATTAGTGTGAGATTGCATTTTATTCTGAAAAAATCGAATTTGAAAGATAGCAAGCGCATGCTATTGCTACTTAATAAATACGATTTATTTCAAGACAATAATAAAATCTGAATTGAAATTGAATTTCAAGTACCTACTTAATGTTCAATATTTGAAAAAAAACTTTTCTGTTTACTTTTTATCTTTAATTTTCTATGTGTGAGAGACCAATAAATATTTTTGCTTTCTTATTTTCTTTCTTTCTGTCCCGTCCCGAAATTAAAGCAAAAACTGCAAAACTTAAAGTAACAAAACTCAAGTAATTTTATCGATATACATTATCGACCTTTTGGTCACCGTAACATGTATGAGAAATATACGCAAGTGTGAGTGTACGTCAAACGCAATGTTTGCGCTAGTGTGACAACCAGTAGCAAGCTCGCGATCTAAGTGAGTGCGGTTTATTTGTGTGCATAATTCGCGTACTTATTAGCGTCTTGCATGTAGTGGATATAGAGAGTGGGAGACAAGCGGCGACACGCGTTCTAATACAAATCAGGAACTATTTCCTTTCTAACCTCTTTTATCTCTTCTGTGAATAACACTGTCCGACCTTCGTTTTTTTTTTGGAAGGTGGGAATTCATCAAATGACTTCTCCCGCTCGGAGGAGCGGAAGGGAGTGTCAGACTTCTACTGACTACAAACCGCGAATGTTCCTTCTTAGCCCTTTGTGTCCAGGCCGCGGTATGTCTTTCAAACAACCCGCAGCCCCGTCAGGAACACTGTCCGACCTGGTAATCGAACCCAAAATGTCATGCTCAGCAGTTGCGCTTGAGACCACTACAACAATAGGTACCTATTTAGAATATTTCCCAAACAAAGACGAAATCAATTAAAACTCACTTCCTAAAATTGGAAATGTGCCAACCATAATATCTTTTATGTATCAGTGATTTTGATCCTTATTTTCTTGGACATTTAGTTGTTTTTGCGATGGTGTTTTTCAGGGATATAATTAAATAGTTGCTGAATTGACTGTAAGTAACATTGTTTGACGAACAACTAATGGGTTTTGGTTGTTTTTTTTTATTTATTTATTTTAGAAACGATAAGTATCGTTCATTTAGGAATGCAATATATGTAAATATGGAAACATTCTCTTGAAAATCAATGAAGCTATGCAAAACCAAATTAAGATGTAGATCATCTTATTGTTAGAGCAGCTGTGGCCCAGTGGAGGCAGCCCCGAGATACGAACAGTAAGTCATGGGTTCGAAACCAGGCAGGCGCATTACTTTGAGTAGGTAATTTATTTCATTACCGCTGCTCTCAATACGGAGTAGGAAAACATCGTGAAAAAACTGGCTTATCTTAGAACCAAAAAATTCGAAGACATGTGACATCTACCAATCCGCACTGGGCACGCGTGGTAGATTATAGCCCATCCCTCTCCTAGAGAGGAGGCCTGAGTCCCTGCAGTGGGAACATTATAAGCTGATGATGATGATGACAGAATGTTTGAATTAAAAATACAGAAATTCAAATAGTCAATGACGAACTACCCACATAAATCGGTTCACAATTATAAGGGCAGTCGCAAACGGCGATCGGATGCAGTTATGGCCCGACCGACGAGTTTCAACAACAAATTTACGAGATCACCACGAAAATATCACGGAATTGAGTTTTAAAAAACTGGCCAGGAGCGTGTCGGGACACGCACGGTGAAGGGTTCTGTCATAATATTCTTTTCTCCAACTATTCTTGGTTCCCCCTTCCAGTTTAACCTTAAGCACCTAAATACTAGTATTTTATATTAGGCGGCAATTACCTATCTGAGCTTTACCGTCCAGTTAAAGAACCCAGTATGGGTTTTGAAGTCAGGGTGAATAACTGCATATAAGTAGGGGCAAGTGCTTTACCTATGGACATTTTCCAATAATCGAAATAAAATATTTTTTAAATCTGAACTAAATAACATTTATTATTTTTTAATAAATCAGCAATCTTACATAATAATCAGCCTTTCTTAAAAATCAACTTAAACCTCGAAATGAACTAAACTCATGAAAATAATCAACTTTTCTTAAAAACTACGGTTTTGTCCACAGGTTCATAACTCAATTGTTCCTATGGACAGCAAAGTTGTACCTATGGACTGTGTTGTACCTAGGGACGGAACTTTTTAATATAATAAAATTAAATAAAAAAACAAAACAATAGACCTCTCCAATAGGTGTTTTTGTTTTAGCCGATGATAGCTTTAAGGCGCGGTCCCACCGCGGCGCATGCATTTTAGCTGCGTGTATTAATTTGTTTGGCCACGTGGGTCTACGTTTCCACTGGAGTAGACGAATATGACCCACGACTATGACTAGCGTGGCACAGCGCACGGAGAGGCTACGATATAACACAATAAGCGATTGTACACCGATAAGCGAACTGTACATAGTCGTGGGTCATATTCGTGTACTTCAGTGGAAACGTAGACCCACGTCGACCGTGTTGAGCTATGTAACCGCCTATTCGAGCAAGCCACGCATGTATCAATGACGTCAATTCATGCGTAGCCTCTCCGTGGGTTGCAGTGGACACAACCACATACATTTTCTTACAAAGCGAAGCTTACTACACGTGCGTAGCCTCTCCGTGCACAGCGGTGGGGCCGCGCCTTTATTGATGAATAATATTATTCATAAGCTTTACGACATTCTTCAAATAAATTATTAGTAGATTCGTTACTAAAGCTATTATCGGCTAATACAAAGCAAATTATGCAGACAAAACTTTCACTCTCATCGTCAGAATCAAAATTTTGCCTGTGTGACTGTGGAACACACTTAATGATAATTATGATGTTAAAGACTACATTTAGGCATTTTTTTACTATCTTTGGCATAGATTTTACATTTCGAACACATAACATATGATAATTTTTCTTGTTTCAATATTTCAATATTTTTGGTGGGCTTTGAGCACTGGCAACTAAAAGCGGGATTTCTGTTATTGTGGAGGAACTAGTGTTAGCTGTCGAAGTACTCTGTTGAGAAAATAAATATCTATGGTAGTAGAGGTAATTTTAGTGATTTTCGTGTTAGCTTTCTTCTTAGTGGTCTTTTTTAAAGAGTCATTTAATATAGCATCCTTTTCTGGCGTATCTGTTAAAATTCTTGTTCTTCCAGGTTTTCTTCCTCGTGCAGCAGCTTTTCGCGGATGAGCTTTAATAAAAGGGCATACGGTTTCGGGCGTAATTATTGCTGGAGTTGGCAAAACCGGTTCTCCCGGATGTAGCTGGTAATCATTTTCAATAGAAATATTGAGTTCAGAAGCAGGATCATTTTGAATGGTAGTTTGACTATCTAATTGTAATGGCAGTGTTGTTGAAGTCTCTTTATTTTGGCTTGGTTCTGGACGATCGGTTACATATGAGCATAAAAAGTCTTCTTCTGAGAAAATATCCCTGTTATATATCGGATATCTGCCGGAAACTTCAAAACCTTTCACTATATTACCCAGTGAACCTGGTGGAGCTCCCTTCAACATGTTGTCTTTGAAGAAACCCCTTGGAAAAATAAAAACTGGACTAATTAGTAAGATATTATTAAAAAAAACCTGAACTGTCCATAGGTACAAACATAATTTTGTACCTGTGGACAGTCCATAGGTACACACAGTTGTTTGTCCATAGGAACAAATATCCGCAAAAAAAAACATAATTAGGTCTATGTCCACCGATACGTTGGTTAAAGCATTAGTTAAAATTAAGAAAATAAGCTAGAAACTACAGAGACCACACTGCACATATAATCTATCAGTTATGTTCTACAACTTTACTGTAAAACTTGATCAAATACAGCTAAAAAACTTACTTTTTCGGTCCAAAAACTTTCTGCGCCGGCATAACAAAAACAACACGGAACAAAAAGATGGCGATACGTCAAATCTGTCAACCATAGACAAATGCTTACGGCTGTGTTCAAATTAGAATTTTAGGGTTGCCCGTTTCCCCAGAATTAACGGTGTCCACAGGTAAAAGCGTCCATAGGTACAGCACTTGCCCCTATGCATGCTGATTTTATTATAATATCGGTTGTGCACAGGATACAGTACAATGCCTTGAGGGTAACCTTTGCCCAGCCGTGGGACAGCAAAAACTAATAAACAAAATATAGAACTTGTAGATAGTGTAGACTCGAGTAAATCCGAATCAAACAGACGGAAAAATAAGGGATACTTTTTGCCAATTGCCGACGGAACCCTAAAAAGGTGGGATATATTCAAGTTCTGTGGTATTTGGGTTAATTGCTGTTGCTGTTGCATCAATAAATTGCATGTATCGCTCGAGTTATTTCCCCTTGCGGGATAATAGTACGCCGTTTGGTCCAGAACATTTTATTCCCGGTTTAAATAATATGGAAAAAGCGTGGTTTTTAAAAGTTTATTGAAAATTTTGGAATGGTTGCATACCCCTGGCTTAGCAAGCATAATTGTATGTAAACCAGAGCTATTGAACTTTATTTAAGATGGACCACGGTGGTGCGTTTCTTCATACAAATACATGTAAGGTGCAGCGGGGCAATCTCGACAGCGGGAAATTTCAAATCTTAATAACTTCTACATTTTACTTTGAAAGTTGTCCCGCTGTCGAGATTGCCCCGCTGCACCATATTCCCTTTTTGTTCCTAAATAATGTGAAATTGTTATGTGTGAAGTAAAGAAGCCAGCACATCAAGCTAACCAAAATTGTCGAAATATCCCCAATATACTGTTTTTGGTCCTTCGAACCGGATTCTAAACATTTTTTATCTTAATCGGGAATATTTTCACAGCTTCATTAGGCATTAGGTTATTTTAGACGTAAAATCAACCTTTGCATTATTTTAACAATAGACTTGAGACTAAACTTTTAAAATAAAACACTACTACTTATTAAACCTTTGAAGGTTAATAATATTTCAGTCTCAAAATAAAAAAAAAGTTAAATAAAATAAAATTAAATAATTGACAGGTGTCACACAAATAAATGAATTACTTTAAAGTTTAATGAACTGCGTTAATTTGATGTTGATTTTAATAGGTACATAAAAAGGTTATGATTGACCCGTTTTCGGTTAATTTAAAATGACACATGAATTAATAATGTGGCTTGTTAATTTATTCATTTACCTACTACATGTATTTCATAATTTGACATTATTTTATTACAATGCTACTGATTTCTGTGGTCGCTGTTTTTGCGGTTTAATTGATGGATGTTATTTATTTCTGTAAGTTGGTTTGAAAAACCCTTTCATTACACGTCAAAATAAATTATGTTTTTAAACTATTATGAACTGGAAGGAGGAAGCGCGGGTTCGCGACAAATGGAAGGAGTCGATGTTTTTTTTTGGATGACCTTTGGTATAAGATTTAGTGCATTTTTTTCTGACTAAGGCCATAACAAAAGGAAGGGTTAAGATTTTAGCAATCTTCATACGAGTATTTTTTATTTTGGAAGACGGCCATATTCGATTGAATCATCTTTGTGTTCTTAAAGTTTTATAGTAATCACTGTTCAAATCCTAGGTAATATTATAAAGCAAAAGTTTGTTTATCTGTTTGTTTGTGTATAAAAGGCAGAACAAATTATATTTTTGACCATCTTTGTAGTACGTTACTGTGGTATAATTTCCGACCTACGCAAAGCCGCGGGCAAAAGCTAGTGTATAATAATAAAGCAACCACCATAGTGTAATAAACGAACAACATTTTATACGAACAACAAAGCACACATAAAAAACATACAAGCAGAATAGGGACATTTCTGTTTAAACTTTTTAAATATTTAAAACTTGCTTTTAATGTCACCGCCAGTGTCAGACACAAGAGTAAGTAAAAAAAATATAGAAAACAATTTCAATGTAAGATTAATCTTTCAGGACGTCAACAACTCCTTTCACCCTACGTGTGCAGTACTGGGGTCCTTTTAGGGTGTGGTACAAGTTAGCGGCAGGTAGAGGTCTCGCCTTGATTAATTAACTGGCGGATAGCTGATGCTCTAAGTAATAACGTAACACTCTGACAATGTCAATGTCTTTCGTTTCGAGAGATTTTTGAAAATTTCTTGGCAGGTTTCCTCACGATGTTTTCTTTCACCGAAGCAAAACCGCGAAACTATTCCCAAACCACTGTAACTCCTGCAAGCCAGAATGAACAGTGGCGACCAGCAGAAAAACGCCAAAACACTGAAGCTCGACAAAGTTTTAAGGAAACAATTAAACAGTCTTGGATCCCGCAATGAAATTAATCAGAAAAGAATAGCGGAGAGAGAACTATGACTTGGCATTCCGACAGTTCTGATTCTGACTCCATACTCTAACACTCGGTAAGAACTTCGGTTGTATAGTGCCAGTCAAATCATATAAAAGGGTAAACCTCTTTCTTTTTTTTTAAGCAGGGAAATCATCAAATTTTAATGATATAATGTGTCCTGATCCTGACTAAAACCCGGATAGGTTTGGTTTGTGTTCCTTCAAATGGTCTTTGCCTTCCAGTGCCGCGCTAACTCTTTCGATCAAACTCCGCAAAAAAGGTGAACCCCTTCAACTTGCACCACCCCCTACTCAGAGGGTCGTTTAAGTATTCAGCCATCTTTCCACCTGGAAGTGACTGGGGGCCCCCCTGAAGGGCCTATTGTGACGGGCAGACAGACAGGCCGACTTCATTACGTATAGATCGACGTCGCGTTATGTTAGGGTAACGGTGTAAGTGTTGCAGGTTTTGGCGGGAACGCGGGAGCCGCCATGTTGCTTTTTTTTTTGTAGTGCGTGCTTAGTTGTCTGTGGTGTAGGTTATTGAGTACTTTGATTAATTACAATGTTTTTGAGCGTAATTAAACGTAAGCGGATTGCGATTGTACCTACTTGTTGATCAGAAAAATTAATTATTTATGCCAATTTGCAGTGTCACTTATAATTTTAAAATTCTGTTCGGATTAAATAAGCCTTAAACGTTGAAAGCATCTCAATTCACAGACCAATGTATGGCTTTTTTTTTAAGTGAGAAAATTTAGGTGTAATAAGAATTCAGCCTGAACAGGGAACAAGCGGTTCTAGGAATTAACCGCACGGGTCATTGACACTTATTATCACGGATATCACAAAACAAACCAAAATACGGCAAACATAATATGTACGACAAAATTCAAAACGTCCGATTCCAATATCGCATGTTGACCAATATGATAACATGTTTGACAGCCGTCATTATTGACACAACAAAATAGTTTCCGAGATCGTGG
Source organism: Diarsia mendica (assembly GCA_949316265.1). Taxonomy (NCBI): domain Eukaryota; kingdom Metazoa; phylum Arthropoda; class Insecta; order Lepidoptera; family Noctuidae; genus Diarsia; species Diarsia mendica. The sequence continues at coordinate 4,513,310 of OX438912.1, read as the reverse complement.
GCGAGGACTGACGGAGTGACGGACAAACACAACACACACTTATCGTTTAGTAAATGTTTGTGTACCGATAACTGGGTATTTGGTTGTGGACTGTTTGATAGTTGACGCGTGGTTGGATACTCAAGTTATAAGAAAATATGTAAATATATTGTAACGGTACTAATAAAATCCGAAAAAAACGTTTTGTAACGCGGAGCAGCGTCAATTCAAGTGATGATCAGGGTAATGAATTCAGTTCGGAGTCAAACAGAAACCTACTTATAAATCGTCTTCTGCCTGCCTGGTTGATGGCAATGGGCTTTCCCCCGGTTAATAGTGACTTTAGAAATAACTGGTGAAATGCGGGTGTACTATTAGGCACGCCTCTGCCCTACCCTTCGAGGATGTTAATAGAGAATGCAGAATAGATAGATTGGATTGCAAGACTTTGACAGGCCGATCTGATTAATTGATAAAATCATTTACAACATAACTACTGTCACAATCAAAACAAGGATTCCTACTAACAGGGGGTGAAAACAGGTTGAAATTGACGTGCCACTCACCCCTCTGAGGAACTATTGTTGAAGTTTTAGTCAAAGCGCATAAGCAGGGGGTTGCAATGGTGGTGAATTAGGTATACAGGGATGAAAGTCTGTGGGCGACGTTTGTGAGATTAATCTCAGGAAGTGATGCTGGGTGCGTGTTTTATTGATTGGTTTGGTTAAGATTGTAAAGGATGGAAGGGAAGCAACGCCCAACGGTTAACACATATTCAGGATATTATTATCATTCTAAACCTCCATCATCACCAACGGTCTGCTTCCAGTCTAACCGGATGCATCTGATTACCAGTATTTTACATGGAGCGACTGCCTATCATTCCAAACCTGAAAACGTAGAAATTTTATTAAAGAATCATCAGCTGTTTCCAACAAAAGAGCAATACCTACACGTCAAAATGAATGGAGCAGCACAATTTTATTTTTAATTACCGATCAAAAATGTCCATATTTGGGAGGCTCACAATAATAGTGGTTAAGAAGAGATGGTTTAAATGCTAAAAGTGAATTCACTTCATTGAACAAAACCTTGCAAACTAGAACGGCGTTTTTTACGGAGAATCAAAGAAAAGGGTTGCTGGATCTCATTTAAGGTACTAGAACACGCCGTTTTCTTAACGACGATTTCTTTCACCGTATGCAGAGAAGTGGAAACTAAATGCAAAAATAAATAAATACCACACTTGGTTTCTCATGAATCTGTGAATCATAGAAATAATCTGATCTCTGCTCAATGAAAAGGTTTCTCCCAAGTCTCACCAAAAGCTATCTCCGTTCCACATCAATAGCTACCAGAAAATAGGGTTATCCTTATCCCAGCCACCTTACCTTATATGAAAGGTCTCATTAACATCACTTGTAACAGTAATACGAACAATTTCTTCATCCGAGAGATATTCAGAGTTCAGTTTATTTGTTAGACTGACTGTAGAACCGCGGTGCGACTAAAAAAACCGTGTTTGTGTAAAGTAGCCACAAATAGAACTCGCTTTTGGCGACAAAAATGTGGTTCCGGTGGTTTTGGAGACCCACATGTGGGGTAGTTTTGTTTTTATTTAGGCGTGTTTTTTTATATTTTAATAGTCGCTAGCGGTTTCAGTTGCGTGCTACCAGCTTTAGTAAAAATCGGTAAATTGTTAACGGGCTGCGGGTTGGTCACAAAGATACCTCAGCCTCGACATAAAGGGGAACAAACAAAATTTCTGACCGTACAGTTTACTTCAATTGAAAATGGAACTGGCCTGACGCATGTCGCATCAAAATTGGGCCAAAGTGTCTTTAGAAGTTCAGATTGGGTTCCGAACAACACAATCAGGCGACGCGGTAGACCCAGAAGGAAATGGCATGACGAGCTTGAACTCTTATCAAAAGGATTGGTCCTAAACAGCCAAAGACAGAGATAAATTGAAAGGTCTCCCCTTTGACAAATCAGGCTCATAATAATAAAATGAAAGGAAACACTTAACCACTGAAGTATCATCAAGACTAGCATACTTCAGCTTGTACACACGGCTACACATCAAGCTATACAAAACCAGTATAATCTGATCGTTCATTGTGCGAAAAGATCTAGTAAAGTGAGGCCAAGATTAACTGGTTTTGTATAGCTTGATGTGTAGCCGTGTGTACCGACAGAACACAAAAAAAAAATACTTTTCTACGGAACCTAGAAACCACTTCCAATATACCCGCTGAAGATTTTATTTTTTATTCCATATGGAAAGTTTCGCAATCAACGGGCGTCGGTGTTTGCCGTGCAGAAATAACTGACTGTCCCTCCAGTGTATTTGTTTGCAATAAAGCCTTGTACCAGGCTGGGACTGTTCCTAAAACGACAAGTTAGAATAAAGTCTATTTTTCGAGGTAGTTCTTTACTGAAGTTTTTGTGGCAGAGAGTTTTTTTTTAGGGTTCTGTAACCGGATGGTAAAAACGGAGCCGTAGTAGATTCGTTATGTCTATCTGTCTGTCCGTCTGTATGTAACAGCTACTTTATTCCGAAACTATTACTACTAAGTATTATTCTGAGAACCGCTTCACGCTTTTTATACAAATAATAATAAATGAATGGGAGGTTTCCCATACATGGAACGAAAACTAAAAAATAAATAATCTGAACCTATAAAACTACTTAACTAGAACCTATTTTCTATAGTTTTATTCCGAATTTTCAAACTTAACTTGAGTTTAAAACGAAAAATTGAAAATAGGGTTCCAGCCTCAGATTAACAAAAGAATTTAATTTAATCACAACAATCTATTAACCAATTTCATATTATCGCAGTTCACCCCCAAAATCGCTTAACATTACTTCCAAAAAGTTTGCCTTTACAGCAATTCCCCTGGCGGAACAACCCCTAGTACACCCCCTCCCCCCTTTCAACCTTGTTGACAGGTTTAATTGAACCCCGATACCTTATCGGTTACAAACTCAAGGCTAAAAGATCTTTAGAAGATTTTTAACATAATATATAGGTAGGTACTTTGAAGGGGAGAAAACGTTTTTTTTTTCTTGTTCAGTTGCATATAGGATCATGATGCATGGGCCTCGAGGGGCAGACAGAAAAGTAGGTCGTGAACTTTCGAAATTATGTTGATGGGATTTCTTCCATGCATGCTTTTTAGAGGTTACTTTACCCATATTCAAGTATCTAATATGTCCTGCAAATAAGAATACACTTTCAAATTAAATTATTTATTACCTACAATCATTTTAGCTGTTTGAATGAAGAAATGACTAATATATTTAACTAAACATTTCTTACAACTTCTATTTAACTTTGTAAAGCAGTTTATAGGTATGCGATCCAGAAATGGGTTAAAAGCATTAATCTAGATTTTCAAATACCATGAATAGAATGTTTCAGCGTAACAGCTTTTTGAAGCAAATTTCAGAAATTCCGGAATAGTTCGTTGAAATAAGCAGAAACAACATCCTGTACTTTAGCTGAATAGTTTACGAAGCGCATCGTGCCGTGAATGAAACACCATGTATACGTACTTGCATAAACTTCTTAAATATTCGACGGCATACTTGTGGGAGATCGTTGACAATCGTCAAAGGTAGTCAGATGCCCGGGAGTATGACAAAACTGGCAGCCAGTCTTACAAAGGGGGTATTAGCAAGTAGTAACTGGGTTGTGGTGGTCATATGGCAGTCGCTCCCTGTAAAATACTGGTACAGTTGCATCCGGATAGACAGGAAGACTTGAGAGCAGCGGTGGCCCAATGGTGTCGGCCCCGACTTACGAACAGTAGGTCGTGGGTTCGAACTCAGGCAGGCGCATTACTTTGTGTAATTTATTTCATCACCGCTGCTCTCAAAACGGTGAAGGAAAACATCGTGAGGAAACCGACATGTCTTAGAACCAAAAAATTCGAAGACATGTGACATCTGCCAATCCGCACTGGGCCCGCGTGGTGGATTATAGCCCATCCCTCTCCTAGAGAGGAGGCCTGAGTCCCTGCAGTGGGAACATTATAGGCTGATGATGAGACAGAAAGACAACCCCTACAAAGTTGGCAAATGGCTAGGGAGAAGATGATTGAAGAGATGAGGAATTTAAAACTCTTTTCCCGCTCTGGGCGGAGCGGAACGGAGTGTCAGACTTCTACTGACTAAAAACCACCCATGTTCCTTCTCAGCCCTTTGTGATCCGCAGCGGCATCTCTTTCGAACATCCCGCAGTCCCTGACAGTCCCACAGCCCCGGGATTTCATAATTCTAAAGTAAACTTAATAAACAAGTTATAAAGGTCCCGTGAACCTAATATTCTTTCTGGTTTTGCCAGTTTTTAATATGAGTTACTAGCTGATGCCCGCGACTTCGTTCACGTTGAAAAATGTGTGTCTGTCTTGTTGATCCAGTAGCCCTAAGCGCGACTACTGAGCATGAAGTCCGGAATTTGATTCCCGATACGGGCAAAGGGAGGGGGGCTCAGTAGAGGCAACGAAGTCTCGTTATGTTCCCGGTTGATGGCAATAGCCCATAGTACATCCAGTCCCCATTTACATGGCGCTTCAAGATCACTGCGAAATATCGGTGTACGATTAGGTACACCACTACCTAACCCTTTCGAAATTACAGGCGTGATCATGTGTATAGATGTGCATAAGTACTTTAGAACTGCCAAATCTTGTCTAAGTTATTTTATTGTGATCATCATCCACACGTTCCTTGGTGACAGCACCTGCCTCCCTAAAAACCACTATTCTTATTTTATTTTCCTACATGAACCTCAAAAATAGGTAAAACGTGCATAATAATTCATCCATCCATTCATCCTCTGTTGGCTGAAAAAAATCTTTAGAAAATAGAATATTCCCATCTGCCTCCAGATTCCTGACGATTCTCTCCCATTTGAATCAGTTTATTTGCTAAGACGCCTGCTTCGTGGTCTTTGTACAGTTAACATAAGACGCAGATTTTTGATCCTGGACCTCAGCGACGACGCTTTGAGACATACTATGTTTATTTCATCCACCGGTGTGTCCCCTGCAATGACTGGCAGGGTCTGACTACAGTCGCCTGTGATCAACACAACAACGCTGTCCTGCAAGCTGCGGTTCAACGCCTCTAATGCATGCTTGTGCGATATTGTGCACTCGTCCCATATTTAGTCCCATATGAAAAAATATTTGGAAAATAGAATTGGCCCATCTGCGTCCGATTCCAGACTTATCTCTCCTGTTTTCAGTTTATTTGCAAAGACGCAGTTTTTGGTGATGTTGCAATTTATGGCAAGATTCAGCGGCAATTTGGAAACGGAATGTGCAACTATTGTGTAGTCGGGCTATTGTAAAACAAAGTTGCAGCAATGCCCGAGGAACCCACAGCCACACAGCTATATGACGGCACGGTTGGCGAAGTGGCATGGCTGGGCGATTGATTGTGGCGCTGCTTGTCTTATTTTACTTTCGTTTTATTTTCGTACTGTGTGTATTCGTAAATTTTTTATTCAGAAAATACAAAATTTGATTCGTCAAATGTACAACGCCATCTATCGAAGACGAAGTCAAAATTTAATGCATAGAAAGCGAACACACTTTAAGGTTTATATTATAGGCTATGTCGATTCTCAAAGCAGTGTCATTTAGACTATTTATGAGTACTTTAGCTATCATTACTTTTTGAAAAAATAGATTTAAAAGTTATCTTGTGAACACATTTATTAATTAGTACCAATTTGATGTAATAGATGTCGTTGCATGTATGTAGGTATCTTTCGTTATGACGATAAGGTCTTCTTTTTTAATCAATCAATGCTCGATGACCTCTGTGGAGCTTCCGAAATAGTGGGTCTTAAAATGAACATGGACAAAACCAAGGTTACGTTGAATGTCCATGTATCACCTACTCTTATCAAGATCGGAGACACTACACTTGAAGTTGTGGACGATTATGTCTACCTGGGATAAACGGTCCAGTTCGAGAAAGAGGTCAATCGACGAATCCTACTCGGCTGGGCAGCTTTCGGGAAGTTGCGCGGTATCTTCTCATCCAACTTACCACACTATCTCAAGACGAAAGTCTATGACCAGTGTGTTGTGTGCTGCCAATGATTAGATAGGGACCGAAAAGTGGTCGCTCACAATGGGCCTCATCAGAAATCTCAAAGTCACCCAAAGGGCAATGGAGAGAGCTATGCTCGGAGTTTACTTGCGTGATCGAATCAGAAATGAAGATATCCGTATGAGAATCAAGGTTACCGACGTAGCCCGACGATTCGCCAGACTTCAGTGGCAATGGGCACATTGCTCGCAGAACGGATGGCCGATAGGCCGAAAAGTTGTGGAGTGGCGACCGCGAACCGGAAGACGTTGCGTTGGAAGGCCTCCCGACAGACTACAGACAAAAATTTCTAAAACACGCCAATTGAAAACATTTTTTTTTAAATAATATGTTTAATGTACAGAAAATCCACGTCTACACATTTATTATTATGTATGTATTTAGATTTATTATCACTTTTTGTTGTTTTTATAATTATTTTAAAATCCTAAAGCATCAAAATAAAAACAAATACCAAAAAAATACAAAAAGTGAAAACCGATTGGGGATCGAACTCGCGAACATGTTTAAACAGTTTTGGAAATCTTACATCATTTTAAAAAACACAAAAAGAAGGCACTGACTGAGATTTGAACTTGCATACCTTTACTTACAGGTAGGTCGCCGAACCGTTAGGCTACTTACACCTGTGTCAAATGATTCAAAATAATCGTTCTATTGATATAAATACTATGACAGATATCGGCTGTCAAACAGTTGAGGAAAATGCACATAATGCAATATTGCTCACCCCCATAACTTATTATAGCGACATTATATAGCCCATGTGTTATTCCAGACTATAATCTATCTCTGTGCCAAATTTCATTCAGATCCATTGAGCCGTTCTGGCGTTATAGAGTAACAAACATCCATCCTCACAAACTTTCGCATTTATAATATTAGTAGGATTACTCTTGTCCCACAGAGTTGTCCTATTTGACCCAAAGTTTGACTGGTGGAGTATGTCCCGTGGCATTAAGTCCGCCTATGTGCCACTCTCATACAATCATGAAGTTTAAATAATATTTTTACACTTACTTCTTTAGCACATTTTTACAGGATATTGTTGTTTGTGAAGAGTTATTCAAAAACGTTGCTTACCTGGAACAAAAAAAAATAAGAATGAATTATTTTGTAAATGTATATCATAAAGGGTGTAATTTCAAAGAAATTTAATAAACAGTATAACTCAAAACTCAAACTCAAATATTTTATTTCAATTAAGCCATTACAGGCACTTTTGAATGTCAGAAGGACGGAAGAAGAACGAAACTACGAGTGCAATACGTCATTCCGAAAGTCACCACGCCGAACCACACGCCACAACAACGAACACTGCGAGCACGAAAGCACGCAGCGACGCAAACCGCAACAACGAATGCTCGAGACCAGATATATATATAGACCAGACCAGATAGGCAGACAGAAGGGGAGAGTGGTCAGGCAGATGTGAGGGGACGCCCTAGAAAGACATCATCATCAGTTCCCGTTGCAGGGACTCAGGTCTCCTCTCTAGGAGAGGGATGGGCTATAATTCACATGATGGTAGATGTCACATGTCTACGATTTTATTGGCTCTAAGACATGCCGGTTTCCTCACGATGTTTTTCTTCACCGTTTTGAGAGCAGCGGTGACGAAATTAATTACACAAAGTAATGCGCCTGTCTGGGTTCGAACCCACGACTCACTGTTCGTAAGTCGAGGTCGCCACTACTGGGCCACCACTGCTCTCACTGCTAGTAAGACATACAATGACCTTATTTTAATTTTATTGACAATCTCCCGAAACTTTGTAAAATGGTACCTTATTTAGGTACCTATACCTAAAAAAATACTCAAAATAAACATGATTCCCACAATTGTATCCCAACTTCACAATATCTATCCCAGCTCTGAAACGGGCCGACACTATAGCGTCCCGGCGGAATGCCCCTTACCCCTTAGGTACACCCCCTTATACCCCTTATATCTAGGAAAGACTTGAATTTGCAATGAAATAGCTACCACTACTGTGGGCCCGTCAGCGCGGAATGTAGGACCCGTCCTTTTGAGCTAGATTTTGGGATATGTACTAAAAAAGGAAGCTCACGCCTGTAATTCCTACAAGTTTAGACAGATGTGTACTTTAGAAGGCACATGTTTAGCCTGTTATGTGTTAGGCCCATGTATTCAAGGTGAATCAATTGCCATCAACCAAATTTAAATCTAGGATACTACTGTAAACTGTTGATAGAAACCCCCAATTACACTTTCCCACAATCACTACCGGGGATTCGCACCCAGGACCATATTGCTCAGCAGAAATTAATTTTATCAATGGTTAATTTCGTAAAAAAGAAATGATTTCTACTACTTCACTCAAAATGTTACACACAATTAATCCACTTTTATATGATTTAAAAAAAAAAAGTTAAATCAGGTTGTCTAATGAACCCTGTACCTCCTATTATTTCTGGGCTCTTGGTACTTTGTGAGACTTTACTGTCCTTGTTTCTCATCTTCAACAAAAAAAAAACTGCATGGTATTAGAAAGGCTTAAAGATTTGATTTTAAGATTCCAATTTCCAATACCTCCTAATGTTTCTGTTCTCCTGGTAGTTTGATCGATTGGGATTAAATTAATTAACTATCAAATTCAATCCTTTGAGGGTAGGTAAGTTATTTTTAAATGAATTGGACCACGGAACTCTTAAAAGGTGCTGTAGTCCAATTATTTTTAAAGTTGGACAACTGCCCCTAGTAAAGACCCATGGTCCAACTAATAGGACAGATTGGACCACTGCCCCGCACTCGTATTTTTGCACACACAACATAACTCCTGCAAATCCGAAAGGGTTAGGCAGAAGTCCTACACTAACAGAAATGCATTCAACCTTCACACTGAACCTAAAACCCATCTAAAAATCTGTCCCAAACACTATCATAAAAGCGAGTGTCCCTAACTCCGTAATATTGGATCTGCAGCACGTTTCGTGAATAAGAATCATTTTAGGAAGTATCATATTGCTGGCAGTCTATTGTGAGATAAACTAGCTATTCCTAGCAGCGGATGTGAGATCAGGTCCATTTGTGAGGATGCTGTGCAAATTGATGTTATTTAGAAAGGTTGTAGCGGTAGTTCAATCTAAATTGTATGTATTTTTCCGTGCGATATATATAGTTACGTTTCTGATACTTAAATGATTTGGATAATCTATTAACACTTGATTGAAAACATTTGGATCTTTTTTTAAGAAAACCGCATTTCAGGACCAAAATATCATTAAAAGACAAAGATTTATAAATCAATGAGATTGTAAACATAACACGCCTGTAATTCTCGAAAGATTAGGCAGAGGTGTGACCTGTGAGTGAGGCCCATTCGCACACTCACATTTCACAGTTATGTTTAAGAGGAAACGCGAGTGGTCTTTTCTCTATACAAACGCTCTCGCCTGTTTTCTTTTTGGTTAATGACCCTAGAGCAATGGTTTTTTACAGAATAATAAATATTAACTATTTCTATGCCCCTATGTTTTCCTTTTTGGTGATAAATTATTTTTATAAGCACTAGAACCCTCAAAAAATGCTCAAAATTGCTTGTTTAGATCGCTGTTAACAGAGTCCTAGTGTACAAATTTGACAACTATTAACGAAAAAAGAAAAAAATAGCGGCGTAGTATATAACCTCCTTATTCATTGTCTAAAATATCTTTTAAATTGGTTCAATATTGGAGGAGGAAATAGGCGAGAGCCAAACCTCGAATTCTAACTTTTTTCTATAGTTGTCCTTATCGCACGAATTTGAGGGCAGGAGGACGGAGAGAGACAGCGATAGTAGAAAGAGACAGCACTCGCATTTCCTCTTAAGGCCTCAGCCTCGAATTTTGCGGGCAGCGGGGCGGCGGCGGCGGCGGCGGCGGCGGCGCGGCGGCGGCGGCGGCGGCGGCGGCGCGGCGGCGGCGCGGCTTGTATGGAGTGCACCGCTCGTTGCCCGCTCCCGCGCCGCTGTTTTCCGAGAACTGGTCCATTCGATTGCCGTAACAATAAAAAAAAACTTATCTTTCCTCTTTATTAAAATAGTTTAGATGCTTTAGATTAGCTTAAATTATATTAAAGTGTGAATTACTATAGGTATCTCTTACTGTTAAAATATACTATATCACTCTGTACTTGTAAACATTATGATGCAGTAAATATTTTGAATTTGAATTTCCCCGAGGCCAGTCAGAATCACCCGTACCTACATTGCGACGGGCAAATTATTTTGCCGCGCGATTTAGCTTAATTTATGCCGGATAGTCGATATATCGAGAAAGGTTATAGCTATATTTATGTGACGCAGACGAAGTTGCGCGGGTCAGCTAGTAATCAAATAAAACATTAAAGAAGTTTTTAATAACGAACAGTTGATCGGCCAGTTGACTCGTGCTATATAAATGATCATTACATTCCTGGTGAAAACACGATACAGAAATCCTTTCAAGCCTTTTCGAAATATACCTGAACATAAGTGAATATTTTTGTAAATCTGTGATATATTTTAATACTTCATTTTATACCAATTGATTCATAAGAGGAATTGGCGGAAAAAAAATATATTTCACTTGAAAATTAATGCGTTAATTTGTTTTCTCTTGATATTTGACACTGCTTTTATTTTTAAGACCTATGGATGGCTTTGTCAAGACGATTGAAGACAAATGGCTGCGCCAACCCCAAATAAACTAGCATAGGGGTAGAAGAACGATTAATTATCATGACTTTTTGATTTGCAACATTTTTAAATGTAAAAGAGTAAAAGTTTGACCTATGTGATATTTTTTGCCAGCATATAGTGGTCTTTTCATTCTCCATTAATTCAAACCAGACACACTGAAAATTAAATTAAGCGCTATTTAAACACAAAATTGCTCACGACAGACCTTTTTCGCATCGAACCCAAATCAACACATCAGGGCAAGACTTCAAGCAAAATTGCTCCAAAATGGCCTTCAAATAGCCTCGAAATTCCCGAGAGTTAATAAATTTACATTGTTTGGCAAATGCGAAACTTAATTACTGGCACAATAAGACCAACGACACTATTTAGGGATGAATAGGGATGAAATGGTATAAAAGTAAAGGGTCTCGACATGGGAAAGGGTGCAATCTAATTTTCACAAAAAAAGGATATCTTAAACCCTTTTGGTGACACAGCGGTTAAAAGGATGGACGCGAACGGTAATTTCATTCACGATTTTAGGTATTTTTCCCGATGGTATAAAGGGTTTTTTTATGTTAGATTGGGAATCAATACTTGGCACAATTTTAGGTACCTACCTCTCTACATATTATATAGTTAATAATGCTGAATATTTTAAGTTACAAATACATGGCCCGACACAACATAGTTATAATTGAATGCTTCCCACTACTTCCCAGTGTCCACCACTCGCTCGCCTACCAGTGGTGGACAAAGAAACAATTTCTAAAAATGATTCACGGTGTCCACTCCGTGGTTGACAGCGAGTATTAATTTAACAAATTGTTTTTTTATGTAGTTTGTAAAATAAAATATGGATTTAAAACGAACACCTACGTATATTATTTTAATATATTTTGAAAAAACTAATCAAAATTCAGTTCATAGACTGAATTTCTATTTACTAATTATGCTTCAGACTCCTGTCTGATTCACTAGGGTGCTAGGTAGGTAATTACTACAGGGCTAGGATAACTGGGGTGCTAGGTAGTTACTGTAGGGCTAGGTTTGGCGTCAGTTGGGCTTTAGGTACTGATCCAGGTTCAATTGGCTCAAACGTAGTCACATCGTACACACTTGGAATACCGGCCGTACTAAGCTGTAAGTCCCGGTGTACATGTTATGAGCCGGATGATGTTATGGCTAATGGGATGACGAGTAACAGAACTATGGAAGAAGAAGACATGCTGCACCGAATCCAAATGAAATCAAAATCAATGAAATTAGTATAAAATAATGATGGTGTTGAAATAAAAATTAAGTTCACATTTCAAACGCAAATCGTAGACAATCAACCCCAAAATTAAACTCGAACTAAATGCAAATATGTCACATAAGTCTATAACAAGGAATGTTCGTCTACCCGTGTCCACGCTGGCCCAACTTGAATACCACCCGTTTGAGTCGCTTTTTCAGAAAAACCAGTGGCTATGAATCCCTTAACGCTTTCTTTCATTCAATGTGAGAAAATTCCATTGGGGAAATAATTTCTGTTCGTCCCGGGACCGGGGTCTTTTGTGGGGGAATCGAAAAGGTCTGAAAGAGCCAAAATTACTCGTTTTGTAGATTTTTTTCTTGTTAGTAGGTAAATTTTTATTTTGTGTCGCTTTTTGGGGGTTGGCTTGTTGATTTAGATGGGAGGATAATTTATGAGTTACCTGACATTCAGGAATGAAAGGATTTTTTTGAAACACCAAGCAATCATAGGCTCTCTAGTCAACTAGGCGAGACCCGGGGTTCACTTGACCTAATGCATTTTTAAATTGGTCAACTAGACCCGTTGACAAATTTTGTGATTTGTATAAGTAGTCAAGTACAAAAGTTTCCTTGATAATATTATAATTATGTCCCATGACAAACTTGATATATAGATACACGTAACTACTGTTTATTTTATAGCAACTCTCTCAACACACAACATCACGCCCGTAATCCCGACGGAATACGCAGAGCTGTACCTAAAAGTACAGTACTACAGTAGTCCCATGTAATAGGGAACGAGCCTATTGCCATCAAACGGGCACAAAACCAGACTCCATGGTATAAAACAGATCATCGGCTGAATTCCACGAATTGAGAACGTTAAAGATAACGAGTAAATATTGATCTAGAAAATACATTATAAAGTTGAAAAGAGCTATTCTAGCGTGGTTAATTTGGGCAGTGTTCAAATAACTTCGTTCTGAACTTTTGATACAAAATTGAAAGCTTTTATCCTAATAATCTATAACTCGTATCTCGATGTAAAGTTAGGATTCAATTCAATAAGGATTATCTGAAATACAATATTTTTGGTACTTCCGTACAATTAGCCTTGTGGCATTATGTCCACCTATGTACCGTTTGTGCATGAAGTTTAAATAAATAAATTAGCATTTTGGGGTTAAAAAGACTTAGATCTTACTCCTTCATCATTCAAATGACCCACATCGCTAAAAATTCCATGTAATAGGGAGTGAACCTATTGCCATCAACGGGACAGAAATTCAAACTCAGTAACAGCTACTGAGAAATTCCAGACGGACAATTCTAATAGCATTTTGACTGACCCGGGAATAGAATCCAGGGCCTCATTCTCAGCAGGCCGAGTAAAATAATTTAGTAGCAATTTCACTCTTAACAATTACTTCACCAAAAAATACTTTCATTTTCCTTTTAACCCTAAAAAGCGGCGTCATACTAATATCTCCAAGAATACTGCGTCAACACCCTATATATCACGCTGAACTCGAGCCCAATATATCATGCGCCGACAGAATTATCTTCCAAATAATTTAGTGGTACGTACCACCGAAATTGTTTTGTTGCTACTTTGAGTGTAAATGTTTTAATTTTATTGCTGACTAGCTTTTGCCAGCGGCTTCGCCCGCGTGAAAATGACGATTTTCCATACAAACTTTCATCCCCTATTTAACTCCCTTAGGGGTTGCATTTCGAAAAATCCTTCCTTATTCCTTGTCTACATTATAAAGGGAACCTCTGTGCAAAATTTCAGCTTGCTAGGTCCAAGGGTTTGGGCTGGGCGTTGATGAGTCAGTCAGTCAGTCAGGACTTCTCTTTTTATTTATATAGTGGTACTTCTTAGGGTTTCATTTCTCTAAGCCTCCGCTGTCCGTCTGTCTGTCAGCGGGCTTTTTTAGGGGTTTGGTAAATCATCAAATGACTCCTACAGACCACACACGACTAAAACCCACGCATTTTCCTTCTTAGCCCTTTGTGTCGAGGCCGCGGTATCTCTTTCGAGCAGCTTGCAGCCCAGGCAGGCAGCGGGCTGAATCTCATGATCCGTAATAGATAGGTATGCAGATGGAGGTAGTGATAGTTTTTTTTTTAAATAATAAACATTTTATTATCAGATTAAAATGAACATTACTGCAGACAAAAGGGATTCGTTAGTACCTGTACGAACTACGAATGAATATCATTATATCACGTAGACTCGCACTTGGCCGGTTTTTATTAAATAATTGAAAAGAGTTCCTTGAAAATAATGGATAATTTTTTATCAGTTTTGTTCTGAAACGTGACAGAGAGATAGTTTGAGACTAAAATTATGATGAAATAAAATGGAAGTTACAATAGTAGGAACTATTTTAACAAGTATTTAGTTATTCTCTTAGTTTTTGCGGCAACACAACATCATGCTTGTAATGCCCGAAAGGTTAGGCAAGTGTGTACGGTCAGCATCAGAAGTAGCTGAACATTTCGGAATTTTAATTCTTTGATGTACAAGACTCTAGCTAATATTTTTAATGTTTCAGAACATTATGCGTTAAAATATTTCTTACTCTCCGATAACATGTTAGTAACGTAACGAGTAATACCTAACAAGTTTTTATTAAAAAACATGCTTTGAAACTTTGAGTAGTGTTATAATAAGACCAAAAAACACTAGAATATTATGAATGTTCAAAACCAATGTTATTTGTAGCTCACCAAGAAATCTACTTAACAGCTTTCTTCAGTGTTTCAGTACAAAAACACCAGTTAAAGTTCTTTTTACAAGAAAACTACCGTCAGCTGCATATCTTCCCGCCGAAGTACCTACGTTCTACGGAGGGGAATAAATAACCATAGAGTAAGTTATGGTGTGGAATCTGCCAGTACGTGTGAATTGTTGCTCTGTTTATGGGCAGGTATACCTTGGCTGTGGTGGAACTATCTATTGTTTGAGAGAAATTAAAAGTAATAATGCTTGGCTGGTTATTCGAGTATGATTTTTGAGTGCCAGACGATGATTTTCAACTGAACCTGAGATGGTGCTGTGACGGCCCCGGACCTAAATCAGTTTAAACCAGTTTACAGTTTACGTGAAAGATAATATTTGACTCTATCGGATGATAAAGGAAGACCAATAAATAGATAAGACAAGTATGGACGAAGACATGCTGCGCCAACCCCAAATAAATTAAGATTACGGGCAGAAAATTATGATCTACCACATCAACAAAATCCATAAGACATTAAAGTCTTAAGTCACCAAAAAATACACGAAGAAAATAATACACTCAACTCCATAATACCGGTGGCAGGTTGCGAATAATCCGGAGATTTGGGAACAGCGGCGAAATTCGGAATAAATTAGACATATTTGATATACGGGCCATTGTTTCGGGTTCCTGGTTGTCTCAGCATGGGGTACAGATTACCTACCATGAGATATTATGGGGTTACGATGGTAGGAGGATATGATTATGTAATTTGCGCTGCATTGGCGAGTTTTTTGATGACGTTGCGAATTTGCGATGCTGATTCAGTTAGGGAGGTAGTTGTATGTAAAACTAAAAAATATGACATTTAAGGCTTTATTTTGTTATTGTGTTCAATTGTCAAGATGTTTATCAATTGGATACGAAACCCTTTAGTAAGACTGGGTGTCATACTTTCGGTCCATTGACAATATTAAACACTGTGAAAGATCTATAAACGACCACCGAGACTGCTTTCTGAGGCACGAAAGTAACTTGGTATGTAATGTGTGGTCACCCATCGATGGATCAACCTAGGTAACCATGGCTTAATCAAAAGATAAAGAAAGAAAGAAAGAAAACATATTTATTTAGCACAACTGTGACCACAATTACACCATTTAGCCGAGCGTCTGTCATCATTTGCCACAAGCTCCAATAAATCCAAGTATTAAAAAAACCTTCAATAACCCAACAGAAAACTCCAAAATCAGGCCAAGTCTCCGAACTCGAGGACGTGTAGACTTTTTAGAACCTTAGCCAAGTTGCCAAGACTTGGCACATCTGCTCCTCGGACTGACTTCAAATTGAAACTGGAACAAAACATGTCGCCAAACTTATGGCTATTGGCTATTGGGTATCGTGATACGATACAAGTTTCTAACTTGATAGTGGGGTGGGTACTTTTATTTGGACATAAGTTTTGGAATTTTGGATCCCCGTGTGGTGTGATAGTGTTAATAAGTGTGTTTAAAAAAAACCGGCCAAATGCGAGTGTTAGGCCAACCCAAAAAAATAAAGAAAGAAAAAATATTTATTGTCGCAGAAATATGGTACAATAAAAAAGCAGTAAAACACAACTTACAACTAAAAAAATAAATAAAAATAGGTACAAAAAGAAAAAAACAAAAGTTTGAGTTTACATAAAATAAAAGATAAAAACAACTGCGACAAATAGGTTACCACTCAGCATGGTGCTGTGCTATGGGGAGTTGGGGACCCACAGCACAGCGCTATGGTTTTCAGTGGTAACCCTTGAAACAAAAAAGTTACTATATATTTTAACCAACCAGCGCGGCGTAACTAATCTGTATATTTATGTCTGATCTTTCTTGTACTTTCTGAAAGTGTCTGCTAAGCTGCGGACAGACGGACGGACCTAAAAATAGGTTTCAGACTCTCACTAACTACCTATCATTCTCCTGCCTATATACTTATTTGTTAGGGGTCGTTTGCGCGTTTAAAATACACCGTGTGCTTGCCTAAGATAGCTATCCCCTTTGTAGCCATGTTATCTTTTTCATAGTCCATTTTATGGGATAATGGATAGAGAATGATGGGGATTATTTTTTTACTAGGTAAATCTAACAATCATCGTGAGAAAACTTCTCCATATCCTCTTCTCCATTTCTTCTTCTTCTTCTAAATCTGAAATCTAACACTGAAACACACACACATTGTGTCACATTCTACATTGTGGCATTCGTAGTCACAATGCTCATTCCTTTATCGCATGAAAAGATTTCTCTGCATTGGGATTATAATAAGCGCGTATTTTAAATAAGAATATAATACGTTTTGCCTTTCCAAGTTTTAACGAACATTTCATATGAGAAGGGTCAGCCAAAGACCAATTAAAAAGTCATAAAAGATACTCTTAATACCTTCGTGGCTATATTAAATTACAAAAAAGCTGATAAAATCAACAAAACAATTAAAATATCAATAAAAGTTTACCTCTTCAAGCTTCCTCGCTCAATTCAGTTATCCGTAGATTTCAATTAAATTAATTTAAGCCAGTGCACAGTGCAAAGGATAAATGTCGAATGAACCAATTAACCGAAGTTCAATGTAACTTTTGGCTATTTTATTAAACTGATGCAAGTTAACACTTCATTGAATAAAGATTTAACTGGGTACATTGTATGTAATGATGGATGTTTTTAAGTCTTGTAAAGTCCTCGGTAAAAGATATTTCTATTTACTCCTTATGTAAACTTTGGCCAACTTATGGCTCATTTTCAAGTTTTCTTTAGTGATAGCCCAGTAGTGTGACCGTGTTTAAGTAAGAATTTGAATTCAGTTCGAACCCAAACCAAGCAACTCTGATTTTTCGGATTTGACGGTGTTGTATACGTGTATAAACGGCGAGAAGCTTAACCACCTCAGATTCGCAGACGACCTGATTCTGCTCAACGAAGACCAAGAGGGCTTAGAAGTAATGCTCACTCAACTAGAAAAAGAAAGTAAAACTGTAGGGCTGACTATGAACCAAGACAAAACTAAAGTTATGACAAATCATGTTAGAACACCTATCCTTATAAATTCTAAGCAGATAGAGTATGTAGAAGAATACACATATTTAGGACAAACAATTGCACCGGAAAATCAGATGCAGAAAGAATTAAACATCAGAATAAGTAAGGCTTGGAAAAGATTCTGGTCGCTCAAAGAAATTATGAAGAACCCACACATACCATTGAAAGACAAAACTACAGTATTCAACTCGTGCATACTACCATGTTTAACATATGGAGCACAAACTTGGGCGCTCACTAAGAAGCAGAGTAGGGCACTAAAAGTGTGTCAAAACAAAATGGAAAGAAGCATTTTAAACATCAAGCTACGGGACAAGATCAAACTCTCAAACATAAGAAGCAGGACAAAAGTTATAGATGTAACATATTCAGTGAGAAAACTTAAGTGGAAATGGGCAGGCCATATGATAAGAAGTAAAAGGAGTAAATGGACAAAAGATGTTACTGTATGGTACCCTAGGGATGGAAAAAGACGGAAGGGTCGTCAAAAAATAAGGTGGGAAGATGACATCAAAGAATTAGCCACAACAACATGGCAAAGAAAAGCCGCAAACAGGCAAGTATGGGGAATTCTAGGAGAGGCCTATGCCAAAGGGCAAGCTGATAATAATGTTACCGATGTCGTGGATTAAATAGTATAGAAATTAAAATTCATAGCATGTTATATTTAAGTGGATAGTTTAGCATGTGAGCAGAGTTATATAATTATGTTAAATAATCATTAAAGCTATAAATATAATAATTATAACAAATAATAATAATGTATTCAAATATTTAAAACAAACTGTGATTAAATTAGTATAATATAATTTAAATTAAGTAGTTAAAATCATATAGTAATAAGTAATATTTATTGAAATGAACTGATTATATGAATTTAATGTTGAATTATAAAAATAGTATTAAGTATATGACGCGGCGGGAAACCCTCTGGAGGGACGCTGTTCCTAAATATCAATGGGCTCCGCCATATTGTCGTCGCCTTAGATTCCTTTTCGTGGTAGATAGGTAAATGGGTATTTGAAATCACACACATTACTTGACTCAAACACCAAACGTTTATTTACATTGCTTCATTTACAGGCACTTATAAACTTTGCGGTTTGAATCGCCCATTCGAATACATGGTTGATCTTTTAAGAGAAGAATAGGCAAAGAAACTCCTTATACACTGTTTTAAATCATGTTACAATTATCATTTGCACTAATTATCATTAATCACATCACAAACCACTTTCATTTACTTGAATTGCAATTATTCGCTAAACGCGACATAGCTTGTTCTCGCGTCTCAACTTTTCGTCGCATGCGTCTGTGGTCTCCAGCGGAAGTACCACAAAATCAGTATAGTAATTATTGACCTAATTAGTTAAAACTAACAATCATTACTAAAATACTTCACAATTGATTCTAATAATTATTTAACAATAAAACAATACCAATATTAATGTAAAGGCGTAATTAAACGTTAATGTCTAATTAATAGGTTCATTCCTTTTTACAACAAAATGTTACTAAACCATTTCCGGTTGTTAAGGATTTAAAACAGACAATGGGTTTTCTACTAATTGCATAACACGAATGGCTCTGTAAAATGATCTTATGACTTTTAAGTTTATAATTACTTATAGAAATAGATTTAGTTGTAGTTTCAGATTATAAATTGAGTTATTGACCATTACAATCGTATTCGCCGCCATCTTCACAACATTGTGCACTGACGTCTCATAGACAGCCTAATTTCAAGTGTGGCAATCATTAAAATCCCCATATTCATAAAACATTAGCTTATCTTAATTTTAACTATAGTTCTTAGTTAAAGACTTCTGTTTAATAAATTACTATTCGATGTAATTAAATGCTCCATAAGCATTTAATTACATTCCCATCTATGTGGTGGTTCAATGATGGTTGTTCAATGCTGAGTCAATAGATGGCACTGTCGCTCACTTTCGACCTTTGTAATGATTGTACTAAGATCTCAGAGATGGCAGGTTCATCAATATTATAAGCTGGTTGAGATTAAACAATGATCTTAGCAGATAGACATTCTTGCGGCGACACGGCCATTCTGATCGGCGGTGCGCGCTCTGCACCTGACGTTGCCGTCCGCTCGTCCATCCTAGCCGTATGTGTAGTCTCGTGATTGTTATCTGAAATAGTGGAGATAAATTTTGTCGGCGGATTATTGTTGCTTTTATTATCCTACAATGTATAATGAATAGTAGGATTTGGTAACAGGAAGGTTCATTCAATATAGAAACCTTGTCATAGATCTGACAGTCAATGCTTTTTTTTTTTTTTTTTTTTGTATCACCTTGCTAGGCATACATGCACAGATACAGACATAAAGCTGTTTGCAATTTTTATTTGAGTTTAAGGATGCTTAATAAGCAATTGTTGCCTGAATGATTCAATTACATTAATTAAATTGAGTTGATTGATATTGTTTGATCAGCGACTAGCTGACAAGAATATTGTTGGCAAAATTATCCAACAACATTAATTTAATTGAGTTTATTGATACTGTTTGATCAGCTACTAGCTGAATAGAATATTGTTAGTAAAATTATTCAACAACATTAATTGAATTGAGTTTGTTGATATTGTTTGATCAGCTACTAGCTGAATAGAATATTGTTTGATCAGCTACTAGCTGAATAGAATATTGTTTAATCAGCTACTCTAGCTGAAAAGAATATTGTTGGCAAAATTATTCAACAACATTAATTTAATTGAGTTTATTGATACTGTTTGATCAGCTACTAGCTGAATAGAATATTGTTAGTAAAATTATTCAACAACATTAATTGAATTGAGTTTGTTGATATTGTTTGATCGGCTACTAGCTTAATAGAATATTGTTTGATCAGCTACTAGCTGAATAAAATATTGTTTGATCAGCTACTAGCTGTATAGAATATTGTTTGATCAGCTACTAGCTGAATAGAATATTGTTTGATCAGCTACTAGCTGAATAGAATATTGTTGGCGATATTATTCAACAACATTAATTTAATTAAGTTTATTGATACTGTTTGATCAGCTACCAGCTGAATAGAATATTGTTAGTAAAATTATTCAACAACATTAATTGAATTGAGTTTGTTGATATTGTTTGATCAGCTACTAGCTGAAAAGAATATTGTTTGATTAGCTACGAGCTAAATAGAATATTGTTGGCAAAATAATTCATCAACATTAATTGAATTTATTGATATTGTTTGATCAGCTACTAGCTGAATAGAATATTGTTTGATTAGCTACTAGCTAAATAGAATATTGTTGGCAAAATTATTTAACAACATTAATTGAATTTATTGATATTGTTTGATCAGCTGTTTGCTTTTTCAGCAAACAGATAATATTATTGTTGTAGAAGCAACAACAATACTCATTAAATTGTTTACCTTACTATGACTTGACTTTGCAACCTTGTAATAGGTCTACTGTCTACTAGATTCGTTTTAAATAAAATTATTGATAGCTTCAGCCATTGTAATTTGTATTTGGTAAATGTAGTGTGAGTAGTATGTTTTTATTTGTTCATTCTCACGGGAAGGTAATGCTCTGTGATAGACACAAAGTCTTGGATTTGACAGGATAAAAGGATAGGATCAGGAACACCGCTCTGTGATAGACACAAAGTCTTTGATTTGACAGGATTAAGGGATAAGGAGTTTAGGACCATTGCTCCGTGACAGGCACGAAGTCTTTGATTTGACAGGATATAAGGAACCAGGCTCTAGGCGTTTAATACGCCGTGGACCCAGCAGGATAACATGAGAGTATTATTTTATCAGTTGCCTCCACGGCTGCTGATAGTTCATTTGTTTTGTTGGTTCATTATCAGTCACCTCCACGGCTTCTGATAGATCATTTGTTGTGTGTGTTCATTATCAGTCGCCTCCACGGCTTCTGATAGATAATTTAATGTGTTTGTTCTTTACCAGTTGCCTTCACGGCTTCTGATAGATAATTTACTGTGTTTGTTCTATACCAGTTGCCTCCACGGCTGCTGATAGATTATTTGTGATTCATTGTAAGTATTACTTATTGAGCTAGTTGTTTCCTCCACAGATACTAATAGCTTTTTGTGAGTATTATTATTTTTTATTTCATTGGTTACTGTATGTACTAAAACTTTGTTATTGTTAATAGTTGTTGCTTACAACTGGCAGGATTGTAAATGACAAAATGACACTGATACTCATCACACATGACCATCAGGTTGGTAGGTTGACTTGGCGATTGTATCGAGTCTTTTGACACGACATTTTTGGTACATATCAGCGGTGTAGTGTAAGTAGTTTGAAAACTCCTCACCTTTTATGTAAACTTATGGTGTGTGAACACTGAAACTGTCATTCAGGGTTGGCAGTCTTCATGTTGTTTCGCATTTGTTAGGTTCATAGCCGGCGACACGGTCATTTTTGTTCACCAGGCTGTAGTACTTGAAGCATCAGGTTATCATTTCCTCTACGATAATTGCTTGAACCTGGAATGTGAGAAGTCATGCAGGTAAATAATAGAACAAGAAAAGATGTTATGTAAACATCACACCTGCTATCCCGGAAGGGTTAGGCAGAGGTGTACATCAACACTTTGCCAGCGTAACGTCTAAGCCTCTTGTTACAGGGCAAGACTGTTTGCCATTAATATTTATTGTTTGAACTGCTACTGAGAAATTCCTTATGGGAATACCCAATGACACTTTGCTAGACCTGGGAATCGAATCCAGGCCCACACGCTTTTATTGTATGGTTCATGACCACTAGACCCACGAAGCTGTCTGACTAAATGCTTGAATTAGTAATGAAAATATGGTAATCAATTGTTTTGAAATAGTTATCATACTTAGATTCAGGTAATCAAAAGTTAATCTGATTAAAAGTACTTTAAAAACACTATTGGTTGTGTTATTGTACTATGGAAACATTCACAATTTAACATATTTAAAGCTTTGCTTTCTACTGAATTTCATAGTCACAATTTGTTGAACAACATTGATGTATTGTTAATTGTTTTGTTTTATGAATCAGTTACATAACAAAGCATCATTTATGTGAAACATGTGCACCCTGGCATTGAATCCGACTCCTATGCCATAATAGGAAATAGTATGATGCTATAATTGTGTTTTCCTAATAAAATTAAGTTTATTGTGGATCAATTTTTAATCTATTTATTTATTATTTAAGTTTAAGCTAATCAATTAGTGATGAAGTAAGGTCAGTTGCAAATTTGATTGATAGATATTGATTAAAGAAATATTTATGGTAATATTTAATTTTATCATGTGTCATTACAATTCACATCTGCCGGGTGTCCCGTGACGGACAACTTTATTTTATTGAATCTATAAACATGTTGTCCAATACAAATGTTTAGAAGTTTGTACAAAGCAATAAAGCTTGCACTTAATTGCAATTCCTCACTGGAATGTCGAGTATGAGGGATTTCTAATAAGAATTATTTCTATTGAATGACAACAAGATTTAATACTAGTTGATACTTAGTTAATTAATTAATGAATGTTAGTTAATTAATGAATGCAAGTAACTATAATTTGATTCATGAGACCTGTTTGTGACACATTACTGGTTCATATTTTAATAATAAAATTGAACGGGTAATGACCTAATTAAAAGAAGTGAAAAGATTTCTTAATATTTCATTTCCACCGGTGTCAATATTATAAGGAGGCATTAACCTTGCCAGTGTGTGATGTAAAATATTGTTAACTGTAAATATCAACAGTTTATAAGTTACTAAAATTAATAAAACAAAATACTTCCCGGGTTTGATGATTCATCCCGCAAATCATTTATTGATAATTATGCTTTCAGAGTGTCCATGTTTATTTGTTCTGCTACTTGGGTCATTCTGTGTTGTCCTGTATGTTTGTCATTTTGATTGGAAGGCGTCGTTATATGATCACACCATTCACGTACGCCAATGTTTCCATCCGGATCGTAAGACGGGAGAAATATTTCAGTGATCTTGACTCTTGGCTGTTGTTGCGGGGTAGTAAGCCGCTCACTCATAGAACGCATCATGGTGACCATTTTGGCGAAAAATTCCTTTAGCACGCCGCCGTCGGCCATGGTCACAGAAGCAGTTCCTTGTTCTGGATGTCCAGCAGTGCGGGCTGAAGGGGATCGCGGGGGCGATCCCACTTCTGATGACGCGGCGGGAAACCCTCTGGAGGGACGCTGTTCCTAAATATCAATGGGCTCCGCCATATTGTCGTCGCCTTAGATTCCTTTTCGTGGTAGATAGGTAAATGGGTATTTGAAATCACACACATTACTTGACTCAAACACCAAACGTTTATTTACATTGCTTCATTTACAGGCACTTATAAACTTTGCGGTTTGAATCGCCCATTCGAATACATGGTTGATCTTTTAAGAGAAGAATAGGCAAAGAAACTCCTTATACACTGTTTTAAATCATGTTACAATTATCATTTGCACTAATTATCATTAATCACATCACAAACCACTTTCATTTACTTGAATTGCAATTATTCGCTAAACGCGACATAGCTTGTTCTCGCGTCTCAACTTTTCGTCGCATGCGTCTGTGGTCTCCAGCGGAAGTACCACAAAATCAGTATAGTAATTATTGACCTAATTAGTTAAAACTAACAATCATTACTAAAATACTTCACAATTGATTCTAATAATTATTTAACAATAAAACAATACCAATATTAATGTAAAGGCGTAATTAAACGTTAATGTCTAATTAATAGGTTCATTCCTTTTTACAACAAAATGTTACTAAACCATTTCCGGTTGTTAAGGATTTAAAACAGACAATGGGTTTTCTACTAATTGCATAACACGAATGGCTCTGTAAAATGATCTTATGACTTTTAAGTTTATAATTACTTATAGAAATAGATTTAGTTGTAGTTTCAGATTATAAATTGAGTTATTGACCATTACAATCGTATTCGCCGCCATCTTCACAACATTGTGCACTGACGTCTCATAGACAGCCTAATTTCAAGTGTGGCAATCATTAAAATCCCCATATTCATAAAACATTAGCTTATCTTAATTTTAACTATAGTTCTTAGTTAAAGACTTCTGTTTAATAAATTACTATTCGATGTAATTAAATGCTCCATAAGCATTTAATTACATTCCCATCTATGTGGTGGTTCAATGATGGTTGTTCAATGCTGAGTCAATAGATGGCACTGTCGCTCACTTTCGACCTTTGTAATGATTGTACTAAGATCTCAGAGATGGCAGGTTCATCAATATTATAAGCTGGTTGAGATTAAACAATGATCTTAGCAGATAGACATTCTTGCGGCGACATATATAATTTATGAATATTTAGAATAAATTGAGATTAGTACAATGTAATTTAAATTAATTAGTTAAAATCATCATAATAATTATTATAGTAATAAGTAGTATTGAACATTGTAATAATGGATATTATAGTGAAATGAACTGTTTGTATTGAATGTTATTTTTTTTTTTTTTTAATTATAGCATGCACATTAAATTATGTGAAGCGATGCAACATAAAATTGCTGAAATGTATTGATATTATCAGAAATAAAGGCTATTTGTATTTGTATTTGTATACGTGTATCACTTACTTCGGTTAAAGAAAACATTGTAAGGAAAACCAGTATGTTTGAGACATTTCTCGAGAGCATGTAAAGGCAAGTTTGATTTATTAGAATACTCGTAATTAGAATTAGGTACAGTAATTTTAATTAGAACTAGCTTTTGCCAGCGGCTTCGCCCGCGTGAAGATGACGACTTTCCATACAAACTTTCATCCCCTATTTAACTCCCTTAGGGGTTGAATTTCGAAAAATCCTTATTCCTTGTCTACATTATAAAGGGAACCTCTGTGCAAAATTTCAGCTTTCTAGGTCCAAGGGCTGGGCGTTGATGAGTCAGTCAGTCAGTCAGGACTTCTCTTTTTATTTATGTATAGATTAATATAATTATCATAGTTTGCCATATTGTTGGCCCCCAGGCACACCTTTACAATACCAGTATTTTACATAAAACGACTCGCAATCTGACCAACAAAAAACAAAAAAATGCAACTGCAGCCCCATTCCATTATTAATCTAAAACTTCTTAACTTATCCCTCACCCCAATTCCAAAATCAACTTGAAACTTTCGAATAAAGCATTCACGGAATTCGGATACTTCAACCAATCTTTCCCGTAGAAGTTTCTCGACCATTCTACATCAGAATTAATCAATTAATTCTGATATAATCACGTAATTGAATTAGGCAAGTCTAGTCAGTCTTCAAAGTTTTAAAGTGGCTTGTTTATGTATTTCGAAGAACAATTTCGTTAATTCAATCTGTTGAGTAGTTATGGGTTGTTGTAATGAAAAGGAATCAATAATAATCTGGTGGGAATCGATCGAAAAATAACATCGCTCGGTTTATGTTATAAGCTCCTTTATTTTTACATGGTACTAGCTTATGTCCGCGGATTCCAGAATAAAATGTATCCTATGGCGAAATGTAGGTGTTTTTATTGATAATTAGGTACACCTCCTAACTCTTCAAGGTATGTATGTTTGTAACCCTTTCACACAAAAACTAAGTAACCGATTTGGATGAAATACGCACAGATAGTTCATAACCTGAAGTGTTACTTCAGGTTATATTTTAGTCCCAATAAATAGGGGGCAATTCTCTAACCAATATTCTTTTGTTCTACCAAACTTAAAACTTTTCAAAACCAAGTACACCAGTCGGTAGCTTGTATCCTCGATATTTTAGAAAAATTAAGACTTTTCAGAAAAACAAGATGGCGGACAGTGTGGTGGCCATCTTGGAAAAATGATGTAAATCTTAATTTTCGACACGATAAATGGGACAGCCGGCCGGCACCTTCTTACCGGATTGTGGTGTCCCGGTTATGTATTTCGTTAAGTAATGTTGCCTGTTGCAAAAAAAACCCCTTTTTTAGGGTATTTTCCCAGATTTTGCCCAAAAACATGAAAGTAGAAGTAAAGACTTTTAGAATGAAGATTTTGACTAGCTGGCAACATAGGGGAGGTGGCGAGCAAAGCGAGCCGGCGACCTCCATAGCGTATTAATAATAGTACGCGTCGAAACCTATCCTGTGGTGGTACCGGTAAAGCGAAGGGGGAGCGCGCAAGCGAAGCGAGCCGGCGACCCCCGTAGCGTAGGGATAAGGTCACGATAGCTTTTTATCGGTGGTAGGCAGTTCTTGAGTGGAGCGAAGAGGAGAGGTGGCGAGCGAAGCGAGCCGGCGACCTCCGTAGCGTAACGATGGTTTAGTGGGTGAAGCGTATAAGTAACTCTCATGAGTAGCTAAAAAGTGCAAAACCTCCCCTTTTTGCCCCATTTTCCGCTCCTACCTTTTTCAAAGTTGCCCCATTTGCCCCCTTTCTCCCCCCTTTAGGCGGATCTCGAAAGTTAAGAGACTTGGAACATTTTTTTAAGCTTCACTGAAAGGGGCAATGCGTTAGTCGAAATCATTTTTTAAAAGCCCCTCCCCCTTTTCACGACCCGCGAGCTGCGCGTTCTCCCCCCTTTAGGCGGATCTCGAAAGTTAAGAGACTTGTAACATTTTTTTTTCAGATTCATTAAAAGGGGCCATCCGTTAATCGAAATCATTTTTCAAAGCTCCCCCTCTCCCCCACTTCACGACCCGCGAGCTGCGCGCAGCTCGCGCAGCCACGCAAATACTAGTTTATTTATTAAAACTTCTTGTACAAAAAAAAAATAACCGTACAAAGGAAGGTCAGGGAATATATGTATGCAGGGGATCTATACCAAAAGGTCGCTGGATGCCTTACGCGTCCAATATAATAATATTTTCAGGGATGCTGTTGAGACTGCCGTTTTTGTAGTGCATCAGAGATGTTTTTGCAAAGTCGAACTGACGGTTTTCACGCAGTACTACGAAAAAAGGTTGCTTCACTGGTGCATCGAACGCGGGTCAGTGGCAATAGTATCCTGAGAGTACTGGCGGAGTGTCCTTACTCCCCTGTTCTGAGGCATTTTGTGGAGAGGGTGGTCAACTAGATAGCTTAGATAGCTCGTCTTCTGCTTGATTACTCTCTGGGCAACTTGCCTCAGACAGATAAATCCTAATGTGTTGCTGGTGTTGATTGTGTTTTGTTGTGTATTACTAACATTAGGTATAAGGCACTGTTTACTAACAAAATGGATTGTATTGTTGTCCGATACTGAATAAATAATAATAAAGGCGTACTAAACACAGTAGGTATAACATAAATTAACACAAAAATATTGGCACATAATTACATGTCGCTATAAAGCGTACCTCGACGTTTATACTCAACATCCGAGCCATAAATCGTTTTAATTAATCACAGGGGTGATATGCACCCCTTTGTGTCCATTTCGTTACTTAACATTCTTTGTCACGTGAAGGGTTACACCCCCCGTTTAAGGGTTTGACCGCTAGGGGCGTGATATTAGGATGTTTTTGCTTTGATTGTTTTTCGTCTCGTTGGTGATCGAATATATTAAAACAGAAAAGAATTGCAAAATAGGTAGGTACTTGATTCTGTCTGATCGTGATTTCACTACAATTTCGAAATTTCCGAGTAGGTAGATGGTGGTTAAATAATAAAAGTCAATCTTAAGGTTAAGCCACGTTTGCCTAAAAGGGTGGTTTGTAGGATATGTGAACACCCGTTACCTGCCAAGCTTCCTCCGTGCCTCAGAAAGCACGTTAAGCCGTTGGTTCCAAAGGTTCCGGTTGTCATTTGTAGATTGTTACTGGTAGCCGAAAGTCTGACAACCAGTCTTACGAAAGGGTATCGTATTACCGGTAGCCGAAAGTCTGACAACCAGTCTTACGAAAGGGTATCGTATTACCTAATACTTACTGTAGCAGTAGCTCTATGTAAAATACTGGTTTTCAGCTGCATCCAATTAAGACTTAAAGCTGACCCCAACATAGTTTGGAAAAGACTAGGTAGATTCTGATTTAACTTGTCTTATTTTAATGTAACGTTAAAACTTAACTTCACTTCTTAATTTCTTAGAATTTTGAATTGACTCTATGCTGCATGTCCATTTACTCCTTGCTTAGCTTTCAGATGCTAGGGAAACTTAACGATATATAACCTTACGTCTGCGGCAGCGCCCCGAAGATTTCGCTGCCCCACCGGATCATTCTACTGGGATAAAAAATATCCTGTGTGCTCAATATTATTCAAATTCTTTCAAGCGGAAAAGAGGTAGGTACGTGAAAAAGTAACGAAGATCCATCCATCCTCACCAACTTAAAGATAACTGGCGTAATTTTGGTGAAGATACTAATAAGTACACCTCTGTCTAACCCTTCGTGGATTACAAGTCGTGATGTTATGTTCCAAATACAAACGAAGACAATACAACAGACTAATGAGTCCCAAATCGCTTGTATCCGTTGAATTGAACTGAGTTCAGCTCGTTAAAGATTTTAAACTGCTAACTTGTAATTGGTTGATTAATTAATACTGAAATCTTAAGGGTTAAGCTTCGTTTAAAGGATTTGTTTGTAAAGCAGGGACTTATTGTTGGTAAGATTTGACAACAATTCATTTATAACGATAATTATAATTTAACATAATTTAATATTTTTATTATATTTTTTATCCAGAGTAGGAGAGGAAGACCAGGGAAACGATGGATGGATTTTGTGAGGAATAATATGAAAGAAATAGGAGTAAATTATAGCGTGACGGTTAACAGAGGAAATGGAAGAAAACAAACGTGTTGCGCCCACCTCAAGTAATATGGGCAAGGGCAGGAAGATGATCTTCTTATCGTGTGGGTAGTAAGGTCTAACGACCCCACACACCCTTTTTTTTTTTTTTTTTTTTTTTTTTTTGGTGGGTGGAAAATCATCGAATAACCCCCCCCGCTCTTGGGCAGAGCGAAGGGGAGTGTCAGACTTCTACTGACTAAAAACCAACCCATGTTCCCTCTTCCTCGCCCTTGTGTCGGAGCCGCGGTAACTTTTCGATATCCGCAGCCCCGACGGGCGTCGGCCCTTGCGGGCCCCTCCTTGCTGACATCTCTTTGAGGCGCGCGTGGAACACGTACGCGCCGCCGACACGGTCTGTTGCCGTCATGACGACGGCCGGACGGCGAGCTAGCCCGTTACTCACCGTCCACAGGCCCGCGTCTACGGTGGCCGGAGGTCATCGCGTGACCCCCGACGCCCGGAGCGCCTTCCGCGGCGGCTGGGACGTTGAGAGGTTCTCTCCCTCTCTCGTTCCGCCACCTCCTTCGCTAGCATCACTGCTTCGCAGAAGGAGGCGACGGCGTCCCATTCCTCCTCGCTCCGGACCATGGCTTGCACCAGGGCCGGACGCGAGAGGTCACCGCCGCCGATCGCCGCTACGAGAACACGGCGGGGCTCCGCCCAAGCAGGGCACACCTCCACAGTGTGCTCCACCGTGTCCTCCGGTACCCCACACACCCTAGTGTCAGTTTCTAAACCGCCGCAAGGGCCTCTGACATGGTTTGACGACCGCCATTTGGCGGCCGGACCACCGGTTTATACGTGCCTTCCGAAGCACGGAACCATCTTTTTAACAGATGATAAAATGATGATGATAATATCTTTTATTCAGTACGAATACGGATATGGAGATCAGATAGACAGTCGCTCCATGTATTCGGCTGCATCCGGTACCACTGAAATCTGACCCGAACATAGCTGGACAAAATGGAAAAAATCCTCCAGTTTTATTGACTTCGCACGAACATTTTAACAAAATAACGTGTAAGTACTCAATTTGTTAACCCTTTTACTGCGACAAAGCCCAACACTACGACAAAGCTGATTAGTGACAACTTTTATTTGTCATGTTTGGTATAATGCTTTTACATGTTCTATTAGACTGTACAAGGGCATTACAAGATTAACTCGTAAAGAATCTCGCGGACAAGGTTTCATTGATTCACTGGTAATCGGTTGAAGTAAGTAGTCCGCGCATGTAATTCGGAGTCTTGAGTATGAATATAGGTGGCTATAAGAGTAGATGAAGACCAAAGAAGCGATGTATGGACTGTGTTAAGAATGATATGGCAAGAAAGGACGTGTCTGATGAGATGACGAGAAACAGAGAAGTATGGAAGAAGAAGACATGCTGCGCCGACCCCAAATTAATTTGGATAAAGGCAAGAGAATGATAATAGCAATAATGTTTTTTACCTGTCGCTCCATGTATAATACCGATATTCAGCTGCATCCGGTTAGACTGGAAGCCTACCCCAAGATAGTTGGAAAAGGCTAGGCAGATGATGAAGACCCCACCTCTTGGTACTCCGCATTTTAGCGATTTCGTAGACCACAAAAGTAATAAGAACAATGAGTTTTGTCAAAATAGGGCATATTTTCACAAACATTAAACCTTTTGTTACTAACTTATTGCCCAAACTAGCGTTGTAAACTCAACAAATCAGCAACAAACCCACAAAGGCAGTGTGTCAGCAACTCGTTAATGAAGTCACGATGCCGGACACAAGTTGACAAAACTCCACTTATATCCAACTCGGCCTGCAGCCCATAGCCACACCAACGAATTGGCTGTTCGCACAAGTAAGAGGGATCCCACACGAGCGTTGCGACAACGCAATGTTTTGCAACGCTAAGACGTTGCTACTATGCACTATGCAGCATCGTTTTCAAAATCCTAACTTAGATATTATAAAAGCGAGGTAGGCCCAAGAAACGCTGCCGTGATGATTTGAACTTACTCCTGACTGATTGGCCGAACAAGAGACAAATCAGGGGGCAGCGTTTCGTCGCCCTACTTCCTTTCAACGCAGCGTGTGACATTTACATGTGAAAAGACGCAACGTCACCGCTCATAAGTCGCTGCGTACGGACAACGTATCGTCTGGCGTCTCTCTAAAGCCGCGTGTCACGTAACTTGGTAACTGAGTTTCGAGATGCGGACACGTTGTTGATAAAACTTAGTTTACAGTGCCAGCTCGCATTATGATTTCTACAATTGTATGAAAATAGGCTTTGGTTTTAGAGGGCCACTTTCGTTAGGAAGTTAAAGATGGACATCTACGGAGTTTTGACATATTTTTGTGGTTTAGATTTCAGGCACAGAAAAATGGCTTAGAAGATGGCTTATGTAAAAAATGCTGTTAGAGCAGACATCGACCACTCCACTCATCATGTTTGGTGGATAAATTGTAGGTAAAGTTCTGATCTCCTAAAGAAAATGGAGAATCCTTTCTTCTTTTTATTTGGAGGGTGGGAAATCATCAAATTTTAATGTTTCCTCCAGCTCTGGGCGGAGTGGAAGGGAATGTAAGACTTCTACTGACTAAAAACCACCCATGTTCCTTCTTAGCCCTTTGTGATTGAGGCCGAGGTATTTCTTTCGAACAACCCGCAGCCCCGGAAATGGTGAATCCACTGATTTAAAAAAATAATTATTTTCGACATGACGGTAATTCCCGATAGTATAAAATACAAGAATCCCGGAAATTCCTCTCAATTTCCAAAACGTCTTTTTAAAATCGCAACACACCAAAAGTATCCGATTCTCTAAAACGACACACAGACACATAGTACTATCGTGTGTATTCTTGCGTAAAATCGCTCGCTAGACATAGATAGACACGCGAAATGGAAAATGTTATAAGGATGGGCGCACACGACAACTTTGGATATAAATCACCCCAGGATCGTGACTGGGGTCTTCCCTAATAGATGGATGATACGGAGCAGATTCGTGGCTATCGAATTTGAGTGACAGATTGAGTGACAATCGATTGGAAAGTGATTTGGGTCATTAAAAAACAGGTTATTTTTTCGTGGTTTTGTTGGAGGTTAATGGCACCCATGGACAAAGCTTCCTGTTTTCATTCGTTACAGAATAATTGGGTATCTGACTGTCGATTGTGCAAACGTTATTTGTTTTAAACACTGTTTTAAGCTTTCACGGTTCATAACTATATTTAAAATGTCACTTACGGGATATCTTCCGTGATTATCCTAAGTTTTGAGTTCCCGATATCACCCGCGATAACCCCCCGGTGTCAACCCGCGATCATGGCGCTTGCAACAGCGTCGAAATATCGGGAACTCAAAACTTAGGATAATCACGGAAGATATCCCGTAAGTGACATTTTAAATATAGTTATTTGTTTTTCTCCACTGAAAACCAGCGCTGTGATGTGGGCCCCATAGCACAGCATCATGCTAAGTGGTAACCCGCATGTCGCAGTGCAGACATGCAAGCTGTTAACTTTCTTAATTTGTTGTCCTATAGTCTTTCTTTTAATATTTGTTATGCGATGTATGATTATTGTTTATGTTGTGTCATTTAATATCCCCATCATACAGTATATCTATGACATTTTTTTTATTTCTTTCCATTGACGTAATATACAATCCAAATCTTTTGAACGCCAGAACTTAAACGCATCACAAATGCCTATAAAAGAAAAAAACATAGAATCGATAACCTGATTGGTTATCGATTCTATGTTTTTTTTCTTTTATCTTTGTTTTACATATCATATTTTTGAAATAAAATATCACTCGTAACATCATTATTTAATTGGACAATAACACAAATTAAATAGCAGTTACAAAATTGGGCATGTTTACCTTTTGTCGGGTTGGATATAGCATCCAACCCTGGAAAAGGCTAGGCTATGATTTTATCTCTAAGTACTCGATAAAACATCCCATCGTTAATAGATTAATTAAATCCTAACAACGAATAAAGATGAGTTACACTTAAGCAACAAGCAATAAAAACACACCTTACAAGGCAGCTAATTAAAATAAACTTCCATTAAAAACCTAATAACTATTAAACAACTAATAGTTAATTCAAATTTAATTCCCGCGTTTTTGTAATGGCGTCCGTGCGTTTCGCGCCTTTTTCTTCCGCCATTTTATTGGTCCTTCGAGCCGGATTTATGGTCCGCAATAATTGTATGGCAATAAACACTTGCAATACGAGCTTAATTAGATTTTAGAGGTCCGCTTTACGATTTATAAGCCTTCATTTTAACTTGAGGGATATTTACTGTTGTGTTTTTGAGTTACTGCTTTCTAGAACTCGTTGGGAATCTGTTAATGGTTTATTATAGACATTAAGAGAATACATGACGTTACGTATGTATACTCAGAAGCCATAAGCAGAGGTTGGCCTATTGTACACACATATGTCGACAGCCTATTGCCATTAACCGGTCATAAATTCAGACTCCAGATAGGAAACGAGAAATTCTTAATATTAGGGAAAGAGATGTAGACATCTTAAAACCAATCGTGTTATTCGTAACAGGCATATCTTTGACAATGTGTTCCATATTATAGCTAAAAATATTTCCAAAACTACCCACATAACTCATTTCGGAGCCCTAGGAATCCTATGGAAGAAATTCTAGATATTTAAACAAGAATGCGATTTACTACGATATTTTCAAACTATTCTATCAGTGATCGTCGGTCACATTCAATTATATAAGAGTAGAGGAAGACCAAAGAAACGATGGATGGACTGTGTAAGGGATGATATGGCAAGAAAAGAGGTGTCTCAAGAGATGATGAGTTATAGTGAAGTATGGAAGAAGAATAAATAAATAAGAAGACATGCTGCGCCGACCTTAAATGAATTGGGATTAGGGCAAGAGAATGATGATGATGATGTCACTTAAGTAGTTAGTAAAAATAATAAGCAATATCAAGTAGAAGTAATTCCTACTGTAAAAGATGTTTCTTTGAATATCCTGTTCGTTACAAAGCTTTTCAGATTACGAAACAATGTACCTAGTGCAAACTTGTGTTGTTTTCGTGGAATATGTTATAAGATTCTCGTTTCTCATTCTAGCATTTAATAAGGTTCAAAGGACAGAGAAAACTTCTTTTTGCATGGATAATTTGCTATTTGTTTATTCTTTGTGTAAAGTATAAGTCTGTAGGACATGTAAGTCCTTTTTCTTTTTTTCATCAGATTTTATAAAAAGAGGCTATTATGAAATAGTTTCAGACGTAAAAAAACGAAAGTATCAGAACCAATTTTAATGAAATTTCTATGGTACCAATCGGAAAGCATATCCTTTCAAACAATAAAGAGTTTTCAATACACTTCCTCGAAAACTAGCTCTTATTGCACTACGATTAGGTTCGACATGCATCATATTTCGCACGCGTGCGGTAATAAGAATACAGCGTGCTGTAATATTATTACCGCACGCTGTAATCATAGAGCAGCGGTAATTCGATTAAAACTTATGAAATTAAAAAAAAAAACACCACTGACTATTATAGAGCAGGCGTGTTTTTTTTTTAATCTCGCCATTTTGATCTGCGTCTTTACAGCGTAAATATTTTTTGAATATTTAAATTGTGTTTGTAAAAAGAATACTACTAATAAACGTAAATATTTTAAACAATTATTTACTTTTATGAACAAGTAAGCATTTTTTTGTGTTCTTAATTAAAAAATATTTAAATTTTATATTTTTCCTGTGAGGCTGTTTGGCGGCTTTATACCTTTGCTTCTTTTTCAACCTGGCGAAATCAAACCGCGGAAAAAAAGTAAATTAAATCATAGTCTCATCAAATTTGTTGACAAAAACACATAACGTTTTTAGTTAATTTCTTCGAAAGTGTATTGAAAAACGTCGTTTGATACACGTGGGAATTTGTTATTGCATTTCTCGACCCCATGAACACCCTCGCCATACGGCTCGGGTGTTCAATCTGCCTCGAATGCAATAACAAACTTTCCGCACTTGTATCAAAATGTACTATTTTCAAATCGGATCCTAAATGACGGGGTTAGGAGATGTTATGTAAAAAAAACATTCGAATAGAAAACCTTCTCCTTTTTTTAAATCGGTTAAAAACCATCATAGATTAAATCTATACCGAACCATACTTAGAAAAAGTCTCAAATCGCACACAATAAAAACATTAGCAATTGTAAGTGAACTATGAATCGAAAGGGTAATAACTTCATAACACCTAGGGGCGACCCTTTGTTCTCGCTCTAATCATTATGGGATTCGAACCCGTTATACATACAGTCGTAGTCGCTCCGACTACGCGACGATAAAAATGGATATTTGTTTTGTAATTTTAATTGGCACTTTAGATTGAAATCTGGTTTTGAAACGTGCGATAAACAAAATGTAGAGAAGTTTAAAATATTAGGAAAGTGTCAAAGGGTGTTCTGTTTACCCTGTTAATTACAAAAAGTTTGAATTTATAGATTTTTTTTTTTTAGATAAATCGCAATAGGCGTGCGTGCATGAACGTGGTCCAAGCGAAATAAGTGTGTAAGACTAAGTATCGTAGCAGATGAGTACAGATTGTTCTAAAAAGATACCGCGGCCCCAGACACAAAGGGCTAAGAAGAAACATGGTTATTTTTTTGTCAGTAGAAGTCTGACACTCCTTTCCGCTCCACCCAGAGCGGGAGGAGTCGTTTAATGATTTCCCACCCTCCGAAAAAAAAGGGTATCGTAGCAGATGGCGTTTTCTGCCTACACCCTAAGAACTTAAACATAACTAGCGAAATGTTAGTGTACTAATGGGAGCACCTCTGCCTAACACTTCGGGTATTACAAGCGTGATGTTGCTTGTGATTTAACTAACTCACTAATCAGACCACTCCGATACTGCGCTCACATTTCCAAGGTATATAACTAAAAGAAAATACTCCTTGATAAAAGTCGGTGCTAAATTAATATCAAGCCACTTAGCTCCAGTGGGGTAATCAGAACTCAAGTCCAGCGTGCACTTAGGAGGCGAATTAATCGGTACCATGCTTCCTTGTCACGTATGAGGTCAAATGGGACAGAACTTTGGGTTTTATTACGTGTTATTGTTTCTATTGCTAAGGTTGGGGATAGGAATTCTGCAAAAATCAAAAATCAAAATCAACACTCATTTTTTCAAACTAGGCTGATAATCAGCACTTTTCGAACGTCAAAAATTTACTTTACTTTACTATTTACATTTTTATAAGACAGTCCCCCAAAACACCCACCCATCGACACTTCCTAGTGTTTAGCTGGAAAGAAGAAGTGGTGGAACAAACTTCCCACCACACATCTGTCTGTTAGGTTGGTTAGAAGAACCAGCAAGAAATCGATGTAATCCCCAAAGGTTAAAGCAGATCCACATTTCGCGGCGACCCTATTGCCATCAACCGGGCACAAATCTGGAGTTCGTGGTTGCTACTGAGAAATTCCTGATGGAAAAACTCAATAACACTTTGCGCAACCCGGGAAGCGAATCCAGGACTGTGCTCACAAATCGCGCTTGCGACCACCAGTCAAACGAGGACGCCAACAAAAAAACTTCAAAAATAAAAAAGTGAAAAATTTTATTCGTAAAAAGAATCAGCTTCTGAATTGAGTGACTTTTATTTGTTTGCTTTCGTTTTTTTGCCACCGCCTTCCGAAACTGATTCTAGGGTTATGTCTTGTTATACCATCATGTGCCCCTTTCAAGCAGCTAAGAAGCTGGCTAAAAGATCATACTCGAATACAAGCGGAGAAATGGTGGAGCTCGACACCAGGATGTAGGCAATCCAAGGAAGCTATGCCATTCCTGGATATAAATCCTGACAGAGATAGCCTGCGCCTGGTGGCGGGGACCATCACCGGACATTGTTCACTGAATAAACACTTCCACACCCTAGGAATCACTGACAGTCCCCTGATGTGCAGGGCATGCGAGGCGGAGGAAACTGTGGCGCATGTGCTCCTTGAGTGCACAGGCGTTACCAAGATTCGTGAGGAGACCCTGGGAACACCACGATCCCTTGCGGATGCCCTGAGGAGACCGGGAAGTCTGATCTGCTTCTGGAGGGAGGTGGGCTGTTTGGAGTAATCGGCCACCACGGCTCACGCACAATGGTCCACCTTAAGGACTAAGTGCGGAAACCTGAAACCCCATAAAGAAAGAAGGACTCAGTAGGCGACTCGGCCGTTGTAACTCGCCCGATCCGGTCGAGACAGGAATTTCACTGTTATTAATATTTTCGAGTGGCGTTTCGGACGAATCCTTGACCATCATGTGCCTAGCCTTTACCCACATATGTTGGTGCTTTCGGCTTCCAGTCTTACCGGATCAACTAAACACCAGTATTTTACATGGAGCAACTGCCTATCTGACCTCCACAACCTACTTACTACAGGGTAATCTAACCAAACGAATCCTATTTAAAATACGTAGTCAAAGTCTTTCGGTTGTCCCTCATTGTAATTTATTGTCCACCCCGAAACATAACTTTTTAGCGAGACTTTTCCCTAATTACTGTTGTAAAAAGGGCTTTTTGAAACCAAATACGAAACAGGAAACTTAATGGTAATTCAGCGAAATATTTATTGTAATTGCCTCGTGTAACTTAAATGATAGCAAATTATTTATTTATATTACAATTTGGTCTGCTTAGTTTTTTCTACAGAGGCTAGAATTGACTATTTTTGTATGGCAGCTTGCAGCTAAAACTATGAGACTGACTTCTGGCTAACTGGACTATCTTGTGGGTGCCTTGAGGGTAAGGCCTCCAGCCAGAGAGTCAAGACTGATAAACTAAAGGGCAGCGAGCTTAGGGCAGCCTCGAATTAAGGGGTGGTCACTGGGGAGGCCAGCAAAGGAACAGCCTGGATCTGAGTGAACTTCGATGCAGCATGTCTTCTTCGAAGTTGATGATGATGAAGCTCCTGCCAGGGTTCAAGCCTGCAACTCATAATTGGGGACCACTGGGCCACTAAGTTCACTCATTCTCCCCTAGCTCTCTGTAATCCTGACAATCCGACCTAAACTTGCTATTCCATACTCACACGTAATTGTAACCCAAATCTATTGTATCGCCTGAAAAGAAATGCTGGGAAACCCACTCATATATCGACGATTGGTTGCCCGACGTAGATTTATCGACGGATACTTTATTCAGGTTGTTTCGTCGACACCCTACCGCGACAGACGGATGGGTGACAGAGCAACCTACTCTGGAATTAATTGACCTTGGTGGTTTTTGATAGGACAAACTTTATATTTGCGGTACATCGGTATTTCAAGCTTTTGAGTTCAGTAATATAGTCGAGTTTGGTGTAATAGGCCTTTGCGTAGTCTTAGTTTTGGATGGGTTCATTTTGACGGCGACTAGAGTCTAAACTAAGAAACATTCAATTGATGATGGCTATGATGAAGGAGTCAGCCAGGGCTGTATGTCTGTTCTCTCTTTTTCTGCCCCTATTTAGTTATCATCATCGTCATCTGACTAAACTTTTCCTAGCTATGTTGGGGTCGGCTTCAAGTCTAACAGTATGCAGCTGAATACGAGTATTATATCAACCAACTACATTTATCTGACCTCCACAAACCAGTTTGCACTCGGTAATACGATACGCCTTGGTTAAGACTGGTTGTCAGAGTCAGGCCACTGACTACGACTATCAATCAAAATCATAACCCTCCTTTGGCTTTGCCGTAGTCGGGTAAAAATTAGAAAATGATAGCCAAGAACAACGGCTTGACAGAAAAATCTAATTATTCAAAGAAACAAAAACAATATATTGGTAAAGAAATTTCAAAAAATCTCATCTACATATTGTGGTATTTCGCTATTCTAAACCACCTATTTTATTTATTTCACTGAGTGAGCTGTAGTACGTATACTTAGACTTAGGTATACTTACTTACACTATATACATTATTCCATGCCAAAACATTTTACATCATATACTTACACTTCGCATCTATCATACGTTTTATTGGTTTTTACATTACTATTCTGCGAATCGGTCTAAAACGATTCGTTTCTTTCTAAAATATCTAAAATAAAATAAATAATTTTCATATTTTTCATTGTTATGACACTTACGTCAGGCTGTCAAGCTGTCAATACTTTTTCTTTAATTTTCTCTCATAGTTTCTTACTGGCTTAGTCTATGAAGGTTACTTTTGATTTATGTAATTTAAATTCTTTTTATCAATATGTTAGCCCAAATATTATATTTTATAACTTAAATAGCTCAGATATTGTATTTTATAACTTACATAATATTATAATTAATTAACACGCTCTCAGAATTCTACGAAAAGGTTTTGGATTGAATATTACTGGCTGTTCTGAATACTGGCAAGTTGCATTTCTAAGACGAAGAAGTCACTATTTGAAATTCTGAAAAATGAACTGAAAATGACAAGCTGTGGACGCCTGTGGATCTATAAAAGCTGAAATGATTTCACACGCGTGGACTTCTAATCTGAATCTGATCGAGGAAACATCTCAAATACTCTAAGTTCTACACTGGTTCATTGTTGCTGCTGGTCCTCCTACTCAAGGTGACGCTGATATTGCTGCTGGTCCTCCTACTCAAGGTGACGCTGATACTGCTGCTGGTCCTCCTACTCAAGGTGACGCTGACACTAAAGAGGACCATCTTAATCACAACCAGAGTGACCTGCACTGCCGTGGAACCATAAAGCCAAGGATAACCACAACCGTAAAGTTCTTTAAAACCTCCTCCCTCCTCCCTTCTGAGAGTGTGCCCTTTTTTATAACTACTTTTGTATTTTTTACTTTTCCCTTCAATATTATAATGTTCAAGTCTACTGTCTCAACTCTTTTATTCCTCTAAATTCAGTAGATTTGTTACAGTTTGGCGCCCAACGTAAATTCAAAGCTTTCCCTCTTTTCAAAATTCTAAAACAAACTATCTAAGTTTATTTTCTTTTGGTCTCTTATTTGGCTTAGTCTTTTTTTTATAACTAATACTAATTTATTTATTTTTCCTCTTCAGCACTCTTCCTAAAAACTACTCACATACTACTCACTATTTGAAATTCTGAAAAATGAACTGAAAATGACAAGCTGTGGACGCCTGTGGATCTATAAAAGCTGAAATGATTTCACACGCGTGGACTTCTAATCTGAATCTGATCGAGGAAACATCTCAAATACTCTAAGTTCTACACTGGTTCATTGTTGCTGCTGGTCCTCCTACTCAAGGTGACGCTGATATTGCTGCTGGTCCTCCTACTCAAGGTGACGCTGATACTGCTGCTGGTCCTCCTACTCAAGGTGACGCTGACACTAAAGAGGACCATCTTAATCACAACCAGAGTGACCTGCACTGCCGTGGAACCATAAAGCCAAGGATAACCACAACCGTAAAGTTCTTTAAAACCTCCTCCCTCCTCCCTTCTGAGAGTGTGCCCTTTTTTATAACTACTTTTGTATTTTTTACTTTTCCCTTCAATATTATAATGTTCAAGTCTACTGTCTCAACTCTTTTATTCCTCTAAATTCAGTAGATTTGTTACAATATTCCTTAACATCTTGAATTTAGTGAAAATGTGTAAACGTTTCTGAATTTCAGTTCAGCTATCTAAAATGGAATACATGCTCGCGAATATTCGAAATACCACTGCGTATTGCATGTTACCCCGTTTTAATCCTTTTACTCACTAAACAATACAAAAGGGATATTTTTTCTACGTTTTTCGGGTAGTTCTGAATTATTCGCTGTTTCAGTTCGAATTAAATTGTTTCACAAGTTGGAATGTAGTTTAAAAAGACCTAATTTTAGTTTATCTCTTTGTTTCGTAAAAGACAAAGCATTGCCGCGATGTTTGAGAGGTACCCGCCCATCTTGAATTTAGTTTTATAGGGCACAAAGGGTATTAAAGACATTTTTAAGACACGTATGTATTCACAAAACTTCTTAGCGAGACTTATCGAATCGTTAATTGAAATATTTCGATACCTATGTTTTATCACATTTTCCCGGAAAATAAAAAAATCTATCTATATAAATAAAGAGAGAAGTACTGACTGACTGACTCGTCAACGCCTTGGACCCAGAAAGCTGAAATTTTGCACAGAGGTTCCCTTATGTAGACAAGGAATAATTGGAAGGATTTTTCAAAATTCAACCCCTAAGGGAGTTAAATAGGGGATGAAAGTTTGTATGGAAAATCGTCATTTTCACGCGGGCGAAGCCGCTGGCAAAGGCTAGTTAACCATAAAGTTTAAGACTAACTGCCAAACTCAGAGATGTATAAAATGATTCCTTAAGCCATCACTTAGTAAAGGTTTTGACACTTTAGTGAAGGTTTTGAATGTCAAACCTTTACTAAGTGTCGGATTAAGTAATCATTAAACGTTTCTGAGTACGGCAGTTAGAATTTAAAACAAACATAAACGAAATAGACGGACTCGGTCTAGTAGTCGTAAGCGCGATAACCGGATTCACCTGATTACCAGTATTTTACATGGAGCGAGTGCCTATCTGACCTCTACAACCCAATTCATCATCATCATCAGCCTATAATGTTCCCACTGCAGGGACTCAGGCCTCCTCTCTAGGAGAGGAATGGGCTTTAGGCCCGTAATCCACCAAAGCGGAGAGGAGAGGAGACGAGAGGAGATGTGCCGTGAAGCTGGCAGGTTATTTCCACCAAAGCGGAGAAGAGATGCGTTGTGGAGAGATGTGAGCTGTGTGTAGCAGAGATGTGAGCTGTGAGAGATCGAAAACAAAACAAAAGGTGCGAGGCGCGCGGAGAAGGCAGCGGGGTGAAGCCCGGCCGCCCGACTAGACACTTCTCCGCTCTGCCGCGCCGCTTGCTCGCTCGCTGCACAAAATTCTGTAGAAAAATGAGACATCTCCTCTCCTCTCCGCTTGACCCATTTCCACCAAAGCTAAGCGGAGAAGAGATGTGGAAATAACGAAATCGGATTGGTTTATTCAAACACATCTCCTCTCGTCTCCTCTCCTCTCCGCTTTGGTGGATTACGGGCCATAATCTATTATACCACGCGGGCCCAGTGCGGATCGGTAGATGTCACATATGTCTTCGAATTTTTTGGTTCTAAGACGTGCCGGTTTCCTCACGATGTTTTCCTTCACCGTTTTGAGAGCAGTGGTGATGAAATAAATTACGAAAAGTAATGCGCCTGACGGGGTTCGAACCCACGAGCTACTGTTTGTAAGTCGGGGCCGCCACCACTGGGCCACCAATGCTCTCCAATTAGTACCTACAGGCTAATACGATACTCTTTGGTAACGCTGCGCTGGTTCAACATCCAACCATAAATTCCCATAAACCCATGATGTCGAACACATCTTCCTACTCCTAAGGCTCGCCCTAACGCCAGCAATATCTCAGGCCCATCAAACTCAGCTTGTGACGGACATGAGAAATGTAGCCAAGTGATGTAGCGGCGCATTAGGTGTCGCAAACTGGTATTTAAATGAGACAAATGACGGCACTGCTCAACTTATTGAACGGGTGTGGACGTGGTGAGGTTAAAAAAGCGATTTTTTTGCAAAGTAAAGTTCCATTTATTATGTGGTGTGTGACTCTTTGCGATTAAGTGCTTTTTCAACATCTTATTTTGCGCCGAAAGACGTCCACTGCTGAACATAGAGCGACCCTAGTTCTCTTAAGAATTGACCATTTTAAGAATTAAGTAGGCATTTTTAGAATTGGGCATTTTAAGAAGTAGGCATTTTTAGAGTCACCTCATTGACCGGTTCTCGGCCATCCGTTCTGCGAGCGATGTGCCCTGCCCATTACCACTTAAGTTAGGCAGTTCATCGGGCTTTTTCGGAGGTGTTTTTTTACAAGCTTTTATTAAACTTACAAAGTTGGTGACATCTTGCATCTAATTTTATAGTACATTATGGTATAAGTGTGTAACGTTGGTGATTACCGCAGAGGCGGC
Source organism: Diarsia mendica (assembly GCA_949316265.1). Classification (NCBI taxonomy): domain Eukaryota; kingdom Metazoa; phylum Arthropoda; class Insecta; order Lepidoptera; family Noctuidae; genus Diarsia; species Diarsia mendica. The sequence continues at coordinate 4,469,755 of OX438912.1, read as the reverse complement.
ATTGAGACCCGAGCCGTCAGGTGAGGGTCTTAAGAAAGCCGAGGACGGTAATCATCAATACACACGTGTATCATACGACGTTTTTCAACACACTTGCGAATAAAAAAAAACGTGTGGCACTCGGAAACTGCCGCGGTAAAGCTATTGCATAGCATCATCATCATCATCATCATTTCAGCCAAAAGACGTCCACTGCTGAACATAGGCCTCCCCCAGGCGTCGCCACATTGACCGGTCCCGTGCGTCTCTCATCCAGCGGTTTCCTGCAACCTTGACCAGGTCATCGGTCCACCTAGTGGGAGGCCTTCCAGCGCAACGTCTTCCGGTTCGCGGTCGCCATTCCAGAACTTTTCGGCCCCATCGGCCATCCGTTCTGCGAGCAATGTGCCCTGCCCATTGCCACTTAAGTCTGGCGATTCTTCGGGCTACGTCGGTAACCTTGGTTCTCAAGCGGATGTCCTCATTTCTGATTCGATCACGCAAGGAAACTCCGAGCATAGCCCTCTCCATTGCCCTTTGGGTGACTTTGAGCTTTCTGATGAGGCCCATTGTGAGCGACCACGTTTCGGTCCCGTATGTAATCACTGGCAACACACATTGGTCATAGACTTTCGTCTTGAGACACTGGGGTAAGTTGGACGAGAAGATACCGCGCAACTTCCCGAATGCTGCCCAGCCGAGTCGGATTCGACGATTGACCTCTTTCTCGAAGTTAGATCTACCCAACTGGACCGTTTGTCCCAGGTAGACATAATCGTCCACAACTTCGAGCGTAGAGTCTCCGATCTTGATAGGAGTGGGTGTTACATGAACATTCAACATAACCTTGGTTTTGTCCATGTTCATTTTAAGACCCACTCTTTCGGAAGCTCTACTGAGGTCATCGAGCATTGCACTGAGGTCTTCCATGGTCTCAGCCATGACCACTATATCGTCGGCAAACCGAAGGTGAGTGATGTACTCGCCGTTGACGTTGATGCCAAGTCCTCTCCAATCCAGAACCTTGAAGATATCCTCCAATGCAGCGGTGAACAGTTTCGGAGATATGACGTCTCCCTGTCTCACACCGCGCTGCAGAAGGATAGGTTCCGAGGTCTGGTCCTGAAGTCGGACTGACATGGTGGCGTTTTTGTACAAACACTTCAACACCTCGATGTACCGGTAGTCGATTTGGCACCGTTGGAGAGACTGCAGCACAGCCCAAGTCTCGATCGAATCGAAGGCTTTCTCGTAGTCCACAAACGCTAAACAGAGAGGCAGGTTATACTCTTCGGTCTTCTGTATAACCTGCCGCAGCGTATGTATGTGGTCTACGGTACTGAAGCCTTTTCGGAATCCGGCTTGTTCGGGAGGTTGGAAATCGTCAAACCTGCGTGCGAGACGATTCGTGATGACTCTTGAAAACAACTTGTAGACATGGCTTAGAAGTGAGATGGGCCTATAGTTCTTCAACCGGGCATTGTCACCCTTTTTTCGAATCTTTGTTCCGTGTGGTGTCGGACGTAAAGAATAGCACCATCCCATATCTTCCCGTGGGTGTCGTAAGAGGCGACTAAGGGACTTACCAGAGAATGGGCAGCAGCGTTCTCTGTGTCTTTGTCAACCATACTGCGATCGCCAACCCGCCTGCCAAGCGTGGCGATTATGGCAAACCCCCCCCAAAAATGATGAGCGTTAAACCAAACAGGCCCCTAGTACCCGGCAGCCCGTCTACCCTCGGCTACGGTAGCGGTCGAGGCAACGGCGTGGCAAGGGGTGCTAAGAATCTCCGGACGGGATCCGGCTACCAAACATTGCATAGCATTTTTTATCAATTATTTAATTAGACTACCTCAGTTGACAACCTTGTTATTTTCCGTAACCATAGCAACCTGGTTGAAATATTTTTGTTTCGGAATTTCTGGACTCGCAATAGCTTAATAGTACAAGAAAAAACATTTTATTTAGTAGATAAAAAGTTTATTTAAAGAAACAATTAGTAAATGTGCAGTTAGTAAAATTATAATTAATTGCTTTTGATGGCGTAGCGGTCTCTTCAGATAGATTACTGGCCATGGTTCTGTATGTCTTTTACAGTTATATTTGTTAATTCTTGTATCCTACAGTTACACCAAATATTAAAGCAACCTGAAAAAAAAGAAAAAAATAATTATTAATTTTAACACACAACACGCTGAAGCTGAAGTCACGTAGTAATATAAAAAATAAAATAAAAATTAGTAATATTTAAAATTAGTTTAACTAACCTTAGTAACCAGATATTGGTTATCTGGAGCATCTTTTATAAATTTTTCAACATCGTTAGACGATAAAACCTTTGATTTCTTGCTTCATTAAATCCATCTGACAGTCTTTTTAGATAAACTGACAAATAAGAGTATGTTTTTAAGTCCACTCCATTCTTCGTTCGGACTGTACTTTTTAACATTGAGTATATACACCACAAAGAGCTAGGTTTGTAATTAGAAGATAATTCTTTAAAGTACGCGAAGAACACATTTTCAGAAAATGACTGCGATTTCTTGGTGTTTTGCCACTGCTTGAAATTTTGGTACGCTAATAGATATTTCTCCTTGGAGTTTTCGGGTAGCAAATTTTCCATAACGCTTAGGGCTTCAAATCTTACATCGGGCGGTGTACAACATGAATAATTTTCTTCAAAACTAGACATTTTAACTGATAAAATAACTATAATAACAGTGAAAACGAGTTGTGTATTTTTTTCGCAGTAGCGGGAAAATATTATGTTTTTTTATAAGCGATCAGCCATAGACTAAAAAAGGTTTTTTTTTTTTGCTTGTCGTGGATAGTGTTTGGAGCCACGTACAAAATGGGGAATTCAAATTTTTATTTATCACAGAGAAAACAAAAATTATATTTGAGTGAAAGTTTTATTTATTAAAAACGTACTAAGTTTAAATTATCTATTTAAATACAAAGTTTCATGAAATGAGCAAGCACTAGGTACATTAATTAATTTTTACTATTGAACACGATCTTTTTTGTATCGAAACTTTTTTAAGAACATAGCAACTCAACCAATTAAATTTAAAAAAAAAACCTATAACTCACTAGTGAATAATAGTAATGAAAAATTCACAGTTTGATTATAGGTGTCATTATGTGCCTAATAAAATTGCGGTGAAATTTTAGCCACTTTATGAGCAAGTGTGTTGAAAAAACAGTTATCCCCAACCGATATCAATGCTGGTTTCCTGACGATGTTTTCGTTCACCGAAGCAAGTGATACCTACTTATCCAATAAAACTCGTTACTCTAAAACTTGCTACACACAGCGTTCTTATTTTCCGCGCCCGCTAATCGTTACCCCCATACCCTGACCCTTAAACACCAGGAGCTCGGCTTTGAAAACTTGTTTGTTTCAAGTCGAGAGGCGAAAACGTTTGTCTCAAAACAATGTTTTCGCGAATTTCGGGCGGAGCAAGTGAGCCATAATGTATGACTTTAACTTTAGCAAGTTCTAACGTTATATTTGAGTTAATTTTCCCCTTATTTTGTTTCATCATTTTACTGTATCGTTGGTGTAGTATGAGGTTCTGGGTACGATTCCCAGATCGGGCAGTGTGGAGTTTTTCATATAGGTGAAAGCGTCAGGGCCCTGGGCGGAGCGGCAGGGAGCGTCAGACTTCTACCTACTGACTAAAAACCACCCATGTTCCTTCTTAGCCCAAAGGGCCCCGGTATCTCTTTCGAACAACCCGCAGCTCCAGCAGGCGGATGTCAGTTGCTGACGTATCTTTGAGGCGCGCGTGAAACACAAACGCGCCATCGACCTGGCCTGTCATCGTCATAGGACGGAAGGACGGTGAGCTAGCCTATTACTTACCATCCACAGGCCCACGATCAATACAACCCTCTAAGTTCATTTAATCTCATTGAATGACTTTTTCACGAAATAGTCAATATTTTAATTACTATATTCCTGTAAACAATATATTTTACGGCCGCCAATTATATTTTGGAACAGCGGTGGCCCAGTGGTGTTGGCCCCGACTTACGAACAGTAGGTCGTGGGTTCGAACCCAGGCAGGTGCATTACTTTGTGTAATTTATTTCATCACCGCTGCTCTCAAAACGGTGAAGGAAAACATCGTGAGGAAACCGGCATGTCTTAGAACCAAAAATTCGAAGACATGTGACATCTGCCAATCCGCACTGGGCCCGCGTGGTGGATTATAGCCCATCCCACTCCTAGAGAGGAGGCCTGAGTCCCTGCAGTGGGAACATTATAGGCTGATGATGATGATGATGAATTATATTTTATTAAACATAAAACCTGACACTGACCGGCAAATAGCAAAAAATGTAAGAACATTTATTTTATTCTTAGTGTTATTATCTTTAATAGCTGTGAAAAGGCTGGCAGATTATAATGTGAGTGTACTACCTATCAAATGTAGGTACACCGCTGCCTATCGCTTCCGGGATTACTACCGTAAGGTTATGTTATGTCATTTCGATTCCTTCTTAACCTTTGAGGGGTTAAATTGCTTTTAGCTCAGTGATATTTACTTATTACTCGTAATGTTCTGTCAAAGATTGTTTATTGTTTTAATTAAATTAATGAATAAGACGAATTAAGTGGGTGTCTTGTTATTAGAATTGATACTTTAAGTACTATCTACATATGTTGGATTTCATGTGACGGTTTACAGCAGTTAGTACTGGGTAATACGATACCCTTTGGTAAGACTGGTTGTCAGACTATCTGGTCACCTTACAGGTAGGCACCTGCAACGGCTCATCACCATCATCATCACTAGGGCTTTCAATACCGGTATTACGGGATCCCGGAATACCGTGATCCCGGACAAATATGGGCCATTTTCAATACCGGTATTGAAGCCCTCAATACCGTGATCACGGTATTGCAAGCATTACATGTATTATCGTAAATTAAATTCCATTTTTAAAATATAATAATGACACACGAAACATATAAAGAGACTGTGAGACAATGACTGATAATGAACAAGATATGACCATAGAAGAACCTTCTACTTCATTGAATTCGAGCTGTAGAAATGATATCGGGAGTTCGGAAGGCTGGAAATCGTCAAACCTGCGCGGTTTCGCTTCGTCTTCAAGGACCCACCAAGCAGACCCACCGGTGGGTCTCCGAATACTGATGTGTCTCCCAAGACCTACTGACTGGTAGGATCAGAGGACCCACTAGTAGGTCTTGGGAGACACATCAGTATTCGGAGACCCACCAGTGGGTCTGTTTGGTGGGTCCTTGAAGACGAAGTGCGTTGACGATTTCCTGCGTCCCGAACGAACCAGATTCCGAAAAGGCTTTAGTAACGTAGACAGCATACCTACATACGCTGCGTGGTTCTGTGGCTGGATGTCATACAAGAGACCGAAGAGTATAACCTGCCTCTCTGATTAGCGGTTGTGGATTACGAGAAACCCTTTAATTGGACCAAGACTTGGGCCGTACTGCAGTGTCTCCAACGGTGGCAAAAACACCACCATGTCAGTTCGACTTCAGGACCAGACCTCGGAACCTTTTTTTGTGTGACAGGGAGACGTCATATCTCCGAAACTGTTCACCCTGCACTGGAGGATACCTTTAAGGTTCTGGATTGAAGAGACCTCAGTGAAATGCTCGATGACCGCAGTAGAGCTTCCGAAAGAGTGGGTCTTAAAATAAACATGGACAAAACCAAGGTCATGTTGACTGTCCACGTAACACCCTCACCTATCAAAATCGGAGACTCTACACTCGAAGTTGTGGACGAAGTCTACCTGGATCTAATGATGTAAAATAGGTCCAGTTCGACCAGTCAGTCAGTTCAAACTTCGAGAAAGAGTAGAAATCGTCGTGGTGGGCAGGGCACATTGCTCGCAGAACAGATGGCCAATGGGGCCTAAAAGTTTTGGAGTGGCAACCGCGAACAGAAAGACGTTGTGTTGGAAGGCGTCCAACAAGGTGGAACGATGACCTGGTGAAGGTTGCGGGGTCACGCTGAATGCGCCCATAGGACAGGCCACTGCGGCAACACCTGGGGGAGGCCTATACGCCCAGCAGTGGACGTCTTGGTTGAAATGATCATTAATGATGATGTGTGAAAATGAAGGCACGTCCATTCCTACGCCGCGGCAGCTTAGAGATATTTACTGTCTGTAATACCTACGAATATTGATGCAGAGCGTGCTTTTTTTTCAGTAGGCTATTGTGAATGATGGCTAATAGCTAATTAAGCTATACTTACGTTTCTACAAATATTGATAGGTAGCTATGTTGAGTACATGATACATTTCAATAATAATAAAAATCGACTTTTTTGATATTTATTCTTTTCAAACGCTATGTGGAATGCCTTCCTACAAAAATACTTGAGTTAAGTTTTGATTATGTTCCTACTTAGTCCTATCTAATTAAATAATCAACCAATACCAAATTTTTATATAGAGCGCCATTTATAAAAGTTATTTAAAATAAAAATAAAACAAAAAAGACTGTTTTTACAAATAAAAACACATACTTTAAATGTTGGTATGTAATACCGGTATTAATACCGTGATCACGGTATTGACGTCCAATACCGGATCGATACCGGTATTGAAAACATCCGGTATTTTGAAAGTCCTAATCATCACCCTATAATGTTCCCAGTCCCACTGAAGGGCTCATCTCTAAAAGTGGGATGGGCTATAATCCACCAAGCGCGCCCAGTGCGGGTTGGTAGACGTCACACGTTTAGGTTCTAAGACATGCCGGTTTCCTCACGATATTTTTCTTCACGGATGCCAAAGATCAATATAATATGACAGCCGGGACAAAGGACTTAACATCTTATAATGCTTGATAAAATATTCTCTGCATCAAAAAACTCATTTGCCCTTCACAGTGCGAACAAATTCTGATCTATTAGTACACGATTTTTCACAATAACATCAGTTAGAAAAACTTCACAAAATCGATCATTAAAACGGGTACCATCTATCTGGCAGAAACTTGATGCTCCGAAATTTATTTGGCATACCACACTTGGCATATTCTTCTTTGAACGAATGTGTTTATGGCAGAACAATTATTTAATAGAATACTCATTTCGCAGAATGTTTAAATAGCTGAATTTTCAATGGCATACTTTTAAGATGGCAGAATTTTATTTGGTAGATTTTTATAAGGTATAACGACCGTCTCGCGAAAGTATCCTTTATGGGCGGCATGGGCACCGGGCCGTAGGCCGACGAAGGAGGCCGGCGGAGGCCCGGCACTTCGGGGACAGAAGATATTAGTGTTATGTAATATGCGAGCGAAGCGAGCGCGCGTCATGGAGTAGGTACATGCGTTGCATGTATGAGTGACGTCATTATTATTATTAATAATAATAAGTAATAATAATAATTATTATTTTTGACATACCAACATTTAATGTTCTCAGCTAGAAATTTTAGCCGGGGTGAGCTGATAATAATGATTAATAATAATAATTATTATTATTGCATGTTACACGTATGTATGAAATGAAATGCGTGCCAAAAGACGATTCTGATTATGAATTTTCGGCGAAATGATGGTTCTGGAAATGAAGTTTATGCTCAAAGATGATTCTGACTTACAAAATTATGCGTTTTGAATGTATGGTAAATGAGTGTATGCCAAATGATTTTCTGCGAAATGCAGTTTCTGCCATCCACTGTTATGCAAAACAAAATTCGGGTATAAAAAATTCTGCCAAAAAAGGTAGACCCCATTAAAACACCTCGTATTTATTTACCTACGCGTCTCCCTCAATGAACCGCCGACGGCGACGACGTCCCAGTTCTAACGAAACGATAATAAAACAGTTATTGTTGGAACGAAACTGGGGCGCGCTACTAGTTTCAGATTGACAAATAGACGGACAGATGGACTGTTTTATAGTGTATCACATAGCAGCTGAGATAACAATGTTATAGTTTTTTTATAAACATAAAATCATGCCTGTAATCCCGACTTTAGAGACAGAGGTGTAAACACCCACATTTCTCCAGTTATGTTTTAAGTCCCATGTTAAAGGGGCGAGCCTATTGTCATCAACCGGGCACAAATCCAGATTCCGTAGCTGCTACTGAGAAATGTTAAAACCCAATAACACTTTGCCCAGGACTTTATCATTCATGCTCAAAGTCGCAAAACAAAGAAACGAACGGCTGTATTAAACGATATAATGACAAGAAAGGAGGTGTCTGATGACGAGTAATACAAAGTTACAAACATAAGGAAGAAGAAGACATGCTGCGCCGACCCCAAATAAATTGGTATGTGCAAAATAATAATGATGGTAGTAAGATAAATCATTTCATTTGCGAGTCTCACAAGAAAAGTATTAAGTAGGTACCTTTTATTACCTACCTACTTCTCTTTTTTTTTTTTTTTTGGTGGGTGGAAAATCATCGAATGACCCCCCCCGCTCTTGGGCAGAGCGAAGGGGAGTGTCAGACTTCTACTGACTAAAAACCGAACCCATGTTCCCTCCCCGCCCTTGCGCCGAGGCCACGTCATCTAGTACAAAAGTCCGCGGCCCCGACGGGTTTATTATCTACTTTAAGTTTTAAACTGACATGGTCACAAAAAAACAAAAAAGTTAATATTAACTTTTTTGTTTTTCAGTGTTCATGAAAGTATTATCTTCGCCAAAAACCACAAAGCGAATTACAACCGTGCTACTAAGTACCTACTTATAGCAATTCCTAAAATACACCAACTACACACACACACAGCTAAGCCATTTACAACACTGAAATCAAACAACTTAAGGCGGCAAACACATCAGCCGTGACAGACGCGTGTCAGAAACGCAAGTCTGTTTACACCCTTACGTCGTTTCCTTTTCAAAGACACTGTTTAAAGGACTGCGTGTATTACGCTGACTTGACGCCGACTTCACTACTGCAAAATATTCAATTGTAAGCTTTGTTTTGTGGGACTTATGGTTGAATTTTCAGCATTTACTGAAAAGAAGCATCACGCAAAGTTTACGCGTCGTACATTTATGGTCATGCTGGAAATTGTAACGTTAGAAACATGAAAGAAAGTTTGCATTTCAATACTTTAGTGCGAGTAGAATCTGACGGTGGCCGTTCATTACACATGCTTTCCGAGGACTTGGCTGTCATTTAGATCTTGGACGGTCGTTACAGGTAGTCAGTGGGCTAAAAGTCTGATAAGCAGTCTACCCATGGTATCGTATAGAATATTCCTTAACTTCTTATACTGGTTGTAGAGCTCAGATAGGCAGTCGCTTCGTGTAAAATCCTGGTATTCAGCTGCATCCAATTAGACTGTAAACGACCCCAATATGGTTATGAAAAGTTCTGGAGTGACGAACGCGAACCGAAAGACGTTGCCTTGGAAAGCCTCCCACTAGGTGGACCGATGACCGGGTGAAGGTTGCGGGGGAACGCTGGATGCGAGACGCATGGGACCGGTCAATGTAGCGACACCTGAGGGACGCCTATGTCCAGCACTGGACGTCTTTTGGCTGAAATGATGATGATGATGACATGATAACAGTCGAGGCAAATTGGATTGTAGTCGGCCTATTGTGCGAAGACCTTACACATTTCCTTAAGACACCGTTTAATGTTTATAATCATTCGTCGGCTTATAGTTGATGTACATGTTTATGTTTACATGTCTAACTGTTAAGAGATGAGAGTAAGGGAGTCAAGGTTTCTGGGTTTGTTTTGAGTTTACGAGCGGTGTGGTTTAGCTATGCTAAAATTGCTCATTGTTCACAGGTTCAACCTAGTTCAGGCACAAAAGCTGTGCCCATTTTAAATGTGCCTCCGAGTTTACCTGTGTTTCCGAGGCACGGTGGAAACGCTTTGTGTAATGTATTTGTATGGTAACCATCATCACCTAAAATTCTTCTAGATACTACAAGTAGCGACCAAATAGAATATTTTGGCTTTGTACTCGTGGTCCCTCTCGTAGTCCCTTGAAGGGACCACGGGCACAAAAGTACCCGTGGTCCCTTTTTCAGATATAACTATACCAAATTAAGAAGGCGATCGGTCACAAACTACCAGGAGGGCAGAAGCATCGGGAGTAATGTAGCTTCCCGTTAAGGGGGGGTTATATATTTTGACGTGAAACGATGAGCGCTAGCAAATGCCTCGTTGCTTTAGCGGTCGCAAACTACCTCCTCCACAGAAAGGGGTCCTAGATTCGATTCGCAGGTCAAGCAAAGTTTCATTAGGATTTTCCATCTCTAGTTCTTCCAGCGTGAATGTACTCATTCTCTTGCCCTAAATCCAATATTATATTTGTGATTAGCCGTAGCATGCACCTACTACCAAAGAAAAAGCTTAACTTTTGTCATGGGAAAGGTACCTGTGCCTTTTATCAAAAACTTCGACCGTTGAAGCGCAAAAAAGGTAAAAGACAGGTGGACAGACGACCAGATGGAATACTTTCGTTTTTTTTTAAAGGTAGGTATAGTTACTAAAATCGCTGTCCAAACACACTTCGAAACCTGTAATGAAAGAACAACCATCGCAAAACAAATAAGTCTGAATACTTATATTTTTTCTTTCCCACGCGTAGATTGAATGAAAACATTCATTACATTCATTGGTTCGTTCGTTACGGTTGCAGGTTCGATTCCCGTTAGATGCCGTAATCATTCTGTTGTTTTACGATTAGTCATAGTGGGAGATTGTTTGAATGGATTTTTGTTTTTTTTTATTTATTTTAGATTGAGGTTGAGGGTCTATTAATCATTTGAAGTTTCACTCTCACATAATATAATTATAATGTTAGTAAGTATACTAATATCTATCAACTATCTAGTGTTACATCCGAGTGACATCCGCTTGAGAACCAAGGTTACCGACCGACGTAGCCCGAAGAATCGCCAGACTTAAGTGGCAATAGGCAGGGCACATTGCTCGCAGAACGGATGGCCGATGGGGCCGAAAAGTTCTGGAATGGCGACCGCGAACCGGTAGACGTTGCGTTGGAAGGCCTCCCACTAGGTAGACCGATGACCTGGTCAAGGTTGCAGGAACCCGCTGGATGAGAGACGCACGGGACCGGTCAATGTGGCGACACCTAGGGGAGGCCTATGTCCACCAGTAGACGTCTTTTGGCTGAAATGATGATGATGATGATGATCTAGTGTTATTAGGATTTCCATCAGAAATTCCTATATAAGCAGCAGTCACGCACTCTGAACTTGTGTCCGATGAGACTTTAAGATTACTGGCGTAATGCGTCTGTATCTGTGCTAATGGGAACATCTCTGCTTATCCCTTCGGCTTAGCCGTGATGACCAATCCTTTTACTACCAATCAACATAGCGTGTATTTTTTTATTGCGACAAGCCTGCCACACTATTCCCAAACCACTGTAACTCCTGTTAGCCAGAATCAACAGTGGCCACCACAAGAAAAGCGCCGAGACAATGAAGCTCGACGAAGTCCCAGAGAAACGATTTAACTGTCTTGGATCCCGCAACGAAATTCATCAGAAAAGAATAGCGGAACATAATTTCCACTTCCCTCCATATCAGCAGGCGACAGAACAGAACAAGGCCAATAGGCACACAGGGACGTATACAACTGGGATAAGCTCAGTTGCCTAGCACCATGGATATTATTGTCATTAATATTACTGGGTCTTAGGTTGTAGTTGTAGCATGTATGTAACAATTATCAATACAAGTCAGGGACATTAGTAGTAAAGTCTTGACCAAACATAAACTGACAATGATCTACTAAACCGTCCGCCACATCAGTTGTCAGGCTGCATTGCGGACGCGGCCGGTGCCAAGTATTTACCGCAATCAATTCACTAGCTGATAGTTAGCGTTATAGTGGGCTAGGCAGAGAGGTAATCAGAAGTGGGTGTGATTTGTTCGCTGTGATAGAACTGATAGAAAGATCTAAGTATGTGAATCTTGCTAGGATTTATTAGGATAATAAAGTTAGGACGAGATTAATAAAGCTCGTTGGTTGAGTGGATGCAAGCGTGACTGTTGAGCGTGTGTTCGATTCTAGAGTCGAGCAAAGTGTTATTGGGTTTCTCAGTAGCAGCCACGAATTCTGGATTTGTACCCGGTTGATGGGAATAGGATCGCACCCTTTAACATGGGATTAAAAACATAACTGGCGCAATGTGTGCGTACTATTAGGTATCATCATCATCAGCCTATAATGTTCCCACTGCAGGGACTCAGGCCTCCTCTCTAGGAGAGGGATGGGCTATAATATACCACGCGGGCCCAGTGCGGATTGGTAAATGTCACATGTCTTCGAATTTTTTGGTTCTAATTCTAAGACATGCCGGTTTCCTCACGATGTTTTCCTTCACTGTTTTTACTATTAGGTATGCCTCTGTCTAACTCCTCGTAGATTACAGGCTTGATGTTATGTTATGAGAATAATAAACATTACTTTGTCCTTTGGTTGAGCATTGTTCGGGTCATTGTTACAAAACTACAAGTGCAGTATAGAACTATAGAGTTATGTTTCCTGAACTCCTGCTCTTTACATGGTTTGGTCATGTAGTGAGGACGAAACGCGACTAACAGAATGTAGATGTGAGTGGCAACGCCGGGTGGGGATACCTAGAAGAACTAACAGTATTGGGTGTGGTTCTTCAGGAAGGTTAGGTGGGTAGTACTCGCAATCAGCGTGCGTGTATGACCAGATGTATGAACGTTGACGAGACGGAGTATGTAAGGATCGCGGCAGCAGGCCTAAATTCATTCGCAAAATTTTAGACAGAATCTGGCCGAAACACACTAAACTAAAAGCTACACTAAATAATTTAAATACCACCAAACAATAGCCCAGTTAGACTCAACACAAACTTAAGTCTAGACTCAAACTACCCAGACGCATTCACAATAATCTAAGCAGGGGGGAAATATTTCTAACATTTCTCAGTAACTTAGACGATTTCATTTCCATGGGATTTCCTACAAATCTGCATAACTTTGTGCGAGAACGATACGACGGCAATGGAACTACGACTTAGCATGTAAATTTCACTTGCGTACGCATTCGTTTGGTATACATTACTGGTTTACTTCGCTGCGTAAGTTGAGATGGCGAAGGAAACGCGCAATGCATAATGTTGGAACTAAAGTTACGAGCTAAAATCCAGGTGTTTGGTGTTGTAAGTTGTGTGACATACGGGCGTTGAGTTCAGAGAGCGAGAGAGATTTTATTGAATAAATGACTAAGTAGTGACATGTTTTTGCTGAGTGAAAATTGTATATGTTGTTTAGTAGAAGATAGGAATATTTATACGATGCCTTCTCCTCGACTGGCAAAATGTATGTAGCTCTACTACTTATCGAAGTTAAACGATGTTTACTTTTGTAAGTATATCTAAATAGGAGTGCGGAAAATGCAAAAAAAAAATCACTTGAAAAGTTCCTTCTCTACTTCTGAAATTAGTACCTAAGTACAGTGACGTCTGATAACGGCTGTGCAAAAAGATATGGGGTTTCAAATTTAATATCGTAATTTTAAATAGTAGCATTGTCACCTTTTTTTTTTTTGGTGGGTGGAAAATCATCGAATGACCCCCCCGCTCTTGGGCAGAGCGAAGGGGAACTCTGCCCAATACTTACACAATCAGAATCATTGCACCAATTATTGCAAGACACAAACATTCAACTCCAGACCGATTCATTAACAAAGTGCCTCCCTAAGCTTGACATCATAAATATGGCTTCAGATCCCTTTGTGACCATAATCCCCATTTCAAAGGCGTTGCAAAGGACTGGGCAGCTGACCACTTTACGAAACAAAGGACGAGGTTGGACTTGCTTGGGTAGAACCAGCTTTGTGACTTTGATGTTAGATTGTAATGACTGACAGAGGTGTGATTCGGTTACTTTTCCTTCCAATATGAAGCTAAATTTGAGCGAAAAGTAAGGTGAGATTGACTATTTTCTTTCGAGTTGTTTGATTGATCATTTTGAGCGGTCTTGAAAGACCCACGCGCCAGAAGATGCTTCTACAAGTATAAAATCTTTCTTTTGCAAACAAATATTGTCCCACATAACATATTTTTCCTGTATCGCGGGTACGTTTACGAACATTTAAACTCACATACATACACAAACCAAACACCCAGACCCGGAGAAATTATATCTGTAAGCCATACAAATACTTGTTCCGTGCGGGTATCGAACCCGCGACACACAGTGTAGCAGTCAATTGCTCAGCCAACCGTGCCGTCAGATACAAGATGAAGAAGTAACAATACTTTCCATAACACGATGATCTCATCGTCAGAATTTCATTAAGTTTAAATCACTCGTTTATTCGCCAACAAGTTCGCAGACATGCTCGCAAACGCTCCCTGCGCTCGCTCTCCATCCCGGCCGTAAATCCCAACGAAAATCGGTGCACCGCCAAAGTCCGGGCATAGTTAGCAACTCGCACATTTAAATAACTTGCAAATTATTCCGCTCGGCCGCGCGGTGAGGGACGCATTGTTTAAAAGCCGTCTCTTTAACTTTGTGCCACGGTCTATTTTACAGTTACCTAGCTTTTATGCTACGGGGCGTGTGAATTTTTGGATGGTAGGCTGTGGGATCGTTTTATGGAATATCACGCCTATAAACCCCGAAGGGTTAGGCAGAGGTGTACCTAATAGTACACCCATCCCATCCCACCCATCACCACCACCACCAGCACCACATCGCCAGTTAAGTATGTTTAATTCCCATGTAATAGGGAAGACGAGATAAAATTGACAACTGGACCAAAATGGAGAAGGGTTGTCCAAGACAGGCAACAATGAAAATCTTTGGAGGAGGCTTTTGCCTTTCATGCTGAGCTGAGACATTTTGTACTTTTGTTTTTGTGTGTAATGTAGCTAAATTAGATTAGATTATTGTAGATATAATGTTACTTGGTTCGGAATAAAGGGATTCCTATTATTACAATAGGGAGAGAACCTATTGCCATCAACCGAGCACAATAAAGCCAGAATCCCTGACTGAGAAATTCTTGATGGAAAAACTCAATAACAATTTGCCCGAACCGGAAATCGAACCCAAGACATCTTGCTCTGCAGCCGCGCTTGCAACCACTAGACCATCGAAGCATTTATTTTTCTGATGAGTTTCAGGGTATACGAATTCAACGGAATTGACTACAGACACAACACAAGAACGCTTAAGCTCATTACGTAATAGTTTCTCATTCCGTAATTTCAATGAGAACAATATTCAGTTCCTTGTATATTCATGAACATAACAATACACATGTTTTAATACGAAACAGCTTCCTCCAAAACAGATATGTCTTGTAGTTTATGTAAGACAAGTTGAAGATATGTAAATGTTGGTAACATCATAACGCGCATGCTGCTCCATATATTATTAACTAACTGCAGTGTTATGTCGTCCTGGTACTTGCAATGTTGTGTTGGATTAATAGTAATGCCTAAAATGGGTAAATGGGCTTTGAAATACATAATTATATACATAAAATGACGACCTTTTAGCATGGGGGTAAGGAGGAAACCACATGGCAGAACGCCACCTGCTACGATCTTTACATACTCCTTTTGCCTCGTCTTTACTCATACATCTGGGTCATACAAGTACGCCGGTGACGAGTACTACGTACCTGTCCTTTCCGAATAACCTAACCAACAAGGTTTATGTCTTTTTAATACAGTTGCTCAAAAAGTGGCGTATTGCAGGGACGTATAGCGTTCGGGATGTGGGCTATTACGTACTCGTGCTTTTTCTTTACCTTTCCCGAACTCGTGCGTTCTCTTTCCCAACTGTCAAAATAATGTCCATTAAAAAAAAAACAACCACGAAGTATTTACTAAATAAAATCATAGAAGTTTTTATGATTCATGCAAATATTTCTAAAGAAGCTACTAATTTGTTTCAATATCAGATTTAATTATTTGATTCAATGAGTTAAAGGTTTTCATTTTTATTTCTTATCAATAAAAAAAATCTACTGAAGACTTGGCTGTATGGGCATAGTTCCCTTTGCCTACCCAGAATAGGTAAAGAAAAAAAAATCTCTGCGATTCTTTTACGAAGCGCCATTTTCAAAAATGTTCTTTGCGAGTTTAATTACGGTTTTATTATTTTATTAAATTGCTTCATTTTTTCGCAACTGTATTAAAAATAGTTGTTCAGTACACGTGCGGAACCGTCATTGCAACTTGTTCCGACTGTCTACCCTCGCCGTCGGCTGTGCCTCGGCTCGGCTAGACATTTGTCGGAACTCGTTGCAATGACAGGCTTTCCGCACTTATAATGAAATATACTATTTTAATACAGTTGCTCAAAAAGTGGCGTATTGCAGGGACGTATAGCGTTCGGGATGGGGGCTATTACGTACTCGTGCTTTTTCTTTACCTTTCCCGAACTCGTGCGTTCTCTTTCCCAACTGTCAAAATAATGTCCATTAAAAAAAAACCAACCACGAAGTATTTACTAAATAAAATCATAGAAGTTTTTATGATTCATGCAAATATTTCTAAAGAAGCTACTAATTTGTTTCAATATCAGATTTAATTATTTGATTCAATGAGATCTCATTAAATTTCATTTTTATTTCATATCAATAAAAAAAATCTACTGAAGACTTGGCTGTATATGCATAGTTCCCTTTGCCTACCCAGAATGGGTAAAGAAAACAAAAAAAATCTCTGCTTAGATTCTTTTACGGTAGGCGCCATTTTCCAAAAATGTTCTTTGCGAGTTTAATTACGGTTTTATTATTTTATTAAATTGCTTCATTTTTTCGCAACTGTATTAAAAATAGTTGTTCAGTACACGTGCGGAACCGTCATTGCAACTTGTTCCGACTGTCAACCCTCGCCGTCGGCTGTGCCTCGGCTCGGTTAGACATTTGTCGAAACTCTTTGCAATGACAGGCTTTCCGCACTTATATTGAAATATACTATTCTAGGGCGTCCCTCCCGGTGTTGCCACTCATTTCTGGTAGGTATTCGACTTTCACTCATCCTCTCCACATGATTAAACCATCTATGGGCTTTGATGATTTCTGGATGTTAACTGCCAGGAGAAGAAGTTTGTATAGTTACATAATTCCAGGCTATTACTGACCCACAGTTGGGCAAAGGCCTTTTCTTATAACGAGAAGGCACGAGCATTGATCACCACCCTTGCACAAGACGGATTGGCGATCTCAGACTTACAAATCTTGCATTACAAAAACAGTTTGATTATTGTTTTATTATTTTAAGCTGTTTCCAAATGTATGAGGCGTTATTCCCCACACATATATTTTGCCACAAATATTATTGAATGAACCACATAAACTTACATCACATAACTCGTACAAAACGTCACTAATAATGGGAGGGAACCATCTGCCTGAACGGCAAAAATAATTTTATCTGCGACTAATTAGGGTACGTGTCAAAGCGACTTTGGAAGTCGGACATAAAAGCCTTTTTATCGCCCGGAGACTGATTGCGAGGAATTACTAAAGGATTTTTTTTGTCCTCGGTTGTCCCAAAGATTGAGTACACTGCATTAGTTCATGTTTAAGATAAAACGATTGATGCTGCAAAGTTGTGGAGTTGGCAAGTTAGAGTTATGATGGTACAGTTAATTTTGGAGGTTGGAGGGACAAATGAGAGGATTAGAGGAAATGGGTCAAGTCCCAATGAAGTGGGTGGTTTTATTGATTTGGTTTGTTCTTTCCTCTACAGCCAAATTACATGGGAAAATTATACTAGCAAATTCATTGTATCAGCATTTTTCGTCTACAATCATTTTTGTTAGTGTTGTGTCCTGTGATTCCCGGGGTGATAGCACTAATTACTCTGGGTCACCGGCTCACCAGATCACCCAAGTTCTCCGTCAGCGGTCGCTGTACAAGTTTACACACCACACTTGCCGCCAATTCCGGTGACTGTCAAGTGTCCCCTGTCACAGCTCCCTGACACTTGTGTCTGTGAGACGGTGTTGCTATATCTATTAAATAGATACAACTCGGATACACTACAGTTAGCATACGACGTACAGTGCAATCAAATTATCTTGGCAGGTCCGAACTTCGTGCAGGTTATTTTGTTACAACTAATGTATAAAAGTGTTATGATATTTATTTTATTTGTATTTCTCACTGTTTAAATTAAATATTTTCTGATCGTATAGGTATTGGTTTATCTGGCAATAACAGTTTTCTTCACAAGTTTACATGCGTAAAAGTTCGCAGAGCCTATGTTCAGACCTGCCAAGATAATTTGATCGTACTGTACGCTTTGCGCCTCTAGTTTTTCGGCCAGAGTTGCATATGCTAGCCACTAAATTAAGACCACATGAAAGAGCAGCACACCAAAAGCTCTTAGCAACGATGCTAAAAAATCATCGAATGCAGCAGTCGCTGTGTCCGAAATTGGCTAGATATCATCATCATTATCAGGGCAAAGCTCCCAATGATGATCAGACGCGATAAGATTTCCATCAACCCAAAATCACCTTCCCAGAAAACGCCCCCCAAACTGAACTTAAAAAGTAATTCACCCCACTTCACCCCCAAAAAGGTCAACTTAATTCCGCCATCATTATCAACGCTTTCACGAAAAACCTCTTTGTTTGGCCCCTTATTTAAAAGAATTACATCAAAAACAAGAAGAAGAAAAAATTGGACACCGGCGATCAAAACTTTTTGTTCTTTTTACGCCTTCAAAAGACCACCTGAAAACTGTAATTGCAGTCCGTTAATTAATAAAGGTCTTCAAAGTTTGGAACTTCAAAGATTTTGTAGGGCTACCTCTTGTGAATTCTGAAACTAGGACAAAAAGTTGATTGGACAAGCATCAATATGGCATGTTTGGAGCGTTATGGCAAAATCTCTGATGAATGAACATTTGTTACGACTTTTTTTAAGCAAGTTGAGGAAAATAAGAATGTGACCATGTGATGTAGGTATGATGTTTATTTGTAAACTAGCTGTTCCCAGTGATTTTTCGTTTTTTTAATCGTATTTATTACTAATTTCAAGTGTTTTAATTTTTTTTGCATGAATCCTTAATTTTTTATTGTTAGTTATTCCTTTTATCATCAGTTATCTGCCAGTAAAACTAGAGAACTTCAGCGACGATTTGACAGAATCAACATTGAATTTTCCGATAAAGATGAAGAGACCAGTGCTATGGCAAGACTGTTATCCCCGTGAGGTTAAGCTGAGGTGTGCCTGCATGATGATATCAAAGGAGTCAAGCTTATTACCATCAGCCAAGTATGTAAAATCCAGATTCTACTAATAACATTTTGCCCGACCTGGGGATCAAACAGAACTTCACGCTAATCAGTACTGCTTGCAACGACAAAACCAATGAGCCAATCATACAGTACTCTTCATTCAAAAACTTTTCTCTGATAGCCCTAATTTGTGCAAAAGACGAAGGGACATTGATGACTGGGCGTACAACACAAGGGTTGCAAAACTCTTTGTAAAGGGTACAAGTCAAAAGTTTTTGAGTAATTACCGCTGATCCCTTTCGGCAGTTTGAATCTTCGATGACAATTGGGTTTGTAATTATGGAAGAACCTTTTTTGGACCGAAGTTGTGGTGTCGTGTAGTTGAAATAGGTAAATGAAAACCGTTTTATTATTGTAGTATTCATTTTGTTTTGGAGAAACTCAGATAGCCTATCTGACCACCACAACCCACTTAGTACTAGCTGGATACATTTCACATTTCATTCATTCATTCATTTTTTTCTTGTGGAAAAATAAAATAATTATCGTAATACTGAATGTCAGGCTTTCGGGCTACGACGCGTCCGTGTTCAGAATCAGAATCAGAATCAGAATCAGAATGCTTTATTTGTAAACGTAGGTCAAATTACAATAATGATGTTACAGATAGGTAGATCCTCTATGTTTTGCCTATAGGCGTACAAATATATTTGATTAACATTGTCTTTCTTACTATAACAACAATAATTTAACTTTTGTGATATCTTCGAGTGGTAGAATTATATAAAATTATGTAAATTTTCACATTAATAAAAAAAATAAATCAATAAGTATTCAGTAATAGTTAGGTACATGCATGTCAATATTAATTGGGGATATAATCAATTTCAATAAATGTCAAAGAGATAAAGTTACTTGCAGTCCGTATTAATCCTAATCGTAATGTCAAATAAAATTCTAAATAGTCAAAATAGGCTAGGTGATTTTGGTACAATTTTCTAAAGCAGAAATTATAGAACCACGCGCGCCTCTAAGAGATGTCAGCAAGGAGGGGCCCGCAAGGGCCGACGCCCGTCGGGGCTGCGGATTATCGAAAGAGATGACGTGGCCTCGGCACAAGGGCGAATAAGGAACATGGGTTGGTTTTTAGTCAGTAGAGGTCTGACACACCCTTCCGCTTTGCTTCCAATAAAAAAAATCCACAGGCCAACTTAGGCAAGCGCGGCTTAACCTGAAGATTGACCCGAGCGACTGTTATCATCAATAATTACCCTAAACAATTTAATGAAATATTAGGCCAAGCCAGCTGTAAAAATGATCACAAGATTATAGCTACAATATTAACCTAAACCCATTTACCTAATTGAAACCTAATTCAAACATACTTCAATTTAATCAATATTATCGGTATTAATATTGCTTTATAATAATAATATTACACTGTACATATTTACTTTCGTTAATGGATGGGCCTGACCTGTCATGCGATCTGACAAGATCTACTAATTTAATTGTGTTTAATTTCTCAAACATAGTATATTTTAATTTTTAAATAATTACTTTTGTTTCAGCAGAGGTGTACCTACCTAATAGACTCACATTTCGCCCGTTTTGTTTAAGTACCATGTTATAGGGGCCAACCTATTGCCATCAAATTTTACACGACCCGGATGATGACATTTAAATTGCCATCAACGCGCTAAGAAGAAGAAGAATTTAAAGCCATTTTAACCTATCCATGTCATAGGTAAAACCAAATGTGACTTACTATAAGCAGCTAGGTTGGTCTTTTAAAAACTGCAAAACATTTGAGGTCTAGCTGAAACTATGAATTATACTCTAGATAGAGTGAACACGTAGCTTTGTTAACGACGCTGACGCTTCGCAAAAAATAAACTTTACGTGAACAACGTGCTATGAAGGTAAACACTTTTACTCGCTCCTCCTGTGGTTAGCAGAAACCCTGTGTTTTTTACTAGATAAAACTAACTCTTAGGGTTATAAACAGTTGAATGCAAAGAATTACGCTTAAAACTCCATGCAAACGTCTTTTCACACAAATAAATAGTTTTAAATTACAATTCAATTTTTATAAGTACTTATTCTGAAAAAAAAAAACAGTTTATTAAGCTAAACATATGCTCGAATTGACGAAAATTACCTTTTGCGAAAGTGACATTATGCGAAAGTCAAAAAAAATCCACGGTGACATTTTGCGAATGTGACGTTCTGCGTCAAGACCTTTTTTTTTTTTTTTTTTGTTCTCGGGGGGAAACCTTCAAAAGGCGACCGGTCTTTTGGGGAGAAGACCGGGGAGTGTGGGATTCTTACCTCACTAAAACCACCCCGGTGGTCACCATCCGCACATAAGAGAAGGCACCGTTACCTCTTAAAAGACCTGTCCGGAGCCTCCTCTGTGCAACGCCTGTTACGGCACTTCTCTGGGATGACTAGAGTCTCCCCTAAGTCATACTACGCAATTGTATACGGCAACACGTGACCACTGATGTGCTGCCGTTCATCTCTGAGGTCACTCGGTGAGCGCACAGAGTCCCCACTCTGAACGCCCGTGACCCCAAAGTTCCACCGGCTTTAAGTAATGCAGGCGGTGTTTCGGCATATTAACCGTCGAGGCGGTT
This sequence comes from Diarsia mendica, assembly GCA_949316265.1. Lineage (NCBI taxonomy): Eukaryota > Metazoa > Arthropoda > Insecta > Lepidoptera > Noctuidae > Diarsia > Diarsia mendica. Next base: position 4,447,920 of record OX438912.1, on the reverse strand, counting down.
GCTTCCCCGACGATTTCTTCTCCTGCCAGGATCTGCCCTCTCACGATCCCGTTCGGCAGCTTCCTTCTGGACCATCACGGTCTCACAAAACGAGGTCACCTCCCTCCAGTTGTCAGAATCCGCCAGCATCGCTCCAACTACTGCTGGCAGAGACAAATCTCGGCCGATCCTGGCTACCAGGACTTGCCGCTCAGAGGCCCACGCAGGACACTCCTCAAGCGTGTGCTGTGCTGAGTCCTGGCCAACTCCGCAATGATGGCAATTCGCCGTGGCCTCTCGCCCAATCTTATTCAGGTACTCACCGAAGCAACCGTGCCCGGTCAGTACCTGAGTGAGTCTGTAGGAGATGCGATCCCCTCTTTTCAGCCAGGCTTCGAAGTGTGGCAGGACGGCTTCGACAACGCGCTTACGTGAATATTGCGGCTGTTGAAGCCGCTCACGCCACTGCTCGAGCGCGTGTCGCCGTTCCTGCCGTCTTAGCCTCACAACAGCAATTCCTGGCACGCCATTACCACTTTGGCGGATAGCGCGGAGACGGTTATAAACCTTCGCGTCCATATCTGCTAGAATGTCCAGTGGTGGAAAACGTGCCAGGAGAGTAGCCGCCTCAAAGGACACAGTACGATATCCTCGTGCTATTCGAATAGCTATTTTACGCTGCAAACTGTTGATTTTAGTTCTGCAGCGGCGGACACCAGACAGCCTGTTTGACCAAACAGGCGCCCCATAGAGGACCATCGATCGCACGACTCCTGCATACAGGCGGCGAACTTCTTCTCGTGGCCCCCCGAGGTTTGGTAACAATCTGTGTAGAGCACCCACTGCTTTCCCAACTCGGGGAACTAGGCGCTCGAAATGCTCTTCGAAGCCCCACCGACCGTCTAGGATTAAGCCGAGGTACTTAATGTATCGTCCTACGGGGATTTGCACTTCTCCAACTCTAACTATTGAACTGGGTGGCTCTCTGTTTCTCGGCAGCTTATGAAACCATAGTGCCTGAGTTTTATGAGGCGCTATCTCTAAACCCAGTTCGCGGATCGACGCCACGACTTTTGCCAATCCGATCTCGGCAAGTTGAATGGTCTCTTCGGTGGTTTCCCCAGCGGCTAACACCAGGGTGTCATCCGCATAACAAACGACATTAACGCCAATGGGGAGATCAATACGCAGGACAACATCGTAAGCGAGGATCCATAAAAGAGGCCCTAAAACAGATCCTTGCGGAACCCCACACGTAATCTCTCTGCGATGAACGCTACCGTCCCGACCCACATAGCGAATGTGTCGGTCACGAAGATAAGCCCCGATGATGCACTGCAGGTAAGCTGGCACTCTGTGATGTACTAGTGCTGCTCTGATCGCATCCCAGGGCAGAGAATTAAAGGCGTTAACTATATCTAAACTTACTGCCAACGTTACCCCACCCCGGGATACTGCCTGCTCCGACAGCGATCGAACGCGTAGGATCGCATCCACGGTTGAACGCTGCTTTCGAAAACCGTACTGGCAATCGGCAAGGTCAGGACCAACACTGGTCAGATGCTCAACAAGTCTTTCGGCAATTATTCTTTCGAATAGTTTGGAGACGTCGTCAAGTAGGCAAATTGGTCGATATGCAGAGGGAGACTCTGAGTCCCTGCCTTCTTTCCTCAACAATACCAAATTAGCCTCCTTCCAGCCAGAGGGGAACAAGCCTGCACGGAGGCAGCTGTTGAACAGTCGTCTTAGGCGATCCCCGAGAGCAGGCAAAGCCAGAACCCAAGCCCGGCCAGGGATACCATCCGGGCCTGGTGCGGTGTTACGAGCCCCCAAGCGTCTAACGGCTCTGTCCAGCTCGCTTTCAGTAACTCCAAACTCATCAGACCAGCCTGTCGGTGATAATAGTGGCGAGGGATTATCCCTAACTACGGGAAAGAGGGTATTAACGACTCGCCCTAGCAGATTTGGATCCATGGTTTCTGTGATAGGGGGAACCCATGGACGTAACTTATTCATAACTAACCTATATGGTCTTCCCCATGGATCTCTGTCCAACCCATCAATAAGCTCTTTCCAAGACCTTGACCTAGCTTCCGCAATGGCGTGTTGGAGCTCCATTGTCGCCTCGCGGTATGCTCTATAAAGCCTATCAATTTCTGCCTCCGTGGCTCTCGGCTGTCGTCTGCGTCGGGTCCGCTGATACTGGCTTCGTGACCTTAGGCAGTGAACGCGCAACTGTGCGATGTCTTCCGACCACCAGTAAACCGAATTAAGGCGCTGGCTGCTCCTGACTCGCGGCATGGAAGCGTCACAAATGGATGCCATCCTTTCTCGAAACCAGGCCGCTTCTTCCTCTGGATCGGGCGCGGTTATCTGGGAAGGATTATCTTGCGGCCAAGCCGTTATGTTAGCAGCTGCGATGAGCATGTCTGGATTGAGCTTTTTGAGGGCCCATCTTCGTGCCGGTGGGCTTGAATTTGAGCGGATGGCGCCGCCAGAAGGTCGAAGAGTCACTTTGAATATAATGTGGCGATGGTCAGAGAGTGTGACTATTTCCTCCGCTACTCTCCATTCCGATACCATACGAGCAACAGAAGGAGATGCCCATGACAGATCGACAATAGACTCCCCCTGCCAGCGAACACAAGTGGCAACAGATCCCTGGTTTAAAAGTCGGAGGTCAAGTGACGCCGCCCAGTCTTGTACTGCTTGACCCCTAGGGCGGTCCCGGGAGTTACCCCAAACTCTGGAGTGAGCATTGAAGTCACCCATGACAAGTACCGGCCGGGGTGCACATTTGCACCGAATGCAGTTCGCAACCCCATCCAGATATGCCTCGAATTCGGTGAGAGAAATGTTTGGAGAAACGTAGCAACCCACGACTGCCAGAGATCCCCATTCCACAGCTACAAAACCTTGCCCAGTGCCCACTGTCTAGAATAGAGCAATGAAGCCCACCGCTTCCACCAGCCCAATAAATTGCGACAGAGTTCCCGGTGTCCCGGAACCAGCGAGGGTGATCCCGAAGACCGTAGGGCTCAGCTACTACCGCCAAAGCAACAGACCACTCCGCAATAGTTTGCATAAAAAGATTTTGCGCATTGCGGCAGTGGTTCAGGTTGCACTGGAGAACATTTAAGGCTGGGAATGTGAAGCATCTATTTCCATCTCAGGGTCTGCACCCGTTGGTGCCTGAACGGGTCCTTGCGAAGTAAGGGGGACAAGCGAAGCTCGATTTTTACGCGGTGCGCATTTCTTTCCACCCAGTCTGTGATCCGCTGGAAGTCCATGATCTGCACACAGTGGACACCGCACTGTCAGCGATGTGCACTCTCTCGCTTTGTGAGCTCCCCCACAAGCATAGCATTGGGTGCTCCGATCAACCGCACTAGTGCAACGGCAGCGAACGTGCCCGGGCTCGAGGCACCGAAAGCACATCATACGACGCGCCGCCAAAATCTGAACACGAACTATCGTCCAACCTAAGCGCATACGTTTATCGGATTCGAGCTGCTTTATTGCTGCCAAAGGGCCACGCACCCAGACGTGCCCTAGAGAAGCGGGTGGACGACGAATTTCACCCACTTTCACGTCTTCTGGGGAACAGCCGCCTGCTTCAGCAATAGCAGCTGCCACTTCCTCAGGTGTCACAGAGTCATCAAGATCCATTATTCTCGCCTCAGCTCTTTTGGTTGGACGTGAAATTTTAACATCAAACTCGATGAGGACTTCGCGCATACGGCTGGCGAGATGGTCTGCCTTAGTGGAAGAATCGGCGCCGGATACGGTAATAACCATACCCCCATCAGCAGCCCTTTTCTGGCTGACAGTTTCAATGCCAAAATCAGCCAGGCGAATACGCTGCCTCATCGCAAACATAACCTCACCAAGAGTCGAAGTTGATCCATCTCTCAGTGAGACTGTTATAGCCGCAGTAGTGGGAACTCTAGGCAGTTTCACTGGTAGATTTTTCCCCTTTGCGGGGGCGGACAACGTTAAAGGGGTAGGCGGTACTTTCTTTGCCTTTCTCCCAACTATGGTAGACCAGGTCTCCGACTCAGTCACAGCTATATCTTGCGGAGCTTGTGAATCCTGCGAGGACGCTGCAGACACAGCGGGCAACTCAACTACTTGAGCTACCGCCTTGCCTTTTCCTTTTCCCTTTCTCCTAACGTTTTTCTTTGTGGAATTATTACATGGGTCGGCAGCGGCATCCTTTGGCAAAACACTTCTAGCGTCATGGGCAAGTGGCGGGCGCAAGGGTGTCTCTGGAGGCAGTCTCTTCTCCATAGCGGCCAATTTAGCGTCAATCATGCTCCCAATTTCTAAAACTAAAGAACGCCGAAGCTGGGCCTCTGACTCGTTGCATTCATATGGTCCAGCCACTGCAACAGCATGGCTGAGCCTCGTTGATGAGGCGCCCACTGCAGTGCTCGTCATCTGTACACCCTGGCGACTTAGGAGTGTGACCTGCTCTGTCAACTTCTCAACCTGTGCTGAAAGACTGGCAAGCCGAGCTTTTAAGTCAGCATTTTCTGTCTCCAACCTCTCAACGTTGACCTCAACGGCTGATCGCGTGGCCAACTCATCCACTGCAGCTCGCACTGTCACTGCAGCCAACTTGAGACTGTGGACCAAACTCCCTTTGAGGTTGCGAGATTCGTTAGCAACTTCCTCTATTTTTCTAAGGCTGTCTTTGATGCATAAATTAAGTTCCGCCGTTTGTTGCGCCTGCATCGTTTTGATCAACATTTCTGGCTTTGGAATGTTTTGCTTTGCCGATACACGAGTTTTAGCCTGTTTAGCAGGTGGACTCGAAATATCAGTACCTCCACCGTCCTCTCCGCTGTTGGCCAGTGGTTTGTTAAGGTTCAGTGGCGTAACAGGCTTCTTCCTAGTTCCGTTCTGCGTTCGCTTGCATGAGCGGTACCGAGATGACCTCGACGTTCCAGAGGCGAATGACATTTGCGAGCAAGAAGACTCACAAGTGTCACTGACCACCTCGTCGGCCATTGGAGTAGGCGGGCGCACGAATTGTGGACGAGCTGATACCCCCTTTGTCGCTTTCGGTGCTTTCTTCTTCTTCTTCTCTATGTTGGCTAAGTTAACTTGCTCTTTAGATTCCGATGCCACGGATGTGCTAGGTATACGACTCAGCAACTCCTCATCACCGGTAAGTGAGCCACCTTGGCTCAATGCGCCCCTAAAGGACGGATAAAAATTCGATTGTGATTTAAAGCGATCAGTGTCCCCCCCAGAATACATGGGACAGACCGAGCTCTGCTCGGTGAGGGATTCTCCTGCTGCGGAGCAACAGGTACCCTCCTGGGGTAGTTCTTTTGATTGATTCGCTTCCATTGTTATTGCTGAACTCAGCTTTGCCTTTTTTTTTTTTATGGGGTGGGGTCCCCATGTAGTAGATTTTTAAAGAGGTTTTCTCCCCACAGTCTGCAGCCACGACTGGCTAGCGAACTCTACGCTTCACTGTAATTTCGCTGTTCGAATTCAACGAGGAACGAACCGTGCCGTTACAACCCCGTTCAGTGAGCCATCACATGGTACCCAAAGAAAACCCCTTATTCACTTTCCAATAGCTTGGATAGTGAATTGCGCACAATTTAAGTGAACAGTCGATGCGCCCGCCACAGAGGTCCGATGTAATGGACTCTGCCTCGTGTCCCGCTTAGTCTGGTCTCTCACTTTGGACCTTTCCGGCGTGAGTGACTCTACCGGCAGAGCCCCAAAGATCATTGAGACACGCAAGCCCCACCACGACGACAACGTGGGGACACCCTCGGTGGGGTCTGCGTCAAGACCTAGCGAATGTGTATCAATTGCGCCTAAAAATTCCTGATTGACAACCTAATTAGACTAAATGACACTTTATTTCATGTATGATAAAACTTAAACTATAAAAGCGACTCACCTCCATCCTCAGGAATATTAAGCAGCTTCTTGGCCCCAGGACTGGGCCCCCGGACCGCCGACAGCGCCCTCTGGAGCGTCTCACTAATGGGCTTGCCTCCAGCGCACTGGCCAAACACTGTCACGATCACTAAACACCTCACTACACTAGCACTGAACCCCTGCACTCTTCGCCAGCTGGAATCCTGCTTGCCCATCTCCAAGTGGGTTGATGCCATCGGTTTAGGTGAGGATCCAGCTGCTACATTTTTTGAGACATCTGGAAAAAGAGAGGAGTGGAATTAATATAGGTATAGTAGGTAGGTGGATTCGAACACAGGTAGGCGCATTACTTTTAATTTATTTAATCACATAATTTATTCGTGAGGAAACCAGCATGTCTTAGAACCAAAAAAATCGCAGACATGTGACATTAGACATACCTACCAACGACCAACGCGAACTGGGCCCGCGTGGAGGATTATAGCCCATTCCTCTTCTAGAGAGGAGGTCATTTTAGTCCCTGCAGTGCAAACCAGCATGCCTGAGAGAAAATTATCGACGGCATGTAAAGCCAAGTTAGAGGCTCACGGACGGCATAAACACTCAGGAGTTACTTTTTTTCTAGCCATATAAATATTTTTTCTTTCTTTCTGTCTTTCTTTCCATATCATCTTTTACACAGTCCATCCATCGTTTCTTTGGTCTTCCTCTACTCTTATAGCCACACTCTCACTACATTTTTATTTCCCAAACCTCGTAATCAATAGTAAACAAAGCGCTACAACCTTCGCAAATTACTAAAAGTCCTTAATCAAAAACACACACCCCCCATAAAATAACAACAACCATTTACACGTAAAAACACGGTCATAATCTCGTAATTAAACTAATTAGACAATCCAATTAATACGAAAATATTTCGCAAACGGCTAAACATACCTTATTAATGTTAAAATGTTAACGAAAACCTGCTTTTGATATCATTTTCATCCTTATTTCATTATCGCTTCTGAATTTTGTGATTTAATTATTTATTTGCGTCACGGGACGAAAAAGACCCAATTTGTCTCTGTTGCTATAGGGACGGAGATATGGGTCAACTTAAGTAGATGGTAATGGTGTTCATTTTGTTATTGTTAAATTATTTTACTCTGTAAGAAGTAGAGTGGGAACTCTCAAGCTTGTTTATAGAGACATGTTCGGATGTGTGACCATACACAACATGGAACATATTTGTGCCGCCAGCAGCACCAATAACTATGCATTTTTAAACCACATAAAACTAGCTTTTGTCCGCGGTTAAGCTCGCGTTTTACTCGGAAATTACCCTACGGAAACATTTTTATTTTTTTTTAACTTTTTTTAAATATGGCCTATAGAAACCTACTCGGGATAGTGTAGCTTCCCATTAGTAAAAAAAATTTTCAAATTCGGTCGGTTCAGTAGATCCAGAGATTAGAAAGAAAGAAAGAAAGAAAAATTATTTATTGGTTTCACACCAGGACAAACCAAATTGACAAAAAAATTAAAAGCTAACAAGGTAAACATAATTACGAGAAACACTTAAAATTAGGACATAATAATTTGAAAAAGTCCCGTGCGAAGCCAAAGGGCCACTATCTCAGCATGGTGGTGGTGGTGGTGGTGTGATTACCACCTACAACCTCACAAACTATACCTCATTACAATATTGTACAAATGTAACCTTAGTTACTTAACGTACTATGGCGGTCTTATGCGCCTGATCACCACTAAGCTCATTTTTGCTTGCACTCAAGAAATAGAATCGCTCGCTAGCCCGTGGCAGCGCCTCGGCACGATTTAGGCGAAAAAAAATTTAAATGATCAGGCGGAACTGTCTTTGATCGTACCTATACCTGCCGGCTTAGCATGACCACCGAAGAAACGGGTTTTGTCGACGGAAGAATCGACAAAATGACAGATTTTAGCAAGGTTTCATGTCAAATTATATGGAAAAATCTTTGTCTATTCTTAGTAGAATAGAGATAGAATCGCCATGTTACGGGGCCTGTTAGATACTTGATACTACGTGATTTTAGGCCGCCCGTAACTCTCACTTAGTAACCCGTAAATTCTGAACCTACAACCCAGTATTGCTACTATAAGATGCAGCATCTAAACCCGAGAACCGAGATGCAGAGAAAGTTTCCATTCAAGTTTAAATAAGATGATATTAGAACGTATGTAAGTGGGTTTCTTACGTTCAGGTAGTACGTTTAACTTTAAACGATTTCAATAAGGGGTCTAGCTTGTTCGAGTGCCACGGAAGCCGGGGACCTGAATTTAGAATTCTCTCTGTTAGAGGAGAAATAAGTTTTAAGTAGCTCAAATGTGAAATACATTTGTAGCATCCACTTGTAGCTTAATAGGTTGATAACACAATTAACTTGTATCATAGGCTCACACCAGACTTCACTTCCAGTTTCCCGCCATCATGTAACTGACAGATGTCATTAGTTGTCTAATGACATCTGTCAGTGCTCACCTGACTACTTGTGGCTGAGACAGTGTTTGCATATTTATTAAATAGATATCTCAGATCAAATAGCAGCCAGATAGAGCGTGTAGAACACGAGATTGCTGTCACCAAGGCAAATACAAATTCAAAAGTGAATACAACCACGCGTCAGTACTAAGCTACGCGTCGTACTGATTAGACGTCACAAGTGACTTATTATTTTATGTCAAATCATGCCGTCTTGTGTCTTTAAACATTGTAAAAGTTGTTCCCAAAAACAAAGAAAAGAAGATGGAATGTCTTTCCATACGTTACTATTGTATATTTTATTGTTTTGTTATTTATTTTCCCTATAAATTTTCAACACACTCAGAACGAAAAATATTGACAGTTATTCGTCTGTGTTGCCAGTTTACATCGAAATAGGTCTCCTTGAATTAGGGGAATTTGCATTGTGTGTAGGAAGATCGATGAATTTATACATGTTTATGCAGAAATAATTTTGTATAATCTATACTAATAATAGTATAAAGCTGAAGAGTTTGTTTGTTTGTTTGGTTGAATGTGCTAATCTCAGGAACTACTGGTTCGAAAAATACTTTTGTGTTCGATAGCATATTTATCGAGGAAGACTATAAAATATACAATATCATGCTACGACCCTTAGGGGCTGAGCTGTTGGTGACACCGCGGGGAACAGCTAGCATATTATATAATTAACTTTGTTTGATAAAACTGTTCTTTATTTTAACCAACCAAAAGGTGCTTTATTTTCAATTTTGAGTTTTTAGCAACCGCTAAATATTGTTCATCATCTACCTAGTCTTTTTCCCAACTATGTTGGGGTCGGCTTCCAGTCTAACCGGATGCAGCTGAATACCAGTATTTTACATGGAGCGATTGCCTATCGGACCTCCACAACCCAGTTAATACTGCGTAATACGATATTCTTTGGTAGTGACCTGAAAGTATGGCTGGTTGTCAGACTTTCAGGTCACTGACTACCTAATAACTGCCAAAGATCTACATATATGTATTTATGAAAATATTTTTTCTTTCTTTTTTAATGTTTTCGAATTACCTATACCTACATAATAAAAATGTTAAAAGACCAATTTCCAGAAAGCGTTATATAAATTATTGTTCTTGTCTGATGATAATTAATAAACTCAATGAAGTGTTAGTAATTATAAAATAATAATAAAATCATTTAATTCAAGTCACTGACTCATAATAGAAATAATAATACATTCATACAGTAATATTACATACACAACATTATCTTTATCTTTTAAAAAACGTTGCTCCACACTAGGAATTTCTCCTGTATCGTGGGTGCGTTCACAAACATAGAAAGTTACATACACAAATACCCAGACCCGAAACAACTATCTGCAGGCCATACAAATATTTGTTCCGTGCGGGGATCGAACCCGCGACACGCAGCGCAGCAGTCCAATCGCTTAGCCACTGCGCCAACCGTGCCGTCATACAATACTCATATATCACATTCAATACTATTCAATAAAAAAATATTTAGCACGGCGGGCACAAGCTAACTTAAACCTTAAATAACTTTTATTCCACCTTTATTTATTTAATAATTATTATTCTGTTCAATTGATATTACTTAAGCACCTATATGCTAAAGTGCATTAATTCCAATTTTATACATTAGTACCTACAATAATTGAAAAAAATGTGGGAGTTTTTACCAATACCTAGCAACATTACGCACACGCAGATGCACATGTCCATACACTGTCGCTCCTAGCGACAGTGTATGGACATGTGCTCACGCACACATAAATATTAGGTAACTTCACATTGTTTTTGCGCATGTTCTATCTGCCTGTTATTTGATCTGAGATAGATATACACTGTATCTCAGTGTTCGTTTCCAGGTATTTTTTACAAGCCATTAAATGTGGTGTCATGATCCAAAATATACATTGCCACGGTAAATCATTACCATCTTACTGCCCTTTTTTTTTTGGTGGGTGGAAAATCATCGAATAACCCCCCCGCTCTTGGGCAGAGCGAAGGGGAGTGTCAGACTTCTACTGACTAAGAACCAAACCCATGTTCCTTCTTCGCCCTTGTGTCGGAGCCGCGTTAACCTTTCGACAAACCACAGCCCCGACGGGCGTCGGCCCTTGCGGGCCCCTCCTTGCTGACATCTCTTTGAGGCGCGCGTGGAACACGTACGCGCCGCCGACACGGTCTGTTGCCTTCATGACGACGACGGCCGGACGGCGAGTTAGCCCGTTACTCACCGTCCACAGGCCCGCGATCTTACTGCCCTTGTCCCTGGTTCTGGCTGTCATTTATAGATCTTTGACAGTCGTAACATGTAATCAGTGGAATGAAAGTCTAACAACCAGTCTTACCAAGGAGATAGCGGATCGTATTGCTCAGTACTAACTGGGTTGTGGAGGTCAGATAGGCAGTCGCTCCATGTGAACACTGGTATTCAGCTACATCAGGGTAGAATAGAAGCCGCCCCCAACATAGTGGTAAAAAGGCTAGGCAGATGATAAGCTATTCAAAACAATATGTAGTCAAGTTTTCAGTCTAGGTTTCCAGGCGAAAACTTCCAAAAAATTCCCGATTAACAACTCGAATCTGGAAACAGCATTATAAATGTACAAACTTCAACGTATGGATGCACCGACTTCCAAACTTCGGAAGTCGTAACTTTTAAAGCCAAGTTTCTCACACGTCGACGCTTTGTTGCGGATCTGTTAGCTTTTTACTTTTTTTTATAAAAGCTATCTTTTTTCTCAAGTAGCTATCTTTTAACCAAAGTTATCTTTTTAATGTTGAAGAGTACTTTCAAGAAGTTGGGAAGTAGAAGGATTGTTCTTGGAATATATGAATTTTATACGATACGGTTTAGTGATTTTATAAAGTAGCGAACATGTTGTTTAGATTTCAGTGCTTTACTTTGTTTACTTTTGAATGAATGAGTATAAGAGTAGAGGAACGCCAAAGAAACGACAGATGGACTGTGTAGAGTATATGGTAAGTAAGCAGGTGCCTGACGAGATGATGAGTAATCCCAATTGAATTGGCATAAGGGCAGAAGAATGATGCCTTTGTCTCGAAAGTCTGACAACTACTTACCAAGGGGTATCGTATGAATCAGTACTGAGTCGTCGAGTTCAGGTAGATTAAGAAAAAAATACCGTTTCGTGTAGTTTTATGTGCTGGGGATTATACAATTATAATAACCTGTTAAATAAATAAATAATGAAATAACTTCACTTGATAAGAAACACATAATATAGTGCTATTGATACCCAATGCGTGACCGATTTGATGCGTAAACGACATCGAGACACAAATCTAGGCCATTTCACTTTGTTTCTTGACTCTTGATGTCGAATGGTTATGCAATGACATGTGGGGCACGTCCATTAAACATCAATAAGACTGTCTGTTATTGTCTGTCGATGAAAGCAAGAGTGTCCACGCAATGTGTTGACCCGTTTGCAACTGGACCCAAAATAAAACTATAAACGAAAACAATTTAAAATGTGATTTGGTTGACTCAACTTGTAGGTCCCGTTCCAGTGGATCCAGTTGTCCAAATACTCGTGTGCCTTGAGATTGACGGCGTCGCCGAGCGAATGAAGCCCTAGACAAGAGAAAACCGCCTTCAGAGTAACTAAATACAATCTTCTTTAACAACTAGCGTTGTTTGCACTACTTTTGCATAACAAAGAATCTTCATAAGCGTGTAAATGATACCAGTACATCATGTATGATTAACTTAGCTATGTTAATGAGATAGGTGATGAAACATCTGCTTCATTCGTTGTGAAAGTTTGGGGTTCTTGTTGGTTTCTTGAGGAACTGTCAGTCAATAGGTTCTAGTTTATATCGGTACCCACACAGCTGATCTCATTTCTGTGATTTTGACAACACCAAACTTGTCAAAATCAACAATTAAGTATGAGATCAATGATTGACCATTCTGACACTATTGAATAGCAGACTCGGGGCCCTGGTGGCTGGAAGACGATTACTGAGTGAATCGGTATCTTTTAGGCAAGCGTGCTCTACCTTAGGCCGCATTATTGCTTCGCTCATAAACACCTACAATAATTATGGTTAGTCTTCCTTACCGATAATAGTGTGAAAATAACTCTTTTTTGTCTGTTAGTTATCTGTTCCTATTCCTAGCTATGAGGCAGAACGAATGGAATTTGTATGCAATTTAGAAAACAAATAGACCATTACCTTATTTTGCGATTTAGGATATTTTTTATCCCCTTAAAACGTTCCAGGGAGACGTTTTTAATAAGCTGGTTAATCAATACAACCGTAAAGTTCCAGAGATAGAATTGAAATTTCGTCATATTTTGACGTTATTGCTATTATTTTAGACCAGCACTTCGCTTATGTGGCTTCGTCCTCGTGTATTATGAAAATATTTACCTATAATAAATCCTATGATACTCAGTAAAGATGTAGCTTGCTAATGATGAAAGAATTTAGAAAATCGGCCTCGTAGTTTTTGAGTGAAATCGTAACAAACAAAAAAATAAATCTTTCCTCTTTATACTTAATATTAGTTTAGTTTAGACAAGGTGAATTCATCAAAGTCTAAGTAATTTCTGTACTTATTATACCTATTATCAATGTTTATATCAAGTTTACTTTCTCTACAATTTAACTACATGCGGTAGAACTTAACCTATAAAACTTACTAAACAAACATTTTACAGAGAATAAAGCCTACATCTTTCTTGGATAACTTCATTTATAACTTCAGAAATTGTATATGTATTTCGAAACAATCGAAGTCTGGATTTGTGCCCGTTTGATGGCAATATGCAGCCCCCTAATACGTAGGACTTAATCATAACGGGCGAAGCCCTAGGTGCTCAAAGCATAAGTGATCTAAAAATAGGTGCTCAAAGGGGAATACTTCGAAATGCTGGGGTACTAATGAGTACACCTCTGCATAAACCTTCGGGGATTACGGGAATTATGTTATGTATGTATTTATCTAAACATTGTACCTACGAAATCACAATATAACTTAACACTGACAAAACAAACCGGTTTTTAAAACATTTTTCTAACAAAAGTTACTTTATTTCAATTCGAGTGTGCGCCTAACAAATAAATGAATACGAAAACAATTTTGAATAGTGAAATACCAACCTCAAACACGTGAATACAATATCCAAAACAGTGCAATCCAAATATTGTACACAACACTAGATTCAAACAATCAAACAAACAAAACACAACACTATTCACACAAAAACACTTATTTGATACGCGTATTATCTACAGATTGTATTAAAAACTATTAATTAAATTAAAAACGCTGGTAAAACGCATCGCGTCGGGGCTAAACTAAAGCAAACTAACCTAAAATTCTCTCGTTCGTTCATCGGAACATAAAAATTTGACCGCCAATAAACGATTTCAAAGGAAACTCGGACTTCGAAGCAATTATACAAACGCACAACACAAATGCACAGGAAAATCAACTGTATTCTTTAATACATACACCAGAAATTAGACTGAATCGAAGTAAAAAGTATGTTTGTAAAAGCAACGACGCGCGCTATCTTTTGTATTCATTTTCTACCTGCGATCGGACCCTTTTTTGCTGCCCATATGTGGGAAGTTTACAAAGATACCTTTAAGCACCTTAACACCTGTTTTTAAAGTCGACAATTGAATGAATAAAAGATAAAAGTATCTTTGTTAGTTATTGCAAAGAGCAGAGAAGGTCCTTTCTATGCAGTTTTTAGGAAATCAATCAAGAAATAGCAGTTGGGGGCAAAATTCCAATGATTCACTTTATTGATGACAAATAATCTAAAGTCCTGTTATTCAAGGGGATCGGATGCTTAAAAAATGCAATAAAATTTACATTTACATCGAAACGGAAGAAGGGCCAAGTTTGTTAAAACTGATCTTATTATCTGATTCATCATCATTCTCCTGCCTTTATCCCAATTCATTTGGGGTCGGCGCAGCATGTCTGCTTCTTCCATACTTCTCTGTTACTCGTCATCTTATCAGCCAACTTCTGTCTTGCCATATCATCCTCCATCTATCGTACTCAAAGCTAATAAATAAATGAATTGTTTTACGACTCCCTTCGTGGCCGATCTCGTGTCACATATGGCCCATCATTTGGCACTACTTCAACGTTTACCACAAAATGCGTACACGCAATGACTTTGTGTTCAATACATCTGTTTACCAATATTGATCCTTCGATGCAAGGCTAAAGAGGTATTCAAAGTTAACAAAATGTAACGAGAAAGGCTTCTTGGGTACTTCTAAAATGATTCATTGATTTCTGTTGAGAATCTTAAGAAGTCTCTACATAGAGCTTTGTCCACATCATTATCATCATTTCAGCCGAAAGACGTCCGTCCAGCAGGGCTGGACATAGGCCTCTCGCAAGTGCCGCCACATTAACCGGTCCCATGCGTCTCGCATCCATTCCCGCAAACTTCACCAGGTCATCGGTCCACCTTAGTGGGAGGCCTTCCAACGTAACGTCTTCCAATTCGTGGTTGTTCACATAATGCATCATTTCATATTTCTAGAAACCCACATAATAAATTCGGTGCTGCAACCATTGGGCTGCTCCAACTTCGATAAAATGTATCCATTCGGTTTCATTTTAAACCCACAAAAATATCAAAACAGATTCAAACGTCCCACATCAACAAATTGACACCCCACATTTAACCCACAAAATCTAGTTTAAATTCCTAACCCAGTCACCGATAGGCCAAGCTATTACCCTAAATTGAAACTGATTGGCTCACCAAACAATGTATGCGCAAATAAACAAATTGCTAGTTCAAAACTAACCGAATTCGAGCAAAAACGATGTCCGTAACTCGCTTAACAATATACGAACAATGTATTCCTAAAGTTGACAGGGGTGGCAGGAGCTAAAACGGCTAAATTCTTCTATATCGTGTGGTTAGTAGAGAGGAAGGCCAAAGAATAGCTGGATGGATTGTGTCAAACTCAACTCAACTCAAAGTCTCAAACTCAAAGCATTTATTTCAATTAAGTCATTACAGGCACTTTTGAAAGTCAGAAAAAAAAAACGAACGAAACTACGAGTGCAATACGTCATTCCGAAAGCCACCACGCCGAACCACACGCCACCGAATGCCCCCAACAACGAACACTGCGAGCACGAAAGCACGCAGCGACGCACACCGCAACAACGAATGCACGAGACCCCGAATCACGGAACCACGAATGCACGCCGCAACGCGCAACCTCCGCGCCGCGTGTGAGGAATGATATGAAGGAGAAAGGAGTAAATGGTGCCGTGACGTCTGACAGAGGAGAATGGATGAAGAAAACGTGTTGCGACGAGTTATTCCGGTCTGATCCCCCAAACCGATCCACTGCCAATATTTTTCTTTTGTTTATTTCTTTCTGATCCACTGTAATTTATCATACGACCCCAAATTCGACAAATTCGAATTGCTGCGTGTCGCGGGTTCGATCCCCGCACGGAACAAATATTTATAAGACCTACAGATAGTTGTTCCGGGTCTGGGTATTTGTGTATGTGAGTTTAAATGTTTGTGAACGCACCCACGATACAGGAGAAATTCCTACCTAGTGTGGGGCAACGTTTAAAAAAAAAAAATAGAATGGGAGGGCAGGAAAATTATGATGATCGCGTAATTAGTGCCTTACCTGCTGGTGTTAGAGTTTTTATGTTATTAATTGGCCTGTGCCTTGGATTTACACTGCCTTCGAGAAAGATCTCTTGAGCATGGTTTGCTGACGAAACCGGTTAAATGAATAAAATAGAACATGGTTTCCCAGTTACTGGTGTAACTGTCTCGTTGGCCGCAAGCGCGAATGATGAGCATGAGATCCTGAATACGAAACCCGGGTCGAGCAAAATGTAAATGGTTTTTCCATCAGGAATTTCTCAGTAGAGTCTGGATTTGCGCGCGGTTAATGGCAACAGACTACATACAAACTTTGAAATTAGTTCATATCAATACATAGTGGTTCGAATCGCCCCATTCCTAAGAGCTATTGGTCGATTCACACCACTCGCGCTCCAAGAACCACCGTGGTGCGAAACAGCCCATTCTTAGGAGCTCTTCTGCGTTTCACACCGCGGTCCGAACCGCTCGTGGTGCGAAACGACGAAAGACCCACTCCCGAACCGAGTCAAAGACATTTACGACACTTAAACATATGTGGTGTCAAGTGAGTGAATGTACTGTGGAACCTTGTGGATGATATTATGTAGAAAACGCTAACCAAGAGCCTTCCTATTAGTTAAAAACAGGCGTAAAATATTGACCAAGCTTAAAACTTTCAATTACCGCCTCCATATCTTGACAGTTGATCCACGGAAAGACCTCCGTCTTAAGAAAGCTAATCCAACCAGACCACGTCCCTCTTTATCTCCAGAATCACTCAACCAGCTATTAACCACGAAGCCCCCCAGCTAACAGCCACTTTAGCCACCTTCCCACGAAATTTAGCCACCGTGCCACCCCTGAGTTATCGAAACCGGGGTCACCCGGCGAACTTTAATAGAGTACTAGTAATCCGTGTCGGGGCAAACTAGGAACATGTCATGATATTGCAATTTTGTACGTGTTGCCAATTTCATAGGTTTAACTGCTACCTGGTAACTATTGTTTGGGACATAATTACGGTTAGAACCACTGGAGGGGTTGGTTAAAGTGCCTAGATTCGCACTTCTGAAGTTTCTTTAATATCCTACGACGCCGTGGAGGTGGAAAAACTTTAAACACAAAAAAAAAGGTTCTGCCTCATTGTTCTAGTGGTTGTCAACGAGAATGCTGTTCATGAGGTCCTGGGTTCGTCGATACCATCAGGGATTCTGAATTCTGTAAAAAGAAGTGTGGATATGTGCCCGGTTGATGACAATAGGCTCGCTCTCCACTACATTGGACTTAAACACAGTTTTTGAAATGTGGGTGTACTATTAAGTACACCTCTGCCTAATTCTTCAGGGATTACAGACGTGATGTTATGTTACTAAATCAATCATCATCAGCCTATAATGTTCCCACTGCAGGGACTCAGGCCTCCTCTCTAGGAGAGGAATGGGCTATAATCCACCACGCGGGCCCAGTGCGGATTGGCAGATGTCACATGTCTTCGAATTTTTAAACGGTTTCACCCCGTTTGTTTTTTTCTTGGATCAAATTTAGTAATTCAAATTTCACCCACTTCCAGTCAACCGATTAATCTGAAATTTTGTACACACATTGGATTTTGGTGACAATACAATTATGTTTATTCATTATCATTATAAATTCAAGATGGCCGCCGCTACAAAATGGCGGATAATTTATGTTTTATTAATCCCATCAATATGGGTATCAAATGAAAGGGCTCAACAAGCAGAATACAATATACTATAAAAAATTTAAATCCAAGATGGCGGCCGCTACAAAATGGCGGATAACGTAGGTTTTATCAATCCCATCAATATGGGTATCAAATGAAAGGGCTCAACAAGCAGAATACAATATACTATAAAAAATTGAAATACAAGATGGCGGCCGCTACAAAATGGCGGTTAACGTAGGTTTTATCGATCCCATCAATATGGGTATCAAATGAAAGTGCTCAACCAGTATAATACAATATACTAAATAAAATTAAAATCCAAGATGGCGGCCCCTTTAAACAGAATGCGAAATAAAAACTAAAAACTAGAAAATAAAAAAATAGGTAAAAAAACTTTTTAAGTTAAACGGTTTTATGTTAAACATACATAGCAATAGTTAAGATAAATGTACTAAAAACCAAAAAATAATAAAATAGAAAACCGTGGGGCACGTCAATTGTCTACAATCGTTGATTGAAATCATAATAATAATAATTAAGTCGATAATTTGTAGACAATTGACGTGCCCCACGGTTTTCTATTTTATTATTTTTTGGTTTTTAGTACATTTATCTTAACTATTGCAATGTATGTTTAACATAAAACCGTTTAACTTAAAAAGTTTTTTTACCTATTTTTTTTTGGTTCTAAGACATGCCGGTTTCCTCACGATGTTTTCCTTCACCGTTTTGAGAGCAGCGGTGTTGAAATTAATTAACACAAAGTAATGCGCCTGCCTGGGTTCGAACCCACGACCTATACTGTTCGTAAGTCGGGGCCGACACCACTGGGCCACCGCTGCTCCTACTAAATCAATGCACTCAAGTATTTGTGTAGCCAAAGCTACAAATTAAACAAAGCATTTCTGAGATATACCATGTTGCTACCTGTTCTGTACAAAAATGGGATGGTCGCAGTTTTTTTTTTTAAAGGTTTTTGTTTTTTTAATTACTTAGCAAAAATTGCTGTCCATTGTTTTGGTTTTTCGAAGTAATCGGATTAAGATAAGTATTTCTGTTTTTAAACCGCAGGTTAAAATATTGTTGAAAACAGGATAAAGTAGTACAGTACAAGCCACTAGCCGTACCCACTAACTATATTATCTACTAATTCTGATAACAATCCGTACCACCACTGGCAGTACAATATACCGGTGATGTGGGATTATTTAATTTCCTGACCTCCACGTGAGCGAAGTCGGTCGAGAAATTTGGAAATTAAATTTGGTCCCTTGGTGACTAGAGGATGCCAGACTAAGAATTGAGTGACTAAACACTAAAAAAACTAGGAGAACGCAAACAAAGCCGCACTCGCGAACTTTAGAGAAAATCTACGTACAAAGCCAACCATTAAAACTTCCCCTACTAACAATACTCCCTAAATCTAATCAAGCACTTATGATAAGCAAATACAGTAGATTTCCATTATAGAAGCACTTGGGGCCCGATTTGACTGTCAAATTCAGCCGGGCCGCTGGTACATTTGCATTGAAGTGGGCCCCTGTTTGCAAGGTACTCGAAAAAGCAACTTCTTAATCCTTACGCTGTGTACTGTAAACATGGATGTATGTTACACCGAAGTGCAGTTTCTGGTCCTTCGAGTCGGATTCCTCCGAGCCATTCTTTTATTCAGCATTCGTTAATATGGTTATCATGAAGTCTATACTTATGTTCGCTGGCTAATTAGGTATTATGCTGATGATAATACTATACGTGCTGACATACGACGGGACTGCATAGTTGACATACAAAGTATCAAATCAGGTGTAGTAAAGTGACAGAGATATACAGGGTGTCTAGCGCCATCTCTTGTCCACATTGGAATAAGAATAATACAAGACTGCCTTAAGACGTCATGGTAGGACACCAGGAGCTAGATATTGGCGTTGTTATACTCCGGGTCGAGGTAAGAATGTTAAGATGATTGTCTTCCGTCTCGTTTGATATCAGAGAGTGAGAGATCTACAGTGGGAGTAGAAAGAGTGTCTCTTGTAATCACACTCCAAACACTCCATCCACACTCGTAATAAACTTGTTCCCGTTTCAAGTCTCTTCGGATATCGGCCGCTATGGCCAAAATTCAGTCTCGAGAAATATATTTTTAACTTCAGTATGAAACTACATTTATCTGCCATAATAATAATCGTAAAGCTTCAATATACCAACTCCGCTTTTCACCGTTGAGTTATGTAAGCCATACACGTAGCTACAATTACACTACGGTGTAACACACGCCCCACAGGAAATAGCCAACCTACATTTAAGCGTAACAGAGTGTTACAGTTTTATATGAACGAACGCGAAGCCACTTTAAAACGTTTTCAATATGGTAGTATGCACTTGACATACAAAACAACATGTTTTATCAAAATATTTGTTGGTATTTGTGAGTAGTTTAATAATAGCTGCCACTCGGGTCGATTTAGGTTAAGCCGCGCTTGCCTAGGTTGTCCTGTAAATGGGTGGTCCTGGTCACGCATTACATACCAAGTTTTTTATGTGCCTCGGAAAGCACGTTAAGCTGTTGGTCCCGGTTGCCATAAATAGGTCTTTGGCAGTTGTTAGAGGTACGGTAGTCAATGACCTGAAAGTCTGACAACTGAATTAATGTGTCTGAATTACTCTGAATGTGTTTTTCTGTTTACAACACAAATAATCAAAAAAATATGAAAGGACCTCACTACAATTATATTAATAAAATCTTTCAGACTCTCAAAACCAACTTTGCAACACCAGCTCATAGATTCCCATCCTAAAACCTTCAAGCACATGCAAAGTCCTAAAAACTAACCACCCTATTACCCAGAAAGGCTGACACGAATTCAGGCATAACCCAAACATGATACGATAACCCCTAAAACTGATTCTACAAGCAAACTAAACTAGTCGTTAAGCTCAGTCTAGTCTAGGGGCGAAACCACTAATATTCTAGTATAGATTAGTGTACAAAGCTACAAAACATGGGCTTAATTTGTCGTCTAAAGTTTGCAGTACCTAGACGGCAGACAAATTAGATTCGTTGGAGTATTGTGGAGGTGGCTGGATGTGGCAGTTCTGAGCTTTTTACCCGACTGCGGCGAAGCCCAAAATGAGGGTTATTGATCGTTTTGTTAGTCTTTGATCCACGTCCGTAATATCCATAGGATTAAGCAGAGGTGTAGGTACACAAACATTTCAACAGTATGTTTTAAGGCCAATCAGAAATCTTAAGTCCATGACCATTCCTGATGGAAAAATCCAATAATACTTGGCTCTCTTAATGAATTTTATACTAGGTTTTAGGTGAAAATGACGATTTTCCATACAAACTTTCATCCCCTATTTAACTCCCATATGGGTTGAATTTCGAAAAATCCTTTCTTATTCCTTGTCTACATTATAAAGGGAACCTCTGTGCAAAATTTCCGCTTTCTAGGTCCAAGGGTTTGGGCTGGGCGTTGATGAGTCAGTCCGTCAGTCAGGACTTCTCTTTTATTTTTATAGATTTTTTCTAACACAGCCAGAAGGCGAGGCGGGTTTGCAGGAGATTGCGAATTATATGCGTCTGCCCAGCACTGGGATGACACATGACACAAGCTAAAAGCCAAATATTATACCAAGAACAGTAAAAATATTGATTAGAAATTTTTCACGTTGATGAACCGACCAAAGTAATTACATATGTTGACTTTTACACCAAATATTTGCGTTCAAAAATTCTCAGAATAATCACCCCAAAATTAAATTTCTCACTAAGTATACGCTTTACTGGGCTTTACATCATCACCTATCCACTACAAACCCGTCACAATGCAGTGATAGTCACTTCCATTACTGCAATATCTAGGCTCTTACCTACCGTCCACTAATGAGATTGTACTCGCTAAGTGAATATCGAATTTGTCCCGTCGATACTGATTTACACTGCAGGTGAATTTGCAAGTCTGGAGAGTGCAACGGATAGCAGTAATCAGTAGATGCCAAGATTGTTTGTAGTTCTGCAATCATGTCTTAAAAGATGGAAGCAGCATCGTGAGTTTCTGGAGCCAGGCTAGCGAATGGGTTTTACCCCCGTATTTATAGTCAAGTCAAAGTAATTACTTGGACTTAAGTAATTACTTATGCAAATATTTGTATGCAATGGACATGAATTTAAACAAAGTTTGAACCGTCAATGAAAGCAAAACTAAGAATTCTAACGTTTGATAGTTCTAACATTAAGGAATTACTAAACTACAGAGAAAAAAATCGTATCTTTAACAATGACAGTCATTTACTCAAGTAATAGTAATTACTTGTTTATAAATACGGGTGTTAGTCAGTAAGAATCTGGCACTCCCTTCTGATTCGCACAGAGCGGGTCATTTGATGTTTTCCCATCCTAAGAAAAAAAGGAGTATTGCTGGCAATAGCCAAAGCTAGGACAAGGACCTCCTCATGATGAAAAGAAGTAGTTGGTAGAAAGATAATATTTAAAGTGTAAGACTCGTAGCATTTACGAGTTGGGCTATATAAATAATTGTTATTAGTTGCAACAGTGACAAGTATCTCTCAGCTGTTACAGACACATAAACATTCTTCTATTGCCGTCTGGTAACACTGACAGATACTCGTCACTAAAATAGTACTAATTTAAAATAATATGGTTAGAGGCTGTATAGAGTTATGACCTTTGCTACTGTAATTTTATGAAAGTGTGACAGTTGATTTTTGGTCGTTTGCGCGGCAATTGAATTGTAAGCATTTGAACAGAGCGTTGATATTTTGACTGTGAGAAATTATAACGAAGATTATTCAGTATTATTTATACAAGTCGTTTCATTTCTGAGTTGAGGTTGAGTTCCTACAACTCAGAAGTGGGATGTATACCTTATCACACCCACAAACTTTGGAAAATTGAAGTTAATATGGACCACGACATTAACCATTCGCATAGGAGTCGGTCCCGTAATACTCCAGACATTGAATACATGGAACGTAAGCGTTGCCGCGTTATAGAAAGCACTGAGAATCGCCTGAGTGAGAAGAAACTTCGCAGGCGGCTCAGAAGTACGTCTAGCGATTCGAATAATAAGGACGAGAGGAGTCTACTTCGAACACGGACTGATGGGCGGCGTCGACGGAGCCCGGAACGTAGCCGCGAAGCTGAGCGTCGCTTCCGCCGCCGGAGCCGGGAACGTAGCCGCGAAGCTGAGCGTCGCTCCCGCCGCCGCAGCAGGAAATGTAGCCGGGAAGCCGAGCGTTGCTTCCGCCGAAGCATGACGAGGCAGCGGAGTGAGCAGCAGTGTACGGGACGACGTAGCCAGCCGGGTGATCGAGGTGCTTCATCAAACACCGCAGTAAGTGATGAACCACACGGAAATATTCAGGTACAAAAATCTATATTTGCTAACAGTGAGACTCAGTTATTTTTGAACGAGTTAATTAAATCTTTGTCGAATGCGAAACCGGAAGGCAATAAATTTCCAATGTTAGGTAATGTTATTCCTGAATTTGACCCCATGATTAAGGGCCAAACGATCCACATGTGGCTTAATAAGGTTGACGAATGTGCGAAGCTGTACCGTTGGAGTGATGATCAGGTTATACACTACGCACTGCCCAGACTTGCGGGTGTTGCCCTTACATGGTACCAGGCCTTGCCATCAATGTCATTTTCGTGGCCGGAGTGGAAAATAAAGTTGATTGATTCCTTTCCTAGTGGTGACGATTATGCAGAATTACTTACCGAAATGTTAAATAAACGCGTGAAATACAATGAATCCTTAGAATTGTATTATTATGAAAAATTAAATCTGTTGAACCGATGCGAGATTCTCGGGAAGCGTGCCGTTGCTTGCTTGCTCTATGGCATCGAGGATCGTTCCTTGAGACTTGGTGCTAAAGCAGCCAAGTGTCAAGAGCCTGAAGAGGTACTGGATTATTTTCAGTCTATTAAACAAAGTCGCGATTTTGACAAGCCTAGGATTAGCGAAGATAAAAGGACTTTATCATTAAGAAATACAGATTCGAATACTAAGCAGTCCGTTGGGGACGATTCAAAGTTGAATAAGTCACGACCTAGTACATCTATAACTTGTTTCAATTGTAAAGAAGTAGGTCATTTTAGTAATATGTGTACACAAAAGCTGTTGAGATGTCACATTTGTAAAAAGCTTGGACATGTAACGATCGATTGCCCGCAGTTGTCCAGCGAGAAGAGTAAAAATACTTCTAGTACAGAAAAGGAAGTTATGTAAGTCGATGTTGATGATAGAAGTAATGAGAAATATATTATGATTTCAAACTCTCCTGTAGCGAAAACGTACATGATTTAAGATGTTTTATAGGACTTGCAAGTTTCTTTTTCTGTTGATTTAACGAATCTTTAAAATCCTTATTTATTTATTTTGAGTACCTATTTGTGTGAAAATTTACCACAGAATGTATGTCTGTTTTTTTAAACGCGTTAAGAAGAAACTCGTTGAAAGATCTATAATAGTTTTGTTTGATGCGCGATTATAGACTGAGTTACATACCGATGCATCAAAGACAGGCTGGACAGGCATCGCAGGCATTCTTATGCAGCGAAGTAGTGAGTTAAGGGGCTCTACTCTAGCCACTCTTTTAATCTCGAGACATTGGCTGTCGTTGCGTCTTTAAGTCGATTCCGTGTTTATTTGATGGGGTTACAATTTAAAATAGTTACAAATTGTGCGGATTATCTCGGTCCGTATGTTCGTTCTTAGGAGGGGCATTATGTATATTTTGGTTATAGTTGATGCATTCACAAGATAATATTCATACGTGCCATGAAGTATACAAAAATGTTTGTGTTTTACTAGTGGGAAATTCTGAGAATTTACAGAAAAATTGAATATCAAACATAATTGCATACTGCGCGGTAGCTACTCCTGGAGCGGATGGGCAGGTCGAGAGGTTCAACCAGACTTTTTCTGAAGCATTGAGCACTAAATGTCATGTAATAATGAAAATACATGGGATAACATGTAAGAGATCTTGTTAGAATTGAGAGGAAAGTCATTGATAAAGAGCATCTACCTAACGACAGGTTCATAATAGAGGACATCCCTAGGAAAGGCAACAAACGATATGATTGATAAAATGATTGATTATTCCAGTAACGATGGCCATGAAACTGATTATAATTAATAATGATTACTATTAATTTTGGCAGTAATATTAAGCTTAATGAATTTGGAAGTATTATTTAATTACTTATCTATTACCTTAATACCTGTTATTACAATGCAAGTAAATAATGTATGAATTACTAAGATGATTGTCGGCATTTTGTATAATTTATTGTGCATTGTAATATCAATTTGATTCTTGAAATTGAGTTAATTGAGACTTTGAATAATTCGTGCAGATAATGAATGGAACTGTGACGCAGTTCCGCACAGATTATGATCATAGATTTAAATAGTAATATGAGCACAGGCTATGAACAATCAGTACAGAAACGAATGGTATCAACGAATTGGTATCGTACAGATGATTGTAGACCGTAGCAGACCGTGCAAGATGTGTGTGTAAAGATAGCTTTATTCTCAGCATAGACTATGGGCAATTAGTGCGGAAACGAATGATATCGAGTACAGATATCGCACAGAATGATTGCATATCATAGTGGATCGTGCGAGATGAGAGCTAATGTTATTAGTCTGAGTTAGTTATTTGATATTTAGTTTAGTTTAAGTGAAATATATGAAGACCATGCAAGATATGTATGTTAGAGATAGCTTTATTCTCAGCATAGACTATGGGCAGTTAGTGCAGAAACGAATGATATCGAGTACAGATATCGCACAGAATGATTGCATATCATAGTGGATCGTGCGAGATGAGAGCTAATGTTATTAGTCTGAGTTAGTTATTTGATATTTTGTTTAGTTTAAGTGAAATATATGAAGACCGTGCAAGATATGTATGTTAGAGATAGCTTTATTCTCAGCATAGACTATGGGCAGTTAGTGCAGTTCAGAAACGAATGATATCGAGTATAGATATCGCACAGAATGCTTGCATATCATAGTGGATCGTGCGAGATGAGAGCTAATGTTATTAGTCTGAGTTAGTTATTTGATATTTTGTTCAGTTTAAGTGAAATATATGTAGACCGTGCAAGCTATG
This sequence comes from Diarsia mendica, assembly GCA_949316265.1. Taxonomy (NCBI): domain Eukaryota; kingdom Metazoa; phylum Arthropoda; class Insecta; order Lepidoptera; family Noctuidae; genus Diarsia; species Diarsia mendica. Next base: position 4,422,041 of record OX438912.1, on the reverse strand, counting down.
TATGTTAAAGATAGCTTTTTTTTCTGAGCATAGACTATGGGCAATTAGTGCGGAAACGAATGATATCGAGTACAGATATCGCACAGAATGATTGCATATCATAGAGAGATCATGCCAGATGAGAGCTTCAGGTAAAAAAAAAAAAAATGTAATTGATAACATGTTTTTGTTTTAATGGTTAAGTTGTTATTTTGCTTACTATCTATAATGATTATATTATTAGTCTAAGTTAGTTATTTGATATTTTGTTTAGTTTAAGTCAAAGATGTTCAGTTTTCTATTTTATGTTATATTTTATACACAGTGTATATATATATATATATTTTATTTTAGACATGTATGAAGGCACTGTTGTATAATATGGTGTATCGATATACTACTGTTTTTTTTTATATAAGTGAGGGGACTCACTTTCAAAGGATGGCCGAGCTGTAAGACTCGTAGCATTTACGAGTTGGGCTATATAAATAATTGTTATTAGTTGCAACAGTGACAAGTATCTCTCAGCTGTTACAGACACATAAACATTCTTCTATTGCCGTCTGGTAACACTGACAGATACTCGTCACTAAAATAGTACTAATTTAAAATAATATGGTTAGAGGCTGTATAGAGTTATGACCTTTGCTACTGTAATTTTATGAAAGTGTGACAGTTGATTTTTGGTCGTTTGCGCGGCAATTGAATTGTAAGCATTTGAACAGAGCGTTGATATTTTGACTGTGAGAAATTATAACGAAGATTATTCAGTATTATTTATACAAGTCGTTTCATTTCTGAGTTGAGGTTGAGTTCCTACAAAAGGCAGCATTTGAAGCTTCGCTGATGAATTGATTTTACAGCAGTACCGATTAATTAATTAGAATAATGTTTCTTTTTTTGGTTTTATTATAGGTACTTTTCTTTTTTGTCATATTGTTTATAAACTACATGTGGAAACTTGTAATTGACCATATTTTGTTTAAATTATTACTCACTGTCTGTTTAGCTGTAAGTTTTCCTAAAAGTGAAATAACTAAATAAATGTATCTGATAAATCTATATGGATTGGTGCCCGATTGATGGCAATAGGCCGGGATCCAATTACATGGGTTTTACTATAACTGTTACTGTCTGTTATGTCTGTAAGTTGTCTCTGCCTAAACCCTTCAGGGATTATGCATTATGTGTAAACTATATTCTGATATTTCGCAACTGACATCTAACCCCGACCACCATTAAACCAACAAGGATTTCCTCAGCAACCCTACCTCAACACAGAGTCTTACCAAAACTATCAACCACCTCCCCCCTCCCCCTAAACCAGCTTATTAGATCAAAACACCAAAGGGATATCAAGTATCAGAATAACGGAATTCGTCACAATTTCAATTGTCCGGACACTCCGGACACAGCTGCGACCCAACAGGCTGATAAATATTCAGAAGACACACCCTGTATCGGATATGGTTCGGACCGAATTTTGATTTGGTGACGGCACCCCCTGTATTATGTTTATGAAATGGTATTAACTGAATTTTAGAAAGGCTTCCCGGCTGTATGTGGGTAGTTATGGCTTTTTTAGGATTCCGTAAATCAAAAGGAAAACAACGGTATCCTTATAGGATCACTCGTGAAAAAATATAGAAATTAGTCCAAAACTTATAGATTACAGGACAACCTATAAAAAGTCTGTGAGGCTAAAAAAACATGGATAAACTCTAACCGCCTTATTACAAAACGTAGTTAAACCTGGTTTAACTTAGACTTGGTTTATCTCGCATGACGTCTCACTTCAATAATATTCAAAAGAAAGTGACAGCATGCGAGATAAACCAGGTCTATGTTAAACCGGGTCTATGTTAAACCAGGTTTAACTACCTTTTGTAATAAGGCGGTCAATGTCTACTATTATGGTACGGAACCCTTCACATGCAAGACCAACTTGCGCTTGGCCAGTTTTTTGGGGACAGCTGGGTGTTACGTTTTTTGGTATGTTTAAGGTATGAGTATGGTGATGTTCGGTTGCGAATGCTAATAGGATCCTGTCACTTTCTGTTGATGTTTAGGAAGCAGCTGAACCAAGGAATAAAGCAAGATGTTTAGAATATAACCTTATTAGGAGCTCGTGGCTTAATAAGAACTGCCACTCAGGTCGATCTTTAGGTAAAGCTGTGCTTGCCTAGGTCGGTCTGTGGATGGGTGACCGCCCGACATACCGAGTTTCCTCCGTGCCTCGGAAAGCACGTTAAGCTGTTGGTCCCGGCTGCCATATATATAGATCTTTGGCAGTCGTTACAGGTAGTCAGTGACCTGAAATTCTGACATCCAGTCTTACCAAAGGGTATCGTATTACCTAGTATTAACTGGGTTGTGGGGGTCAGATAGGCAGTCGCTCCATGTAAAATACTGGTATTCAGCTGCATCCAGGAAGCCGACCCCAATATAGTTGGGAAAAGGCTAGGCAGATGATGTTTAGAATACAACCTTACTTTTGCACGCAGTTTGAATAACCTGGAATCGACTGTCCTTAGTACAGAAGGTTGCCTAGAATCTCCATAATCATCATCCACAGCCCGAATTCACACACTTCGGGTATGGGCCTCTCTTTTCTGGTGCCAATCGCCACGTTCTTGTGCCAGTCGTATCCAGGCTTTTCCCTCGATGGCAACTAGAATCTCCAGTTGAAAGCAAATGTGTAGCTTAGACTTAGACTAACGGCGCGTTCCAACGTCAACCTACTCTCATAGAGAAAGTATCTGTCAAAATCTTTGGACGACGGCAGATTTTTGCTGTCCAAAACCTAGGCATTTAGTTAAAGAAGCTGACCAATCATCACAGGACATTCTAGATATCGCTTAGACTTTCGACAGTCAGTACAGACACGGACTAACTTTTTTTGGAGTTTGGGAAATTTTATCATCAAATTACTCCTCTCGCTCTGGGCGGAGCGAAAGGGAGTGTCAGACTTCTACTGACTAAAAACCACCCACGTTCCTTCTTAGCGCTTTGTGTCGCTTGTATCTCTTTCAAACAACCCGCAGCAACGACTAACTCTTGCCCAGAAAAGTCATAAACAGCATTTTAAGGTGAATCCTTCAAAGTAGCTCGCGAAATTTGATTTTTTATCCGTTTTTTGCAATTTGCCGGTTAGTGTCAAGTTGTATGTTAAAATAAATAGAATTTGCGACCGTAAAAAACGTGATTTAACTGAGTAATAATGATTAAAATTACCAATACAACCCTCTCAATTCATTAAACTTCCATGAGTGACTATTTGCCGGAAAAGGCATTCAAGGAAGGCAGCTACCTTGGAGCATAAACCTTAAACAAGCAAACACAAAGGAAGACATTTCTCAAGAAACCAGCCATAATTCACCAAGCAAATCCCAGAAGAATAGCGTCTACTCCGTCAAGCAGTACACAACTCCCTAAACGCACTTAATCTTAAAATTAACTTGCAAGAAGTTAATTTAAAGTGAGCACAACAAAAGTGGTGAGCACGCGAAACGCGAGGGTGCTAGTTTCAAGTTGCAAGTTCACCTTAGCGAAGTTCTAACCGCACAACTTAGGAGGAACGGAGGATTAGATGTAGCTGGAAGAGACTGGGTTAATCTCTAGATTTTCTGGTGTAAGTAAAATGCTATGAAGAAAGGAATAGATATATATCTCTACATAATGATGTCATGGCTGAGTGAAGAGTCGGAGGTCATCGTCAATAGTAGATGAAAAAAAGTAAAACTGTGGAAAAAGGTGGGACAGGCTTAAAAATAATAAGGCTTAATTCGCAAATCAAGTATCTTGACTTGGCTCTGGAGGTTGTCGACATGTGAAGTATGAACTAAACGATCATTGTGCCGATAGTCGATTCAGCCAATGGCTTAATTGTTAAGAGCCTAGACCAACACCTGAGGAGGCTCCCGTTAGGCAGCTCCAGCTGGATCAAAGGCTTGCTTCATTAAGCGTTACATTTGGACTCAGGTCTTATTGTTAGGAGGTTCCTCTCTCTGGAGCCCAGACCGCCCGCCGGGTAGCTAGTAGAAAAGTTCTTTGATAGCATGAGTTAAATCTTTGTTATCACGACCAAAAGTAATATTTTCATCCCCCCCATTCAACCCCCTTCGCGTTAAAAAGTAGCCTACTTATGTCCTTTTCTCAGGTTCTTCACTGAAACGAACTAAAATCGGTTCAGTAGTTTTGGAGTGAAAGCGCGACAGACAAACAGAGTAACTTTCGCATTTATAATATTAAGTAAGGATTATGTTGAAAAATATTCAATACTGCTGTTACTAAGTCCACAAATATGTGATGTCACATCCAGTAGTGGTCTTTATCTCCTTGCTTAAAACACACGCTTAGTGTAATTAATCAAATGATTAAAGGTCCCGTGCACACGATCGGTTTTAGGTCAAACAGCAGAAGCACGTTGATCGATTGTTAAAAATGTTCAGGTTACAATATAGGATGTATATGTGGACGTTTATACTACATAAGGTGTCATTTGTCATGCGATGGCAAAACAGACCGTAGTAAAATAAAAAATAAAAATAAAATAAATTGTGTTTTATTTCAGACAAAATACGCATAATGAGAATAATACAAATAGCACGAATTTCACACGGGATGGAAAAAATGGCAATAGAACACGTGAACAATCTGCGACTCCCGCATTCCCCTTAAACTTAAGGGGTAGATATAAACAATGGTTAGACCTGCTGACTTGTATGGATCAGAATGTTGGACCACAAAAGGAATGAATGAAAAACTATTGCATGTGGCTGAGATGATAAAGCTACGGAGGATGTATGGTGTTACACGAATGTATAAAATAAGAAATGAGAGTTGTTCCGGTCTGATCCCCCAAACCGATCCACTGCCAATATTTTTCTTTTGTTTATTCCTTTCTGATCCCCTGTAATTTATCATTCCGTTCTGATCCCCTTTTTGACACAAGTACAAGTGAAGTACAGTCAACCGAAAAACAGTTGTGTCAAATTATTTTTTCATTAACAACTGTTATTAACAACTGTTATCTTATTTACTATATATTTTATATATCTGTGCTTGTTATTAACAACTGTTATTAACAACTGTTTTCTTATTATAAGAGGAAGTGTAAAAGTGGCGCCTGTGACTGAAAAGTTGTGTGGAAATCGAGCGTAAGAGAAAAATTAAAAAAAAAAATTGGGACAAGCCCGCCACACTATTCCCTTCTAATTTGTTGTATACGTCTCTGTGTGCCTATTGGCCTTGTTTCTGTTCTGTCTCCTGCTGATATGGAGGGAAGTGGAAATTATGTTTTTTCCTACACCTCCGCTATTCTTTTCTGATTAATTTCGTTGCGGGATCCAAGACAGTTAAATCGCTTCTCTGGGACTTCGTCGAGCTTCATTGTCTCGGCGCTTTTCTTGTGGTCGCCACTGTGGATTCTGGATAACAGGAGTTACAGTGGTTTGGGTATAAGAGTAGTGGAAGACCAAAGAAACGATGGATGGGCTGTGTAAAGGATTATTAACAGAGAAGTATGGAAGAAGATGACATGCTGCGCAGACCCCAAAATTAATTGGGATGAGGGCAGGAGAATGATGAAGATGTCATTTGTCATTTTGTCTCATACCATGATTTAAGCACAAGGATCTATGGTTGGCTGCGGGTTGTTCGCAAGAGATACCGCGGACTCGACACAAAGGGCTAAGAAGTAACATGGGTGGTTTTAAGTCAGTAGAAGTCTGACACTCCCTACCGCTGTGCCCAGAGCGGGAAGAGTCATTTGATGATTTCCTAGCCCCCACAACAAAAAAGAAGGGTCTATGGTCATTACGGACATTTGTACGGACATTGGGTCATTTACGGTAACTTAAGCTTTCCTTTGTCTGTGAACCTAGAGTTCAACACCCTTTATAGCATTTGCAGAAAGCCTACAACATAATCTATATCTTTTAATAAAAAAAACTAACTCATAAAAAGTTATTCACACAAGCATGCATTTAAAAAAAACACTCTTAACAATACTGATTACATCCACATATTTACCATCTTACATTTACAATTCCAGTATCCACCTGTCTAATTAGACAACCTTATCTTCCAGCGAATAAGACTTAAAATCAAATAACAATTTTCTCCACTAAACCTGCTGATTCAAGATTCTTATTTCTTATGAGTTAAGGTTTAGATTTGAATCAGATTTTTTTAGAGTTTATTTTTATCTTGGTAACGCCATACGGCGAAGTCAAAAGCGATGATCGATCAAAGTCGCGGGAGTTCGGTTCCCCGTTCGATCAAAATGTTAGTTGGTACAGATATTATTAATTGTTTGTATTTAGGTACGTGTATTTGTGTAGCGGTCAGTGTGTTTTTAGAAAGATATTTCAGATTATGTATGAAGCCGCCTGTTCTAAATAGTTCCGAGCGATGCGACACAGGTGTTGCCTGTAATATAAATTCACTAAGATTCGTCTCACGTCTGACAACCCTGGTCGACTGTATCCGCAATGATTATCTAGCATTTTTCTGTGACAGCATTGTACTCGTGTAAAAATAACATATAAGTAATTAAAACTCATGTCAAGAGAGATTCTGCATTTTATTGAAGATCAAAAGACATTTTGGTGACCCCGAGCAAAACAACACGCTTCCTACGCGTGCTGCGGTTTTTCGGCGGGGAACGTCGACACGACGCCACGCCACGCAAGCAAGCGACCCCCGAGGCCGCCTACGGCGCCCGAGTTGACAGCTGTGGTTTATTCGGCGCGAAAAAACGCAAGCGACGAGACCCCCGAGGCCGTCATCGAAGCCCGAGTGCAGAAATTGCGGATTTTTCGGCGGGTATCGACACGACGCCACGCGATTTACGCGACCCCCGAGGCCGCCAGCGAAGCCCAAAAGGCAAAAGGTTTCCACACCTCTAAGGGTTGTTTTCAATGCCTCTATGCCTACTTCTACAGGTGTATCTCTCAATGATTTACAATATAAGGGTACAATTAAGCAGGAACAACTTATTGATATTTTACTACGATTTCGCATGCACAAGTTTGTGGTTAATGCCGATGTGGAAAAAATGTTTTGTAACATATACCTATCAGCTCAGCAACGCCATCTACAATGTATTCTTTGGCGATACGAAACAAGTCAAGATATACAAACCTATGCTTTAAGCACTCTCAGCTTTGGGTTAAAGTCAGCTCCACACATCGCCACACGATGCTTATTGCAACTGTCGCAGGATACTCATGCTTCTTTACTAACACAATCCATAGTTTCACCTGTAACTGCTGCAGCAGCCAACGCGATAGCATCTGACTTCTATTTAGATGATCTTATCACCGGCGGAGACGACATCGAGGAGGTGACCAAAATTGCCCTAGAGATTGATAGGATTTTGAAGGGAGCTAACTTTATACTCCGTAAATGGAAATCCAACTCACCAGAAATACAAGGTACATTTTCAAAAAATAATGCCAATACTCAAGAGTCCTGTCAACACTCACAAAATACACAAACATCAAACACACGATTAGGTGATGATTCACACAAAATATTAGGACTAGAATGGTCTAGTCACACCGATAATTTAATGTTTACAATTAAAACACAGTCGAAACAATACAAAGTAACAAAACGTAACATTTTATCTCAAATATCAAGTGTCTTCGACCCACTTGGTCTTATAGGCCCAGTTCTAGTGGTCGCTAAGTGCCTAATTCAAAAGTTATGGCTAGACAAGGCTGATTGGGATCAAACATTACCCGTTGACCTAAAACAGCAATGGGAATCATTTTATAATGGTCTGCAGAAGCTTAATACTATACATATACCAAGACACATTAGAATTCCAGACTTTCTAATAGTCGAATTACATGGATTTGCAGACACTTCAGTTATTGCATACGGTGCTGCCATCTACGTACGTTCCATGAACACACAAGGTCAATTCCAATGTCGTTTACTCATGGCAAAATCTAGAGTAGCTCCTATAAAACAGAGGACCATTCCACGATTGGAGCTGTGTGCAGCTCACCTCCTAGTGGAAATTATGGTCAAAGTAAAATCTGCTTTAAAATGCCAAATTAATGCTGTAAAATACTGGTCTGATTCAAGTATAGTCTTGGCTTGGATAAGAACAGAACCATATAAATTAAATTCTTTTGTAGCAAACAGAGTTGCAAAAATTCAAAAATTATCTGATGTAAACGACTGGAATTGGGTACCTTCTTCCGAAAATCCAGCCGATGTACTGTCGCGAGGTACAACTGCTGAAAAGCTTATTCATTTTAATCTGTGGTGGGAGGGTCCGTTGTGGCTCTGCCAAACTTCTGATCATTGGCCAAAATTCAATAATGATAGGAATGACACTAATATAATACCAGAGCTCAAACATTCACCCAAAAACACTACACACTGTCACCTATCACACACACAGCCTAGTCACTCTATAGTACAACAATTAGTATCTCAATGCTCAGATATTACAAAAATAGTACGTACCTTAGCATATCTACATAGATACATACACAACTGTAAACATAAACATAATAAACATAGTGGCTGGCTTACAACAAACGAAATTAATAAATCCATGGAATCACTAGCTAAATGTGCTCAGATAGATTCTTTTCCTAAAGAGTACGAACTCTTACGAAACAAACAAGAATTACCAAAAAATTCAAAGCTTATTAGCTTAAATCCATTTTATGACAATGGGGTAATACGAGTAGGTGGTAGAATTGGCTTATCACAGTACAACTATAATAAAAAACACCCTATTGTATTACATAACGAACATACACTTACGAAATTAGTAATAACTCAAGAACACCTACGTCTGCTGCATGCGGGACCTCAGCATTTACTTTCATCTATACGCGAACGCTTTTGGCCTATTAAGGGTAAGGTACTTGTCAATAGGGTCGTTAGGGAGTGTGTAAAATGCTTCAGAGCCAAACCTGATACTACTATACCTATTATGGGCAGCTTACCTGGTAGCAGAGTCAATCCAGCTCCGCCATTTAATACTGTAGGTCTGGATTATGCAGGTCCTTTTCTTTTACGCGATAGGAGAGGTCGTGGGTACAAAACCTATAAGTGCTATATAGGCATATTTGTGTGTTTTGCTACGAAGGCAGTTCATTTTGAGTTAATTACAGGCTTACATACCGAGGCTTTTTTATCCGCGCTCAGACGATTCACCGCGAGGCGGGGTAAACCTAAAGAAATCGTAAGTGACAATGGTACTACATTTGTTGGTGCTAACAACGATTTGAGAGAGCTTCATGAGTTCATACAAAATTATACGGCAGATTTAACAACTTCTTGTTCCAACCAAGGTATAGATTGGAAATTCATTCCAGTATACACTCCACATATGGCAGGGCTAGCTGAAGCCGCTGTCAAGAGTTGTAAACTACACTTAAAACGGGTGTTAGGGCAAAGTTTGCTTATTTACGAAGAATTCTCGACAATCCTAGTACAAGTGGAGTCGATCCTGAATTCCCGCCCCCTTTGTCCTCTACCTACTTCCGACAAACCCGACTCTATCCACGTCCTAACACCAGCCCACTTCCTCATCGGAAGACCTACAGTTTCGTTGCCAGACTACGACTATGATGATGTCCCGGCCAACCGACTAAGCCACTACCAACAACTCCAGCAGATACAGCAAGGATTCTGGAAGAGATGGTCTCGAGACTATATCAGCCTGCTGCAGGAGCGCACCAAATGGCGCAGCGCGAAGGGAGCTCGCCTTGCGGAAGGTACCATCGTCGTGGTCAAGGACCAGCGTCTGCCGCCCTGCCAATGGGCCCTCGCCAGGGTCATCGCCGTGCACCCTGGACGCGACGGCATCGTGCGTGTGGCTACCCTAAAGACCAGCAAGGGAACGACTATCAAGCGCTCTTTTAATAACATCTGTCCATTACCGATAGATGACAATTTTTAATTTTAATTTTCTCGAAACTTTTTATGCAACCTAAGTAACTAGACCTTAGTTTGTTTTTTCATTTATGTTTAAACTCAACTTGTTAATAATTATTACATTTTAACATTGTATAATTTTTTCCTAGATTTGAAACAGTTTCAATTTTAAAGTAAGTACCACCTAAGTAGATTATTTTCACTGTTTCAAGGCGGGAGTATGTTCTAAATAGTTCCGAGCGATGCGACACAGGTGTTGCCTGTAATATAAATTCACTAAGATTCGTCTCACGTCTGACAACCCTGGTCGACTGTATCCGCAATGATTATCTAGCATTTTTCTGTGACAGCATTGTACTCGTGTAAAAATAACATATAAGTAATTAAAACTCATGTCAAGAGAGATTCTGCATTTTATTGAAGATCAAAAGACACCGCCAGTATATCGAGTTTCTTATTTCCTTTGTGTCTCGGAAAGCACGTTAAGCAGTTGATCCCGGTTGTCATTTAGGTACCTACAAACAGTTCTTGAGTTTATTTATTTTTTATGTTTATATTTATTTTCTTCAGAACGAAGTAAATCTCATCATCATTCTCCTGCCTTTATCCCAATTCATTCGAGGTCGGTGCAGCATGTCTTCTTCTTCCATCATCATCATCATCATCATTTCAGCCGAAAGACGTCCACTGCTGGACATAGGCCTCCCCTAAGTGTCGCCACATTGACCGGTCCCGTGCGTCTCGCATCCAGCGGATCCCCGCAACCTTCACCAGGTCATCGGTCCACCTAGTGGGAGGCCTTCCAACGCAACGTCTTCCGGTTCGCGGTCGCCACTCCAGAACTTTCCGGCCCCATCGGGCATCCGTTCTGCGAGCAATGTGCCCTGCCCACTGCCACTTAAGTTTGGCGATTCTTCGGGCTATGTCGGTAACTTTGGTTCTCATGCGGATGTCCTCATTTCTGATTCGATCGCGCAAGGAAACTCCGAGCATAGCCCTCTCCATTGCCCTTTGGGTGACTTTAAGCCTTCTTCTTCTTTCTTCTTCTTCCATACTTCACTATTACTCATCATCCCATCAGACAGCTCGTTATCTTATACACTTATACTCCTCCACATTTATTTATTTGTCCATTCACGTAACACCACAGATCCCCTTTAGCATTCTCATCTCAGCCACATGCAAGAGTTTATCTTCGATTTAATAAATAACCCAAAGACTTCGACTACAAAAGTCAAACTTACCAAACTATACCAACCAAATAAAACACCACAAAAGGCGCATCATCATCATCATCATCATCATCATTCTCTTGCCCTTATCCCAATTCATTTGTGGTCGGCGCAGCATGTCTTCTTCTTCCATACTTCTCTGTTTCTCGACATCTCATGAGACACCTGCTTTCTTACCATATCATTCTTAACACAGTCCATCCATCGTTTTTAGGGTTCCGTACCTCAAAAGGAAAAAACGGAACCCTTATAGGATCACTTTGTTGTCCGTCTGTCCGTCCGTCCGTCCGTCTGTCAAGACCCTTTTTCTCAGGAACGCGTGGAGGTATGAAGCTGAAATTTATATCAATTACTCAGGTCTACTGTCCCTTGAAGCTGTGAAAAAATCAAACTTCTAAGCCAACGCAATCAAAAGAATTGATATGCCGCAAATTTTCGACACTTGCAAGGGAATCAAAACCTACAGGGTGCTTCCCGTGAACTCAGAATCTTGAAATTTGGTACGAAGCAACGTCTTATAGCATAGATAAAGGAAAAATTACGAAAACCATAAATTTTTAGTTACATCACAAAATATATTTTTTTTACGGAACCCTCGGTGCGCGAGTCCGACTCGCACTTGGCCGGTTTTTTTTTATCTTCCTCTACTCGTATATCCTACTCGCACACCACAAAAGGCACAAACAAATTAAACCAATAAATTCCCACAAACAAAACCGAAAACGGCAAACTTAAACAAAAAACTCCACCATTATGAGCACAAAATTTTAATTTCTCGGATATTAGGTTTGTCCGGCTAAGCCGAAAGCCGAGAGCCGAAACTGTTCTAGTTGGCAGGTTGCCAAGTACATTTGGCAGGAGTGGCGTACGCAAATTACTGTTTACATCCAGCTATATGGTTGTACTGTGATGGTTGCTATTGGTGCGGTGATCAGTTTTAACCGCTTTTTGAGTTATAGTTTGGTTTCACCTGGCGTGGTGTTAATATTAGCGATTATATTAGCGGTAGAACTCAATGTAATGTACTCAAAACAAAAGCTAATGAATGTATTGAATAGTACCCGTAAGTGGAAGTATTTATACAGATAGGTAAGTATTTGAAAAAAAACTTTAGAAATGGAAGTTTCACTTCAAATGTCTCCGTAACTAAAAGGTTCCTGGTATGGTCAAGAACAAAAAATACCGCATTGTCGAAGAGAAAAAGTGGCTTTTTGGCTTCGTTACGGCTACTTGCCTAAAAGTCTGACAATATCGTATTACCCAGTATGTACCAACTGGATTGTAGAGGTCAGATAGCTCCATGCAAAAACTGGTAAGTATTCAGATGCTTCCGATTTTGACTTGAAGCCGACCCCAACCATAATTGGGAAAAGGCTTGGCCCATGATGATGATTCATAATGCGCAACTGATAGAGAAAATCTCAACACACAATCAAACTACGAAATTCTCAAAAGGAAATACGAAAGAAGGAAACCCAAGTACCAACACAACAATTAATAAACAATTCAAAGCGTGTATCATCAAAAACAACCGGTTCCGGTCCTTCCTGGTTAAATAAAGAAATAAGGAAAGAAAGAGACGCCGACAATATGTTACTGAATGCGATACATTGATCACAGTGACTCACGATTATTATCTTAAAGATCTTTTGAGTCAATGAACTGTGGACGATGCTTTTGATGAGTATTTAAGACCTTATTTAAATGTTTTTGTTTATCAATATGTATTGGTAATATCCTACTTCCTACTAATATTATAAATGCGACACTTTGTGAGGATGTATGGATGTTTGTAAATCTTTCACGCAAAAGCTACTAAACGGATTTGGATAATATTTTGCACACAGATAACCTGGATTAGCACATTGACAAGTGCGTAGTTCTCCCAACCAGTGTGCGTGTATGGCCAGATGTATGAATGTGGACGATGCAAAAGGAGTACAGTGCGATCAAATTATCTTGGTAGGTCTGAACATAGGCTCTGCGAACTTTTACGCATGTAAACTTGTAAAGAAAACTGTTATTGCCAGATAAACCAATACTTAAACTATCAGAAAATATCTAATTTAAACAGTGAGAAATACAAATAAAATAAATATCATAACACTTTTATACATTAGTTGTAACAAAATGTCGGACCTGCCAAGATAATTTGATCGCATTGTAGGTATGTGAGGATCGTAGCAGGTGCCGTTCTGTAGTTTCTGCCTACCCGCATGGGAAAGGGCGTGAGTTTATGTGTATATATGTAACACATAGAATACTTTTTGTCCCGGTAGTATGATCTCGTGAAGTTAGAAGTTATCTAATCTGTATCGTAAATTCCGATCATAGGCCCAGTAAGGACCAAAGATGACAGTTCCTTGAAATCAGATAAAGATGGTTCATTGACCATCACAGAATAGTTCTCATTGGGCGTATGAAAGCTTATTGATAGGTAACTTAATATCTTATTACGTCTTTTGTGTATGAGAGCAATGGACGTTCAAGTGCCCTAGAGTCATCTGTGTGGGGTTCGAAGATGTTGTAAAGAAATAACACTTTAAAGATATAAACAGCATCATCTATGTTGGAGAAAGGCTAGGTTTTTTATCACGCAAATGTGATTCCCGTCGGGGCTGCGGGTTGTTCGAAAGAGATACCGCGGCCTCGACACAAAGGGCTAAGAAGAAACATTGGTGGTTTTTAGTCAGTAGAAGTCTGAGACTCTCTACCGCTCTGCCCAGAGCGAGAAGAGCCATTTGATGATTTCTCACCATTAAAAAAAAATGGTATAAATAACATCAACTATGTTGAGAAAAAGCTATAGGTTTTTAACCACACGAACGAAGGGCACAGTTCGTGTATTTGTATCACTAAGAATTAAATAATTAAGTGGCCCTGGGCAGGACATCTGGCTAGACGCGGAGATAGCCGATGGAGCAAGGCATTGACTGAGTGGTGGCCAAGGTTAGGCCATAGAAACCAGGGCCGTTCTAAAGCTCGTTGAGTTGACGACATCGTCAAAGTTGCGGGAAACACCTGGATAAGAGACGCACAGGACATGTGGCGGAAAAAGTACTCCGACACAAGGGCGAAGAAGGAACATGGGTTTGGTTTTTAGTCAGTAGAAGTCTGACACTCCCCTTCGCTCTGCCCAAGAGCGGGGGGGGGGGGGGGGGGTTATTCGATGATTTTCCACCCACCAAAAAAAAAAAAAGGCCTTTACCTACCCAGTAGTGGGTTATCCGGGCTGATATGATGATGAAATTATTATATTTCCCATCTTTATCTTTAACCACACGAACGAAGGGCACAGTTCGTTTATTTGTATCACTAAGAATTAAATAATTAAGTGGCCCTGGGCAGGACATCTGGCTAGACGCGGAGATAGCCGATGGAGCAAGGCATTGACTGAGTGGTGGCCAAGGTTAGGCCATAGAAACCAGGGCCGTTCTAAAGCTCGTTGAGTTGACGACATCGTCAAAGTTGCGGGAAACACCTGGATAAGAGACGCATAGGACATGTGGCGGAAAATATTGAGGCCTTTACCTACCCAGCAGTGGGTTATCTTGGCTGATATGATGATAAAATTATTATATTTCCCATCTTTCTTTTATCGAAACACTTGCTTCTGCTACATTTTTTTTTTGGGTACGAAATCATGAAATAGTTCTGGGAAAAGCGGAAGGAAGTGTCAGACTTCTACTGACTAAAAACCACCCATTTTCCTTCTTAACCCTTTGTGTCGAGGCCACGGTATCTCTTCGAACAACTCGGCTGCTTCTGCTACATTAATTCATCTTTCATTCAGATGTCTCCCTATTAAAACACAAAGCAAAGCCCAATTACATCAGTTTAGCTCAGAGAGACGACATCTCGAAGGCAATTTAAGTGCTATTCTTTCATTACGGCATTCATTTTCTAATACCGCAGGGTATCTGGTTGATAAATAATCTAACCGCGTCTGAGATAGGACACGCAATTAGGATGTTAGTAAAGAAGTTTCAGTCTGAATGATACTTGAGGAAAAATGTTCAGCAGAAGAAACATGGGCACAGGTACAATATTTTCCCCCATTTTGAACCAAGTTTTTATGTCCAATTGATTTTGATACTAAATTCATCAAAATCGGTTAAGTAGTTTGGTTTTTCCTCTTGTTTACATAGTGCACAAAATACATTTACTTATTTTAAGTTGTAGTGTAAAATTGACTCATGATAAGAATTTGTGTGGTCTCTGCAAAAAAACTTTTTGTATAAAAAACTTACTTCTAAAACCGCTTCATAAGTCAAAAAAAACTTTTCATTCGGAAGTTGATATACTTATCTGTTTCATTGTCTTTTGCCACAGATTTCCGAAAACATAAGAAGTCACTTCCGAAGTTATTTTGTGTTTTTTGGCAAAAAGTTTTTCATGCATATAATCCATTTATCCTGTGAAAACTCACGTTTTTAGGTAAGATTGTATGTTTGTATGTAGGATGTGAGGAGCTCGTGGCTTAATAAGAACTGCCACTCAGGTCGATCTTTAGGTAAAGCTGTGCTTGCCTAGGTCGGTCTGTGGATGGGTGTCCGCCCGACATACCGAGTTTCCTCTGTGCCTCGGAAAGTACGTTAAGCTATTGCATGGTCCCGGCTGCCATATATATAGATCTTTGGCAGTCGTTACAGGTAGACGGTGACCTGAAATTCTGACATCCAGTCTTACCAAAGGGTATTGTATTAAGTACCTAGTATTAACTGGGTTGTGGAGGTCAGATAGGCAGTCGCTCCATGTAAAATACTGGTATTCAGCTGCATCCGGTGAGACTGGAAGCCGACCCCAATATAGTTGGGAAAAGGCTAGGCAGATGATGTATGTTTGTATGTAGCTCGCTAAGATAAGCCTTAGATGCGACACAATGCCTTTCGGCTTCGCAAAGGGTACTCTTATATCCAGCATCAGCCTACTAAAGCCTGCCCACTGACTAATCATATTTCCACCTCATCATTCTCCTGCCCTTATCCCAATTCATTTGGGGTCGGCGCAGAAAGTCTTCTTCTTCCATACTTCTCTGTTACTCATTATCTCATCAGACCACCCAGATAATATTTCCACTTCTCTTAAAAATCCTGGTAAGAATGAACCTTCTCCACACCACTACCATACGACGATAACATCTTAATGGGTTCCCAGGAGTAGCTGTCAACTCCTGGACTCCCGCCAAACTGTGCAGATCACAATTATAGGTATTGTGAACAGCAGCCATTGTTCCACCTTGATGGCCGCTGATACGATGTGTCTTTGTTTAGTCCTTTGTGACCAACGTGTAATCACCTGAGATTAGGATTTGATTGGCAATATGGAGGACTATTGATGTTGAGTTAGTTTGATGTAATTTTGGATAGGATGAGAATTAGTCTTTAGAATATTTTTACTTGCTTTTGGTCGCGGGTTCACTCATGTTATGTACAGAAATTAACCCACGGGAACGTGAGTGTCTTACAGCAAATTGAAAGGAAAAATGCAAAAGCCGTAATCTGGAACCATAAGTTCACGAGTCCAACTCGACTTGGCCTGTTTTTTTTTAACAAATATTACTATGTATTTAATTGATCACATGTAAAATAGCCATGATCGCTATGCCGTTTAAGTTGCGAATCTATAGGCTTTGGGTTAGCTTGTTTCGTCGTCAGCCTCATTTACCACCCAACAAAAAAAAAACTCATCTCTGTCCTCGGGATAAGATTGAGATCAAGAGGTAGGCCCATTTCATAAAAAAGTAGCATGGCCTTTGGCTGTCTGAACTCATCACGACTGACTGCTGCGCTGCATGTCGCGGGTTCGATCCTCGCAACGAAATAAATATTTTTTCACACCACCTGCTCGAAAATGTCAAATTATATGTCATGCAACCTTAACCTAAAGTGAGTCATTAGTGGCCGGGGGAACAGCCGGTCAATAATGTTGTACTGGATTTCATTATGACCCGCTGGTCAATAATGTGATTTGAATTTGGAATCTCACATGCTCAGCTAAATTGGCAGTATAGTACCTACTATAGTGCGCGCGGAACTGTTGGCCGCGCCTTAGGCATGTTTTTGTTTTTTATTTGTAAGTAATAATAACAAATACCGTACCGCGCCGTAATACCGTAATAGTAATTGGCTGTAACATTAGTTAATTTATTTTAAGTAAAATGCGCTAAGATAATATTGCTGAGGAATTTGTGAATAAATAAATAAATAATAAAACCTATCTAATTATACTACAGTCAATTTATCACATTTTATCAAAAATACATACTACACGAGCGTCTCCAATGACGTTCTAAATTCAAAATGCATACAACCAATCATCCAAAACCATTCTACCCTTTCTTATAATTATTTCTATTTCATTATTTCTAATATGTTATTCTTACTGTTTGTTTATTTAATAAATACTTTGTTTTTCGTACTACCTATGGCTATTATTTTCTCACAGTAGGTGTAAAAAGTAGAGTATCCTCCTCTGGGCTAAAGGTGTCTTTGCCTTGGGCTAGCTTGAATCCCTCGCTGCATTCAGGATTCTTGTATTAACTCCCTCGCTTCGCTCGTGAGTTAAACTCTTAACTCCCTCCCTGCGGTCGGGAGTTAAATCCCGAATCCTTCATTGCGCTCGAGATTCAATATGACGCCCGTGACATAAGACACAACTTTAGCCCCTTGGTGCATAATCTACTATTACGTTACGGCATATAAGTAGATAGTTGTTCCAAGTCTAGGTGCTGGTCTAGGTATTTGTATAGGTGAGTTTAAATGTTTGTAAACGCAGCCAAGATACAGTAGAATTCCTAGTAGCGGGCAACATTGATTTTTAAAAAACCCATCTTCTTCATGCAAGTACCAATAAAATTCCAAATCATCTAAAACAGCTGTAAAGCTAAACCAAAGGTCGCAAATATGGCTGCCAATCTGACCCGACCTATAGAGCATGAGCTTGCTCTACATAGCTTGCTATCCGATTTCATTAGACAGCCAATGGAAACAGTGGTGATTGATTATAGCGGAGTAGCTTTTAGGGGTTAGGTTTCAAGGGTTAGCTCATTAGGGTTACATTTAGTTGAGATTTGATACGGTAATGTTATTAGGGCTAATGTGGGGTATTAACTGATTGGTGGAGTCAATCTTGTAATTGTATTATTGGGATTATCTTGAGTGTTAGTTACAAACAAGTCATAACAAGGTCTATTTTAGTTTTCGTCATATTACTATTATATTATAATTCTGCTAAAGCGGCCATTTGAGGCCCACACGCGCCAGTTGTGAGTAATACCTCCAATATTATGAATGCGAAAGTTTGTGAGGATGGATGGATGTTATACTCTTTCACGCAAAATCTACGGATTTGGATGAAATTTAGCGCACAGTAAGTTTATAAACTGGACTAGCAGATAAGATACTTACTGTCCCGGTAGTATGATGCCGTGGGACAATAAATCGAACTCCCCGCGGGCGATGCTGCAGGCATAAGCGAGTCGTCAATAAAATCAGTGTGACTGTAGACGTCCCTCTCCTAGAGAGGAGGCCCGAGTCCCTGCAGTGGGAACATTGTGGGCTGATGATAGGGTCTGTAAATACATTACAGAATCTAATGGATGTTACCAAAAACACCAAGCATGTCGCGAAATCTTGGACATATATTCAATTTAGATTACCATCAACATGCTAACAATAAAGAAGTGTGCTATGTGTGATGAGTATCTACAAAAGTCATGTATCAATTTCAATCATATAAAAACCTTATCATACTGCAAAACCATTCGAAAACTGCCGAAAACATACCGTTTTTAAAGCCAGATCGCTTTAATTCCATCCATGTGACGATAAAATCTAAATAGGTCGTACGGCTGCCCCGCTGGCTGGACGGACGCCAAATGGAAGACTCCTAATGTAACGGTATAGGGAAGTCTGCGGCTGATACATGGATGGGAGTTTGATGGCGATTTATATTTTCTGGAGAATTCTGGGGAAAAAGGAAATGTGGGAAGTTTTGTGAAAGGATTTGGTATTTTTCTCTAATACGGTTAAAAACTAACAGTAGGTAGTGAAATTTACGCCAAAGGCTTTTCGCTTGAGCTTTTCGGTACTGAAAACATTCTATCAAGAACTCATCAAGATCTGCCTAGCCTTCTCCCAACAATGTAGGGGTCGGCTTTCAGTCTAACAGGATGTATAGATAGCGCGCGAGTTGAATGCAGAGCTTAGGAATGCGGTAGAGCGTGACAGCACTACCGCATTACACTAGTGTGAATAGCACAGCACTACACTGCTCCCGCTCTTTACCTCAGACCCCGACTGCATTCAACTCGCGCGCTATCTATAGCTGAATACCAGTATTTTACATGGAGCGACCACCACAGTCCAGTTAGTATGTGGCGACTAGCGACATCTATCGCAACACCTGCGTACTAACAACGATCGACAGAAATTCCTACATCGCGCTATCAACATTATCCGCGACATAAGCCTATATAGGAGTTCCCGACTTACATATTATGTCGGGCAGTTAGCCCACCAGACACAACACCCGTCTGGTCGGAGGATCCTCCATTTACTATGGGGGAAGAGGAGCTTTACACCCTGTTCCTCATACCCCCCTAAAAGTAGGTACTGGGAAATACGATACCCCTTGCTAGGACTGGTTGTCAGAAGGAAGGGAGAAACTAGAAAACCAAACCAGTATGCCTTTTTTTTTTTTGGTGGGTGGAAAATCATCGAATGACCCCCCCCCCCCCCCCCCCGCTCTTGGGCAGAGCGAAGGGGAGTGTCAGACTTCTACTGACTAAAAACCTGTGGCGACTAGCGACATCTATCGCAACACCTGCGTACTAAACAACGATCGACAGAAATCCTACATTGCGCTATCAACATTATCCGCGACATAAGCCTATATACGAGTTCCCGACTTACAACTGTCGGGCAGTTAGCCCGCCGGACACAACACCCGTCCGGTCGGAGGATCCTCCCTTTTCAACGGGGGATGAGGAACTTTACACCCTGTTCCTCATATACCCCCCCAAACTGGTGACCCCGAGCATGAACGTCAGCGCAGTCTTCGTGCAAGCACTTTATACGTCGTCATCACTTCCCCTTCGCCTTCGAGCAGCGAGTCATACCGTCAGCCAGCAGCCACGGCTTCATGGGGTATCCTGTCCACCAGCATGCAGCGGAAGCGCATTCCTGGACATCACCCCCAGCCTCATCAGCGACTTTGGCACAGCACACTGCACTTCGGCCGGTCAGCAAGCAGAGACGCCCTTCTCTCCTGGTCGACGCAGCAGCCAGCCACTACGCAGCACTGCATCACTCCGACTCACTGGAGCATACGCAGCATCACGGCAAGCACTGCATCACTCCGACTCACTGGAGCTAATATGCAGCATCACCCCGACTCACTGGGGCATCACCGCAGACAGTTCCGACTCACCGTGAACTATGCGGCATCCGGTTCCGACTCACTGGAACCTTCACTGGTTGACAAGCGCCAAGACTTAACCTGCTTTCGACCTCCGGTCTCGGAGGGGAGTGATGTGGCGACTAGCGACATCTATCGCAACACCTGCGTACTAAACAACGATCGACAGAAATCCTACATCGCGCTATCAACATTATCCGCGACATAAGCCTATATAGGAGTTCCCGACTTACAACTGTCGGGCAGTTAGCCCGCCGGACACAACACCCGTCCGGTCGGAGGATCCTCCCTTTTCTACGGGGGATGAGGAGCTTTACACCCTGTTCCTCATCACCCCCCAAAAACCGAACCCATGTTCCTTCTTTGCCCTTGCGCCGAGGCCACGTAATCTAGTACAAAATACCGCGGCCCCGACGGGAAACCAGTATGCCTGAGAGATAATTCTAGATGGCTTGTAAAGCCAAGACAGAGCCCATATGGAAAACCACACAAAGAAAAAAATAAAGTTTTCGCGTATAAAACCGCAATAATTGACAATAAACGCAATTATAAACAAAAAGCCACAAAACAAAATATGAAAATCAAAACCTACATAACAGTACTCGTGAAAACCAGTGCCATAAATCAAAAGTTCAGGTAATATTCATACAAATATTTTTACACGTAAAAATAAACATTTAAACATGATATATATACGGTATTCGTTCACAAATTTGTTAAAAACAAACAGACAGACAGACAATTTTTCATTAACCGCATGACGCGTGTTTCGAGTGAGGGAATTTGTAAAGGTGAGAGCACATGCATGCATTTATTTGTAACAAAACGGAGGTTTATCTCCAGGTTAAGCCGCGCTTGTGTAGGTTGGTCTGTGGAAACCGAGTGCCTTCCGTGCGTCAAAAAGCACGCAAAGATGTTGATCCTGGCAGTCATTATAGGTCGTCTCAGCGGCCCGAAGCCCGACAACCAGTCTTTGAAGGCGTATCCTACCACCCAGTACTAACTGGGTTGTGGAGGCCAGACAGGAGTCGTTCGATGTAAAATGATTGTATTCAGCTGCAGCGGCAGCCGGTAAGACTGGAAGCCAACACCAACATAGGTATTATGGGATCGGACTGGGTCAAAATAATAATTATGATTCTGTTTAGTCCGTAAGTTAGATTATCGAAAAATATTGAATAAGTACGTGTTTTTTGTTTTATCAAATCAATAAAAAATTACGTAGATAAAACGCGTCAACGAACTTGGAGTGGGGCTTAAAACGTCACTTGTGTCGTCAAAATTTACTATCATATGACGTCACACGAGTTTTCGAAGCACTGTATCGTCTTAATTTTAAGTTGGATTTTAAGGTGAAAAAAGAAAAAATATGTGTCCAATAATTTTTGGAAATCTATCTGACGGACTAATTAGTTTTTTTTTGTCCGATCCCCTATTGGGAAAAGAGGCTAGGCAGATGATGAGTACATCTAGCGAATCTTACGTGCGGGGAACTGAACCTTCAGATTACCAAAGACGCTTGCTGTATAACATAACTTCCCCGCTGTTAGCCCCGAAGGGTCAGGCAAAGGTGTACCTACTACAACGCGGGCCAAGGGGAAAGGGTTGGTAATGTCACATATGTCATCGAATTTTTGTTGTAGTAGTAGGACATGCCGGTTTCCTCACAATGTTATCCTCCACCGTTTTTGAGAGCATTGGTGATTAAATAAATTACATCAAGTTATGTGCCTGCCTGGATTCGAACCCACGTCTCACTGTTCGTAAGTCGGGACCGCCACCAGTGGGCCACCGCTGCTTTAGGTGACTCTATTCTATTTTTTGCAAAAACATCGCTCTACATAGAAATACTGCAGTGTGTTCTCACCTTTACACGCAAAAGAATTTATAAGGCAAACGTTTTTTCTTCTTATTTCCGTAATTTGTTTGTAAACGAAAGAGATACGTTATTGTTTTACTTTTTAAATTGAGTGAGCTTTTAAAATATGATGTGTTTTGTTAATTTGTTTAACGTGAATGTATGGTTGAAGAAATATTTTTTTGATTGGTAGTCTTTTAGTCGCAATATTTTTTTTTTGTTATCATATTCACTTACTCGAGAGCAGTGGTGGCGGCCCCGACTTACGAACAGTGAGTCGTGGGTTCGAACCCCGTCAGGCGCATTACTTTGTGTAATTTATTTCATCACCACTGCTCTCAAAACGGTGAAGGAAAACATCGTGAGGAAACCGGCATGTCTTAGAACCAAAAAATTCGAAGACATGTGACATCTACTAATCCGCACTGGGCCCGCGTGGTAGATTATAGCCCATCCTTCTCTTAGAGACGAGGCCTGAGTCCCTGCAGTGGGAATATTATAGGCTGATGATGATGATGATGATTGACTTACTAGTAACCAGCTGGTTGTTTGGGTCCTAAAAACCTAAGTCAGGGTATGTGGCTCGTAAGTCACAATTCGCGGTCCTGAAGGACCAACGCCTGCCGAGGTGCGGGACTCAGGAGATACAGCTCAGGAACACAATGGGCTAAGAAGAAACATGGGTTGGTTTAGTCAGTAGGTACAAGTCCGACACTCCCTTCTGTACATTCAGAGCAGGAGGGGTCATTTGATGATAACCAATCCACAAAAACGGATATGCGGCTCAGTGAATGGCTTTAGCACTGTGACTCTGTGAGTTGTTCGATTCCCGTTTTTAATGAATAATTCCCGATTCTTGTGTTTTTTTTTGTTGTACGAGTTCAAAAGTTATTGAACGTGTGATGTGATGTTTTATAAGTACCTACCTACATGAAAATTCCAACCAAACCCAACCTTGAATCCTTGCACCCGTCTACAAAACGGACTACCCACTTCATTCCACCACAATGTACCCATACACAAGGCTGTACACGTCAACGGCCTGTCAGACCTTCGCAACTGACATCAGGCTTGTCAATTAAACTGACAGCGGACTTATGCACGCGAGGGGATTCAATGCCCGGCCGAGGCAATATGTTAATGTTTTCTTTTTAATTGTAAACGTATTGAAATTGGTTCTTTCTTGTTTCTTTGTGGAGGTTACTTTTTGTGTATTGTTTTTGCTTTTATTCGCATAAAACTTTGTAAGGAGAAAGGGACGGTAAATTGCCCAGCAGTGGGACACATCTTGATTTGTAAAAGAGTTTTTATGAGTTCGAAGTAAATTGCTTTCTTTCTTTCTTTTTTTTTCTTTTTTTAAAAACGTTGCCCCACACTAGGAACTTTTACCGATATTGGGGTCAGCTTCCAGTCTAACCGGACGCAGTTGAATACCAGTATTTTACATGGAGCGACTGCCTATCTGACCTCCACAACCCAGTTAGATATACAATAATTTTATATTTTTGAGATGAGACCAACCACATTCGTGCCGGACCAATTAGATGGCATGTGTTGAATTACCTGAAAACAAAGAAAAAAATATTATTAGTTACAACCTTACTTATTAATCAGATAATATAGGGGCTGGATGATTAGCAGCCACGTTCGGATTTGTGCCCTAGCAATAGGCTCCCCCCTTTTACATGGGATTTAAACATAACCGGCGAATTGAGGGTGTACTATTGGGTATACCATCGCCAAACTAGGTACTACAAGCGTTATGTTATGTTAAGTTTCTTAACAACTGTACACATAAATGCACATAAACAAACATCGAAACACCACCCTTATTACAAATGAGTGGTTCCACGAATATCGAACTTTCTAGCAACTTGAGACGATACCTTAACGACGACAGAAATTGCGTTCCTGAACAAATTAATGATGACACAATAACAACAGGTGCTTACACACACACAAAAATAAACTTTATTACTTCAAAGTAATGTCGTTATTTAATTGATGGAAATTGGCGATGGATGACAGTCAGGCCGGTAAGATACCAACACAAGCAAAAATAAACTTTATTACGTTCGAATAACCTCGTATATTCATTGGAGAAAACTGCCAAAATGGCGGATAGTACACCGACAGGCCAAATTGACAGTTTCCAGTGTCTGCCTTTTTTTGGGTGCGTTTAATTTACATGATTAAAACAACTGTGTGTTTATTTATTGTAAATTTGTAAGTAGCGGGATTGCGAGTTTGCGAGTCATTTTAAGCGGATTTAACTTTTAAGGGGATCGATTTCAGTTTTTTTAAACAGGTATCAGAAGTTGGTCCATTTCAACAATTGCTGATATCTATTTTTCATAATATAATAATAATTATGTGGATTCAGTTTGATGACGATCAGGGTGGTTTTCATGACGTCATAAAGCAATACCGTTTTAATGTATTTCCAGAGTGGAAAAATTCCAATTTCCTTCATCAGGCTTTATCACTACATATTATAAAACAAAGCTCTCCGCCGCGTCTGTCTGTCTGTCTGTTCGCGATAAACTCCTGCACCGATTTTCATGCTGTTTTCGCTAATGGACAGAGTGGCTCTCGAGGAAGGTTTTAGTATACCTACTATAATTTGTCAAGTTCCGACATCCACCCGGGCGAAGCCGCGGGCATCAGCTAGTAAGGAAATGAACCAAATAATAATTTTAACAATTATATTGCCAAGCTACACAAACCCGATTTTGGTTGCTAGTTAAGTTGTCAAAAGAAGGTAGGTATTTTAACTTCATTGCCGATTTATTTTTGGCGACGACAACTTGAAATACTTGAATGAGCTCTTACCGACGACCTTAAAACTTCTTCCTTTTCAAAATATCCAATTAAAACTCATAATTATTTGTGGATCCTGCTAGGCAACATTTTCTTTGCATCCAATAAAAAGAAAATATAACTTATGTTACATCTATAAGGTCGGTTTTACTTTGTCAATAAAATCTAAGGCTTATTGGTACTTTTGGAGATAGACATGTTTTTCTCTGTGTCCTTTGGGATAGGCTTTATGATAGAAAATCTAGACCAGACTTTTTCATGTTCATGCATATTACATGTACCTACACATGCGTTTTTCCCATGGGTTATTCTTTAACCACAGATGGCCACAATATGTGATCCTAATCCTAATCGTCTGATTCATCACCTAGTCAGCACTTTGGAAGTTTAGGCACGTTAAAGCGAACCTCACCACGGCGGCATATGCAGAATTTTCGCAAAAAAAAAGGTAAATCGTTGGCAAAATTTGCTTTGTATCATACCAATAGGAGAAGCCTATGTCTAGCAATGGACGTCTTTCGGTTGAAACCATGATGACGATGTCAAAAGGCTCGCCCTCTGATTATAAGGTGACTTAAACATATGTGGCTAAATGATACTATTAGGTACCAGTCTGCCTAACCCTTCGGGGATTACAGATTAGCAAAAAAATCTGTTCTATAATCAGTTCTATTTTATTATTATTATTATCAGCCATTTGTGTCCCACTGCAGGGCAAAGGTCTCCCTTCCCTCTTTCCACTTATCCCTATTCAGTGCTCCGGTTTTCCAATCTCTGCAAAAAGAATCCAGTTCGTCCCGCCATCGCCTTCTGGGCCTGCCGCGTTGTCGTTTGCTGCTAATTGGGACCCATTGCGTGGTTGCTTTGGCCCACAGCTCCTCCGGCATGCGGCAGATGTGGCCAGCCCAGTTCCATTTGAGCTTGGGCCGTGTGATTTCTATCGGCAATTTGAGTTTTGGAACGCAGTATCGAGTTTCTTACGTGATCAGTGAGCTTAACTCCAAGGATACTACGCTCCATTGCTCGCTGACAGACCCCGAGTGCGGACTTTTGATGCTTGGTTAGTGACCATGTCTGCGCTCCACAGGTGAGGGTAGGAAGAATGCACATGTCCATGAGTTCTATTTTAGTGACTAAAAAAGTGATGAATGGAGAAGGCCAAAGAAAGGATGGATGGATTGTGTGAAGAACAGGGTTGGCATGTTTAAAACAAGTTGTTTAAAACATGTGTTTTAAACAGTGTTTAAAACAGTTTCAAATAAAACATCGTTTTTTATTAGGTGTCAAACACCTAAGGTATTTAAAAACTGTGACAAGTTTTGCAGCTTTCTCGTTACCAAGTTTGTTTCGTATCGGAATGAATAAATCCAAATGTTTTTGTGTTATTGTGAAATGAAAAATCAGAAAGAAAGTCCGCTCTATTTATACACTCCATCGGTAAAGTCCCCCGGAGAATTCCCAGAACTTCCGTAATTCGTGAATGTGATTATATTTTATAAATGATTTGGGTATTCCCCTTATTTTAAGAGAAGTTTAGGTGATTTCCCTACTAAAAATGAACGCCGAAACATACCGCATGTATTGAATTAAGATCAATTTTGGTCATGCAGTTTTTAAAATAGTATAAAAATGAATTATATCAGGCTTAATCAATTAAAAATGGATGATAACTAACTTAGGAAAAAAACAAAAAAAACAACTGTTTAAAACATTTTTAACTGTTTGTTTTATAAAATGTAAAAAAAACTGTTTTTTTTCCAACCCTGGTGAAGAATGATATGAAAGAGAAAGGTGTAAATGCCACCGTGACGTCTAACAGGGAAGAATAGGAGAAGAGAACGTGTTGCGCCGACCCCAAATAAAATGGGATAAGGGTAGGAAGATGATGGTGAATCAGTTTCACAAGACGAGACAAAAGATTCAAAATTAAAAAAAAAGAAAATTAAAAAATAATAATAAAATTAAACTAAGTTAATCTTTTTTTTAATAAAAAAAAGTTTTTTGACGTGATAACGTCTTATAATTCGATGGCCGGCTGCACGAACGAAAAAAGATGACGTCATGCGTCGTTACCTCGCTCTGAGGCGTTACCTCGCTCTGAGGCGTTCCATAGCAACGGCGTGTTAATTGTTTGTTTATAGCAATGTAAGTGCTGTATTTTCTTATGACGTTGTCACGTTCAAGTATCGCCAGTAAACCGACTTTACAGACAACCGATTTTTTTTTCTCGTTTGTCTCTCCGGATTGTACAGTTACACGTCACCGTTGTATACGTCCCTGTGTGCCTATTGGCCTTGTTCTGTTCTGTCTTTTGCTGATATGGAGGGAAGTGGAAATTATGTTTTACCTACACCTCCGCTATTCTTTTCTGATTAATTTCGTTGCGGGATCCAAGACAGTTAAATCGTTTCTCTGGTGGGACTTCGTCGAGCTTCATTGTCTCGGCGCTTTTTTAGTGGTCGCCACTGTCGATTCTGGCTAACAGGAGTTACAGTGGTTTGGGAAGAAAAAATGCACCTCCGGATCTTATCATGTCACCTCCTCATAAATTATCATAAATACTATCATATTAAGTTATTACCATTACTAAACTACGCATCGACCACTTAATACCTACTTGTTAAGTATAAACTCAATGCATGGCGCCCTCAGGCAACGAAGCGGCGCGATCTGTCATTAACTGGTCAATTGAGAGCCAACATAAATATGTTGGCTACTGTATTTAGTTTACTCAGAGTAAACAGGTTAGTTGTTTTTATCATCCGAAGCCAAAGAAATGATGGACGGTGTAAAGGATGATTGATAGGGCAGAAAAGAGTCATTTGATGGGACGACGAGTAAGGGCTCGTTTACGGAAACGCGGGGCGTCGCGCGGCGCGTTCAGAAGGCTCGTTGCTGTCGGTTTCCTATGGTACTTACGTGGAGTGTCCGCCTAAATCTATAAAATAACACAGTTTTTGTTTCATTCGCGGTTCGAATAAATCAATTCAAATTCTACTATGGTCGATTCACACCGCGGTTCGAAACAGCCTATTCCTCAGAGTTCTTCGGCGTTTCACACCGCGGTCCGAACCACTCGCGGTGCGAAACGACGAAACACCCAGACAAATGTATTAGAACCTCAAACTTTATATTTTATTTGGCGAAAAACAAACCTCTCATAATACAATATTCGGTCCCGTAGAATCAATCTACCATCGAAAAATATCCCTAATCCCGTCTAAATTCAACCAACCCAATAAGAGGAGGGCCTTGATACATCGCGTAAAACTGAAGCACATACATTCAATATTGTATCCAAATCAGCATATACTCATAAAAGTATACGGCCTGTATTCGCTCAGCATTAAATTAACACGATACAGAGGAGGTTCAGAAGGACCACCAAAACTCTATTCTTCAAAGAATACTTTTGGAGCTATTTTCACACAGCTGGTTCGGATAGAAGATTCAGTTGCATTCACCAAAACCAATTTTCTCTGATAAATCATGATTATGTTGGCAACTGTATTATAACGTTCACTGCTGGACATAAGCCTGTCCCAAGTGTCGCCACATTGACTGGTCCCGTGCGACTCGCATCCATCGGGTTTCCGCAACCTTCACCAGGTCATCGGTCTACCTAGTGGGAGGCCTTTTGACACAACGTCTTTCAGTTCGCGTTTGCCAACCCAGAACTTTTCGGCCCCAACAACCATCCGTTCTGCGAACAATGTACCCTGCCCACTACCACTTAAGTTTGGCGATTCTTCCTTTTATACTGATATGTATAGCGCGGTCACATTAACTTGACGCATCTCTGCGTCTAGTGTCAAGCGTCTCAAGCGTCAAGTTAATGTGGCCGAGTAGTATTATTTATTATTTTCTGAAAATACTGGATTTTCTGCTCTATCTTCAGAGTGATATTACGATCTGTTTGTTGAACGTTATTAGCCACGATAGGGTACCGGCAGTGACGTCACAGGATGAATATCCGCCATTACTGGTATCGGGTTATATTGGAGCAGTAATTAACAATCAATATGGTGTTGTAGTTCGGGGTAATGATTACGTGTAATGTCTTGATGTTGTTTATTGTTTGTTCGTGTGGTTACGATATACGACCTTAAATTAATTAAAGCGTTCAGTAAGCTGATACTTCAGTATGGTTTTAGTGAAAAGGGCATGAGGCCATGGAACTCCGAATGGAGCCATCTGGAGATAAACAGGGAGTGACAAAGGCGTAGACGTTTTCTTCAATACTTCTCGTACGAAGAAGTACCAAGTAGTAAGAGACATACTATCTGACCTCCACAACCCAGTTAGTACCGGGTAATACGATACCCGCTTGATACGACTGGTTCCCAGGTCGAGAACAAGGTCGATAGCCGCACAGGGACGTATACAACTGGGTCCCATAAAGCAAAGAGCTATTAGTTTTTCGATCAGAAATTTCTCAGTAGCAACCGGAGTCGGATTTGTGCCCGGTTGATGGTAATAGGCTCACCCCTTATTACAGGGCGGGGATTACAGGTGTGGTCGATTCAATTATACCTACCTATTAAATTCAAGGACACAGGCATACCAAAAACAATTACCATCCCCACTAAAAATTCACACAACCCAACAAAAAAAAACCATGCAACCACTAATGCGAACAATTAAACTAAAAAAAGTTAATCAAGTGTAAAGTATAAAGGGTCACCGACATCGCTTCGGGCATCGTAAAACGTCCGTTAAGGGTGGACCACACGCGTCCGTTCGACCGCAGGCCCCGTGGTGTTTGGCTCGATTTTACGACTAAAATTACGTTCGCGTCCGTTCGCTTAGTGGGATTTCAATTTTTAGGGGCCCGTTGGAAAGGAAATTGTTTTCGAAAACGTTGTTCAAGGTCAAGTTGGCTAAAGTGTTTTTGTGGGAAAGTTCTTTCGTCATTATTATCTTCTATCTATATAAATAAAGAGAGAGAAGTCCTGACTGACTGACTGGCTGAGTGACTGACTCATCAACGCCCAGCCTAAACCCTTGGACCAAGAAAGCTGAAATTTTGCACAGACGTTCCCTTTATAGCGTAGACAAGGAATAAGGAAGGATTTTTCGAAATTCAACCTATAAGGGAGTTAAATAGGGGATGAAAGTTTTAATTTTCTCATTTCTCACACAAGCGTGAAAGAAATCCTGAATTCCTGATAGAGTCCTGTGGTGGTAGATTGCTACGACTACTGCTGAGTCTCTAAATCACTCATGAAAGAATGCTTAGTGATCATTTAAATTCAACATACAAATAACAATTTAAGCCGAAAAGAAAACTATTGAAATAAATAACCATCCAACTTATTCGAAGCGTCAATTTAAATGTATAAGCAGCTTTTAAGTGTAAGCATTCAATCAGAATAAATAAATCGATTAATTATACAGCCATCTCCAATGTATAGGTGTAACATCAATATTTATGAACACACACCAAAATTAGACAAGAACACACGAAAATCCAATTAAGTTGAAACATACGGAACCCAATAATATTACAAAGTAACATTCTTGTCATATTTACATAAATTTTTATTTTAAGCCATGCCACGAGTAAAACAATCTAGTAATAACCAGTTAAGACTACTTATAACCGTTTTAAACCGGTTTAATTCCGAAAATAATTAACAAATTTAACGGTCATCGGCGCTCAAGTAATGTTTATTCTATAATTAAATTTAATTTTATTGGTTTCGGTAACTTATTTAAACGGAACTGATTTGTTTGTTAGCATTAAATAAACAATAAAAAACATATTAACAGGCTATATTATTCCCACTGCTGGTAAAGGGCTTTTCGGGTTATCAAAGCGCCAATTTGCATTTATATGAGTTTATTTGTAAATATTGGGAAGTCAATACTCGTTTAATATATGATGAAAAAAGTTGTTTAGGGGCTTAAAAAATCTGTTACGAAGTCGTATTTTTTACAAACGATGAGAATGGTATATTTGGTTGATTCCAATCAATGTCCATAATTTCTATGATTAAATCAAGAACCACAATAACGAGAATCGACGTAGCGGGAATTTCCTATTTTTGGGAAAACGGTTAAAAATAAACACTGCCTGACCTGATAATCGAATCCACGACCAGGTTCAGTAGTTACGCTTGTGACCACCAGAGAAGACAACAACGACAAAAACCATGTTACAATGGAATCTACGGGAGGAGATATGTTGATCAATTTATTTAAAACTAGCGTCCCGCCCCGGTTTCGCACGGGTGCAATGTACTACATAATTATAGACCTTCCTCTTGAATCACTTTATCTATTGAAGTTTTCAGCATTAAAATCTCTAGGGTAGGTGGTTTAAAGGATCTGAGCGCGGGAGCGACTTTATTTCATACATATGTTAAGAAAAAGATTATCATACGGAAGGAAACTTCTGACTATCTTTAAAAATAATACACTAATAACTAAAGTGACGCATAAAAATCAAAACACACTCACATACTTCAACAAACATTCCATAAAATAATTTCAACATTTATTTTAAGGACCATTTCCAATATGGCCGTCTCAAGACGATTCCAAATATAGAGCACACAATTTTAGTACTTAATTGACACGCTAAAATAACCCTTTTAACTAAATTACAGGCTCGTCGTTATTTCAAACGCCATAAGTCTTATATTGCTATAAATCATTCATCGTGGTTAATAAGGCGAAGCGGGGCGGTCGCGTATTTCTGTAGTATGGTGTCTGAGTGCATGCTCTGTGTCAGAAAGTGTTGCCACTTGGTTTGAGACGCGTATAATTTATGTGTTAAAATTGTGTGGATAATTATTTTGAAGACAAAGCGAATTTAAGGGAAAAAAGGATTTTCGGAGGAAAACCCCGGTTAACAGAAAGTTTCACTACATACAAATCTTAAATTCAATATGTTTTTTCTACTCCTCTTTGATTAATTTTGTTGCGGGATCCAAGACAGTTAAATGGTTTTTCTGGGACCTCGTCGAGCTTCATTGTCTGGGCGCTTTTCTGATACATCAACGGAGACCACAGTCCAGTTTCTCACATAACAAATCCTACTCCACGCATACTACAAAACTACGCAACAAATATGACACATGACTATTCAACTCGCCGTCACGATACACGCTGAGTTTGCTACGAGTACTTACAACCAAACCGATCCATCGTGTAATATTGATATACTATCTCACTTATCCTACAAATATTATAAATGCGAAAGTTTGCGAGTGTGTATGTTTGTTACTTTTTCACGTATAAGCGGCTGGAGCGTTTTTAATAAAATTTGGTATGGAGTTAGCTGGCACTCTGGATTAACACATAGGATAGTTTTTATACCGATTTTATCTGACTTTATCTTGACTGGCCTGTTGGTCTAGTGGTTAGTGACCCTAACTGCTATGCCGGAGGTCGTGGGTTCGATTCCCACCCAGGACAAATGTTTGTGTGATGAGCACGATCATTTGTTCTGTGTCTGGGTGTAATTTATCTATAATATGTATGTATTTAGAAATATATAAGTATGTTTATCAGTTGTCTAGTACCCATAACACAAGCTCTGCTTAGCTTGGGACTAGATGGCGTTGTGTGATAGTTGTGGAATATTATTATTATATTATTATTATTATCTTCCCGTGGGATAATTTCGAGTTGTAGCGGCTCAGCCGCTGGCAACACCTAGTGATAATTATACATCAACGCAAAGCACAGTCCAGTTGTCACGTAACAAACCCTGCTCTGCCTCAGCACATACAACAACACAACAAATCCTACTGCAGCTCAGCGCGTACTACAAAACTACGCAACAAATATGACACATGGCTTCTCAACTCGCCGTCACGAGTTCACGACACACGCTCAGTTTGCTACAACCGAACCGATACAGCGTGTAATAATGATATATTGAAGATAAATGTCTCTCATATACTCACTCGTAGTTAATTTATGAGTCATTGTTAGTGTATTATGTTTGTTAGGACGAAGAGTTAGAAATTTTTATTTTGTATTTTGAAATTTTATAATAATGTTTGTAACACAAATTCTCTCGATTTACATATACTTAAATTACACACACAAAAGGTATTGGACATGCATGTCCAATACCTTTTACAAAACAATTACAAAACCACACGTTACCTTACACACAATTTCACACAAATAAAACACAAACTTGTAAGTTCACTTAAACTTCACACTCATTTAACTCTAAACCGTAAACTTTGCTTAAACAAAAACAAAACAGATGTTTACTTACTGATTTTTTTTTATATTTGATTACTTATTTACACTAAGAACTCTCATAAAAAATATGCGCGTACATAACTTATATTACACACTCATATCGGCTGCCCTAAACTATGTTTTTATTATAAGTGTCGTAAACAACGTTAGAAACCTCATCAATTATGAAAATTGTGTATTTATCTTTGTTTGTTTGTTTGCTCGAGCAAAATACGCATACGTAAATATTATAGAAATAACACTCAGACTATTAATTAACCGAAATCATGGATAGTACACGTACAATAATGCAAGAAATAGACGACATAGTTGTAGCGCAATCTAAGGAATTTCAAATTGATGATTTTTCAAAACAAGTTCAGGTACATAAGTCAGATTTTACAATAATATCACAAAATATTAGAAGTATATATAGTAATTTAGATGATTTACTGGTCAATCTTACACAATTTAAGTTTAGTGTCGACCTTTTAATCTTAAATGAATGTAGGCTAGACGTAAATAAACCTATTCCTGATATTAAAAACTATTATAGTTTCACCACGAGTAATCATCTAAACCAGTGCGATGGCGTTGCGGTATATATCAAGTGCGATCACAAGATTAGTGTTAAGAAAATAATGTTAACTCATGCTTCATGCTTACAAATAGTAATGCCTAATCTTGTAATCCTTGCCATTTATCGATCCCCCTCAAATAATAATGCTGACAGTTTTATAGACTCACTAAATAATCACCTAAATTCACTTAAATCATATAAAACATTATTATAACC
Organism: Diarsia mendica; assembly: GCA_949316265.1. Classification (NCBI taxonomy): domain Eukaryota; kingdom Metazoa; phylum Arthropoda; class Insecta; order Lepidoptera; family Noctuidae; genus Diarsia; species Diarsia mendica. The sequence goes on along the minus strand of OX438912.1, from coordinate 4,387,819 downwards.
GGCGACATAAACGTAAACATAATATATAAACCTACTGAACAAACAAATGAGCGGACAAACCGATTAAACTACCTAAATATGCTTGCAATGCATGGCTTGTTACCGGGACATTCCTTACCAACCAGGGGCGTAAACTGTTTAGACCACTTTATTTTGAAATTAGACAAAACTAAAAACACTGCTTTTGTTGCTGTACTGAACACAACTATCACGGATCACTCCATGATTTTCCTTAAATTGTCAAACCTAGTTAACTCATATAAATGCTCGAAAACTAAAAAAAATGTGGACTTTGATAAAACAATAACAGACTTAAAACTAAATAATATTTCTGAACTTAATTTAATGAATGATCCAGTCACGTTATCTGAACAATTAATAGCCGTACTCCAAAATTGCCTTCAGCAAAATACTATTATTACTACAGTTCCAAGAAATAGTCGAATTATCAAGCCATGGATAACTTTAGGAATTTTACGCTGTATTCAAAACAGAAATAATATGCAAATAAAATTACGATCCGATCCACATAACAATATATTAAAAATTACTTATAGAAGATATCGCAATTATTGCAATAGTTTAGTTAAAAAGCTTAGAATAAAATATGATAAGGAACAAATAGTAAAAGCAAACAAGAATTCGAAACAAATTTGGAACACAATTAATAATATAACTCACCGCAAACCAAAAAAAAATCTTAACAAAGAACTATTAGAGATAAAGACCACCCCTCATGCTTCAGTAGACTATATTAATGATTATTTTTCTAATGTTGGGAAAACCCTGGCTGAAGACATTACCTCCGCAAACCGATCACAATCTCAACATGATTCCGATCATGTAATAAATTCACACGCTTCCTCCCTTGTGCTTCTCGAAACGGACCCTAGAGAAGTCTATAACGTGCTAATGGGTCTTAAATCTGAAAGCGCTCCAGGCTGGGATGGTATTACGACTAAATTTTTAAAAGCTGCCCATGAATTAGTCGTACCCATAATTTCGCATCTTGCTAATTTGTGTTTTAGCCAAGGGAAGTTTCCACCAGCATTGAAGCAAGCCATAATTACTCCTGTGTACAAGGGTGGAGACAGGGATGACGTAAACAATTACAGACCCATCTCTGTCTTGCCTGCAATTTCTAAAATCATTGAAAAGTTGATTAACTCAAGGCTAACCAGTTACACCAATAAATTCAAAATTATCTCACAAGCTCAATATGGTTTTAGACAAAAATTATCTACGGAGGACGCGGTTACAGAATTAACCACACATATTGTTAACCTAGTAGATTCAGGAAAAAAGTGTCTAACTGTTTTTCTTGATTTGAAAAAAGCCTTCGATACTGTCTCTGTCCCCATTCTTGTGCATAAATTGGAGGGGATAGGCGTAAGAGGAAACCCGTTGGCTCTACTAATAGATTATTTACGGGATCGTAAGCAAAAGGTAAAAGTAGGAGAGAACATTAGTAAGGAGTCCTTCGTGACCTACGGCGTTCCGCAGGGTAGTGTGCTGGGCCCGCCTTTGTTCTTAATATATATTAACCATCTATGCAATATGATGCTAAAAAATGGTCGCGTTTTCTCATATGCAGATGACACTGCAATTGCTTTCTTTGGTAACACGTGGGAATCTGTATACCAAACTGCTGAAAATGGCCTTTCCAAGATTGCTGACTGGTTAAACTCACATCTTCTTACACTAAACATTTCTAAGACAAAATACATCACATTTACAATTTACAACAACACTCAACCTGGACCTAACGCAACACTCAAAATTCACACTTGTCATAGTTTATCTCATAAAAACTGTTCTTGTGAAAGTATTGAAAAGGTGACTCATATTAAATACCTAGGTATTATCGTCGATCAGCGGTTGTCTTGGCATACACATGCAGATATGGTCATGGCCCGAGTGAGAAAACTTATCTGGGTATTTAAGAACCTGAGACATGTGACAACTAAAAAACTTCTAAATGATATCTATATCTCTCTGGCTCAATCAATCCTTGCCTACTGTATACCCGTGTGGGGCGGTGCTACAAAAACGAAATTCCTTGAGCTAGAGCGAGCACAGAGATCTCTTATCAAGGTCATGTATACCAAACCGTACAGATTTCCAACCAATGACTTATACACCCTTAGTGGTATTCTCACAGTCAGGAAATTGTATATACTACAGGCTGTCTTAAAATTACACAAAGTCCTGCCCTATGACCCTCACCTTCAGGAAAGAAGAAGGAAATACAGTGTCGCACCAGTTAAGTTCGTTAAAACTGTGTATGCCAAAAGACAATACAATACAAACTCCGCTGCTCTATATAATAAAATAAATAAAATAATTAACATCTATTCTATGACCACTAAAGACTGCAAAAACGCAATAGTTCAATGGCTGAAATTGAAGACCTATGATGACATTGAGGTATTGCTGCAAGCATCGTCAATATGAGTTGAAGACACACACACACCCACCCACACTCTCGCTCATACATACCCACACCCTTACACTCAGTCACACCCACACTCTCACTCACACATACTCACACACACACACACACACTATTTTTTGTGTTTATTTTTAAGTTTCTTTTTATTTAGTTATAGCTCAAGTATTGTCTTCTTTTGGTTTTGTTTGAGATTACTTTTTAAATTCATATATTTAGTTTTAATTTTTTTCTTTATTTAAATTCTGTGTCTGTACACCACTTTTACTATTTTTTTTCATTTGTTAGTGAAGAGCGGGATCTCCTAGCACAGGTATATCTTTTACTTAAAAGGAGGTCCCTATGTAAGATAAACTGTAAAAGTTGTACAAGTTTCTGCAATAAACCTTTTTATTTTTTATTTATTTTTAAAAAAAAATAACTTGAGGATTGTTAAGTTTTGCAACTTTTCAGATTAGATTCAAGACTACCAAAAATGGAAAGCCTTTGACTTTATAGTCTTAAACGTTATGTCATTGGGGCTACTTATTTTAACATTCTCGAAAAGACTAACACTTTAAGTATTCGTGTTCCTGAATAACAGAAAAGAACATAGATGAGAAAATTAACAAAAAGCAGCCGATAAAATATATTTAAATGCTGATACTGCATGTGAAGGATGATATGGCTAGAAAGGAGGTGACTGCTGACATGACGAGAAATAGAGAAGTATGGAAGAAGAAGACATGTTGCGCCGACCCCAAATGAATTGGGATAAGGGCAGGAGAAAGATGATGCTGACACAGCAGGGCTGGGACGGAGGAGACAGTGGATCGACGAGTCCAGTGTGGTTGAAGATGTCTTCCGAATTTAAGGTTTCAGGACATACCAGTTTTCGCACGAGATCATTCGTTCGAAAATAGTTCGTGTGTTCGAAGCTAGTGTTCAGAGCAAAATTAATAAAATACTTTACTTAAAAAAACATTGCTTTCCAATAAGAACATTACAAAAAAAAACAAAAAAATCTTAAGTAACGGTTTTCATTAAAACTGCGGGTTTTAATCCAGTAGCTGTTTAGATAAACGCTTTAACTGTAACCAAACATTAATAGCAAATAAACAGTTTTTAACTGCTACATTTAACGACTGAACTAACTACACTATTCTAAATATAAATCTAACTAAACCGATAGTTACTCAACAGAAATCTAAATTCGAATCTGACTAATCGATTTTTTGCCATCGGAAAGCAGTCGAACGGTCGTCGAAATGTTTACAGGGTATGTAGGTTAATTGATGACGATTGTATGTGATACTGTTGATTGCTATGTATGTTTAGTATTTACTAGATGGACATTCGATATAGCTGATGTGTTTTATAGTTTTGCTGGCATATCGTTTGATCGTTGACAAAGGCAATTTTAAACATAGTTTTGACGACAATTTGAATTAAAGTGAAATTCACGTGAATTTATTTTGAAATTACTAAACCATTTTTCTGGGGGTTATCATCCAATGAGTCCTACCGCTCTGGGCAGAGCAGAAGGGAGTGTCAGACTTCTACCGACTCCATGTTCCTTCTTAGCCCTTTGTGCCGAGGCCGCGGTATCTCTTTCGAACAACCCGCAGCCCCGACGGGACCAATTAAATCCTCAAACTTAACCTACATATCGCTAAGCCTGCATTTGATCCTCGGATATAAGTACGATTGATTCATCAGCAGCAGCACGCGAGAACTAATTACTGGAGTCAAACAATACTCCTTGAGTAGTGCCATGCACACTATTAGTGGTGTACCACGATATGAGATACGGTTATCGATAAAACAAACGCTTTTATCGATATCGACATCGAAGAGAAGTTTGATATGAAAACGACGACGACGAGCCAAAGGGGTAAGGATCGGAGCAGGTGGCGTTCTGTGGGATCATTCCCACTAGTTCTACTGCACAGTCCTACGATAGAACTAGTGGGAACTTTTTTTAATTTTTTTCCCACTAGTTCTACGAATCAATGTGGTACGAAATCGTAGAACTAATGGGAACGAAAAGTCAATGGATCTATTCGTTCCCACTAGTTCTACGATAAAGGGTGTTACAAAATCGTAAAACCAGCGGGACTCAAGTTTCTCATTAGTTCTATCACACAGTTTAGGGTACAACTACGGCGTAAACTACCAGGAGAATAGAAGTAGTCAGGAGGTATTGAAACACTTTTTTTATATGAAAAAAAAGTAGAACTAGTGGGAAAAAAAAATAAAAAAAGTTCCCACTAGTTCTATCGTAGGACTGTGCAGTAGAACTAGTGGGAATGATCCGTTCTGTGGTTTCTGCCTACCCCCATGAGAAAAGGGCGTGAGTTTATGTATGTATGTGTGTAAGTTTGATATGACCATTAGACATAACATCACATAGACCGAGGTGTATACATTATTACACCCACATTTCGCCAGTTTTGTTTCAATGTAATAGGGGGTGAGCCTATTGCGATCAAGAGGGCACAAATCCAGACTCCGTGGCTCCTATAATATCACTTTGCCCTACTTGGAAGTTGGGAGTCGAACCCAGGATCTCATGCACGACAGTCGCGCTTGTGACAACTAGATCAACGAACGAGGCAGATAATATGACCATTTTGTTGAAGAATTTCTAATCTCGATGTACCAGTACCAATTGAGTTTCTCGTCGACCTACTGTTTGCATACATGTAAAGTCGGGGAAATTCATTGCTTTTCTATCGAGTTGACGTTTAATAGCCATTTCACTGAACTGTCTAAGAATGACAGTCGTTGACAGACTACGTCAATTTACAGCGTCACAGCCATTTTAACTGTACCTAACTGTCAAAGTGACAGTTAAGATTAAAGTATACGTTCAATTAAAATGGGAATTCATTTTCCTCGTGACTTTGAGACATTTCAGTGTTATCACTAAAATAGCAACGTTGAGTAGTTTCTGCAGTAACGGTTTCCAGTTTTATGAAACTGACGGAGCACGAAGTTGTGAATAAACCCTGCAAGAATGTAAGTATCGATTTTATTTACAGTTTTATTATATTTTACTAGTAACAGGTTCTTCGGTTCGAGTACCGGGTTTATGATTATGTTTATTTTGTAAGTTGGAACTATTGAGGCACTGGTGGAAATCACACACACACATCATCCTGTGTGATTGCTCGTCCTTTTTTTTGAGGTAGGGAAATCTTCAAGTGACTCCTCCCGCTCTGAGCGTACCAGAAGGGACTGTAAGACTTCAATTGACTAAAAATCACCCATGTTCCTTCTTAGCCCTTTGTATCCGGGGCCACGGTATCTCTTTCGAAAAACCCGCAGCCCCGGCAGGCGTTGGCCCTTCCAGACCTCTGCAATGTTGCTGATATCTCTTTGAGGCGCGCATGGAACACGAACGCACCGTTTGACACGGCTGACTGTTCGTCCTGTATTTTAATTTTACCATTTTTTTTTTAATTTATTGACCTGCATTTGGCCCGCGTGGTGGATTATAGCCCATCCCTCACCTAGAGAGGAGGCCTGACTCCCTGCAGGGGGAATATTAATGGCTGATGATGAAATAAAATTTAAAAACTAGGCTTCCTAGCTTCGCAAAACCAAGGCTAATATCCTCGTTTCCACATATTCGTCCTAAAGTAAATAGTATTGACAATAGGAAAGGCAAACACGGGATTGTTTTATCAGTCCTGTTTGCACGCAACCGACTAATTAGCTAAGTTAAACAATAAGGTGCCACGCCGCTAGTGTCGCGAACACGCGGAGCTTGACTAGGGATGGGACAATGTCGATAAAATTTAATGAAGTTTAATATTGTTAGAAGCGGCGGGCGGCGGCGGTCTATAATAATTTAATTAAAGGCAGTAGGTTGCAAGATGATGTCGATCTCAGGTAAGTAAAAGTTGTGATTAGTTTCAAAGATTCAATAACGTACCACAAACTATCGTCATCTACTTAACCTTTTCCAACCTTTGCCTACTAGTCTACAAATTACTCATCATTATCAATCTCTTGCCATTATCCCAAATCATTTGGGGTCGGCGCAGTATGTCTTCTTCTTTCATACTTCTCTGTTTCTCGTCATCTCATAAGACATCTCCTTTCTTCAAACAACTACATATCACTATGATTACTTATTTTACATGAAGTCGCTGTCCGGCTGTTTAAACATATCACCATTTAAATATTGTACTACTTTAATCATAATGTATTGAATGACAATTAGAATGGATGTATTGTAATTTAATTTAAATATATATTCACCAAACTTATGACCTATGATAAAAAATTAATTATTTAAATTTGAAGTACATGATTTGTTAATCTGACATAAAATATTTTACTAATTTGACAATTTAATCAAAATGTATTGCATGACAGATTTGATGTATTGTAATTTGTATCTTAATTTTATTGTTGTTTGATCTCAATTTTATTTTATTATTCAATTTCTAGTATTGTATTATTTTTGCCGAACTGTTACATAAACTTTGTATGCCTCAATGGCGGGACATAGCTGACACCTGTATTTAACACAACATCTTATGAACCTATGATCCACAATAAATTATTTGAATTTGAATTTAAGACTAAAATTACAAGGCAAGACTCAAAATACCTATATTGTTAGTCCTTATTGGTGACAACCGTACGTTGCCTTTTTTAAATTCTCAGCTAACAAGCTGTCACAATATTTTCAGAAAACTAACAACTCTACCTTATCGCTCGTGGAAAACAAGTCAAACAGTTGCCGACGTTATAACTCAGCTTAAACTTTAATAGAAAACAAGATGCTCTACCAAGTTATTTACTTTAAAAACTTTGCCTCAAGACACACATACACACACGATACACGCTTTATTATAACTTTATTCAACACACTAACTTTTACTTTAAAATAAAACAAGACTCCTAACTAAAAACAAAAAGTGAACTAACACAATCTATTAATACAGCATCGAACAAACTAAAATTAGACTTTACTATATCGATAATATAGTTGATAATATAAAATCGGCGACGTCGTGAACACGCTTCGTCGTCGCATTTTCTAGTGACGTGCATTTAAATTATCGATTATGTGGAAGGTAGACAAAGCGAGCAGCCTCCAAAGAATCTTGAACGATATCCTCGTGTCATGTAGTGCACACGGGTAGATGCATTTTTTAAGGATGTGGCGGTTGTCGATACATTTTAGGAAAAAAAAAATTTAGGATTTCCTTCCTACCAAAAAATGCACACTCACGTCAAGAATGTTGTATCGTTAACCGTGATTGACTTCTGCTGAATTTATGCTAATTCCTACTAATAATTTTCAGATTTGGACCTTATCTAGCTACGAGAGTGTATTTCCGACCGATAAAATGGTATATCTAATTTAAAAAAATCCAGCCTCAAAAATTATGCAATTAAGTATTCGCTAAGTATCTCTTTTTGTAGTACCTAATTGGAATCAAATTATAAGTGAACGTATACTTTAATCACAACTGCCAAACTGACAGTTGTCGGTGGCACCGTCATTTGACGATAAATTGTTTTTATTCTTGATACAAAATTAATTAACCATTAATCAATATCGATACTTGCCCCATCCCTAGCCGTCAGCACACGACTAAAATAAGAATACCACTGCAGCAACAGGCGGTCAGGGCTTTATACTTCTTTTTTTTTCCAAGCTAAGCACGATCTAGCCTCGGCTTAGGTAATGTGTATTCAAATGGTTTCTAGCTCGAAAACCTTTGTAGTAACTAAAATAAATTCAGTATCAGTTCTTGTTTGAGATAAGTATAGAATTTTTTGTTTTGTTTTAGTACGTTTGTAGGTGTATTTTTAGGGTAATGTTTGCAAATGAGCTGTGGTTTTTGAGAGAAAATAGTAATAAGGGATTTTTTCTTGTATAGTTGTCATTTCACAAGGATCGTCGATTTCTTTCGACAGGCGTCGCTCACTGGACGCCTATTGGAGGAATTCGCCATCGAGGTAGACCGCGGCGAAGGTGGTGTGACGATCTGGGGGTCTAAAACGGCCACTTTGGCAGATCATAATATGAATTGCGTTAAAAAGCGTAAAATGGACCTTTCATTATAATAACTGCGTCTGTAACAAACTTTTAAACGCAATTCACATTATGATCTGCAAAAGTGGCCATTTTAGACCCCCTGATCTTGTTTGCGGGGGTGAACACGGGCAGATATCACACAAGTTAAAGAAGTCTATATAAATAAAAAGAGAAGTCCTGACTGACTGACTGACTCATCAACGCCCAGCCCAAACCCTTGGACATAGAAAGCTGAAATTTTGCAAAGAGGTTCCCTTTATAATGTAGACAAGGAATAAGGAAGGATTTTTTGAAATTCAACCCCTAAGGGAGTTAAATAGGGGATGAAAGTTTGTATGGAAAATCGTCATTTTCACGCGGGCGAAGCCGCTGGCAAAAGCTACTTAGTTAGTAATAAATAAGTAACAAGGCATATACAAGGCATAAAGAGATGAGACCTTACATTCGTGACGTACTGATGAGATGTCATGCGTTGAATTACCTGAAAACAAAGATAAAATTACGTTAAAAATATTTTAGTCTTGGTTTTAATCCGGTCAAATCCAAGGGTACAATTTTATTATTCCTAATTATTAATTTGATGGTATAGGGGCTGGAAGATTTGCAGCCACGGAGTTCAGACCTGTGCCTAGATGGGTCGCCCCCTACTACACGGGACTTTAACATAAGTTGCGAAATGTAGGTTGGTAGGTACTATTTGGTACATCGCTGCCTTACCCTTGGAAGATTACAGGCATGAAGTTATGTAAAATGGTCCCTATATATTATCTGCAAAACCTACCATTCTATACTTAGCATTTTTATTGCGAAACCGCACCCGATAAAACCTAACCAACCAAACAAAAACGTGCATCCATTGAATTTTACACTCTATAATTAAATTAATTAACGTCGAGTATTCAATGTTTCTGTATTTAATTGTCCATAGCCAACCGCCCACCACTTACGGCTGATTTCAATTAACTATTCATTCTGCTTGCTCCGCCATATTATTGGCGCTTACCATGATTTTTGGTTCATATTTAATGAGGGGTCCATCGTTAATTTATAAACGAGGTATTTTTTATTTATTATTGACTAGCTGATGTCTGCGGCACCGCCCGCGTCAAATTATAAAATAATACTTTTCTCGAGAACCACTACATCGATTGGTGAAAACAGCATGAAAATTGGTGCTGTTTTTGAGTTTATCGCGAACAGACAAACGCGGCGGAGAACTTTGTTTTATAAAACTACAAGGATAAATGTTCAGGTTAAGCTGCGCTTGCCTTGGTTGGTCTGTGGATGGGTGACCACGCGTTAAATACAGAGTTTCCTCCGTGCCTCGGAAGTTCGGAACGCACGTTAAGCCGTTGGTGACAGGCACAGAACAGATAAAGGAGGTTAACTGTGTTGTGATCCCAGCTGTCATTTGTAGCCGGGCGTCAAGGGCCACGTGACGGCTTACGGCCACTGTAAGCGCGGGCCTGTGGACGGCGGGTAAGGGCTAGCTCACCGTCATTAACAACGACACGCTGTGTCGACGGCGCGTTCGTGCTCCACGCGCACCTGAAAGGGATGTCAGCAAAATTGCAGGGGCCCGCAAGGGCCGACGCCAGTCGGGGCTGCAGGCGGTTCAAAGAGATACTGCGGCCTCAGACACAAAGGGTTAAGATGGAACATGGGTGGTTTTTAGTCAGTAGAAGTCTGACTCTCCCTACCGCTCCGCCCAGAGCGGAAAGAGTCATTTGATGATTTTCCACTCTCAAAAAAAAAAAAGATAAGAGAGAAGGCCACTCCCAGCAGTGGGAACATTTAACGTTGACTGTCTCGCTATCAAGAAGTGTATAAAATACGCCCCACAAAAGCATTTATCATTATTTTTTTGCCAGCTAGCTTCTATGACAAAATCCATTAACTTTGCCCGTCGTCGTGTTATGTATTTTTAAGTAAATAAATTTTGCCATGTGGTCCATTTGGAAGGCGTGTTAGTCAAACATAGGGCGCGTATGCAAAGTGCTGTGCTGCATTTGATGTATGCCCGTGATGCTTTAAAACCGAATTCTGTTACACCGTTACGTAACGTTTTGCTTGACTTTTTTTCAATACCTACAAGTTTTTAAACTGACATGGTTACTAACACTATCAGAAACGCTAAAACGGGATATTTAACATCTTTCCTTTTTGTTTCGAGTAAACGTGGTAATTCCTTATGATAATATTTTTTCAATACATTCAATAAAACATTTTCACAACCAATATCTCTATTTCTTTGGATATGTCAGTCTTGGACTCGTTTTTTATGAAAACTTAAACCTTCAATTGAATGTAACCGCACATGAAAACGGAGCAGAATCTCATTAACAAGATAAACCCAGAAACATCAATCTGCATGTGGTATGCAGATGCATCGTCATGCGCTTGCCCAGTCAGCTCTTTTGATGATTCATCTTAGGCGGTCATTACTACATTTAACACAAAGTCTAGGGATCAATCTTCAACCGCCACAAAATCAACCCTTTACCCGCTACGGTGTAACAGCCGCCACAATAACGCCTCACTTTAATATTCATGTACGAAGCTTATCCGCAAACGGAGCTGGAATGCTCTGGAACGCTCTGGAACGCTCTGGAGCACGCTGGAGCGAGCTGTAGCTTGCAGACGATTCTAATGTGCATCCATGAACTTCTCAAACGTAAACAGAAGTTTATTATTTATAACATACCATAACATCACGCATGTATTTATCTATGGGCCAAAGTAGCCTAAACTTAGTAGGTAAGGCCGAGGTTTGCGGATTAGTTCACCCACATTTCGCCAGTTGCCTATGTTCAAGTTCTACTGAGTTTCTGATGGATAAACTCAATAACACGTTTCCCGACTCTGGAATCGTACCCAGGATCGATCAGCAGTCGCGCTTGCAACGCGGTATTATTAGACAACCCATTACATATCGAGCTTCCTCCGTACCTCATCATCATCATCAGCCTATAATGTTCACACTGCAGGGACGAAGGCCTCCTCTCTAGGAGAGATCCACCACGCGGGCCCAGTACGGATTGGCAGATGTCACATGTCTTCGAATTTTTTGGTTCTAAGACATGCCGGTTTCCTCACGATGTTTTCCTTCACCGTTTTGAGAGCAGCGGTGATGAAATAAATTACACAAAGTAATGCGCCTGCCTGGGTTCGAACCCACGACCTACTGTTCGTAAGACGGGGCCGACACCACTGGTCCACCGCTGCTCTTATCGTTGCTTCATCTGCTCTATCTGACAACCAGTCTCACTAAGGGATATCGCATTACCCAGTACTAACCGGGTTGTGGAGTTCAGAAAGGGAGTCGCTCCACGTAAAATACTCGTATTCAGCTGCTGACTGTTCTTCGAGTCACGAAAACAAATACTTGAATCACTGACATACAAAAAGACAACTGACGATCGACCTGTGCAAAAAAACTGGTGAATGAATGAATCACACATTGACAACCACTGAGTGACTTGACATTCTTCAGAAATAATCATGAGAATTGCTCAAAGAATGGTTAAAGAATGATTGAACAGGCTGTGTCATTTGTGAAAAATGTGGAATTTTAAAAGGATGCGTTTATAAGTTTTTTACTAAATGCTGATGGCAATTTACAGTGAATCATAGTGCTTATAGCCAAACTGCCTGTAAATTGTGACTTGTCTTCTTACTCAGAAAAATGTATGAGTAACTGCGTACTGGTGAATCGATTGCCTCGGTTTCAGTTCGACTAATGAACACGAGACCCCGCGTTCGATTCCCAGGGCAAGGGTTATTTAATTTTTCCATCAAGATTTTTTTAATGGCGGTATTTATGCGGGTTGATGGCAATAGGTTCGCCCTCTATCCCATGGTACTTAAAACAGAATGTGTTGTGGAGGTCAGATAGACAGTACCTAGGTACTTACAAAATACTAAGTAGTACCTACCTATTCAGCTTCAACTAGTTAGACTGGATGCCGATCCCAACCTAGTTGGAAAAAACGCTAGGTGAAGACTTACTAAATTAATTATTATACGAGTAATCGCGCGTACAATTTGAAAAATCGTCAACATTATATGACTTAGTTATTCACATTTTATCCCCAAACACACTACCACTTAAACGCGAGCAAAGGGTAGTTTTTCCTCTACAAAACCAAGCTACAGTCCAATAATAATTACAGGTGCCAAACAATACCTCAACGAAACGGCCCCCCC